>CM016614.1:79843916-81043916 GCA_005393395.2 Gossypium australe
ATGGTAGCTTAATTTTGTTTTAGCTAGGATAATTGCATCAATTCAATAAAGTTATTTAATCATGTTATGATGCTCCATGCCTCAGTCGATCATGTTTTCAATTAAACTCAAGCATGATTTCATTTATACCTGATTGAATACATTAGATTTAGTTGAGTGATCCTAACCAAAAGACGACTGGACCTAATAATTGAAAAGTGCATGCTTCATTTAGATCCTAACCCGAGTATATTAAATGTTCATAATAACTCGAAAGAGCTTTATTATCTTGCATAGTTTTTAGGTTTATGTGATTAAGTTGTTTCAAACCTATCCCCTCTCTACTACTTCACATGAATTCTAAGAAACCCTTAGTTGAATATGATCATTAAAACACATGTCTTATAACACCCCTAACCCGTATCTGTCGCCGGACTAGGGTTAAGAGGCATTACCGGACATATCAGAACATTTCACACTAATTTCTCAATAACAGTCAGACAACATCATTACATAGTAATTCATAATCTTAAAGTCCCTTTAGAAAGTTTACGAGACCTAAAACATGCTTTAGAGAGGGTTCGGGACTAAAACCGATCTCATATGGAAAACTTTACAGAACTTAGAAAATTTTCTTTCAAGACAGGGCACATGCCCGTGTGTCTAAGCCGTGTGAGGCAGACGGCCGTGCCTTGGACCATGTCTCAGCCTGTGTGCAGAACTGATTGAAATCACACGGCTGTCACACGCCCGTGTGTTTGGCCTGTGTGCAATACTAATTTACTTCTAATGGGACAATGAAGGACACGGTCGGGTCACACGCTCGTGTGCTCAACCATGTGAGAAATTATAGGCCATCTGCAAGGACAAATTGCCATCCATTTTGGGTCCTACCTACAAACATCAAACAAGCATCATTCATGTCCCAAAAACGGCCAAAACATAAACAAATTGCACAATTTAACCCATAACAACATCATTCATACATTATGCAAATTCAAATACCAATCTCACCTCAAAAACATGTGATTCATACATCATATAAATTTCATTTCAATACATAGCATTTCTCACCATTCAATCTCCCAAATTAACCATGAAACTTACCAATTGACCATTCATGAGTACATTAAACATAACAACTTATGCATCACATAGCATGGACTAAATTCACATATATTCACATTCATCATCAAACCATATCACATGGCTATATATACATGTCCCAAAACATATAATAACATTTCTAGCCTATACATGCCATACATCGATATGTACATTTCCAAAAGGTACCAAAATATAGTTCGTTAGTGTGGTTGATCCTCGACGATCCTCGAGCTTCCAGTAGCTTCGATAATCTATAAAACAATGCAAACACACAAAGTAAGCTTTCAAAAGCTTAGTAAGCCATATACAAATAAACTTATCACATAAAACAATTATAAACCATTTCATACATATGGTTCATGGCATTACACAATCACAAGTCATGTTTCTCTTATATCTCAATGGTTCATGTCCACTTGCTCATAATCATATAATGTAGCTCATATCAAATGATCATATACATACATACCTTTCATTGCCAAATTTCATATATACATACGTACCAAAATTGGATGCACATTCGTATACTCATTCATTTCTCAGAATACCCATTGAACCGTTCGGAATCAAATAGGATACTAGTAGCTTAGAAAGCTCATTCAATGCCAACGTCCCAGACGTGGTCTTACATGAAATCAATATTGATGCCACTGTCCCAGACAGGGTCTGACACGAATCAAATATGACGTCGATGTCCTAGACATGGTCTTACATGTAAATCACAAATCGATGCCAACGTCCCGGATGTGGTCTTACACGATAACTCATATCAGAATCCTATGTCATGACATATGTATCCTAATTACCTCCTAAGGTTTGTACAGGACTTTTCGGACTTCGTTACATTACCAAAACTTTTCCAGATTTCATATACTCATCTCAAATAGCCATATTTCACAATAATTCACATAAAAGTATTAATAATTCAGTTTAAAGACATTTATTTGTATATCGACTTACCTCGTATGGATACGAATGGATGTAAACGATTACTCGACCACTTTCGATTTTCGCCGATCTAATTCCGTTTTCTTTGGTTCTTGATATATTCACATTCAAGTTTAGCTTATTCATTCACCAAATCATTCAATTCAACCCATATACATATTTAGGGCAGTTTACAAATTAGTCCTCACATTTTCACATTTTGACACTTTAATCCCTATTTCATAAAATCACCATATACACACAATTTCTTATATACATGCTTGGCCGAATATTCCATTAGTCCATATAATCCCATATCTTTAATTTATTTACATTTTAGTCCTTCAATTTCTCATTTCACAATTTATCCCAAAATAATTAAATTCAAAAATTCAAAGACAAAACATATTAATCTAACATCAAGCTTTCATATTTCACCATTTAACATTACAAAGCTCACAATATCATCAATGGCGTAACTCAAAATTATCATCAAATTCTAAAATTGAGGCATGGGCTTGATAGAATGCTAAGCAACAATCTCAGAAACATAAAAATCATAAAAAACAGATCAAAATACATACCTTGATTAATCAAAATGAGTGCCGAACCCTAATAACTCTACTTATTTCTTGTTCTTTGTAATTTCGTCAAGGATGAACAAAACATGATCATTTTCATGCATTGGTTTTATTAATTCATCTTTAATTTACTATTTACTATTTTAACCTTAAAAATTTTAACTAGAAAACTATATAACACATGCCCGAAACCGTCCATGCTATTATTCAATGCTCAATTATCAACATAAGGACCCCTCATTTAAGAAGCCATGTCAATTAGGCACTTCATCAAGTAGAGCACAAACTTTTACATTTTCTACAATTAAATCCTTTTATCAATTCGGCACACAAACGATAAAATTTTCATACGAATTTTCACACATATCATTTCACATAACATAAACATGGAAAATAATATTAAAATATTTTCTAACTCGGATTTGTGGTCTCAAAACCACTATTCTGACGAGGGTCTAAACCGGACTGTTACAACTCTCCCCCTTAGGGATTTTCGTCCTCGAAAATCTTACTGTTGAACAGATCCGGATATTGCTCTCTCATAGCATCTTCGGGTTCCCACGTAGCTTCTTCAACCCCGTATCGATGCCACAATACTTTTAGTAATGGAATTTTCTTATTTCTCAATTCTTTAAACTCACGAGCTAAGATACGAATCGATTCTTCTTCATACGTCATATTGGATTGAATCTCTATCTCAGACGGAGAAATTACATGCGAAGGATCTGATCTGTATCGTCGAAGCATCGATACATGAAGCACATTGTGAATCTTTTCTAATTCAGATGGTAGCAACAGTCGATAAACAACTGGCCCAATACGTTTGATAATCTCATACGGCCCGATGAATCTCGGACTCAATTTGCCTTTTCTGCTGAATCGGAGTATTTTCTTCCACGGAGACACTTTCAAAAATACTTTATCACCGATTTCAAATTCAATATGTTTTCGTTTCAAATCTGCATAAGACTTCTGATGATCTGATGTCGCTTTCAATCTGTTTCGAATCACTTTCACTTTTTGCTCAGTCTCTCTGATCAAATCCACACCGTGAATCTTATTCTCACTAAATTTTGACCAGTACAAAGGTGTTCGGCATTTTATTCCATACAAGGCTTCATACGGTGCCATTTTAATGCTCGATTGAAAACTATTACTATACCCGAATTCAATCAATGGAAAATGATGTTCCCACGTACCTTCAACCTCAAGAATGCAACATCTCAACATATTCTCGAGTATCTAAATAATCTGCTCAGATTGACCATCCATCTGTGGGTGAAAAGCAGTACTGAAGTACAATTTCATACCTAAAGCCTCTTTCCAAAACCGCGACGTAAACCTTGGATCTCTGTCAAACACAATAGATAGTGGCACCCCGTGCAATCTCACAATATCAGAAATGTATAACTCAGCTAACTTATCAAGCGAATAATCTCTTCTTACTGAAATAAAATGAGCTGATTTTGTCAATCTATCAACTATAACCCAGATTGCATCTTTCTTCGTCGGAGTTAAAGGCAAACCTGAAACAAAATCCATCGTCACTCTATCCCATTTCCACTCGGGAATCATAATAGGTTGTAACAAATCGGATGGCACCTGATGTTTTTTAACTTGCTGACAGATTAAACATTTCAAAACAAAATCAGTGATATCTCTTTTCATTCCTGGCCACCAGTAAAGTTGTTTCACATCATTATACATCTTTGTACTTCTCGGATGAATAGATAAACGACTATTATGTGCTTCTTTCATAATCAATTGAACCAACTCTGGATTTCTCGGAACACAAATCCGATTTTGAAATCTCAGACAATCATCAACATCAACATCAACTCTAAATTTAGAATCAGAGTTTAAATCACACTGGGCATAGGGCTCGTTTCGTTAACATTTCATTATCAACTTTCTGAGCATCACAAATTTGATGTAAGAACAACGTTCTTGCTTTCAATTTGGCCAAAACCGAACCATCATCAGATAGAACTAAATGAGCATTCATTGCACTTAGCACAAATAATGATTTCTGACTCAAAGCATCAACAACAACATTTGCTTTTCCCAGATGATAATCAATCACTAGCTCGTAGTTTTTTAACTGTTCTAACCATATTCTCTGACGTAGATTTAATCATTCTAAGTCATCAAATATTTCAAACTTTTATAATTTGAAAACACATGACATTTTTCAACGAAAAGATAGTGGTGCCAAATTTTTAAAGCAAACACAATCGCTGCTAATTCAAGGTCATGTGTCGGATAATTCTTTTCATGCGATTTCAATTGTCTCGAAGCATAAGCTATAACTTTGCCTTCCTGCATCAAAACACATCCCAAACCGTTCAATGAAGCATCACTATATATCACAAATTCTTTACCGGATTCTGGCTGTACTAGCACTAGAGCTTCAGTCAATAGAGTTTTCAACTGATCAAAGCTTTTCTGACACTTTTCAGACCATTTGAATTTCACATCTTTCTAAAGCAATCTCGTCAAGGAAGTTGCAATTATCAAAAAACCTTTTACGAACAGTCGGTAATAACCAGCAAGTCCCAGAAAACTACAAACTTTAGACACATTTTTCGGAGACTTCACTCTAAAATAGCTGAAATATTGCTCGGATCAACTCGTATACCGGATGCTGACACAATATGCCCAGAAAGCCATTTTGTGTAACCAAATACACATTTACTAAACTTTGCATACAATTGCTTATCACGCAGAGTTTGTAGCATAATTCTCAAATGTTTAGCATGCTCAATTTCATCACGCAAATAAATCAAAATGTCATCAATGAATACAACAACAATCGATCTAAATACTGTCTGAAAATTTTGTTCATCAAGTCCATAAAGATAGCAGGAGCATTTGTTAGTCCGAAAGGCATAACAAAAACATAATGCACGTACCTCGTTCAGAAGGCAGTTTTCAGAATGTCTGAATCTTTTACTCGCAACTGATAGTATCCCGATCTCGAATCTATCTTTGAAACACAGAAGCTCCTTTCAACTGATCAAACAAATCATCAATTATGGGCAGAGGAAATTTGTTCTTAATAGTCACTTTGTTTAACTGACAGTAATCAATACACATTCTCGTCGTGCCGTCTTTCTTTTTCACAAACAAAATAGGAGCACCACAATGTTAAAACTCGGTCGTGCGAACCTCTGTCTGTTAATTCTTGCAACTAAGACTTCAATTCTTTTAATTCTGTCGAAGCATTCTATACGGAGCTATGGAGAGAGGTTGACCCTGGCACTAGCTCAATGCCATACTTAGCTTCTCGTATTGGAGGTAATCTCGGTAATTTTTTAGGAAACACATCAGGAAACTCACAAAGCATAAGCACAGATTCAACTTTCTTTTCTGTCACTTTCGTATAAATCACATATGCAAGATAAGCTTCACAACCCTTTTTCACATGATTTAGAGCTTTCATCGAAGATATCACTGTCGGTAGCCCATTCAAAACTAGACTCAATCCGTATTATTTCATAATTCTTACATCTCAAATCAATAATCTTCCGTTTGCAATTCACAACAACATCATGCAATGTTAGCCAATCCATACCCAAGATTATATCAAATTCATCAAAAGGTAATAACATCAGATTAGCCGGAAAACAGTTATCTCGAAACATCAATGGACAATTCTGGCACACTTTGTCAACCAAGAAACTTCTGCCTAAGGGGTTTAATACTCTAATTACAAATTCAGTAGACACTACGAGCAAAGTCTTACTTGATACTAAATTCATGCATGCATACGAATGAGTTGATCCTGGGTCTACCAATGCAATCACATAAGTATCATAACGAGTAAATGCACCCGTAATAACATCTGGAGACGAAGCTTCCTCACGAGCTCGAATGGCATAAGCTCTGGCAGGTGCTCTCGCTTTAGATCTCGTAACTGTATCTTTCGTAGCTCTCTGGCTACCACTCATTTCCTGTGTTTCTGGAAGGTCTACCCCTAGCTGAAGCATTATTCGACTTTGATTTTGTACAATCTCTTGCTCAGCAGACTCGGGACAGTCTCGGATAAAGTGATCTAATGATTTACATTTAAAGCAAGCCCAGTCATTCAATCTACAATTGCCCAGATGTCTTTTACCACAATGTCTACAGTCAAGTCGATCAGATCTGACATTTCCAACACTAGCTATCGAAGTACCTAGAGCTTTGAAGCTCGAATGCGATCTAGTACGATCTCTATTCGAATGTCCCACATTTGCCTTTGAACGACTATAATCATCTCAAACTTTCTTTGGTGCAGACTGAAATGATTTACTTGAGGATCTCTTTCTCACATTTCTAGCTTCTAACTTAGCTTTTCTTTTATCTTTCCGAGTTCTTTGACTTTACATGCTCGATCGACAAGCACAACAAACTCTTTTATTTCCAGAATTCTGACTAACAAACGGATATCTTCATTCAAGTCTTCTTCAAACCTTTTACACATTATTGCTTCAGTCAAGGCACATTCTCGTGCATATTGGCTCAGTCTCACAAATTCTCGCTAGTATTCTGTAACAGACATACGCCTCTGTTTCAATTCAAGAAACTCTTTTCGCTTTTGATCAATGAATCTTTGACAAATATTTTCTTCCAGAATTTGGATTGAAAGAAATCTCAGGTCATGCGTTCTTTTGGAACAATAGAAGTCAAAGTTTTCCACCACTGATAAGCTGCATCTTTCAACAAAGAAACGCCACATTTCACACATTCATCAAGGGTACATGACATTTCATTGAATACTCGAATAGTATTCTCGAGCCAAAACTCAGCTCTCTCAGCATCATCATCAATAGTGGCCCTGAACTCTTCAACCCATATTTATCGATTTTATCAACCGGAGGCTTATTCAACAGATTCAGATTCATAATCGGAGGTACAATAGGAGTCTGAGGGAATTAAATGGGGGTGGAGGTTGAGAAACAACCGAATTTGTTCTAATATACTGAGTGAACCACTCATTCATCATTTAGAAGAAGGCTTGTTTAGCCTCTCCTTCCTGACTACTAGCAACCGGTCTAGAATCAGGCGACGCTGTCCCTTGAGTGGGAGCAAGCACATTACTTTCAACATCATCAGCTATGGCTCGTTCGGGATCCATTTACTATACGAAAAAAACACATTTTATCTGTCAGGATTCATCATACTATCACAGTTCATATATATGGCATGTATAGCTAGACTCTCACACGCTACGTTAGTCCTAGAATTGACTAAATCGTAGCTCTGATACGAACAAATTGTAACAGCCGTAACCCGTATCTGTCGTCCGACTAGGGTTAAGAGGCATTACCGGACATATCAGAACATTTTACACTCATTTCTCAACAGTCAGACAACATCATTACATAGTGATTCATATTCTTAAAGTCCTTTAGAAAGTTTACGAGACCTTAAACATGCTTTAGAGAGGGTTCGGGACTAAACTGATCTCATACGGAAACTTTGTGGAACTTAGAAAATTTTTCTTTCAAAACAAGGCACATGCCCGTATGGCTAACCCGTGTACCTCACACGGCTGTGCCTTGGGCCATGTCTCAGCCCGTGTGCAGAACTGACTAAAATCACACGGCCTGTCACACGCCAGTGTGTCTGGCCCGTGTGCAACACTGACTTGATTCACACGGCCTGTCACATGCCTGTGTGTCTGGCTCGTATGCAACACTGATTTACTTCTAATTGGGACAGTGAAGGACACGGTCGGGTCGCACGCCCGTGTGCTCAATCGTGTGAGCAATTATAGGCCATTTGCAAGGCCAAATTGCCACCCAATTTGGGTCCTACCTACAAACATCAAACAAGCACCAATTCATGTCCCAAAAATGGCCAAAACATACCAAATTATGCACAATTTAACCCATAACAACATCATTCATACATCATACAAATTCAAATACCAATCTCATCTAAAAAATATGTGATTCATACATCATATAAATGTCATTTCAATACATAGCATTTCTCACCATTTCAATCTCCCAAATTAACTATGAAGCTTACCAATTGACCATTCATGAGCACATTAAAACATAACAACTTATGCATCACATAGCATGGACTAAATTCACATTCATCAAGCCATCACATGGCTATATATATACATGTCCCAAAAACATATCATAACATTTCTAGCCTATACATGCCATACATCGATATGTACATTTCCAAAAGGTACCAATATAGTTCGATAGTGTGGTGTTGATCCTCGACGATCCCCGAGCTTCCAGTAGCTTCGATAATCTATAAAACAATGCAAACACACACAAAGTAAGCTTTCAAAGCTTAGTAAGCCATATACAAATAAACTTATCACATAAAACAATTATAAACCATTTCATACATATGGTTCATGGCATTACAAAATCACAAGTCATATTTCTCTTATATCTCAATGGTTTACGTCCACTTGCTCATAATCATATAATATAGGTCACATATCAAATGATCATACATACATACCTTTCATTGCCAAATTTCATATATATACATACGTACCCGAAATTTGGATGCACATTCGTATACTCATTCATTTCTCGGAATACCCGTTGAACCGCTTGAAATCAAATAGGATACTCGTATAGCTCAGAAAGCTCATACAATGCCAACATCCCAGACCTGGTCTTACATTAAATCAATATCGATGCCACTGTCCTAAACAGGGTCTTACACGAAATTAAATACGATGCCAATGTCCCAGACATGGTCTTACACGTAAACCACAAATCAATGCCAACGTCCCAAACGTGGTCTGAAAAACCCCAAACCCGGCCCACGAGCTTTGACCAGATTTGGTATGTTCCTTAAGTAAACCGGTTTCAAATTCTTTAGTTCCTTTGGAAAAACTTAAGCGATTTTAAGAAATATATATATTGTTTTGGGTTGGGCTTGAGTTGGAAACCAATTTATCTTATATTGAAATCCATTTAATTAAGGTGACAAAACAATTAGGGTTTATTTTTAAAAAAAATAAATTTACTCAAACTTTAATTGATAATAATTCGCAAACATAAAAAAAAAAAGAAATAAAACTATAGCCTTATTACATCAAGTGAAAACCCAAAATAAATTCTTAAGTACTTAAATAAAATAAATGTCCATATTGAATAAAACTTCAAGTTGAGCATGGCCACCACAAGTTCTGCCGTCCCGGCCCATCACTGTTCATCACCTGAAAATGTTCCCACAACGGGGTGAGTCAACAGACTCAATGTGTACACTAAAATTTAATAGATTTAGGCATACCATACATATCATGCTCACAAATAATTCAAGATAATGATGCAATCCCAAACCCAAACCTAGATGCCATCCGCTACACATCCTCGTACCAACCTGCACACCGTGGGGACTACTAAGTCAACCCCTCCTTCCGCTATACACCATCGAAGGCAGTCGCTGCAGTCGACGTGCTCATCGCCTATAAATTCGTGGCGTAGCCACCAGATTAAATAATTGTGTCATGGACACCACATTCAGATAATGTAACCGAAGTTACCACATTCAGATAATGTAACCGAAGTTACCACATTCAGATATGTGACCGAAGCCACCACATTCAGATAGTGAGACCGAAGTCATCACATTCACTTCCCCTTTCTCATATAACCCGAATGCCCCATATATATTTTATATCATGCATATCATACTTAAATTCACATTCATGTCACTTTTCACATGTTAAAATATAACATATTTCGTAATCCTAACAGGAGTAGGAAACGTACCTGAGTACTTTGTACCACGTTAGGGTACTTAGCCATATTCACATTCTTATACATACATATTCATATTGCCATATAACATATTAAAAGATAGTGTGGGGTACACACCTGATTGCTTAACGAAATCCTTGAAATCCCAAAAAAACCGATCTACTGCTTTAGATCCGTTAACTCCTATATTCGGCCAATCATTTAAACATATTAATAAACCTTTTGGCCACAAATCCAAATCCTAGTAGGATTTATACACTTAAAACTTAACTTAAGGATCTTAAATCCCAAAATTATCCCTTGGTTGTAGCTTCTGTCAAAATTCCTAAACCACATGTTAGATCCGATTTCATCCTTAAACATGATAAATAATTCTAGGCCGAATGTACATATGACTTACCTTGAGTCTTTTAATCCCGAAATTCTCCTCCTTGTAGTCGACCTGACAAATCCCGAAAGGCCCTTCAAAGTTTCAGCAATGGAATCCTAGAGGAGTTAGATTCCTATATTTCGGCTTAAAGAAGAGAGTAATTGATAACCATAAAATTCTTACCTTTATGGGTGAAATCAGCAACACCCTTCTGTCACAACAAAGATTCGGCTTTTGAAAGTAAACTATGAGAAGAGAAGGGATATGATTTTAAAGAAATCGGCAAGGGGAACTAAGGGTGAAGGAATTCGGCTAGACAAAAAGAGGAGAGAAGAGAGGCTAGGAAATTCGACAGAGAAAGAGGAGGAAGAAAATTGATGAGTAGCCCTCTTTCCTTCCTTTTATAGCCAAAATTACTACTCAGAATCCCTTACTTGGCCACCACTCTTCTTTATTTGATAGCTTTATTCTTTAATTATCATAAAATAAAAGAGTTTAATCCAACATTTATCTCAAGGAAATAATGGTAAATAAATCCCTTATTTTTCTCTTGAAAATACTTAAGATAAATCATCATTTATCCCTATTTAGCCGAAATTTAAAGAGAAGAAAACTCTTCCTTTTTACAAAGCTTGTGCCGTCCACCTCACTTCTTCTGGAAGCAAAATAAAATTTCTTTTATTTGCTTCCCATGTGACTCGAACTCAGGCCCAACACCCTTGTATGTGGCGCCATTTCCAGAGGCCCTAAGTGGCATCTTCAGGCCACTTTTCCAAGCCTGTTTGTGTGTCAAATTTCACATACTTTTTCTCTTAAGGCCACCTTGCCTTAGTTTCCTCTTTTTAAACTTTAGAACTTGACATTTCCTTTCATTTCCAAGTTTCCTAAAATTTTCATTTGCCTCCTTTAAGCTTACATTTCCAAGTTTCCCGAAATGTTCACTTTCCTCTTTTGAATCATTTCCTATCATTTCCTAGTTTCCAAAAATGTTCACTTTCCATTTTTAAACTTAACATTTCTATACATTTTCAGGTTTCCAAAATGTTCATTTCTAAGTCTTTTCCATACATTTCCGGGTTTCCAAAAATATTCAAAATTTATTCATAATACTTAAGACATGTCATTTCATACAATTAAACCGAAAATTCATAGGCCCTTTTCAGGATGTTACAGTTCTACCCCCTTAAAATAATTTCATCCTCGAAATTTCCTATCTAAAATAATGGAGGGTATTGCTGTCGCATTGTCTCTTCTGGTTCCCACGAAGCTTCTTCCGACCCATGATTGCGCCATAACACTTGACTAGAGGAACTGACTTCCTCCGTAACACTTTCACCTCACGTTCCAATATCTGAATCGGCTCTTCCTCGTAGGATAAGTCTGGCCTTAGCTCCACTTCTTCAACTGGTACCACATGAGACGGATCCGATCGATAACGACGTAAATGGATACATGGAATACGTCGTGCATCTGCTGCAACTCTGGTGGCAACTCCAATTGGTATGCCACTGGCCCAACACGCTTCAGTATAGGCCCTATAAACCTTGGGCTTAACTTCCCTTTGCGCCCAAACCTCATTACCTTTTTCCAAGGTGAGACTTTAAGGAATACTTGATCTCCTACATCAAATTTTATCTCTTTTCGTTTGAGATCTGCGTAAGACTTCTGCCTATCAGAGGCTTCCTTTAACCGTGCCTTGATTATCTCAACTGTTTCTTCAGTTTCTGCCACTAATTCTGGACCCAAAACTCGACGTTCTCCTAACTCAGTCCAAAGTAGGAGTTCTACACTTCCGACCATACAACGCTTCATATGGTGCCATCCGAATGCTAGCCTGATAGCTGTTGTTGTAGGCGAACTCAGCTAAAGGAAATAATCCCAACTTCCTCGGAAATCCATCACACAGCCTCTCAACATATCCTCCAACACTTATATAACCCGTTCAGACTGCCCGTCCGATTGTGGATGAAAAGCCGTAGTGAAGTCTAACTTGGTGCCTAAAGCTTGATGAAGTGCCCTCCAAACCCGAGACGTAAACCTTGGGTCTCTATCTGAAATAATTGACACCGACACTCCATGTAACCTTACAATTTCCGCCACATATAACTTGGCTAACTTCTGAAGAGAATAGTCAACTCTTACCGAGATGAAGTGCGGACTTGGTCAAATGGTCCACTATCACCGATACCAAGTCCTTCTTAGTAGGCGTAAGGGGAAGCCCACTAACGAAGTCCATGGTAATTCTCTCCCACTTCCATTGTGGAATCTCGTTTGGGCTGAAGTAATCCCGATGGAACTTGGTGTTCAGCCTTAACTTGCTGACACGTCAGACATTTCCCCACGAATTCAGTAACTTCCCGTTTAAGATCAGGCCACCAAAATTGTTCCCTTAGATCTCTGTATAGCTTAATGCCTCCGGGATGCATAGTATAAGGGCTACTATGCGCCTCCCGAAGAATTCTTTGTCTTAACTCCTCGTCCTTCGGCATACAGACTTTTCCTTTGTAACACAATACTCCTTCATCATTAACACCATAATCCTTTAATTCTCCGTTCTGTACTTGCTGTAACTTAACACTTAGGTCCTTATCAGCTAACTGTCCCCCTTTCACCTCATTCAACCACGTGGGCTTGACTTGCAACTCTGCCAACAGGCTCCCATCATCATACAAACTCAAGTGAGCGAACATAGCCCTTAGATCCGACACAACCTTCCGACTTAGGGCATCAGCTACCACATTCGCCTTGCCCGGGTGGTACTCTATCGAGCAATCATAATCCTTCAATAACTCTACCCACCTTCGCTGCCTCAAGTTCAACTCCTTTTGAGTCAACAGATACTTAAGGCTCTTGTGGTCTGTGTAGATTATCGACCTTTCTCCATAAAGCCAGTGCCTCCACACCTTAAGTGCAAAAACCACTGCCGCCAATTCCAAGTCATGGGTTGGATAGTTAACCTCATGAGGCCTTAACTGTCGAGACGCATAAGCGACTACTTTTCCATCTTGCATTAGCACACAGCCTAATCCCGTATGCGAAGCGTCAGTACACCACAAAATCCTTTCCTGCCTCCGGCTGAATTAACACTGGATCTTCCGTCAACACCTTTTTAAGCTTTTCAAAGCTCTCCTGTTGCTTATTAGTCCATTCAAAGGGTACTTCCTTCCTCAATAACTTTGTCAAAGGCGCGGCTATTGACGAGAACCCTTCCACAAACCTTCTGTAATAGCCTGCCAAACCTAAGAAACTTCGGATCTCAGCCACGGACCTAGGTGGTTTCCAATCCAACCTGCTTCGATCTTCCTAGGGTCTCTTATTCCCTCTGCGGATACCACATGCCCTAAAAATGTCACCTCTTTAAGCCAGAATTCACACTTGCTGAATTTGGCATAAAGCTTCTTCTCCCTTAATACTTCCAACACAACCCGTAGATGCTCATCATGCTCCTCTTCAGACTTGGAGTACACCAAAATGTCATCAATAACACGATAACGAACCTATCCAAATAGGGTTGAAAAACCCGGTTCATCATATCCATGAACGCGGCTGGAGCGTTCGTCAATCCAAACGGCACTACAAACTCAAAATGGCCGTACCTTGTCCTAAAAGCTGTCTTATGGATATCTGCCTCCTTCACCTTCAACTGATGATATCCCGACCTTAAGTCTATCTTCGAGAATACTGCTGCCCCTTCAGCTGATCGAACAAATCATCGATCCTCGGCAAAGGATATTTGTTCTTAATGGTTAGCTTGTTCAACTGACGATAGTCTATGCACATACGCATAGTTTCGTCCTTCTTCTTCACGAACAGGACTGGTGCTCCCCATGGAGACACACTGGGTCGAATGAACTCACGATCCAACAATTCTTGGATTTGAGCCTCGAGCTCAACCAACTCCTTCGGCGCCATTCGGTATGGAGCGATTGACACAGGAGCCATTCTCGGTAGCAAGTCTATTCCAAACTCCACCTCCCTATCTGGGGGTATTCTTGGTAATTCCTCCGGAAATACATCTTCAAAATCCCTTACAGTTCTAACTCCACTAACACCTTCTTCCTTTCCACCCAATGCACTTACGAAAGCTAAGAACGCCTTGCACCCTTTCCTAACCATTTTCTCAGCCTTCAAAGTCGAAACTACGTTAGACAGGTAGTTTCTTCTTTCTCCGATCATTACTACTACTTCATCCTCCGGGGTCCTTAATTCCATTCGTTTGGCCGCACAATCCAACACGGCTCGGTGCTCTACTAGCCAGTCCATTCCAAGTATGAGTTCAAACTCCCCAAGGGTAGTTTCATTAAGTCAGCCCAAAAGTTCACTCCCTGAATCTCTAGGGGTCATTCCGAAAGATCTTATCCACCACTACTGTAATATCCCGGTTAGGGGCTATTTTGTTGCTGCATGATATTGCATGTGTTTAGTGTGCTGTGTTGTTATTTCGGTGTTTTAGGGGCTTTAGTGTAGGCTAGGAGTGCCTGAGTGAAGGGGAAAATTTTGGTTTTGGGTGTTAGGTGAAGGGAGCTGAGGAAGCTGGGGTTTAAGAATTTTATTTGTGGTTTCATTGCACAAATAAGGAGCTAGCTTAGTGGCAAGCATGCGCTACAAGGGGGAGCTTGGTGTGGCGTCATCTGCATGTGAGGGAGGTCCAGAGTTCAAGCAGCAGAGTCCCCTTTTTGGCACCTATTGGACGGCATGGGGTAGAGATAGAGAGCAACTAGAACACTACCTTGGACCAAGTCTTCACTTTCAAATGGAGGGTGAGAGGAAGTTTAGGAGGAGGACTTGGTCATCACTTTTGAAATGGGAGGAGTGGAGTGAATGGGGGGATTTTGGCCGATTTTAGGGGGGAGTTGGAGGGGGAGTGACGGCTTGGTGTGGGGGAAAGGGTGTGCCGAAATTCAATTGGCTTTGTGGGGGGATTTTCGGTCACTTTTTGGGTGTCAAACAAAGTTCTTTTCATTTTGTCAAAAGCAAGAAACCGAATACCTAGTCCCTTAGTTGCCGAAATTGTTTTGCTTCATTTGGTTGGTGTGTAGCCGAATGCATGATTGCATTTTTCTTTTTTCTTCACTTGAGTAAGCCGAAACCCCATCCCTCCAAAACATAATTCTTCTTTCTCTCATTTCTTCTCTGACTAGCCGAAACTCAAGCACTAAAAGCACATCTTCTTTTTTTTCTTTGACAACCCGAAACTACCTGCATTCCATTCACTTCTCTTTTTCTCAATTGCCATTGCCGAAACCAACTTTTGTCTCACACTTCTTTTCTTCTCTTCCACTCAAGCCGAACGTTGGAGGTGTTAGACACTTAGGCCGAATCTCTTCTCTCCTAGGAGTCCTCTTTGGCCGAATTTTGGGTGTTGGTAAGCTTTTGGCCCAATAGCCATTCCCCTTATCTCTCAATTGTTATGTTGTTTTGGGTTTTTGAAGAGGTTAACCATTCGTTTTAATATCTCATCTGAGGGTAATTATCTTTTCTTTCTTTTAAGGTGTTGGCCGAATATTTTTCTCCCTTCTATAGCTCTCTCTCTTGGCCGAATTTTGGTGAAGGGTGATCTTGTTTTGTTGATCGATCTTGGGTGTTTGGTAAGTGGTGGTAAGAGGGCATTCTATTAGCCTATTCGTTTAGTTTTTTTTAGTCAAACTGCTAAGTATTGATGGTTTTCTTTTAGGAGGTGGCCGTTTGTCAAGAGAACCATTGTGGTTCAGGATTGGTAGGAAACCAAACCAGGAGAAGGTAAGGACTATTCGATAAACCCTTCTTGGTCTAAATGGTTATGGCCGAATGGTTTATGTGTACTAACTCCGATGTTTGGCCAATTTTAGGAGCAAGTCAATTGGGGGACTTAGATCGATTCGTTGGGATCTTTAGACTCGTATTATCAGGTGTGTAAACTAACACACTGATATTTAGAAATATTATTAATAAACCTGTTTTGCCTGTTAAAAAAAAATTATAACAGTATGATGGACAAATGGATACCCAAATGGGGTATGCGTACGATTCGGGTAAGTCTGTTCTATTATGAGTACTATTAATGAAGTATGATATCATGATCTATGTTATGTATGTTGCTATGAGAGGTAATGCTTGGTATGTTGGCATAATATGCATGATTTGTACGAGATGCATGATTACATGAGTATGGTGAGTTGATGGGTGATATGAGTGGAGGGAGCAGTGATATTTTGTGCTGACGAGCACCAGTGTTTTGGTAACACACCTTGTGACTTTGGGTCACCAGAGGTTTGGCACCTCCAGAGGTTTGGTACCTCAGCGTCTTGTCCCTGTGGTTAACACCACCGTGGGTTGGCCCCACTTATGAGATACGGGATTGACGCCAGTGATTTGGTATCACACGATGGGTTGGCCCCATCACCAGATTTGTGACTACGGTCACCAGTGCTTTGGTAGCACATTGTGTCTTTGGGACACCAGAGGTTTGGCACCTCATTGCGACTTGTCCCTGTGGTTTGGTATCACACGATGGGTTGGCCCCATCATCGTTGGATTTGTGACTTCGGTCACCAGTGCTTTGGTAGCACAATTGTGTCTTTGGGACACCAGTGGTTTGGTACCACATTGACGGATATTGTGTCTTTGGGACACCAGTGTTTTGGTAACACATTGTGACTATATGTCACCAGTGGTTTGGCACCACCAGTGGTTTGGTACCACACGGGGTAGGAAAGGCGATGTGGATGGTTAGGATCGGGTTGCATTAATTATGTTGCTATGTATGATGTGTGTTAGCATGTTGTTTCCTCGGGAGCGGGATTTACACACTGAGTCACTCGACTCACCCTCTCCTTTGACATTTCAGGTGACTCGTAGATGCGGACTTGGAGCCGGGATGGACTCGAGGTGCTTATGCCATGCTGAATAAAGTTTTTACTCAGACTCTATAATTTGGGTACTCTAGTTTATTTACTTTTATTTGGGTTTTAATTTAGTTTTGTAAAAGGCCTTTAATTTATGGTTTAAGTTGTTTATGTTTTAATTAAATTTTAATATGCCTTAACAAAATAAGTTGGTATAAATTTTACTAAAATTGGAAAGATAGTGTTTCCAAAACTATAGCGCAATGTGTTTTAAACTATACCATCGGGTATCACACTAAGTCTTTATGATAAACAAATACAAATGGTTTTCAATTCAAACTTGTAGTTCTCCTAAGCTTAAAAGTGTTTTATGTATCACTAAGAAACTAATGAGGTTTAAATGGTATAAACTCGTTTTAACTACACATTCTGGCTAAGTTTTCAAATTATCCGGGTTTCGAGTACACCATTTAATTGCAAACAAGCCTACTTAAATTTTCTTCAAATACACTATGTTTTCACCCCGCTTTTTAAATGATAAATCTGATCTTTCAAAAACGTTTTTCCCCGTAACATACCAGATTCGGACGTGGTGTCTTGTCCGGGTTTGGGGTGTTACAATTGTGGTATCAGAGCCAAGTTCAAAGGCTCGGCTGTGGGCCTGAGGCCCAAAATGGTTTTCAAAAGTCTGTTTAAGTGTTTGTTTTGAAAGTATGGTTTGAAAGGCATGGCACCGAGTCTCCGGCACCAGTTCGCCCAGGTAAGTACCCCGGACTATTCTTTGTGATTTGATTGGATGTTATATGATTTGATGAATAGCAATAGTATGCTACCTTAGAGATTGAAACTGATAGGATTCTGTGAACTCGCGAAAACAAATCCTCTTTAATGTTCATAAGACTTGCTTTTAAACAAGTGGAATAAACACTGATGCATAAAATTCTTTAATCAGATACGTAGAAAGATTAGTCATGAGCACTCGAGGCGGGCGTGGTCGTAACACTCGTGGTAGAGGTAGGGGTAGAATGACGGTTTCTGAGCCCGTAGGATCTGGGCAGGGTTCAGAAAATGAGATACCGGCTCCGCCACCAGCTGGAGGTGGTGAGTTCCAAGATCAGACTGGAGATGACGCAGTGTCACAGGCGATGCTGCGAGTGTTGGAAAGGGTAGCTGGGGCAAGTGGTGCTGCAGGAGTTAGGAAATCAGTTCCTGAGCGACTCCGGGCTAATGGGGCCGAATTCTTCCGAGGTGTATCGGGTGTTGCTCCTAGCACTGCTGAATATTGGCTGGAGGCAACTGAGCGGATCATGGACGATCTGGACTTGACGGCTGAAGAGAAGCTGAAGGGTATCGTATCGCTTCTTCGGGATGAGTCATATCAGTGGTGGCTCACGGTTCGGGATAGTGTGGCCGCAGAGGATTTGACATGGGATTACTTCAGAGCTGCATATCAAAAAAGTACATCGGGGCTAGTTACATCGACTCCCAGAGAAAGGCATTTCTGAGGCTTGTTCAGGGGAGTAAATCTGTTGCTGAGTACGAGGCTGAGTTCCTGAAGCTGAGTAGGTATGCCAGGGGCATTGTAGCCACTGAGCATGAGAGGTGTGTTCGTTTCGAGGATGGTCTGCGAGACGAGTTGAGGCTGCTGATTGCTCCTCAGCAGGAGCGCGAGTTTGCTGTCTTAGTTGAGAAGGCTAAGGTAGCCGAGGGTGTTAAAGAGTCGGTAAGACAGAGCATGGACAGGAGTAGGCTTAAGAGGAGTTTTGGGTCTTCTGGATCGTCGGGTAATCCGCAGAAGAGGGCTAGACCGAGTGGGCAGAATCAGTCTGCTAGGTTTGTTGCTGCTAGGCAGGGACCGCCGCAGTGTAATCAGTGTGGGAAATCTCATTGGGGTGGCTGCTGGACTGGTGGGAAAGGTTGCTTCGAGTGTGGTTCTCTGGAGCATCGCATAAGGACTGTCCGCGTAGGATGGCCAGGATTCAGTCTGAGAGTCAGGGCCGTAATCAGTTCAGAGGTAATGGACCGCCACCGCAGAGGGGCCGTGGTAATGGCAGAGGTGGTAATGGTTCTGGTCGGGGCCGTGGAGCACCGGGCAGAGGTGCGGGTAGTTCTGATGCCAGACAGCCTGGATTGGTATATGCTGCAAGGCGCCGAGAGGAGGGCGAGGCACCGGACGTCATAACCGGTATGTTTTTGATTTTTGGTACTCCTTATACTGCTTTAATTGATGTGGGTTCTACGCACTCTTATGTTGCCAGTAGTATAGTAGAGACCATGGATTTAGACTCTGAGATATCTTCTAGGCAGATGACTGTGATTAGTCCTTTAGGTCACTCTGTAGTGGTAGATAAGCTGTTTAGAGATGTACCTCTAGAACTCCAAGGGGTAGAATTTGCTGCTGATCTGATGGAACTGCCGTTTGGGGAGTTCGATCTGATTCTTGGGATGGATTGGCTGGTTAAGTACCAGGCGAGGTTGGATTGCGCGGCCAAGCGCATGGTTCTTAAGACGGTTGATGGTGATGAGGTGGCTATGATAGGTAATAGGAGAGATTACTTATCAAATGTGGTATCTGCTCTGAAAGCGGAGAAGATGGTCAGGAAGGGCTGTGAAGCGTATGTGGTTCGTGTGTATGCCTTGGAGGCTAAAGAGTCTGCTGTTGAGAAGGTTCGTACTGTTAAGGAATTTGCTGATGTGTTTCCTGAAGAGCTTCCGGGTTTGCTGCCAGATCGAGAGGTAGAGTTCGGGATTGATCTGTTACCCGGGACTGCGCCAGTGTCTATTGCTCCGTATAGGATGGCACCAAAGGAATTGGTGGAGCTTAAGGCTCAGATCCAGGAGTTATTGGATCGGGGTTTTATTAGGCCAAGTGTTTCGCCGTGGGGTGCGCCGGTACTTTTCGTTAAGAAGAAGGATGGTACGATGCGGATGTGCATAGACTACCGCCAGTTGAACAAGCTGACGATTAAAAACAAGTATCCGTTGCCACGGATAGATGACTTGTTTGATCAGCTGAAGGGTGCAGCGGTATTTTCGAAGATTGATCTGAGGTCTGGGTACCATCAGTTAAAGGTTAAGGAGGCTGATATCCATAAAACAGCGTTTCAGACTCGGTATGGGCACTACGAATTCCTGGTAATGCCATTCGGGTTGACTAACGCACCAGCAGCGTTTATGGATATGATGAATAGGGTGTTTCAGCAGTATCTGGATCAGTTCGTCGTGGTTTTCATAGACGACATTTTAGTGTACTCAAGGACAGAGGAAGAGCATGATGCGCATTTGAGGGTGGTGCTGCAGATTCTGAGGGAAAAGCAACTCTATGCTAAGTTTAGTAAGTGCGAGTTCTGGCTTAGAGAAGTGACGTTCTTGGGTCATGTAGTGTCGGCTGAGGGGATTCGGGTAGATCCTCGTAAGATTGAGGCTGTTTTGGACTGGAAGCCACCTAGGTCAGTGGCTGAGATTCGGAGTTTTCTGGGTTTGGCTGGATACTACCGAAGGTTTGTTGAGGGTTTCTCGTTGATAGCAGCGCCGATGACTAAGTTATTAAGGAAAGAGGTTCCGTTTATTTGGACTGAGAAACAGCAGGAAAGCTTTGACAAGTTAAAGAAGATTTTGACTGAGGCTCCGGTTCTGATTCAACCTGAGGCTGGTAAGGAATACACAGTCTACTGCGATGCATCACATATGGGTCTGGGTTGTGTGTTGATGCAGGAAGGTAAGGTTGTGGCTTACGCTTCTAGGCAGCTGAGGCCACATGAGGTCAACTATCCGACGCACGATTTGGAGCTAGCGGCTGTAGTTTTTGCCTTAAAGATTTGGAGGCACTACTTATACGGAGAGAGATCTATAGTCTACACAGATCACAAGAGTCTGAAGTATCTCCTGACTCAGAAGGATTTGAATTTGAGGCAGCGTAGGTGGGTTGAGTTGCTGAAGGATTACGACTGTTCTATTGAGTATCACCCGGGCAAGGCTAACGTGGTAGCAGACGCGTTGAGCCGTAAGGTTGTTTCGGACTTAAGAGCTTTGTTTGCCCACTTGAGTTTGTACGACGACGGGAGTATTTTGGCAGAGTTGCAAGTTAAGCCTTCTTGGGTTGAGCAGATCAGAGAAAAACAGTTAGAGGATGAGGTTCTGAGTGCGCGAAGGTTACAAGTGCAGAATGGTGGTTTGGAGGGTTACAGTTTGTCTAGTGATGAGGTGTTGTGTTTTCAGGGTAAGGCTTGTATGCCCAAAGATGTTGAGCTGAGGCAGAAGATTCTTCAGGACGCACATAGCAGTCCTCATGCTATGCATCCTGGAGGTAGCAAGATGTATAAGGATCTTAGAGAGCAGTTTTGGTGGCCTGGTTTGAAGAAAGAGGTGACAGAGTTTGTTGGGAAATGTATGACTTGTCAGCAGGTCAAGGCTGAACATCAGTTGTCGTCGGGTTTGCTTCATCCTGTGAAGATTCCGCAGTGGAAGTGGGAAAGGATAACCATGGATTTTGTCAGTGGGTTACCGCTTACGCCAAGCAAGAAGGATTCAGTTTGGGTAGTGGTGGATCGTCTGACTAAATCAGCTCACTTTATTCCAGTGAGGGTTGACTACTTACTTCAGAAGCTAGCAAAGCTGTATGTTTCGGAGATAGTGAGGTTGCACGGTGTGCCAGTTTCGATAATCTCGGATAGGGATCCCAGGTTTACTGCAAGGTTCTGGAAGGCATTGCATCAGGCTCTGGGTACTCGTTTGGATTTCAGCACGGCTTTTCACCCGCAGTCTGACGGTCAATCAGAAAGGGTTATTCAGATCTTAGAAGACATGCTGAGAGGTTGTGTCTTGGATTTTAGAGGTAGTTGGGAGGAGTTTCTACCATTAGCTGAGTTTGCCTACAACAACAGTTATCAAGCGAGTATCAAGATGGCACCGTACGAGGCGTTGTATGGTAGGAAGTGTCGCTCACCTACGTGTTGGACGGAGTTAGGTGAACGTCAGTTGTTGGGACCCGAATTGGTTGCTGAGACAGAAGACAAGGTTAAGTTAATTTAGTCTCGATTAAAGGAAGCTTCGGACTGGCAAAAGTCTTACGCCGATCTTAAGCGAAGAGATATAGAGTTTGCTGTAGGGGATCGAGTCTTTCTGAAGGTCTCGCCTTGGAAGAAGGTATTGAGGTTCGGAAAGAAAGGCAAGCTAAGTCCGAGGTTCATTGGGCCGTATAGGGTTTTGAGACGAGTTGGACCAGTGGCGTATCAACTTGAGTTGCCAGCAGTGCTTAGTCAGATTCATGACGTCTTTCACGTTTCAATGCTTCGGAGGTATCGTTCAGATCCGTCACATGTGGTAGCAGTGGAGGAGATCGAGGTAAATCCAGACTTGACTATGGAGGAGGAACCTGTGCAGATTCTTGATCGGGAAGTGAAGGTTCTGCGTAGGAAGTCTGTGCCTTTGGTTAAGGTACTTTGGCGGAATCATGGCGTAGAAGAAGCGACGTGGGAACCCGAGGATATGATGAGACAGCAATACCCGCAACTCTTTTGACCAGGTAATTTCGAGGCCGAAATTATTTTTAAGGGGGTAGAACTGTAATATCCCGGGTTAGGGGCTATTTTGTTGCTGCATGATATTGCATGTGTTTAGTGTGCTGTGTTGTTATTTCGGTGTTTTAGGGGCTTTAGTGTAGGCTAGGAGTGTGCCTGAGTGAAGGGGAAAATTTTGGTTTTGGGTGTTAGGTGAAGGGAGCTGAGGAAGCTGGGGTTTAAGAATTTTATTTGTGGTTTCATTGCACAAATAAGGAGCTAGCTTAGTGGCAAGCATGCGCTACAAGGGGGAGCTTGGTGTGGCGTCATCTGCATGTGAGGGAGGTCCAGAGTTCAAGCAGCAGAGTCCCCTTTTTGGCACCTATTTTGACGGCATGGGGGTAGAGGTAGAGAGCAACTAGAACACTACCTTGGACCAAGTCTTCACTTTCAAATGGAGGGTGGAGAGGAAGTTTAGGAGGAGGACTTGGTCATCACTTTTGAAATGGGAGGAGTGGAGTGAATGGGGGGATTTTGGCCGATTTTAGGGGGGAGTTGGAGGGGGAGTGACGGCTTGGTGTGGGGGAAAGGCTGTGCCGAAATTCAATTGGCTTTGTGGGGGGATTTTCGGTCACTTTTTGGGTGTCAAACAAAGTTCTTTTCATTTTGTCAAAAGCAAGAAACCGAAATACCTAGTCCCTTAGTTGCCGAAATTGTTTTGCTTCATTTGGTTGGTGTGTAGCCGAATGCATGATTGCATTTTTCTTTTTTCTTCACTTGAGTAAGCCGAAACCCCATCCCTCCAAAACATAATTCTTCTTTCTCTCATTTCTTCTCTGACTAGCCGAAACTCAAGCACTAAAAGCACATCTTCTTTTTCTTTCTTTGACAACCCGAAACTACCTGCATTCCATTCACTTCTCTTTTTCTCAATTGCCATTGCCGAAACCAACTTTTGTCTCACACTTCTTTTCTTTCTCTTCCACTCAAGCCGAACGTTGGAGGTGTTAGACACTTAGGCCGAATCTCTTCTCTCCTAGGAGTCCTCTTTTGGCCGAATTTTGGGTGTTGGTAAGCTTTTGGCCCAATAGCCATTCCCCTTATCTCTCAATTGTTATGTTGTTTTGGGGTTTTGAAGAGGTTAACCATTTGTTTTAATATCTCATCTGAGGGTAATTATCTTTTCTTTCTTTTAAGGTGTTGGCCGAATATTTTCTCCCTTCTATAGCTCTCTCTCTTGGCCGAATTTTGGTGAAGGGTGATCTTGTTTTGTTGATCGATCTTGGGTGTTTGGTAAGTGGTGGTAAGAGGGCATTCTATTAGCCTATTCGTTTAGTTTTTATTTAGTCAAACTGCTAAGTATTGATGGTTTTCTTTTAGGAGGTGGCCGTTTGTCAAGAGAACCATTGTGGTTCAGGATTGGTAGGAAACCAAACCAGGAGAAGGTAAGGACTATTCGATAAACCCTTCTTGGTCTAAATGGTTATGGCCGAATGGTTTATGTGTACTAACTCCGATGTTTGGCCGATTTTAGGAGCAAGTCAATTGGGGGACTTAGATCGATTCGTTGGGATCTTTAGACTCGTATTATCAGGTGTGTAAACTAACACACTGATATTTAGAAATATTATTAATAAACCTGTTTTGCCTGTTAAAAAAAAATTATAACAGTATGATGGACAAATGGATACCCAAATGGGGTATGTGTACGATTCGGGTAAGTCTGTTCTATTATGAGTACTATTAATGAAGTATGATATCATGATCTATGTTATGTATGTATGCTATGAGAGGTAATGCTTGGTATGTTGGCATAATATGCATGATTTGTACGAGATGCATGATTACATGAGTATGGTGAGTTGATGGGTGATATGAGTGGAGGGAGCAGTGATATTTTGTGCTGACGAGCACCAGTGTTTTGGTAACACACCTTGTGACTTTGGGTCACCAGAGGTTTGGCACCTCCAGAGGTTTGGTACCTCAGCGTCTTGTCCCTGTGGTTAACACCACCGTGGGTTGGCCCCACTTATGAGATACGGGATTGACGCCAGTGATTTGGTATCACACGATGGGTTGGCCCCATCACCAGATTTGTGACTACGGTCACCAGTGCTTTGGTAGCACATTGTGTCTTTGGGACACCAGAGGTTTGGCACCTCATTGCGACTTGTCCCTGTGGTTTGACCACCGTGGGTTGGCCCCACTTGAGATATGGGATCGTCTGCTAGTGATTTGGTATCACACGATGGGTTGGCCCCATCATCGTTGGATTTGTGACTTCGGTCACCAGTGCTTTGGTAGCACAATTGTGTCTTTGGGACACCAGTGGTTTGGTACCACATTGACGGATATTGTGTCTTTGGGACACCAGTGTTTTGGTAACACATTGTGACTATATGTCACCAGTGGTTTGGCACCACCAGTGGTTTGGTACCACACGGGGTAGGAAAGGCGATGTGGATGGTTAGGATCGGGTTGCATTAATTATGTTGCTATGTATGATGTGTGTTAGCATGTTGTTTCCTCGGGAGCGGGATTTACACACTGAGTCACTCGACTCACCCTCTCCTTTGACATTTCAGGTGACTCGTAGATGCGGACTTGGAGCCGGGATGGACTCGAGGTGCTTATGCCATGCTGAATAAAGTTTTTACTCAGACTCTATAATTTGGGTACTCTAGTTTATTTACTTTTATTTGGGTTTTAATTTAGTTTTGTAAAAGGCCTTTAATTTATGGTTTAAGTTGTTTATGTTTTAATTAAATTTTAATATGCCTTAACAA
The DNA here is from genome assembly GCA_005393395.2 of Gossypium australe. Lineage (NCBI taxonomy): Eukaryota > Viridiplantae > Streptophyta > Magnoliopsida > Malvales > Malvaceae > Gossypium > Gossypium australe. The sequence goes on from CM016614.1 coordinate 79,869,719, forward strand.
AATAAGTTGGTATAAATTTTACTAAAATGTGGAAAGATAGTGTTTCCAAAACTATAGCGCAATGTGTTTTAAACTATACCATCGGGTATCACACTAAGTCTTTATGATAAACAAATACAAATGGTTTTCAATTCAAACTTGTAGTTCTCCTAAGCTTAAAAGTGTTTTATGTATCACTAAGAAACTAATGAGGTTTAAATGGTATAAACTCGTTTTAACTACACATTCTGGCTAAGTTTTCAAATTATCCGGGTTTCGAGTACACCATTTAATTGCAAACAAGCCTACTTAAATTTTCTTCAAATACACTATGTTTTCACCCCGCTTTTTAAACGATAAATCTGATCTTTCAAAAACGTTTTTCCCCGTAACATACCAGATTCGGACGTGGTGTCTTGTCCGGGTTTGGGGTGTTACAACTACAGTTTGGCCTAATGGGCTTACTACAGTCATCTGCCTATCAGAAAGTTCAGAGTCTAGGCCTAGTGTTTCCACTACATTACATGCAACATAAGAATGGGTCGAACCCACATCAATCAGAGCAAAATAGGGCTTGTCATAAATAAAGAACGTACCGGTTATAACATCCGGCGCGTCTCCATCCTCCCTTCGACGAACTACATAAACGAAACTCGGTTGCCTTGCCTCAGCATTAGCAGCACCTCTGCCCTGTGTTCCACATCCTCTGCCAGCACCATTACCTCTGTTATTCAAACCACGACCTCGTTGAGGCTGCTGTCCTCCTCTACCAGCCTGATTAACATTTTGAGCTGCTGGTCGACTTTCATCTGATTTCTTATGACAATCCTTGAGCATATGATCCTTGGACCCACACTTAAAACATCCTCCCGTCTTTCTCTAACACTCCCCTAAGTGCTTCTTTCCACAATGATCACAAGGGCGATACTGCCATCCTGTACCAGCTTGCTGATTTCGCGGCCCATCAACTCTAGGCCTCTTTTGAACCTTTCTAGACGATCCAAAACTTCTTTTGGGCCTATTCCGGTCCATAGCCTGCTTGGTAGAATCCTTGATTCCTTCAGCCACTTTAGCCTTTTCCACTAACGCAGAAAATTCCCGCTCCTGATGCGGTGCTATCAACAATCTCAGATCATCCCTTAGTCCATCCTCAAAACGGACACAGCGCTCATGCTCAGTTTCCACTAGTCCTCGAGCATACCGGCTCAACCTCAGAAATTCAGCCTCATATTTCGCAACGGACTTGTTCCCTTGAACCAGCCCCATAAATGCTTTCCTTTGCTCATCAGTATACCTGGTTCCAACATACTTCTTTTGATACGCTTCCTTAACATATTCCCAGGTCAGATCCTCAGCTGTGGCACCGTCCCGCACAGTTAGCCACCATTGATACGCTTCATCGCGTAACAATGCCACCATTCCTTTTAACTTCTCCTCAGGGGTCAGATCAAGCTCATCCATGATGCGCTCAGTTGCTTCCAACCAGTACTCAGCTGTACTGGGTGCCACACCAGATACTCCACGAAACATTGCGGCTCCATTAGCTCGAAGCCGTTCAGGCACAGACTTTCGATTTCCCGAATTTCCTCCTGCACCAGCCACCAACTCCAAAACTCGCAGCACAGCCTGCAACACAGCATCCTCCCCCGTCTGAGCCTGCTGCTCAACACCAACAATTGGGGGTGGTGGTGGCGGTGGTACCTCATTATCAGACCCTTGACCCGATCTAACGGGTTCTGACCTAGTCATTCTTACTCTACCGCGTCCACGACGATCACGTCCTCTAGAGCTCATTTCTAACGTCGAGATCTGATTAAGAAATTTTATGAATTAGTACTTTTGTTTCACTTGATTATCCGCGAAGAAATTTTATGAAAAGAGTTTTAGGAGTGGTTCTTTCGTAGTCATACATGCACACAGTCTTTCCATTCATTCATACATCCATCAAACAATTATGAACCTTCGTTCATTCAAAGAAACGTTGTAGTTTTCATTGTTGTTGTTTTCTCACTACCTAGGGGTATTTTCGTAATTTGCCCTAGAGGGGTATTTTCGAAATTTTTTTTCAAAAGAAAAAGTTCCTTGGTGATTTTTGTCAAAAAGTATTTTGGAATTTTTAAATTCCCGGGGTATTTTGGAGAATTTTGAAATCCGGGGGTATTTCAGTAATTTTGGACCTCGGGGGTATTTTGGTAATAAACCAGGGTAAATTTGTAAAGTTTAATATTTCCGGGGTATTTCCAAACTTTGCAAAACTTTGAGAGTTCCTTTTGAGACTTGTACTTTCCAAAACGGTGATGTTGCATAATTTTGGAAACCAGGGTCATTTTGGTAATTTTGTAAGTTAGGGGCAGTTTTGTAATTTTCCAAAATCAAGGTATTTTGATATTTTGCAAATTAGGGTTTTTGAACATTTATAAAATGATGAAATTTTGGCAAAAACTGTTGAGTAGTTGGTCATTCTATAAATCAAGGGCATTTTGGTAATTTTACCACTAGGGTAAATTTTGAAATTTCAGAAATTTTTCAATTTTTTTTTGAGATAGTTTTCACAAATTAAAGAAAATATGATTTTTTTAAGAGTTTTACAATTAGGGTTTCCATAAAAAACACGGCTAATTCCCTTTCGGGTTTTAGTTATTGTGTTTAGCCTTGACCGAGTCCTCTTGGTCAGGGTGAACCAAAGCTACGCACCAGGCAGGATTCAAATGGAGAGGAGGTGAGTCACACGGACTGCTTAAGTACCAAGCTCCCACTGAAACCATTCCTAGACATGCGCACAGAGGTTGCCACAACCACTGCGACCTTTGGGTTAGGGTGAACCCAAGCTACGCACCAGGTAGGATTCCTGCGAAGAGGAGGTGAGTCACTAGGACTGCTTAAATACCAAGCTCTTCCGGATCCAATCCTAGACATGCGCACAGGGGTTACCACACCCTAACTCGATTGAATTAACCATAGGTTTGTTTAGTGGTCCTTAAGTCTTATGTATTTGTGTTTGAGTAGACTAGTCCTAGAGTTCAAGTACCCATCATTCTATTCTACGTTCCATTCCTTTTCTACCCTTCTATAAATCACATAATCACACAGATGGTTAGGGGTACTTACCTGGTGGACTGCGGGTCGGAGACTTAGGTGCCATGCCATAAATCCTGCTTATTTTCAGAGATACTTTCATAAAGCTTACTTGGCTCGATTTGAAAACGTTTTGGGCCTTAGCCCACAGGCCGAGAGTTTTAAAATTGGGCTCTGATACCAAATTGAAACACCCCAAACCCGGCCCACGAGCTTTGACCAGATTTGGTATGTTCCTTAAGTAAATCGGTTTCAAATTCTTTAGTTCCTTTGGAAAAACTTAAGCGATTTTAAGAAATATATATATTGTTTTGGGTTGGGCTTGAGTTGGAAACCAATTTATCTTATATTGAAATCCATTTAATTAAGGTGACAAAACAATTAGGGTTTATTTTTAAAAAAAATAAATTTACTCAAACTTTAATTGATAATAATTCGCAAACATAAAAAAATAAAGAAATAAAACTATGGCCTTATTACATCAAGTGAAAACCCAAAATAAAATTCTTAAGTACTTAAATAAAATAAAATGTCCATATTGAATAAAACTTCAAGTTGAGCATGGCCACCACAGGTTCTCCCGTCCCGGCCCATCACTGTTCATCACATGAAAAATGTTCCCACAACGGGGTGAGTCAACAGACTCAATGTGTAAACCAACACTAAAATTTAATAGATTTAGGCATACCATACATATCATGCTCACAAAATAATTCAAGATAATGATGCAATCCCAAACCCAAACCTAGATGCCATCCGCTACACATCCCCGTACCAACCTGCACACCGTGGGGACTACTAAGTCAACCCTCCTTCCGCTACACACCATCGAAGGCAGTCGCTGCAGTCGACGTGCTCATCGCCCATATAAATTCGTGGCATAACCACCAGATTAAATAATTGTGTCATGAGACACCACATTCAAATAATGTAACCGAAGTTACCACATTCAGATAATGTAACCGAAGTTACCACATTCAGATAATGTGACCGAAGCCACCACATTCAGATAGTGAGACCGAAGTCATCACATTCACTTCCCCTTTCTCATATAACCCGAATGCCCCATATATATTTTATATCATGCATATCATACTTAAATTCACATTCATGTCACTTTTCACATGTTAAAATATAACATATTTCGTAATCCTAGCAGGAGTAGGAAACGTACCTGAGTACTTTGTACCACGTTAGGGTACTTAGCCATATTCACATTCTTATACATACATATATTACATATTGCCATGTAACGTATTAAAAGATAGTGTGGGGTACACACCTGATTTGCTTAACGAAATCCTTGAAATCCCGAAAAACCGATCTACTAATTTAGATCCGTTAACTCCTATATTCGGCCAATCATTTAAACATATTAATAAACCTTTTTGGCCACAAATCCAAATCCTAGTAGGATTTATACACTTAAAACTTACCTTAAGGATTTTAAATCCCGAAATTATCCCTTGGTTGTAGGTTCCGTCGAAATTCCTAAACCACATGTTAGATCCGATTTCATCCTTAAACATGATAAATAATTCTAGGACGAATGTACATATGACTTACCTTGAGTCTTTTAAATCCCGAAATTCTCCTCCTTGTAGTCGACCTAGACAAATCCCGAAAGGCCCTTCAAAGTTTCGGCCATGGAATCCTAGAGGAGTTAGATTCCTATATTTCGGCTTAAAGAAGAGAGTAATTGATAACCATAAAATTCTTACCTTTATGGGTGAAATCGGCAACACCCTTCTGTCACGACAAAGATTCGGCTTTTGAAAGTAAACTATGAGAAGAGAAGGGATATGATCTTAAAGAAAATTGACAAGGGGAACTAAGGGTGAAGAGGAATTCGGCTAGACAAAAATAGGAGAGAAGAGAGGCTAGGAAATTCGGCAGAGAAAGAGGAGGAAGAAAATTGATGAGTAGCCCTCTTTCCTTCCTTTTATAGCCAAAATTACTACTCAGAATCCCTTACTTGGCCACCACTCTTCTTTATTTGATAGCTTTATTCTTTAATTATCATAAAATAAAAGAGTTTAATCCAACATTTATCTCAAGGAAATAATGATAAATAAATCCCTTATTTTTCTCTTGAAAATACTTAAGATAAATCATCATTTATCCCTATTTAGCCGAAATTTAAAGAGAATAAAACTTTTCCTTTTTACAAAGCTTGTGCTGTCCACCTCACTTCTTCTGGAAGCAAAATAAAATTTTTTTTATTTGCTTCCCATGTGACTCGAACTCAGGCCCAACACCCTTGTATGTGGCGCCATTTCCAGAGGCCCTAAGTGGCATCTTCAGGCCACTTTTCCAAGCCTGTTTGTGTGTCAAATTTCACATACTTTTTCTCTTAAGGCCACCTTGCCTTAATTTCCTCTTTTTAAACTTTAGAACTTGACATTTCCTTTCATTTCCAAGTTTCCTAAAATTTTTGTTTGCCTCCTTTAAGCTTACATTTCCAAGTTTCCCGAAATGTTCACTTTCCTCTTTTGAATCATTTCCTATCATTTCCTAGTTTCCAAAAATGTTCACTTTCCATTTTTAAACTTAACATTTCCATACATTTTCAGGTTTCCAAAATGTTCATTTCTAAATCTTTTCCATACATTTCCGGGTTTCCAAAAATATTCAAAATTTATTCATAATACTTAAGACATGTCATTTCATACAATTAAACCGAAAATGCATAGGCCCTTTTCAGGATGCTACATGGTCTTACACGATAACTCATATCGAAATCCTATGTCATGACATACGTATCCCAATTACTTCCTATGGTTCGTATGGGACTTTTCGGACTTCGTTATATTATCAAAACTTTTTCGGATTTCACATACTAATCTAATAGTCATATTTCACAATTCATTCAAATAAAAGTGTTAATAATTCAATTTAAACACATTTATTTGTATATCGACTTACCTCGTACGGATACGAACGGATGTAAACGATTACTCGACCACTTTTGATTTCCCCCGATCCAATTTTGTTTTATTTGGTTCTTGATCTATTCACATTCAAATTTAGCTTATTCATTCACCAAATCATTCAATTCAACCCATATACACATATTTAGGGCATTTTACAAATTAACCCTCATATTTTCATATTTTAACATTTTAATACCTATTTCATAAAATCACCAAATACACATAATTTCCTTACATACATGCTTGGCCGAATATTCCATTAGTCCATATAAGCCCATATCTTTCATTTATTTCACATTTGAGTCCTTCAATTTCTCATTTTCACAATTTAGCCCAAAATAATTAAATTCATCAAAAATTCAAAGACAAAACATATTAATCTAATATCAAGCTTTCGTATTTCACCATTTAACATTACAAAGCTCACAATATCATTAATGGCGTAACTCAAAATTATCATCAAATTCTAAAATTGAGGCATGAGCTTGATGGAATGCTAAGCAACAATCTCAGAAACATAAAAATCATAAAAAACGAATCAAAATACACACCTTGATTAACCAAAATGAGTGCCGAACCATAAGAACTCTTTTTATTTTCTTTTTCTTTGTAATTTCGGCAAGGATGAACAAAATCTGACCATTTTCATGCATTGGTTTTATTAATTCATCTTTTAATTTACTATTTACAATTTAACACATGCCCAAAACCGTCCGTGCTATTATTCAATGGTCAATTATCAACATAAGGACCCCTCATTTAAGAAGCCATGTCAATTAGGCACTTCATCAAGTAGAACACAAGTTTTACATTTTCTACAATTAAATCCTTTTATCAATTGGCACACAAACGATAAAATTTGCATATGAAATTTTCACACATATCAATTCACATACTATAAACACGAAAAATTATATTAAAATAGTTTTTGACTCGAATTTGTGGTCTCAAAACCACTGTTCTGAATAGGGTCTAAAATGGACTTGTCTTTCTAATTAAAATATGCTAAAAGGAGTTAATTTAGGTTTCAAATTCATGAAAGATCGAGTTGCCATGGAATATTTTTCTGGAACATTATTAACATGACGATATTGAACTAAGTTAATTGATTTGATTACCCTAGCATATTCATGTTATTGGTTATGAAATCTTGTGAATTATGCTGCTAAATCCATCTCATCCATTTTAACCATTCGTTTCATTTGCATTTAGGTTAACTTGCAGTAGGGATCACTTTGCATCTAGTCATTTATTCCAACACTCAAAATTATTGTGTTTTTCTTACCAAATTGTTAATATTAATTTTGCAAAATATTGATTAACATATACAGTCCCTGTAGAGATGATAACTCTTATACTTACTTATTACTTGATAATGACTGTGTACACTTGCACAAACCATGCATTACAGTCATCCTAAACTAGACTGGATGATACAATGGATAAAAGAGTCAGGGCCAATATTTCAAAAAGTTGTAAGACAGAACAATATCAGGGTCCCTAATTATACACCAGACATGTTTGGAGAGCAGGAAGAAGAGGCACATGAAAGCAAAGAGGAAGGAGAGGGTGAGGAGGAAGAAGGAGATGAAGAGATGGATTTTGAGAAGGAAGATTGAACATTGTTATAATTATGTTTTTAAAAAATTGTATTAATTTTTGGATAATTTTAATTTAACTTTGTAAGAGTAAGATTAATAGTAGGTTCTTAGTTATGTTGCGTTTTGTTTAAATTTTCCATGAAGGAACCCAACACAAAGGAGACACAAACAATTCAAGCTTTACACAAGCAAAGGAGGAAGGACATACCATTAGTAGATGGAATGACCACGATTAATCAGGTAACTTCTTTCCATGTCATTTTATGGGCTACACATTGACGACAATGTCTTAACTAATGTGTGGGGGTTAACATAGAATTTTTTTTTAAATTTTTATGTTTTTCTTTTATTTTTCTTGTCATTTGTGTGCTTGATCTTGAAGAAATATAAGTGATTGGTTAGGAATATGTGCATTGGTTGCTTGTGTTTACAAATAAATTTGGCATGATGATAGGTGATTATAATTTTTTATTATTAGACTACTAAGTTCTATATATGTTAAGCAATCAGTTGTACCAAATGAGATAGAAAATACAACAAAACGAGCATGCTAGTATGACTGATAAATGGTTAAATTTTGAGTTTGTTTGGTTGATTAAATTTGTGCATATTGTGATATTTAAGGATGACCTAAAGGTATTATTTGGAACATATCTAGAGCCAAAAAGATAACCTATATTCACCTTTAGTACCAATTTTTGAGCCTGTTAACACTTCTTGATGAGCTTTATTACAAAAATTGAGCCTAAAACGCTAATTCGTATCTGCCCTTTTTCTTTGGTCCTTCATTGCAAGACTATAGACATTTGTCCATATGTATTGAGGGTTAAGTAGATACATCACGGAGGATTTTGTAAAAACAAAGTGGAATAGGAAAGATTGGTGTGATATAGGAACTATAGATTAGCATAGAGAGCAAAACAAAATAAAAATCCAAAAAGAAAATAGTATGAGTGGAAAAAGTTCTTGAAAAAGCGAAAAAAACATTTCCGAGTGAGATGAATTGAAAAAGAAAGTGACAAAATAAAAAAGAAAAAAGAAAAACTCATTTATTAGTGCATAAATATCGTAGTTTAGCCGTAGTTACTATGTCATGCTTTAATTTCCTATATGGAGAAACAAGGAATGTGAGAGTAGAAGAAATAAGGCGGTGAGCGGGTAATGGTTGCTAAGGGGGAATAATAGGGATCAATACGATGTGCCAAACTATTTTCGTGTTTGTAACCCTTTTTTACGGTTATTATGTTTTAATTCCATACCTGTCCTAAGCCTCAGAACATTACAAGCCGAAAAGCCCTATGTGACCTAAATATCCTTATGCATAAATATATATTACATTAAACAATCGCATACACGACTATTTGTATTCTGCTTGGAAAATCAAACTGCTTGTATGATTTGTTAATGGATCCTTATAAGTGAGACCCTTAAAGCTTGTATACTTTGTAATGCACTGAACTTAGATGTTTGGGGTCAAAAGTGGTAAATCAATTATTCATCATGTCAAAATTATTCATAAATATGGAATGCCTAGTTATGTGCGTCAAATTCAATACTTGTACTATATTTGCTAAATGGTCATCTTTTATATTTCTTGTTTTTGTTTGTGTTGCTTAAGGACAAGTAATGACTTAAGTGTGTGGGAGTTTGATCTACTGTAATTTGGTGTAGCAAATTAAACTAACTTTCACACTTTAGGAGTTTGAAGGTAAGCATTTTCATTAAGTTTTAATTATGTTTTTATAAGTTTTATAAGTTTTATTAAAGTAAATAAAATGTGGAAATTGACCCTTTTATTGACATTAGAGGCTGAATAAGGCCTAAGGGTGAGCTAATGAACTTTGTAAGTGTGCAGGAGACTATTAGAAGGTGTACTAAACTGATACTAGTCACTATGTCACAACACAGGATGATCAATGTCGCAACATATGGAGCAGAATGGAGAAATCATGAAACTGCCTTCGTTGTCATGACATAGCCTAAAGGTGTCGCGACATGCCCTTGAAGATATCCCAAGAGGAGTATATTAATTCCTATGTCATGACACAAGTCCTAGTATGTCACAACATTGAATCTAGACAGAAATTAACACGAGCTAGAGGACATTTTGGTCCGTACAATCAAACTTAAAGCTCGAGAATGTTAGGTAACCTAGGGTTAAGAACAACGACCACCAGAAATGTAATATCTCATTTTTTAATGGTGTCAGAAATAGTGGTTTTGGGACCACAATTTTGGTATGTAGGGTTGCATTTTTTTATTTAATTAATATTTATAGGGTTACATTAGAGTCGTATAAAATTTGGTGAAGAAATATTAATGTTTGTTGTTTAATTAATTAAAAAGGACTAAATTGTAAAAGCTATAAAAGTTGATCACTATTAGTTAAATGGTTTTGGAGATGTAAGTTAAAGGACTTAGGTGGTAAGTATACCATGAATAAAAGTAGTGGACTTTTATGGACAAGGTTATGTTAAATTGTATGTTAAAATAAAAAAGGGTAGAATAGTAAATTAATATTAAAACTAAAGTAAAATAATAATAAAAGAAAAATTGTCATCTTCCACATTGAGTGAACCAAAAATTTAGAAAAAAACCACCATTTTTGGAGCTTTATATTTGCCCAACATGAACTCTTTACATGTTACCTTATTATAGTTTCGTTTCTTGTAATTTTTATGTTTTTGTAATCATTGCAACTAGGTCTAGCTAACCCATAGCTTCGTTTTTGAGACTGTTAAGAAGTTTAGATGTTTCTATTGATGAATAATTGATATTTAGATGTTAAATAATGAAATTGAAGTGTTAGTTGTTGATTTTGAGTAAATTATAAAGTGGTTTTGTTAGTTTTTGAGTTAAGGATTAATTTGATAAAATAATAAATTTTACATGGATTTCATTTGAATTTCGAATAACTGTGGGCTGATTATGGAAGGGTAAAAATTTGCCTAACTTGAGTATTTGGCAAAGTCTGCTAATTTTGGAGATTTTAAGTTTAGGGACTAAATTGTGAAAATTATAAAAGTGTAGAGAAAAATGTTTAAATAATTAAAGTTAAGGGTCATGTGTGCTGAATTGAGTGAAATTAACAGATTTCATTATTATTTAGTTCCAGAACCAAACCAAAAAGACGACAATCGAGGAAAAGGAAAAATTACGGAGCAGTCCCTACCCCGTGATCGGAAGTGATCGTAGGTAGGTTCATAGTGATTGGTCTTATAAGTGTGAATTACTTACTATTATATTATTATGCTTTTAGTTAAGTATTGGTTATATGTGAAATTTACTTTAATGAATGATATATTGTGGAGAATTTCACATAAGTACATGTTTATGAAATACATTGGTGTGAGGAAAATGTACTAAACTAAAGAGTTTATGTATATTGCCCAGTTGAATCTAGTAATCGCGTAGCGTACGATTGGCATGCCGATATGGTTAGTATGTGCGCTTGTACGAGATTTGCACATCGATGCCTCTGTATACACTTTGGTGTCCCTGTTTGCACTACAGTGCCCATTTGTGCCCCTATTATGCATCTATGATGTTTTTGGTCTGGTGTAGTTACCCGAGTATCCGAGTCGAGTTACTTAGTTCATCGGGCTAAATGTTAATGGATTACACAATCGATTTATGGATCAAAATGTGATATATATTCAAGATGAGTAAAGATATGAAATGTTCATTGAATTTACTTGTTGACATGATTGTATACAAGTACACCTATGTTACTGAAATGTTGCTTACGAAAATGGCAAGTTAGTTGTATAGTGGATTATCTTGATGCATTTATGTGATGAGATCAAGAGCTAATACGAGCTATGGATATGTATTGGATTAACAGGAATTATATATTATTTCTTTATATTTTGATGTCAAGTAAGGTAAGATTAATTTGATGCTTTTAAGCTATAAAATTACTAAGCTTCTTAAGCTTACTCGTTTTATTTATGTTCTTTTGTGGTTGCTATAGTTGCAGACTGACTGGATAGATGAACGGAAGCTTACACTATCTAGCCATTTGGTAGTTTTTGTATTTTGGTCTTAGGTTGAGATATTATTCCTAGATGAAAATTAGTTTTGGTTGAGTTTAAGTTGGCTTAAAAATTAAATCTTGATTGTAACACCCCAAACCCGGCCTAGAAGTTAGGCCCAAATCTGGCGTGTCACATTGAGGTGTTTTTCAAAAACCGCGTTTTCATTGAAAACCCTTCTTGATATTCAAAAACTAAAGTCCCAGTTTGCGATTGTTATTAATAATCGACATTTGTTAAGAAGTCATTACCTTCAAAACCTTGTTCAATGCGGAAGCTTAATTTAAAACAATTGACTTATGAAAACGTGATATTTACAACTCAGTTGTGAAAGCGTAGTGTTTTGAAAACATATATTATTTTGGAAAACCGCGATTAAATGTTGAGCAGATTTAAAACATAATAAACTAAAAATCCGAAACTAATAACTAGAATTTAAGAGAGGCCTTATTACAAAATATGAACCCAAAATAAAATAAAAAAAATAAGTAGAATACGAAAATCTGAAACTGCTCATAGTGTGGCCACCTCCGAGTCTTCCAGAACGTCGAACCACTTACTGAGGATTACTTGAGAAAAATTAAAAAGAGGGGTGAGTTTGGGAAAACTCAGTGTGTACAACCCTCGTCAGTATAAACATGCATCACAACAATCCGGACTGAAGCCCATTGCATTAATAGTGGCAGTTGGGCCTTAGCCCAAATCGGTTGGGCCTTAACCATATCATATGTCACATATCATAAATATCTAGGCCTAAGTGTAACATCCGGGATTTTGGGCTTATGCATTATTGCTAAATTGTATGTGGAAGCATGTCTATGTGTATGTGGGATGTGTTTTTATGAATTTTGTGAACCTTAGTGTGTAGTCAAATGCCTTAGAAATTATTTGATTTTAAGTCTAAAAAGGGGAGCCAGGCTAAGGAGGCCTTAAGAGAAATTTTGGGGGATTTATGACACAAGATTGGGCTTGGTAAAGTGGCTTGGAAGCGCCACTTAGGGCCTTGGTAGGTGACGCCTCAAGCAAGGGAGAAGGGAGGAGGTTCGAATCATGTTGGCAGCATGGGAGTATGGCTTTTATTTTGCATGTTGGCATCAAGGAGGGGAGAAGTGTTGGACGGCATGTGGACTTCAAAAAGATGAGGATAAGTGTTGTTATTCTTTTTAAAATTCGGCTAGATGAGAGAAGATAATGGTTGACCATTCAAATTATTTTGAATGGGTAGAGAAGAGAGAAAATAGGAGCAGAAAAAGGGATGTGATAGGAGGAGATGTAGTGGCCGAATATAGGACTCTAGGGGCTTGCATATTCGGCTTAGAAGTGTGGCAAGGGAGTAAGTGCCGAATTTTCTTTTAGTGAGCATCCATTCTCTTCTTCTTTCTCCTTTAGTCTTCTGGCCGAATTCTCCTAAGTGTTTCCCAAGTCATCTTTTTCTTTCTTTCTCTTCAACCTTAACCCCTTCCTCTTGTAGCCGAATATTTCATAACCCTTTGAGAGCCATAGTCGAACCCTGTGCTCTCTCTTTCTCTTATTTTCATGGAAGCCGAATCCCCAAGGAAGGTGCTGTCGACCACTCTCTTTTAGTCTCTTCAAGCAACGTGTAGTGGTAAGTATTTCTCTCCTAGCAATCGGTTATGGGTTTCTTTCCATTGGAGTGCCGAAATCAATAGTTAAGCCTTGATTTCTAAGGATGGCCGAATGTGTATTAAGCCATAATCTCGTGTTTTGGTTGTAGCTAGCGTGAAGGAGTCTTTCGGGATTTGAAGTGATCAAGGTAAGTGATATGTAGCATTCGGCCATGGGCCACTTTCATGGGCTTAAGGTTAAAGCCGAATCTAACATGTGGTATATATGGATTTCGTCAATTTCAGGAGCAAGTAGTGTTTTTCGGGATTTAAGATTCATAAGGTAAGTGAACTTGAACAATCGGCCAAGGCCATATTTAGTAATTTTAATCTGTTTCTTATTCGTTCAAAAGCCGAAACTAACCAAGTCAAGTGATCTAGCATTGGCCGATTGGAAGGAAGGAGTATCACGGAGTTTCGGGATTTGATTAGTAATCAAATCGGCAGCAAGGTAAGGATTTTAGTTGCAATAATCCTTCTGGATTTGGTTATTTAGCCGACTGGCTTGTTGCTAACATGCTTAAGGATGGCCGAATGTAGGAACTGAGGATCTAGAGTATTAGATCGGGATTTTCTGGATTCCAGTGAACTCGTTAAGTGAACCAGGTGTGTAACCCACACTGAATCTTAATAGATTTTTGGCATCAATTTAATATATGTGTTTATAATAATGTGAAATGTGGTCAAAGGTACCATGCAATGGTACAAAGTACTCAGGTACGTAATCTTAACATTATGCTAATAAATGATATGAATATTTGGAATTTGGCACATATGTGAATTTTGATAAGAATGTGAAATGAGGCATGATTTGCATAATCTGGATGACATGGGGCATATGGGTGATATGAAAAGGGGAAGTAATCCGCTGGTTTATACCACAATATCTAAATGTGGTGACTTATGTCACGAAATCTGAATGTGGTGACTTATGTCACAAAATATTATCTGGTGGCTGTGCCACAAAATTTATAAGGGCGATGAGCAAGTCGTCTACAGCGATGCCTTCGATGATGTGTAGCGGATAGAGGGTCGACTTAGTAGTCCCCACGGTGTGATGGTTGGTACGGGTGATGTGTAGCGGATGGTTATCTAGGTTTGGGTTCGGGATTGCATCATTATTTATAATTGTTATATGTATATGTATGATCTGATATGCCTGAATCGTTAGGACTTAGTGTTGGCTGTTACACACTGAGTCTGTTTGACTCACCCCGTTGTGGGATATTTTTTAGGTGACGCTCAGTGATGGACCGGGTCGGCAGGAGCTTAGTGGTGGCCATGCTCAGCTCAGAATTTATTTTATTTTGGACTTTCTAAATTTAAGTATTTTGGATTTCTTCGGGTTTTATTTTCGATGTAATAAGGCCATTGTTATGAACTGTTTTATGCATGCTTTTAATTTCTGATTTGTTACGACTATTAAATAACTTTTCCTAAAATTCATTTATAAAAATTTTGTCACCTAATTGCAATTGATTTTCAATTTAAAAGATAAACTTCAACAAAATCGGCATGTCTTTCAACTTGTTGTTGGAGATATAAAAATAAGGTTTTGATAAGTCCCGACTTCAAAAATAATACTGTTTTCAATATTGAACCCAACACAAATCAAATTTTCTCCAAAATCACCCAAAGTTTTTCAAAAGAAACAAACAAGTTTTGAACCCTTTTTTTCTGGGAGCATACCAGATCCGGTCAGGGCTCGTGGGCCAGGTTTGGGGTGTTTCATCTTGGTATCAAAGCCCTGTTTTAAAATCTCGGCCTTGGGTTTAAAGCCCACAATGTTTTTAAAATAGAGCCCAAATGAATTTTGTGAAAATTTTTGTGAAATGAGCAGGTTTTCTGGCATGGCACCTGAGTCTCCGACCCGAAGTCCACCAGGTAAGTACCCCTAACTGTTGTGTGATTTACAGTATGATTTGTAGAAGGGTATAATGGGAACGTAGATTAGTATATTAAGTTCTTGAACCCTAGGATTAGTCTACCCCAACACAGGAATCACATAAAACTTTAATGCCTAATTAAACAAACCTGTGGCTAAGTCGCCGAGTTAGGGAGTGGTAACCATTGTGCGCATGTCTAGGATTGGATTCAGGAAGAGCCTGGTATTTAAGCAGTCCTAGTGACTCACCTCCTCTTCGCTCGAATCCTACCTGGTGCGTAGTGACGGTTCACCCTAACCAAGAGGACTTATTCACGGGCTAAACTCAATAACTAAAACCCAAAAGGGACTAGCCATACTATTTTATAAAAACCCTAGTTTTAAAAATCCTCAACTTACCTCTTGATTTGTAGAAAAATTATTTTTGGAAATTACCCCGATTTATTACCAAAATACCCCTATAGGACCAATGACGAAAATACCCCTGGGATAGGAATAGACAAAAATGTTCGAAGAGTGAATGTGTATGGTAGATACTACTGAATGGATGTGTTTCTTTGAATTAGGATAGAAGACTTGAAACTCAGAATGATCGAAAAGACTACTACTAAAACTCCTTTTCATAAAACTTCTTCGCGGATAATCAGTGGAATAAAGGCTAATGCATAAAACTTTCTTAAATCAGATTAAAGCGCGATCGTAGAAATGAGCTCTAGGGGACGTGGTCGTAATGTGCGAGGACGTGGTAGAGGCAGAATGACCGTATCGGAACCCGTTAGGTCGGGTCAAGGGTCTGAAAATGAGGTACCACCACCACCCCCACCACCAGTTGTAGGTGTTGAACAGCAAGATCAGACGGAGGATGATGCAGTATCGCAGGCGGTGCTGCGAGTTCTTGAGATGGTGGCTGGAGCAAGTGGAAATATGGGAGCTCAGAAATTTGTACCCGAGCAACTCCAAGCCAATGGAGCTGAGGTGTTCCGTGGTGTATCTGGTGTGGCACCCAGTACGGCTAAGTATTGGTTAGAGGCGACCGAGCGAATTATGGATGAGCTCGATTTAACTGCTGAGGAGAAGCTGAAAGGGATGGTGTCGCTTCTCCGTGATGAGTCATATCAATGGTGGCTCACAGTTCAGGATGGTGCTACGGCTGAGGAACTCACTTGGGAATATGTTAAGATGGCATACCAGAAGAAGTATGTTGGTACTAACTACATTGATGCGTAAAGGAAGGCATTTCTAGGGCTGGTTCAAGGGAACAAGTCTGTAGCGGAGTACGAGGCTGAATTCTTAAGGCTGAGTCGGTATGCTCGAGGAATAGTAGCTACGGAGCATGAACAATGTGTCTGGTTTGAGGATGGACTTAGGGATGATCTGAGGTTGTTGATAGCTCCGCAGCAGGAGCGGGAATTTACCGTATTAGTAGAAAAGGCTAAGGTAGCTGAAGCAATTAAGGACTCTGTGAGGCAGAATACGGATCGGAATAGGCATAAGAGAGGCTTTGGATCAGCAGGGTTGTCGGGGAATGTGCAAAAGAGGCCTAGAGCGGATGGGCCGCGAGGTCAGCAAGTTGCTACAGGAGGGCAATACCGTAGTTGTACTCAGTGTGGGAAGATGCATTTAGGGGAGTGTTGGAAGAAGACAGGAGGATACTTTAAGTGCGGGTCTAAGGATCATATGATTAAGGATTGTCCGATAAAGATAGACGGGAGTCGACCATCAGGTCAGGGCTATAATCAGGCTGGAAGAGGTGGACAGCAGCCTCAGCAGGGTCGTGGTCTAAATGGTAGAGGTAACGGTGCTGGAAGAGGACGTGGAACACCGGGCAGAGGTGTTAATAATACAGAGGCAAGCCAGCAGGGGCTGGTATATGCAGTTCGTCGAAGGGAGGATGGAGACGCACCGGACGTCATAATCGGTACGTTTCTTATATTTGGCAAGCCTTACTTTGCTTTGATTGATGTTGGCTCTACCCACTCTTATGTTGCATGTCGAGTAGTTGAAACTCTAGGCATGGCCTCTGAACTATCTGATAGGGAGATGACTGTAGTGAGCCCATTAGGTCAAACTGTAGTGGGGAATAAGATATTTTGGAGTGTACCTCTAGAGATTCAGGGAGTGATATTCCCTGCCGACTTGATGGAACTACCCTTCAGAGAATTTGATCTCATACTTGGCATGAATTGGCTAGTGGAACATCGGGCTGTATTGGATTGTGCAGCTAAGCGAATGGAACTAAGGACCCCGGAGGATGAGGCGATAATCATGATAGGAGAAAGAAGGAACTACTTGTCCAACATAATTTATACTTTAAAGGCTGATAAGATGGTTCGGAAAGGGTGCAAGGCATTCTTGGCCTTTGTTAGTGCATTGGATGCAAAAGAAGGGGGAGTTAGTGGAGTTCGAACAGTAAGGGACTTTGTGGATGTCTTTCTGGAGGAATTACCTGGAATACCCCCGGATAGGGAAGTGGAGTTCGGAATTGATTTGCTGTCGGGTACAGCTCCTGTGTCAATCGCTCCGTACAGAATTGCACCAAAGGAGTTGGTTGAGCTTAAGGCTCAGATTCAGGAGTTACTCGATCGTGGGTTTATTTGACCCAGTGTGTCTCCATGGGGAGCACCGGTCTTGTTCGTGAAGAAGAAGGACGGAACTATGCGTATGTGCATAGATTATCGTCAGTTGAATAAGCTGACCATCAACAACAAGTACCCTTCGCCAAGGATAGACGACTTGTTCGATCAGCTTAAGGGGACTGCGGTTTTCTCGAAGATAGATTTACGGTCTGGATATCATCAGCTTAAGGTGAAGGAAGTGGATATCCATAAGACGGCTTTCCGGACAAGATACGGGCATTATGAGTTCTTAGTAATGCCGTTTGGGTTGACAAATGCCCCAGCCGTGTTCATGGATATGATGAACCGGGTTTTTCAACCCTACTTGGATAGGTTCGTCGTTGTATTCATAGACGACATCCTAGTGTACTCCAAGTCGGAGGAAGAACATGATAAGCATCTCCGGGTTGTGTTGCAAGTGTTGAAGGAGAAGAAGCTCTATGCCAAATTCAGCAAGTGTGAATTTTGGCTTAAGGAAGTTGCGTTCTTAGGACATGTAGTGTCTGCCGAAGGAATAAGGGTGGATCCTAGGAAGATTGAGGTAGTGTTGGATTGGAAACCACCTAAGTCGGTGGCTGAGGTTCGTAGTTTCTTGGGATTGGCAGGCTACTACAGAAGGTTTGTGGAAGGATTCTCATCGATAGCCGCACCTTTAACAAAGTTGTTGAGAAAGGAAGTACCTTTCGTATGGACAGATAAGCAACAGGAGAGCTTTGAGAAGCTTAAGAGGGTTTTGACTGAAGCTCCAGTTTTGATTCAGCCTGAGGCAGGAAACGATTTCGTGGTGTGTTGTGACGCTTCTCATACAGGATTGGGATGCGTATTGATGCAAGATGGGAAGGTAGTTGCTTATGCGTCTCGGCAATTAAGGTCGCACGAGGTTAACTACCCGACGCATGATTTGGAGCTGGCGGCTGTGGTCTATGCTCTTAAGGTGTGGAGGCACTATCTTTATGGAGAAAAGTCAGTGATCTACACAGACCACAAAAGCCTTAAGTATCTACTGACTCAGAAGGAGTTGAACCTGAGACAGCGAAGGTGGGTGGAATTATTGAAAGACTACGATTGTTCTATAGAGTATCACTCGGGCAAGGCGAATGTAGTGGCGGATGCCCTAAGTCGGAAAGTGGCGTCGGATCTGAGGGCGATGTTTGCGCATCTTAGCTTGTACGACGATGGAAGTTTGTTAGCAGAGTTGCAAGTCAAGCCGACGTGGTTGAATGAGGTGAAAGGAGGACAGTTGGCAGATGAGGATTTAAGTGCTAAGCTACGGCAAGTGCAGAGTGGGGAGTTGGAGAATTATGGTATTAATGACGGGGAAGTATTGTGTTTCAAAGGTAAAGTCTGTATGCCGAAGAATGAAGAACTTAGGCAGAGAATTCTTCGGGAATCGCATAGTAGCCCTTATGCTATGCATCCTGAAGGTAGCAAGTTGTATAGAGATCTAAGGGAACAGTTTTGGTGGCCTGGTCTTAAGCGGGAAGTTACCGAATTTGTAGGCAAATGCTTAACGTGTCAGCAAGTTAAGGCTGAACACCAAGTTCCGTCAGGATTGCTTCAGCCAATAAAGATTCCACAGTGGAAGTGGGAGAGAATCACCATGGACTTCGTTAGTGAGCTTCCCCTTACGCCTACTAAGAAGGACTCGGTATGGGTGATAGTGGATCGGTTGACAAAGTCCACGCATTTCATTCCAGTGCGGGTTGATTATTCCTTGCAGAAGTTGGCAAGGCTGTATGTGGCAGAAATTGTAAGGTTGCATGGAGTTCCGGTATCGATCATTTCAGATAGGGACCCAAGGTTTACGTCTCAGTTTTGGAAAGCACTACATCAAGCTTTAGGCTCCAGATTGGATTTCACTACGGCATTTCATCCATAATCGGACGGTCAGTCTGAACGAGTGATTCAAGTGTTAGAGGATATGTTGAGGGGCTGTGTGATAGACTTCAGAGGAAGTTGGGAAGAGTATTTGCCTTTAGCAGAATTTGCTTATAATAACAGCTATCAAGCCAGTATTCAGATGGCACCGTATGAAGCGCTGTATGGACAGAAGTGTCGCACTCCTACATGTTGGACAGAATTAGGGGAACACCGAGTTTTGGGTCCAGAGATTGTGGCAGAATCCGAGGAGAAGGTTGAGGTAATTCGGGCACGATTAAAGGAAACATCTGATAGATAGAAGTCGTACGCAGATCTCAAACGGAAAGAAATAGAATTTGCTGTGGGAGATCAAGTGTTTCTTAAAGTGTCGCCTTGAAAGAAGGTGACGAGATTTGGTCGCAAAGGGAAGTTAAGTCCAAGGTTTATAGGACCTTATCGGGTATTGAAGCGGGTTGGACCAGTGGCATACCAGTTAGAGTTGCCTTCAGAATTGAAGCAAATGCACGACGTATTTCATGTTTCTATGCTACGTCGTTATCGATCGGATCCATCTCATGTAGTATCAGTTGAGGAGGTGGAATTAAGACCAGATTTGTCCTACGAGGAAGAGCCGATTCAGATTTTGGAGCAAGATGTGAAAGTGCTACGGAAGAAATCAGTTCCTTTAGTCAAAGTGTTATGGCGTAATCATGGATCGGAAGAAGCTTCGTGGGAGCCGGAAGAAGCGATGCAACAGCAATACCCTCACTTATTTTAGCCAGGTAATTTCGAGGTCGAAATTATTTTAAGGGGGTAGAACTGTAACATCCGAGATTTTGGGCTAATGCATTATTGCTAAATTGTATGTGGAAGCATGTCTATGTGTATGTGGGATGTGTTTTTATGAATTTTGTGAACCTTAGTGTGTAGTCAAATGCCTTAGAAATTATTTGATTTTAAGTCTAAAAGGGGGAGCCAGGCTAAGGAGGCGTTAAGAGAAATTGTGGGGGTTTTATGACACAAGATTGGGCTTGGTAAAGTGGCTTGGAGGCGCCACTTAGGGCCTTGGTAGGTGACGCCTCAAGCAAGGGAGAAGGGAGGAGGTTCGAATCATGTTGGCAGCATGGGAGTATGGCTTTTATTTTGCATGTTGGCGTCAAGGAGGGGAGAAGTGTTGGACGGCATGTGGACTTCAAAAAGATGAGGATAAGTCTTGTTATTCTTTTTAAAATTCGGCTAGATGAGAGGAGATAATGGTTGACCATTCAAATTATTTTGAATGGGTAGAGAAGAGAGAAAATAGGAGCAAAAAAAGGGATGTGATAGGAGGAGATGTAGTGGCCGAATATAGGACTCTAGGGGCTTGCATTTTCGGCTTAGAAGTGTGGCAAGGGAGTAAGTGCCGAATTTTCTTTTAGTGAGCATCCATTCTCTTCTTCTTTCTCCTTTAGTCTTCTGGCCGAATTCTTCTAAGTGTTTCCCAAGTCATCTTTTTCTTTCTTTCTCTTCAACCTTAACCCCTTCCTCTTGTAGCCGAATATTTCATAACCCTTTGAGAGCCATAACCGAACCCTGTGCTCTCTCTTTCTCTTATTTTCTTGGAAGCCGAATCCCCAAGGAAGGTGCTGTCGACCACTCTCTTTTAGTCTCTTCAAGCAACGTGTAGTGGTAAGTATTTCTCTCCTAGCAATCGGTTATGGGTTTCTTTCCATTGGAGTGCCGAAATCAATAGTTAAGCCTTGATTTCTAAGGATGGCTGAATGTGTATTAAGCCATAATCTCGTGTTTTGGTTGTAGCTAGCGTGAAGGAGTCTTTCGGGATTTGAAGTGATCAAGGTAAGTGATATGTAGCATTCGGCCATCGGCCACTTTCATGGGCTTAAGGTTAAAGCCGAATCTAACTTGTGGTATATAGGGATTTCGTCAATTTCAAGAGCAAGTAGTGTTTTTCGGGATTTAAGATTCACAAGGTAAGTGAACTTGAACAATCGGCCAAGGCCATATTTAGTAATTTTAATCTGTTTCTTATTCGTTCAAAAGCCGAAACTAACCAAGTCAAGTGATCTAGCATTGGCCGATTGGAAGGAAGGAGTATCACGGAGTTTCGGGATTTGATTAGTAATCAAATCGGTAGCAAGGTAAGGATTTTGGTTGCAATAATCCTTTGGGATTTTGTTATTTAGCCGAATGACTTGTTGCTAACATGCTTAAGGATGGCCGAATGTAGGAACTGAGGATCTAGAGTATTAGATCGGGATTTTCGGGATTTCAGTGAACTCGTTAAGTGAACCAGGTGTGTAACCCGCACTGAATCTTAATAGATTTTTGGCATCAATTTAATATATGTGTTTATAATAATGTGAAATGTGGTCAAAGGTACCATGCAATGGTACAAAGTACTCAGGTACGTAATCTTAACATTATGTTAATAAATGATATGAATATTTGGAATTTGGCACATATGTGAATTTTGATAAGAATGTGAAATGAGGCATGATTTGCATAATTTGGATGACATGGGGCATATGGGTGATATGAAAAGGGGAAGTAATCCGGTGGTTTATACCACAATATCTGAATGTGGTGACTTATGTCACGAAATTTGAATGTGGTGACTGATGTCACAAAATATTATCTGGTGGCTGTGCCACAAAATTTATAAGGGCGATGAGCAAGTCGTCTACAGCGACTGCCTTCGATGATGTGTAGCGGATGGAGGGTCGACTTAGTAGTCCCCACGGTGTGATGGTTGGTACGGGTGATGTGTAGCGGATGGTTATCTTGATTTGGGTTCGGGATTGCATCATTATTTATAATTGTTTTATGTATATGTATGATCTGATATGCCTGAATCGTTGGGACTTAGTGTTGGCTGTTACACACTGAGTCTGTTTGACTCACCCCGTTGTGGGATATTTTTCAGGTGACGCTCAGTGATGGACCGGGTCGGCAGGAGCTTAGTGGTGGCCATGCTTAGCTCAGAATTTATTTTATTTTGGACTTTCTAAATTTAAGTATTTTGGATTTATTTCGGGTTTTGTTTTCGATGTAATAAGGCCATTGTTATGAACTGATTTATGCATGCTTTTAATTTCTGATTTGTTACGACTATTAAATAACTTTTCCTAAAATTCATTTATAAAAATTATGTCACCTAATTGCAATTGATTTTCAATTTAAAAGATAAACTTCAACAAAATCGGCATGTCTTTCAACTTGTTGTTGGAGATATAAAAATAAGGTTTTGATAAGTCCCGACTTCAAAAATAATACTGTTTTCAATATTGAACCCAACACAAATCAAATTTTCTCTAAAATCACCCAAAGTTTTTCAAAAGAAACAAACAAGTTTTGAACCCTTTTTCTCTAGGAGCATACCAGATCCGGTCAGGGCTCGTGGACCAGGTTTGGGGTGTTTCACTAAGCCCATCTCAGAAATATAATTCATATATGCCATGCATTAATGCCCATACCAACCCTGCACTCCATCTCCTGTCCAACCGTACACTCCTGTGGGGATTTAATTGACCCACCCATCCGTACACTCCTTATGTAGCACTGGTTGCGGCACTAACTTATCGGTGCAGCATGGCTGCTAGGTGGCTAAAAAGACTTCAGTAGCGGTATTACAATTGGCAGAAAGCCATCAGCGACTGTATTATGTTTGGCACATAGCCATCAGCGATGGTAATATAGTCGGCACACAGCCTTGGGTAAATATGATCAGCACAGAGTCATCGATATATAAGTTAGGCACATAGCCACGATAAATAGGATTGGTACAAAGCCATAATATCGGCACAAAGCCTTCGGTATTGGCACAAAGCCCATAATTACGGCACGAAGCGATATTAATGTCACACAACCCTCAGTAACATTATCGGTGCAGTATGGTTGCTTGGTGGCTAAAAAGCCTGCGGTGGCTATACAGCCTTCGGTGGATCCACAGTCGTCAAGCGACCATGCGATCCTATTAGCACTTCCTCCGTATTAATAATCCCAACCCCATGCAATATGTCGTGTATGTCATGCTCAATCATTACACGTGTATGCAAAATGGCCATGCTTAGTAACAATTATTTAAACATGTAATAAAAGCATATCAGTCATACAACCACAGTCAAATTAGTCCACTCATTGCACAAGTCGATCATTTACCTACAAGGGCAAATCAGTCATTTTACCCTATAAGGGTATTTCGGTAATTCTACTCATAACCAATCCATGTATGCAACGCATCTCAAACATAATCAATCATACAATGAACACATACAACGCTAGTACTACCACGAGGGTACAACGGTCATTTTGTCGTTTAGGGGTAAAACGGTAAATTCACCCCTTGAGGGTATTTCGGTAATTTACCCATCAAGGGTGTTTCGATAATTTCACAAACCGGGGTATTTTGGTAATTTCATAAATTGGGGTAATTTCAGTAATTTTGCAAACGGGGGTATTTCTGTAATTTTGCTAGTCAGGGGTATTTCAGTAATTTCACAAACCAGGGATATTTCAGTAATTTTACAAACTGGGGGTATTTCGGTAATTTTGCTAATTAGGGATATTTCGATAATTTCACAAATCGGGGGTATTTCAATAATTTTGCAAACAATGGGTATTTCAGTAATTTTGCAAATTGAGGGTATTTTAATAATTTTGCAAACTAGGGGTATTTTGTTAATTTTGCAAATCGGGGATAGTTCCGTAATTTTGCTAATCAGAGGTATTTTGGTAATTTCACAAATCGAGGGTATTTTAGTAATTTCACAAATCGGGGGTATTTTGGTAATTTTGCAAACCAGGGGTATTTTGGTAATTTCAAAAATTGGGGGTATTTTAGTAATTTCACAAATTAAGGGTATTTTGGTAATTTTGCGAACTGGAGGTATTTCAGTAATTTTGCAAACCGGGGGTACTTTGGTAATTTTGTAAACCGGGGGTATGTTGGTAATTTTGCAAACTGGGGGTATTTTGGTAATTTCGCAAATTAGGGGTATTTCAATAATTTTGCAACCCGGGGGTATTTCAGTGATTTTGCAAATCGGGGGTATTTTAGTAATTTTGCAAACTAGGGGTATTTCGTTAATTTTGCAATCGGGGTATTTCAGCAATTTTGCTAATCGGGGGTATTTTGGTAATTTCGCAAATCAGGGATATTTCAGTAATTTCGCAAACTGGGGGTATTTTGGTAATTTTGCAAACCGGGGGTACTTTGGTAATTTCGCAAACCGGGAGTATTTGGTAATTTCACAAATCAGGGGTATTTCAGTAATTTTGTAAACCAATGGTATTCTAAACAGAGATAACGATGCAAATGGGCCTAGGACCCATTCTCGACCTAAATGGGTCCACACGCTCGTGTGGCCCGTTTAGCCCAAATCTTGCCACATATATGAGGTTCACATAGTCTAATCCAACATCCACTACACAATCGTACAACCTAATCATATGAGCCCATAGGCCCATTGGGCCCACTTAACCCCATTGTGGCCCAAATAACATCAACCCACAAGAATACTCATGGTGGCCTCAAACTATCGCGTCGAAGCTCCCACACGTGCGCTCGCACGCTCGTGTGGCTACCATTGCCGTGTGACCGGCATTTCGGCACTTGCCGCTCTACAGCTAGAGTATGGCGAAATACACAGCTGATAGGAGTCTGAAGCTAATGCGCGCTCTGAATGCTCCTATGCCCAACGCCAACCAGGTATGTTTCCCCTCCTCATAGACAGCTCCATTTATAGCCAGCTTCTCGCCTTCCCTCTTGCTAGCTTTCCGATGTGGGATCCCTCCGTCAGCAGAGTTTAAATCCAACTCAAACTCTTGCCATCCAATCCGCAAAATAAATACTCCCTTGCTTGTCATGAGATTCGAATTCAGGCTCCCTTGTAGCATAATCCATACTGCTAGCCATTAGGCCACAAGCTCTTCTTGTATCTTAAAGTATGCGCAACTAAATATAAACCTATGGGCCAAAGTCTAAGTTCACTTAAAATAAATCAAAATGAAATGCAAGCGCCAATACTTGAACCCAAGCACTCACTTATCCCCTTAATGACGCCTTGCACTAGACCACACCCTTCCTTATGTCATTTTTCTCCACATTTTATTCTTAAAGCCTACTACTAACTCCCAGGGTTTTATTCACCTAAAACCAAAATTTCCCTAAAACCAAAGTTTGAACCCGAGACTTCATAGAATCCCTCTAACCTTCCAAAATCACTCACCTAATAGGTCCAACTTGCATTAAAGCAATTCTCTTGTTTTCAAAAATTTTTAAATGCTCCTGTGCCCAAAGCCCAATGGGCCCAATTCTACTAGGCCCAAATTCGGGGCGTTACATTGGTATTAATGCTTTTGTATGGCAAGCTATTATGTATGCCTTTGTTATAAACCTTGTGGTTGAATTGAATATATTTGGTTAATTTGGTTTATATGATCATTTTGGGATAAGGATTTAGTATGAAATGATGAATTTAATGAGCTTGATTGTGGTGCATTTGAATGGCATATTGGTTAGTTATTATAAGATAGTTGAATTAACTTGTTTTGTAGTAAAATGAATGTGTTATTTGATGGTATGTGCAATTGGTGTGTATTGAGTTTTGAACTTGTGATTTTTACCAGTTAAACTTAGGTATGGATACCTCATCACTTGGTATCGATACTTGGCTTTGGGAAAAACTTTTTAGAGAAATAGAATGCTAAAATGGTATTAATTTTTTTATTAAGTATTGATATCATAAATTAGTTATTGATACCCCTGATTTTATTTGAAATTAGTATAGCAATTTGGTATCGATTTTCATTAAGGTACCGTTCTGGTATCAATACCATCTACATGATTTCACTAATCATTTTTCAACTTTAAAATTTGGAAATAACAAGTGTTTGAATGCTACATTAACATCTTTTAAACTTGATTTGAGATATATTTATCTGCCATTTATGACAAATGTTATAATTTGAAATTGTTTGGGCAATCTTAATTTGATTGAAGTAGGTCATTCTGCAAATATTATCGAAGGTAATAGTTTAGAAATGGTTGAATATCAAGACATTAATAATTGAATTAGTCTGGTTATGTATCTAACTTCTAGCTGTCAAGAGCGAATAAATAGTAATAATTTTTATTATTTGAGTCTAAAAGTTCTGAATGGTACCGTAATGCCCGTAACTCAAAATCGGGTATGTAGACGAGTTAGGGGTGTTATATTTAGTGGTATCAGAGCTACAGTTTAGTCAATTCTAGGACTAACGTAGCTTGTATTAAGTCTAGAATATACATGCCACATAAACCCTGTGATAGTGTGATGCTTTTGATTCGTTCTAACATTGTATTTTCCTATAGATGCAAGATGCCGGTCGAATGAAACCGGGCTATAGTTAAAAAATCTAAAAGTAATGTTCAAGCTTCTAATCTGGAAGCAGGTCAAGGGGAGTTAGTCCCGCAATAAATTGGTGATGAAATGAGAAGTGTATATTTCTGTATGATGAACCAATGGTTCAATGAGTTTAAAAGAGCGAATCTTGTAACTCTGCAACCTGCACCCCTTACTATGCTGCCTCTAGCACCTATGTGTCTTTAAAACCCTATACCTATGATAGTTACTCGACCTTCTATAGATAAAATTTGAAAATACGGAGCTGAAGAATTTAGAGGTAAAGTTGATGATGATCCTGCAAAAGCCAAATACTGGTTAGTGAATATCAAGAGAGTATTTGCGAAATTAATGTGTACACCCGAAGACTATCTCAGATGTGCTATTTCATTGTTGAAAGATGAAGCATACTAACGGTGGGACAATTTAGCTTCAATGGCAACCGGTGATCAAATTAATTGGGGCTTCTTTCAAACATAATTTAGAAAGAAATATGGTAGTTGGTTCTACCTTGATAAGAAAAAGAAAGAGTTTTTAGAGCTGAAATAGGGAAATCGGTCTCTAGCCGAGTATGAATGAGAGTTTGTACAGTTAAGCAAGTATGCTCATAATATCATGTCAAATGAAAAAGAAATGTGTATTGGATTTGAAGATGGCTTGAATGATGACATTCAAATGTTTGTGGTAGCGTCAAAGTTATGTGAATATGTAGAACTTTCAAAACGTGCTTAGAAAATTGAAGAAATCTACCAAAGTAAAAAATAGGTTGATGTGAGATTTCGTGTAACACCCCAAATTTTGGGGGCTAGAAGTTCTGTGTTAGTGGTTAGGGTCTGAGGGAAAGGTGTGCTTTTTGTGGTTAGTTTTACATGTGAGTGACAAGAATGGGCCTGCTAGTCTGGTGGTTTGGTTTTGTGAAGTTAATCTCAAGGTTCTGGGTTCGAGTTCTTGGGTGCGCATTTTGGGGAACCTTATTATTATGTTTTGTTTTTAATTAGTAATAATAATTAGTTTTTATTTATTTATTATTTATTACTTTTTATTCTTTCTATTCTAGTTTTCTGGACGTTCTTCTCTCTGTTTCTTTTCCTTTTTGCTTTTTCTTTTATTCTTTTGGGAAACGGTTTCATTGTGGATACTTCGAAGATTTTCGCTCATTCGTCGTCGAATCAGGTGTGGGATAGTGATAAACCATAATATAAACATATTTTAATCCCACATTTAGCATATTTTTGGATATTTTAAGCCTTGAATTATGGAATTTGGTACTCTTAATCCTTTAATTTCATGTTTTATACTTAGGAAAGCATCAGAGGAGGAAAAGAACGAGAAATGGGCCAAAAACAGAGTAAATGGGCCATATCACGAAATCAACACGGCCTGGGCCTAAGACCACATGGCCGTGCCACCTTAACAGACCCGAACATGGCCTGGCCATGATTCACACGGGCGTGTGCCATGGTCGTGTCCCTCTCGTGACAAAGAAGAAATTCATTCGGATTAGGGTACTTAGAGGCAAAGAAAGCCATTCCAAAAAGCCTATATAAACACCCTACAGGCCAACCTTCAAAGAGAGTTGAGTTAGGGATCCAGTTAGGCTGAAGAGCCAAGCCTGAGAGGCCAGAACTATGGAATTTACTCGAAGAAAGCCAGTTGATTAATCTCAAGAAGCCAGAGTTATACTCAAGACGGAGGATCTTCTCTTCAATTCCTTCAGGGGGTTTTAGGATTTTTCTTATGTTTTGTTTTATATTTACTTCTGAGATGTATTCTTTTATTATTATGAACTAAACCCCTCAAATACCTGAGGGGGATGAAACCTAAGACGGATCTTGTTATTGTTTTCTGAACTATATGATAAATACTTGACTTGTTCTTAATTATGTGTTCATAATTCTTGCTTTGATATTTCAGGATATTAATTCAAGTATTGATGTGCTTAGGCAGTGGAGCAAAAGTCCCTGTTTAAGAGTAGATTTAGCATAATTAAGCAGAGTTGATCGCAACCCTAGAAATAGGATGACAAAAATCTACCGGATTAGGGTCAAACCTAATATGGGAGTCCATAGATCGAATTAATGCAATTCTAGGGGTTTTAATTAGAAAGAGATTTCAATTAATCAACCTAGGGTTAGACGTTGGTAGCCTCGAAAGAGGTATTAATATAAATTAGGGAATCCTACGGATCAAGTCAAGTGAATAAATCGTTTGGTTCAGAGTTAAATAACAAGTGAAGTCTAGGTGGATTCTTCCTCGGGTATTGTCTTAATCAATTGGTTTTCTCACAAGTATTTCCCCAATTCATTCTCTTTATCTTTGCATCTTTAGCTTAATAGTTAGTTAATTTTAGATTAATTAATAATTCACTTTTAATTCTTAGGCAAAATAATAAAAAGAAAATTAGTATTAGTACTTTTGGTTCCTTTGGGTTCGACAATCCGGTCTTACTACTAAGCTATACTACTGTTCGATAGGTGCACTTGCCTCAATCGTTGTCATAGCTAGTTTCTAGGCTAAATCATTCTTTATATAAAATTTTAAGACTTTGACACACAATCAAGTTTTTGGCGCCGTTTCCGGGGAACTAAAATATTAAGAATGCTCAACTTTTATTACTTTAGCCATTTTTATGTTTGCAATTTGTTTTTATTTTTATTTTGCTTTTAACTTTACAAATTTTCCTTCTTTTATTTGTTCTTAGCAGGTACCTTTAGTTTATGACTAGAAGGAACCTGATAGGACCCCTAATTTACGATAATGATAATGAAGGTACTGTTCGTAGAAATCGTAGAGAAATAAGGCGAAGCTTAAATTACATAGAAGAAGAGCAAGAAGTCGAAATTAATACCACCGAAGAGATGGCTGAGAATAATCCGCTACCTCCGGTGGTGGCCGAAGATCATGCTCCTCGAACTATGTATGATTATGCTAAACCTAATTTAACAGGAACTGAGTCAAGTATTGTTAGACCTGTTATTGCTGCTAATAATTTTGAACTGAAACCTAACACAATTAAAATGATACAACAATTTGTTCAGTTTGATGGTTTGCAGAATGAAGATCCAAACAATCACTTGGCAAATTTCCTAGAATTTTGCAATACTTTCAAAATAAATGGCGTTTCTGAGGATGCCATCCGTCTTCGATTATTTCCCTTTTCTTTGAGGAATAAAGCCAAACAGTGATTGCATTCTTTTCCACGAGGATCAATCACTACATGGGATTAAATAACCGAAAAATTTTTATTAAAATACTTTCCGCCGGCTAAAACGGCCAAATTAAGGAATGATATCTCTTCTTTTGTGCAGATGGATTTAGAAACACTTTACGATGCATGGGAGAGATACAAAGATCTATTGAGAAGGTGTCCACACCATGGATTACCCTTTTGGCTACAAGTCCAAACTTTTTACAACGGGGTAAAACCTTCAACGAGGCAATTGATCGATTCAGCCGCCGGCGGAACATTGAATAACAAAACACCTGAGGCTGCCTACGAATTCATTGAGGAGATGTCACTGAATAACTATCAGTGGCAAGTCACAAGGACAAAGCCAACAAAAGCAGCCAGTGTTTTCAACCTCGACGCAGTAACCATGCTATCAAACCAGGTAGAACTATTAAATAAAAAGATTGATGGCGTATGTGGTTCTTTGCAGGTACATCTAGTCATACAGTGCGATACAAATAGAGGAGGGATGAGCAATATAGAATATCCACCTTCCAACTCGAGCGCTGAGAACGAGCAAGTTCACTGTATGGGTAACAATTTCAAATCTCAAAATAACCCTTATAGTAATTCTTATAATCCAGGTTGGAGGAACCACCCCAATTTTTCATTGGGTGGTCAAGGAAATCAGAGACAACAACCCCCTCCAAACTTCCAACAACAGCCCTACCCACAGGAAAAGAAGCCAAACCTTGAGGAGATGCTGACAAAATTCATAGCGGTGTCAGAAACACGTTTTCAAAACACCGAGACAATACTTAAAAATCAACAAGCATCGATTCAAGGGATCGAGAACCAATTAAGGCAACTCGTTAAGCTGATCTCTGAACGACCACAAGGCAGCTTGCCAAGCAACACTAAGACTAACCCAAAGAAGCAACTTCAAGCCATAACCGCCCACGATAGTGAACGGTTAGATGAGCCCAAGGTAATCCAAGAGAATGTGGTAGAGGAAGGTAAGAACGAGGTAAGTCATGATAAGCCAAAACTGGTAATTAAAGAGTACCAACCTCGTATACCGTACCCTAATACGATAAGGAAGGATAACACAGACGAACAATTCGGTAAATTTCTTAAACTTTTGAAGAAATTACATATTAACTTACCGTTTCTTGAAGCTCTTTCGCAGATGCCATATTCAAGGAAATTTTTAAAAGATCTTTTAACAAACAAACGGAAGTTAGATGAAGAATCGCATGTGGATCTAAATGTAGTGTGCTCAGCAATGTTGCAAAACAAACTACCATGAAAATTAAAAGATCCAGGGAGTTTTACAATTCCATGCTTAATTGGTAGTTTATCTATTGATAATGCTTTAGCTGATTTAGGGGCAAGCATAAACGTTATGCCTTATAAAATGTTTAAACAACTAGGTCTAGGGAAACCCAAACAAACTAGGATGAGCATTCAATTAGCTGATAAAATTGTTAGAATTCCTAGGGTTATAATTGAAGATGTTCTTGTGGAAAACTGATAAATTCGTATTCCCAGTAGACTTTGTCTTTTTAGACATGGATGAGGACAATAGTATCCCTTTAATTTTAGGAAGGCCCTTTTTAGCAACTGCCAGGACTAAAATTGATGTCAGCGCAGGTGAACTCATACTTTGTGTAGGTGACGAATCAATCAGTCTTCAGGCTCTTGACTCAGCTAGGACATCGAGTAATCAAGGTGAGAACATAAATTCTATTAATAACCATTCGGTTAAACCTTCTATTCAGGAAGCACCACGGAACTACAAAACTGAGCCAGATCCTAAACCTCATGCCAACAAGGAAATAACTCATAAGGAACGAAGGCTTCAGATCGATGAACTAGACGAGTGGAAGACACACTTCAAGGAGAAATTAGGAATACACAAAGCAGAACAAACACCATTCCGTGGGACAAACGAATTTAAGATCGGAGATCAGGTATTGTTAGATAAGGTAGACCCTCGAATACCTCCTTCTGATCCTAATACAAACGAAGAAATCACTTTTAGGGTACTCAATGTTTTCCCATATGGAACACTCGAGGTAAGTAATCCTATATTCGACACTTTTAAAGTAAACGCTACTTGACTTGAACTATATACTGATAATGGGACTGATAGCATGAAGAAGGACTTTCAACTCCTCAAACCACCATGAATGTGCGAGTGAGAGTCTAGCTTAAGACTATAAATGAGCACTTCTCGGGAGGCAACCCGGGCACTAACCCCATTAATTTTCACATTTTTATTTTATTGTTTTATTTTTATTTTTACTTCTAGCACCTAACTATAAACTAACCAAAGTACAAATTTTCACATAACACGGCCTTGCACACGGTCGTGGCCGTGATCGTATGGATACTACGGATGTACGTACTGACATGGCAGAAATAGTACAAAACAGGACGAAAAATATCTTCAAGCCACAGGCTCCAACCAAACACCACGGCCGTGCTACGCGGCCGTGGCCGACACTATTTTAGAAACACGGGTGTGGCGACCTGCACATGGGCGTGGGAGAAACGAACGAAGCATAACACAGCCGTGCGACACTCATTCACATAACTTTAGTACTAATCTCATTTCTATTTCCAAGCTTATCTATCTATCCCATTAATCATTAGGGATACTCAAGGATGCATATTCATCTTCATGAATATAAGTACGAAGCCAATGCCACACACCAGATGTGGTCTTACATGGGGTCACCTCTGAGTGCCGATGCCATATCCCGGATATGGTCTTATACGGAATCTCACATCAAGTATCGATGCCATATCCCGGATATGGTCTTATACGATTCTCATATACAATACCGAAGCCATATCCCGGATATGGTCTTATATGATATCTCAATTCAGTGCCGAGGCCATGTCCCAGACATGGTCTTATACGGGACCTTATCCATTTCATGTCTTGATGATAGCATTTCTACATTCATTATAGTCCACTAAGACTTCAACATCTCAACTTACTCATTCAACATCAAATACTCAATTTAGTAGAACATCATGTATCAATATAATACCAAATATTCTAAAACGTGCTAACATAACGTTGAATTTATCACATACAAACTTACCTCGATTTCAAAATAAGCTAGATCATCGATCTAGTCCAAGACTTTATTCTTTCCCCAATCGAGGTGGATTCTTGGTTCTTCTTGCTCTATAATAACACATTAGCTCGTTTCAATCATCACATTAATAAAATCATTTTAATAAAATCATTTTAATAATCATGCTTTGGCAAAATTATTATTTTTTCCCTTAAACTTGGGCAAAATAACCATTTTACCCCTAGGCTCAAAAATCAATTCTAACCGAATTTCTTCCTTCAACAAGCCTAGGTGAACATTTATTTCTCTTATAACTATCATCGAAACTCAACATTTCACACATTTACTACAAACTCTATAAACTTTACAACAAGGTCCATTTAGGTGTTTTCATGATAACACCTCTTACAAAAGTTGTTTATCTAACAACTATGACTTATTTTCTTCCATTAAAATGCAGCAAACAACATAAATGCTCTCATGGCGAAACCCTAAACTTTTCACCATATTGCAAGATAGTCCCCTATTTAGAAAGCTTAAGCTTTAGGGGTCCCAAAAGTACAATTTTTATCAAGAAATGATCACTAGAATACTTACTAGCAAGGAGAGAAGCTTGCAAAAAAGTTGAGCTCTCAAACCCCTTAGTTTGCTGCCAATTTTTGGTGGAGTATAAGAGAGAAAAAGATGATATCTTCTTTTTCTTTATTTTAATATAAAACACCAATTTAGTCCACCTAATATCAACAACTTTAACCAATTTGACAATGTTTGTCTCCTATGGCCGGCCACTCTATTTTTGGGGGTCTAATTGCACTTTAAAGACCTCCAATTAATGTTCTTTAGCTATTGAACACCATTAGTTTATAAAATGGAACTTTCACACTTTATGCAATTTAGTACTTTTTCACGATTAAGCAAAAAATCGCTAAAATTAAAGCACCAAAATTTTCATGCACTTATATAATCATGCTCTGATTGTGAGTTGTTGAAGGAAGCAAGTTAGTTTGAAACGCCCGAATGGCGAATATATTTGTGTTAAGGTAGATAGACCCGATTGTGCGACAAATATAATTTCTACAATTTTAGATCATAAGCTTATTAGAAAAGGGTGTGAAGCCTATTTGGCTTATGTTCTTGATTCGAGAGGAGTAGAATCTAGAATTGATCATGTATTGATTTGTTAAAGAATATGTTGATGTTTTCCCTGAAGAATTGCTTGGGTTACCACCGACTCGAGAAGTTGAATTTGTACCGGGAACAGCTCCAATTTCAATAGGTCTGTACAGATTGGCTCCTACAGAGTTGAAAGAGTAGAAAGCAAAATTGCGTGAATTATTAGATCATGGATTTATTTTACCTAGTGTGTAACCTTGGGATGCTCCAGTTCTATTTGTGAAAAGAAAGATGGGTCAATGAGATTCTGTATAGATTATCAGTAGCTGAATCGGGTTGCTATCAAGAATAAATATATGTTACCTTGTATTGATGATTTATTTGATCAGTTGAAGGGAACTACTGTATTTTCAAAGACTTATTTGAGATCCGGGTATTATCAGTTGCGAGTTAAAGATCTAGATGTACTGAAACCTGCATTATGAACTAGATATGGTCACTATGAATTTTTGGTATTGCCATTTGGTTTGACTAATGCTCCTACGGTATTCATGGACTTGATGAATTGGTTATTTTAGCTGTATTTGGATCAGTTTGTTGTGGTATTCATTGATGATATTCTGATTTATTCACTAAATTGATTAGATCATGCCGAGCATTTAAGAGTTGTTTCATAAAATTTGCGTGAAAAATAACTTTATGAGGAATTTAGTAAATGTGAATTTTAGTTACTGGAAGTTGGTTTTCTGGGACATGTTATCTCTGTTGATGGAATTAGGGTTAGTTTGAATAAAATATCTGCGATTTTTGATTGGAAAGTTCCGAATAATGCTTCCAAGGTTCAAAGTTTCTTGGGCTTAGCCGGATATTATTGATGTTTTGTTAAAAACTTCTCCATTATAGCATCTTCGAAGACTAAGCTACTGCAGAAAGACATCGTGAATCTTTTCCAATCTGGGTGGCAAGGCCAAACGATAAGCTACCAGTCCAATCCTCTCGGTAACATCATAAGGTTCGATAAAACAAGGACTTAATTTGCTTTTCTGGCCAAATCTGAGGACATTCCTCCATGGTGATACTTTCAGAAACACTTTATCGCCAACTTGGAATTCAATCTCTTTCCTTTTCAAATCTGAATAGGACTTTTGTCTATCTGAGGCCGCTTTCAGACACTCACGTATCACTTTTACTTTCTCTTCAGTTTCCCTAATCAAGTCGACCCCGTGTATCTATTTCTCTCTGAGTTTTGTCCAATACAAGGGCGTTTGGCACTTGCGCCCATACAATGCCTCATAAGGCACCATTTTCAAACTTGACTGGAAACTATTGTTGTAGGCGAATCCCACCAACGGTAAGTATTTCTCCCAACTACCTTGAAATTCCAAAATACAACATCAAAGCATGTCTTCGAGTATCTAAATTACTCTTTCTAACTGCCCATCGGTTTGTGGATAGAAGGCTGTACTAAAACTCAATTTTGTGCCCAAGGCCTCTTGTAGCTTTTTCCAAAACCGTGACGTGAATCTCGGATCTCTATCTGAAATAATCGATAATGGCACTCCATGAAGTCTCACTATCTCTGCCACATACAGATCCGCCAATTTATCAAGCAAATAGTCAACCCGTACTGGTATGAAATGGGCCGACTTCGTGAGCCTATCGAATATAACCCACACAACATCTTTCTTTTTGGGTGACAACGGTAATCCCATCAGGAATTCCATGGTAATACGGTCCCACTTCCACTCAGGAACCATAATGGGCTGAAGTAGACCCGAAGGTACTCGGTGTTCAGCCTTCACTTGCTGACAAATCAGACATCTTGATACAAACTCGGAAATGTCCTTCTTCATAATAGGCCACCAATACCACTTCCTCAAGTCATTGTACATCTTCGTGCTGCCTGGGTGCACAGTTAAACATCCGCTATGTGCTTCATGCAAAATCTTCCAAATAAGTTCATCTTTTCTGGGTACACAGACCCTATCTCGAAATGTTAAGCATTCATCTGGACTTACCTGAAAGTCTGATTCAAAATTGGACTCAAGTAAATCTCCTTTGGCTTGTAATTTGCTGTCTTCTTTTTGAGCTTCACAAATCTCTTGAAGAAATACTGGTCTAGCCCTTAGCTCGGCTAGAATAGCACCATCATCCAACAAAGCCATCTAAGTACTCATGGCTCTCAACGGGAACAATGATTTTCTGCTCAAAGCATCGGCTACTACGTTCGCCTTTCCGGGATGGTAGTCAATCACTAACTCATAATCCTCAATCAGCTCCTGTAACACCCCTAACCTGTAACCATCGCCGGTTTAGGGTTAAGAGGCATTACCAGACAATCGGAAACTTAAACGGACATTTCATATTACAAATCATCAAATGCATTCAAAGTGTCCCGTAATTAGGTCAACGAGACCTTAATCATGCTTTAGAAAGGGGCCGGGACTAAACCAAACACTTATAGAAGTTCTAAAAATTTTAAAAAAAATTCTTAGTTACAGAGGCCACACGCCGGTGTGGACTGGCCGTGTGCCTCCCACGGCCTTAGACACGCCCGTGTGTCTAAGCCGTGTCAAAACAGGACATACATACTGACTTGTCCACACAGCCGTGGACACGCCCGTGTGCCTCACCCGTGGTCACTACTGACTTGCACCACACAGCCAGACACATGCCCGTGTGTCCAGCCCGTGGGCGCTACTAACTTGTTTTGAATTTCAACCACGAGGGACACGGTCGAGCTACAAGCCCTGTGCTCAACCGTGTGGGCAATTATAGGCCATTTTCAAGTCCAAAATGCTACCCACACATTAGGTTAAACCTACAAGCACATACAAGCATATTCCAAACACAATTGGCGACCAAAATCACACCAAATGATCAATCT
Source organism: Gossypium australe (assembly GCA_005393395.2). NCBI lineage: Eukaryota > Viridiplantae > Streptophyta > Magnoliopsida > Malvales > Malvaceae > Gossypium > Gossypium australe. Next base: position 79,906,969 of record CM016614.1, read on the forward strand.
TTCAACCCATTCAAATACATTTCTAACACGCCAACTTGTATGCCAATTTGCACAACTAAATCACAAGTATGACCAAGCATGATACATCCACATTTTCCATTCATATAACCATTTCATTTATCAAACATATACACTCATATTGCATCTATATGCTTACCATAATCTTGACCATTTCATAACTATGAAATCATACCAAAACTAAACATCATATAGCTTGACTCGTATTCATTTCACAATCCATTTAGCTAGCCATATCACATGGCTAACCACATATTTCAAACATACTCCAAAACAACTAGCCTATACATGCCATATTTAGCTATATACACTTTCAAAAGTACCAAATTTGAGTTTGATAGTGTGGTGATGATCCTCGACGGTCCCCGAGCCTCTCGTAGCTTTAACGATCTATAAAACAGAATAAACATACATAAAGTAAGCTTTCAAAAGCTTAGTAAGCCATATACAAATAAAATTATCACATAATTCACATTATCAAATCAAATACAAAATTACTAATAGCTCATTTGCATAATCATAGTTCTTCTTGGCTCGCTTACTTAGCCATTTCGTACCAAGATGCATAACACTGTGTACCTCATTAGATCATAACTTATTCAATCATGTACCACATCTTACTTCCTCAAATCAATATACATATCTCATCTAGGTAAGCTTATAAATATACTTACCTTCCATATAGATACAATGTGTACACATCATACATACCTGATTCAATTATACCTTTCACAAAGACATTCATATCTCGGACTTGCCCGTTGAACCATTCGGAATCTAATAAGTTACTAGGAATGCTCGAAATAGTCGTACAATGCCAACGTCCCAGACGTGGTCTTACATGTAACCAGATATCGATGTCACTGTCCCAGACAAGGTCTTACTCGAATCAATACAAAGCCAATGTCCCAGACATGGTTTTACACGTAAATCTCATATCGATGCTAATGTCCCAGAAGTGGTCTTCCACAAAATCTCGAATCAATGCCAACGTCCCAGATGTGGTCTTACATGATATCACATATCAGACACCTATGTCATGACATACGTAATTCCTATCTATTCCTAGGTTCATACGGGACTTTTCTGACATTGATACATTGTCGATACTTTCTCAGAATTCATATACTATCATTCTCATATTCATTCATCACAATGAGATTTCATATAAACATATAGAAACTAATACAAATACATTTATTTGTATATAGACTTACCTCGGATTCGAATATTTGATCGGATTCAGTTATTCGACCACTTTTGACTTTCCGCGATCTGAATTTATTTTCTTCGATTCTTGATCTACACATATTCAAATTTAATCCATTTATTCACCGAATCATTCAATTCAATCCAAAAACACACATTTAGGGCAATTTACAAATTAGCCCTCACATTTTCACATTTGGACAATTTAGTCTCTATTTCACAAAATCACAAAATATACCAAATTTAATGATTCTCATGCTTGGCCGAATATCACCCATGCTCATTCAAGTCCACACATTTCATTTGTTACACAATTTAGTCCCTCAAAATACTATTTTCTCAATTAATACCAAAATACTCAAATTCATCAAAAACTCAAAGACAGACTGTGTTAATCAAACACATATATTTCATATTTCATCCTCAAACATCATAAAACTCATGAATTCATCTATGGCTCATTTCAAAAACATCATCAATTCACAAAATTGAGGTAGGGGTTTTGAAGTATACGAAGCAACAATTACAAAAACATAGAATTATCAGAAACCGAAGTAAAATATACCTTGAATTAAGCTTTAAAGTAGTCGAATATGCAAAGCTCAAAACCCTTGCTTTCTTTTCTTATTTTCGGTCATAAAACAAAAGATGAACATGGCTTTCAATTGGTTTTGTTTAATATTAAATACATTATTAATTCATTTACTAAATTAACCTTTCATTTAACATATAAAACATATATAATAAGGTTATTGTGTCATTTAACCAACCACTTACCAAACAATGGCTTAATTGCCTCATAAGGCCTCCTCATTTAGAAGCCAGATCAATTTGGCCATTAATCAAATAGAAAGCTACTTTTACGCTTTATGCGATTTGATCCTTTGCTCAAATTAAGCACACAGATGGACAAATTAACTCACAGAAATTTTCACACATACTAATTCACATATCATAAGCACGGAAAATAATATTAAAATATTATTCTAACTCGGATTTGTGGTCTCGAAACCACTGTTCCGACTAGGGTCTAAACCGGACTGTTACAATTCTCCCCCCTTAAGGATTTTTGTCCGCGAAAATCTTACCATTAAACAGATTTGGATATTGCTATCTCATTAAATCTTCAGGCTTCCATGTAGCCTCTTCCACTCCGTGTCGATGCCATAATACTTTCACTAATGGAATTTTCTTATTTCGCAACTATTTCACTTCACGTGCCAAGATACGGATTGGTTCTTCCTCGTAAGTCATATCGGATCAGATTTCAATCTCAGATGGAGGAATCACATGTGATGGTTCGAATCTATATCGACGAAGCATTGGCACATGAAATACATTATGTATCTTTTCTAGTTCAGATGGCAAAAAAAATCTATAAGCAACAGGTCCAACTCTCTCGATGATCTCATACGGTCCAATGAACCTTGGACTCAACTTGCCTTTACATCTGAATCGGAGTACTTTCTTCCACAGAGATACTTTTAAGAACACTTTATCACCGATTTCGAATTGAATGTCTTTTCTTTTCAAGTATATATAGGACTTCTGACAATTAGACGTTGCTTTTAAACTATAATGGATTACTTTCACTTTCTGTTCAGTGTCTTTTACCAAATCGACCCTGCATATCTTATTTTCACTAAGTTCAGTCCAATACAGAGGTGTTCGACATTTACGTCCGTACAAAGCTTCATAAGGTGCCATTTTGATGCTCGACTGAAAACTATTATTATACGCAAATTCAATCAATGGTAGGTATTGTTCCCACGTACCATCAAACTCAAGGATGCAACATCTCAACATATCCTTGAGTATCTGAATAATCCATCCAGATTAACCATCTGTCTGTGGATGAAAAGCGGTACTGAAATGCAATTTCGTACCTAAAGCTTCTTGTAATTTCTTCCAAAATCGTGATGTAAACCTCAGATCTCTGTTAGACACGATAGACAAGGGCACTCCGTCCAGTCTTACAATATCAGAAATGTAAAGCTCAGCTAACTTATCAAGTGAGTAATCAGATCTCACCGGAATAAAATGGGCTGATTTTGTCAACGATCAACTACGACCCAAATTGCATCTTTTTTTCTCGGAGTCAAAGGCAGTCCAGAAACAAAATCCATCGTCACTCTATCCCATTTCCTCTTAGGAATCAGAATTGGTTGTAACAAATCAGATGGAACTTGATGCTCGACTTTAACTTGCTGACAGACTAAACATTTCGAAACAAAGTCAGAAATGTCTCGTTTCATATTAGACCACCAATAGTGTTGCTTCAAATCTTGATACATCTTTGTACTTCCCGGATGAACAGATAAGCGACTATTATGAGCTTCATTCAAAATCAACTGAATCAACTCTGGATTTCTCGGAACACAACCAATTCCGAAATCTCAAGCAGTCATCAACATCAACTCGATATTTAGAATCAGAGTTCAGATCACACTGAGTTCATTTCGCTAATATTTCTTTGTCAAACTTCTTAGCATAACATAGTTGTTGTAAAAACAACGGTTTCGCTTTCAATTTAGCTAACACTAAACCATTATCAAATAGATCTAAATGAACATTCATTGCACGTAATGCAAACGGTGATTTCTGACTCAGTGCATCAGCTACAACATTTGCCTTACCTGGATGATAATCTATCACAAGCTCGTAATCATTCAACAGTTCTAACCATCTTCTCTGTCGCAGATTCAAATCTTTCTGGGTCATCAGGTACTTCAAAATTTTATGATCTGAAAACACATGGCATTTCTCACTGAAAAGATAATGGCACCAAATCTTTAACGCAAACACAATCGCAGCTAACTCAAGTTCGTGTGTCGGATAGTTCTTTTCATGCGACTTTAATTGTCTCGAGGCATAATTTATTACTTTGCCTTCTTGCATCAAAACGTAACCCAGACCATTCAATGAAGCATCACTATAAATCACAAACTCTTTGCCCGATTCTGGGTGTACCAACACTAGAGCTTCGGTAAAAAAGGCTTTCAACTGATCAAAGCATTTCTAACATTTATCGGACCATTCAAATCTCATATCTTTCTGAAGCAATTTAGTCAGCGGAGTAGCTATCATCGAAAAGCCTTCTACAAATCTTCGATAATAACAAGCAAGTCCCAGAAAACTGCAAACTTCAGACACATTCTTCGGAGGCTTCCATTCTAGAATAGTAGAAATCTTACTCAGATCGACTCGTATACAATTGCTTTTCTCACGTAACCGGAATTCACATTTGCTGAATTTTGCATACAATTGCTTTTCTCACAGAGTTTGCAACACAACTCTCAAATGTTCAGCATGTTCAATTTCATCTCGAGAATAAATCAAAATGTTGTCAATGAAAACAACAACAAATTGATCTAGGTACGGTATGAAAATTTTGTTCATCAGAACCATAAAAATAGAAGGAGCATTCGTTAGTCCGAAAGGCATAACTAAAAACCCATAATGCCCGTACCTCGTTCTAAAAGCAGTTTTTAGAATATCTAAATCTTTTACTCGCAACTGGTAGTATCCCGATCTTAGATCTATCTTTGAAAATACAGTGGCTCCTTTAAGCTGATCAAATAAATCATCAATTCTGGGCAGAGGGTATTTGTTCTTTATAGTCACTTTGTTTAACTGACGATAGTCAATGCACATTCTCATCGTGCCATCTTTCTTTTTCACAAACAGAACAGGAGCACCCCAAGGTGAGAAACTCGATCTTGCAAATCCTCTATCTGTCAACTCTTGCAACTGTGACTTCAATTCTTTCAACTCTATTGGTTCCATTCTATACGGAGCTATCGAAATAGGAGTTGTTCCCGGTAATAAATCAATACCAAATTCAACTTCACGTATCAGAGGTAATCCCGGTAATTATTAATGAAATACATCATAGAACTCACAAACAATTGGCACTGATTCAACTTTCTTTTCAGATACTTTTGAGTCAATTACATAAGCAAAATAAGCTTCATAACCTTTTCTCAAATAATTCTGAGCTTTCAGCACCGATATCACAGCAAGTAACCCATTCAAATCATTAGACTCAATACGAACTATTTCATCATTTTGACATCTCAAATCAATAGTCTTTCTTTTGCAATTCACAACCGCTTCATGCAATGTCAACCAGTCCATACCCAAAATTATGTCAAACTCATCAAATGGTAATATCATCAGATCAACAGGGAAACAAATATATCGAAACATCAACGGACAGTTCTTGCATACTTTGTCAACCAGGACACTTTTACTTCAGGGGTTTGATACTCTAATAACAAATTCAGTAGACTCTAGAGGCAAAATCTTACTGGATACTAAGTTCATGCATACATACGAATGAGTAGAGCCTGGGTCTATCAATGCAATCACAGAAGTATCATAAAAAGTAAATGTACCCGTTATAACATCCGGGGATGAAGCTTCCTCATGAGCTCGGATAGCATATGCTCTGGCAAGCGCTCTAGCTTCAGATCTTGCAACTGAATCTTTCGTAGCTCTCTGACTACCACTGACATTTCTTACATTTCGAGAAGATATACCTTTCGCAGAAATATTATCAGATCTCGGATTCTGAACAATCTCTTGCTCAACAGATTTTGGGCAGTCTTGGATGAAATGATCTAACGATCCACATCTGAAGCAAGCTCGATCATTCAATCTACAACTTCTTGGATGCCTTTTACCACAATGTTTACATTCAGGTCACTCGAATCAGACATTTCCAACACTTGCCATTGAAGTTGCTGGAGCTTTGGTATTCGACTGTGATCTAACTCGATCTCTCGGATTCGAATGTCCCACATTAGTTCTGGAACGACTATGCTCATCTCTGAATTTCTTTGAAATAGACTGAATTGATTTGCTTGAAAATCTCTTTCTTCCATCTCTGACTTCAAACTCAGCTTTCCTTTTATCTTTCTCGAGTGCCTCAGCTTTGCACGCTCTATCAACAAGCACAACAAACTCTTTTACTTCCAGAATCCCAACTAACAGATGGATATCTTCATTAAAGCCAAATTCAAATCTTTTACACATTATTGCCTTAGTGGATACACATTCACGAGCGTACTGACTTAATCTCACGAATTTTCTTTCATACTCAGTGACAGACATACGACCTTGCTTCAACTCCAGAAATTCTTTTCGTTTCTGATCAATAATGTAACACCCCAAACCCGGCCCATTTACTCCGACCGAATTTGGAATGCCACTGCGGAATACTTCCAAAAATATTCTTTCTTAATAGTAAAACCGATGAAAATTTGTTTCCTTTAGTAAAATATTTTCGTGACTTGTAATATTCTAAGTGAAAATTTAAGTTTATTATAAAAATATCGGATTCAAGCTTTACTCGAGGAAATAAAACCATTTGCAACCAACCTTTAAATCATCCATCCATAATAGGGCATAATAATAAAGATACTTGAACACTTTAGTGGGCCTTTTTACAATACACACTTAATTAAAATACTGAAAATATAGATGCTTAATTCATTAAATAAGAGATTCCTTTGCATGAAAATCCACTTTTGCATGGCCACCTTTGTACCCGCTCCAAACCCGGTCCAAGCATTATGTGCCACCTGAAAGGTTTAATAATAATAGAGTGAGTCACCAAGACTCAGTGCATAGTTAATACACATGTCCTTACATATGGGCTCATCCCATATCCACACAATCCATATATATATAAACATGCAATTATAAATATGCAATTATGAATATACATTTGTAAATATGTAATTAAGAAGCTCAGCCCACATAGTGATCCACATATCTTATCTTAGCAGACTTACTGCTCAAGGCCGTGGCCAAGCCACCGATCACATAGTGATCCACATATCAATCAGTTCACTAATCATCAATCGCGAATGTAGCACGAGGCTAGCATTAGACCACTCACATAGTGTACACCCTTTTCGCCAATAGTCACATTCCGAGTCCCATGCATAAATATATGTATCATGGTAACATTTACTTAAATCAAATATACATCACATGCCATCACATTTTTATACATTCATCAATAGTCAATTATTATCGCAAATCACTGAAAGGTTAATATCATAACCACTAACCTGATTATTCGATCACTTAACTTGGTATCCATACTCTTAGCCTTTATTTCGGCTAACATGCACAACATATACATTTACATGAAATAACACATACAACACATATAACAAGCAAGAGAACAGTGCGATAACTACGCACCTGACTATAGCGAGATTCTGATTTATCGAATCTAACATCAACTAAAGTCCCGAAAGCTTCTGTTACTTCTATCGATTTGCCCCTAGAACACATAACCGAAATCGGTCACACTTAGTACCAATAACATGGCCTTAAGCCGAATACCATGAGTCATTTACCTTGAGCACTTCATTTCTCGAAAGAGTCATTTGTGCTCCTTAACACTAGCTACACACAAACAGGGCACATCATTATAGCCTTATACACATTCGGCCACCCCTAGAACCAAGGTCAACATTCTGTTTTATTATTAAAACCCAAAATATAGTCTATGGCCGAAGGACATACTTCCTTACCTTGCTTATTTCGATCCCGAAACTAACACTTGATGTTCATAATCCTGAGAGCTCCCTTCAAGGTCCCTTAACGTTAGCTACACACCAAAGAACACGAGATTATGGCATTCACACACACATTTAGCCAACCTTAGATCAAAGCATAATCACTGATCTTGGCTCACAATAAAAAGATGAAGCGAAACTGATTGCTAAGAAGAGATTACTTACTATTATTGCTTTGAAGAGAAAGGAGGGTTACAAACGCGCAGTCGATAGCACCATTAAGAGAGATTCGGCTATGGTGTTTCGGCAATGTACTAATGGAGAGAAGAGAGTGATATGAGGCTATGTGGTTCGGCTATGGTTCAAAAGAAAACGAAACATGCGGCTAACAACAATGAAAGGACAAAGAAATCAGTATTTGCTAGCCGAAATACTTCCTAGCTTCTACCAAAAAAAATCGAACTCGAACTTGCTCTACCTCTCTCTCTCTCTCGGTCAAGAACACAAGAAGGAAAGAAGAGGAAACAAAACAAAACAATGGCCACCTCCCTTGCTATACCTTCCAAACCGCAGCTCAATCTCTCTCTCCCATTTTCGGCCAAGACAACAATATCGAGGAAACAAAACAAAGTTTTGGCCAAGTTTTCCCCAAACACAAGCCCGGCCATGCTTTGACACTTTCAAAGCCGCCCATTACCTTAGAAAAGAGAGAAAGTCTTGTTTAAAACAAATCCCATCACTAATTTCCTCCCTCCAACAATTAAAATAATTATCCAAAACATACCCATGCTCCCAACGGCATGCTTCCCACTTTTGTTAATTTCTAACCCCCAAAAACAATAAAATATACTACATAAAATGTAGTCCATCACCCTATCAATCCTTGAATAATTAAAAGTTTAATGTCCATGCTTCCAAAACAATAAATAAAACTCCCCATACACATGCAGCAGAGAAATAAATTAATAATAATAATAAAATAAAATAAAACAACATAAGGGCAGCACCCAACAAGCATGCGTGCATACCTCATGCATCCCTTCACGCCGGCACAAAAAGATGAGCCCCAGGTGCATCCCCCAGGTCTCGAACCCGAGACCTGGAGAGAATCCTCCAAGTTTCCTGCCATTTCTGCTACTGAGACTTTCGTGCCAATATCGCGTCATATTTTCTTTTAAACCTTCATTTGCCAGCTCCCAGGTCTGACCGCTAAAATAAAAATAAAGCGCCTCATGCGCGATCCCCAGGACTCGAACACGAGTCCTCCCAGCCTTAGCTCTCACACAATGTCCTTGGCCACTCGGCCACTTCGAATTTCATGTCATAGACGCATCATGAATTTCTTTTAGGCTTTTCTTCGTTAGCTTCCTCTTACTATAGCGCTAGAAACCTAAAAATAAAAACTCATTTTGCGCTTTCAGCGCGACTCGAATGCGAGTCCTCGCGAAGGTCTTCTGCTGCGCTAGCGTCCTTGCCACCTCGCCCAGGCGCCATTTTGTGACATAAATCACCTCGATTTTCTTATGAAGCCTTCTTTAATGTAGCGCATACTTGCAAAATAAAATGCTTATGCGCCCCATGCCACTCGAACCCCTGACTTGTTTTGGCACCGATTCTTAAGTGGCACACGGAAGCCACTTTACTACCTGGACTTTCATGTCCAAAACCTTACAAAATTTTTACTTAAGGCCTTTCTCAGCCAAATTCCACTTTTAACCCTAAATTTTCAAAAATTTCCAAAACACTCCCTTTTTATCCTCGGGCTTTAGGAACTCCAAAAATACATCAAACCACTCTTGAGGCCCACTAACACTTGAGTTATTTACCAAACTCGCAACCCCTATTTTGGGATATTACAATTCTACCCCTTTTAAAAATAATTTCGTCCTCGAAATTACTTACGAACGAACATCCGTACATTTCAATTCACCACATATCAATCACATATACTCAATTATACACATATGCAAACACATTTCAACCTCTTTCACATTTAGCATTTTCACATATGGCCACTTCTTCATAAGCATATTCAAGCTTGAATTCCATTATGAATAATTCATACACATCAATGATAAGATCAATTGCACATATTAAAATACTTATCGAAGCTTGAACTATATCACATCTTACTTAGTTCAAATGGGAATATACTAACTTTCCTTATTCCTTGCAAATAGGAAAGACTTGTACTTACCCGAGTATTTAGCTTATGGTAATAAACATGTTCCATCTTGTAAGTGATTCATGAATTCTATTATAACACATCACCGGCATTAAGCCTGCTAGGCATCGAAGCCTGAAATATACACCGGCACGAGGCCTGCTAGGCATCAAAGCCTAAAATATACACCGGCACAAGGCCTGCTAGGCATCAAAGCCTGAAATATACACCGGCACAAGGCCTGCTAGGCATCAAAGCCTGAAATATACACCGGCACAAGGCCTGCTAGGCATCAAAGCCTGAAATATACACCGGCACAAGGCCTGCTAGGCATCAAAGCCTGAAATATAATATTATCACCATCTGAATCACATTACAAGCTGACCAAAATTTTAAACCATATATAATTCATATCACTTGTACTTATCACTTCAATAACATATCATGATAGAAAGTCTATCCACATTTGGTTTTCACTATATTTTATAACCAGGATTCCATAATCCAACATGTGCACAAGGTTATAACTAACATTAACAATATTCAATTGCTTATAGACTTACACTTAAAACATTCTCAACTTCTGGTTCCAAACTTGCCGATATGATATTTTCCACACTGAGCACACGGACGGTCCTGATTTCTCATAGCTGGCTTAGTCACACTAGCAAAACTTTTAATCCTCAGTCTTTTCTGAAGACCTTCAGATAATTTAGACGATCCAAAATTTCTTCTATCACGGTTCATATTCTTATCTCTGTTTAATCTTATCGAGTTCTTAATCCTTTCAGCTACCTTAGCTTTTTCAACTAACACAACAAATTCCCGTTCCTGTTGAGGAACTATCAACAGTCTCAGACCGTCTCTTAATCCGTCCTTAAACCGGACACATCGTTTACGTTTTGTAGTCACTATTCCTCAATCATATCGGCTTATCCTTAGGAATTTAGCCTCGTATTTCATCATGGACTCATTCCATTGAACCAGTTCCAAAAACACATTCCTCTGAGCATCAATGTAGTAAGTATTGACATACTTCTTCTGGTATGCCATCTTAACATATTCCTAAGTGAGGTCCTCAACTGTGACACTATCCCGAACTGTGAGCCATCGTTGATACACCTCGTCGCGAAGTAGTACCATCATTCCTCTCATTTTTCCTCAGGGCTCAGATCGAGCTTATCCATAACTCGCTTGGTTGCTTCCAACCATTATTCAATTGTACTGGGTGCCACGCCTGATACATCACGGAACAACTCCGCTCTATTGGCTCAAAGTCACTCGGGAATAAATTTCCGAGCTCTCATATTTCCTCTCGCTCTAACCACTATTTCTAAAACTCGCAGCACTGCCCGCGATACTTGCAAAATAAAATGCTTATGCGCCCCATGCCACTCGAACCCCTGACTTGTTTTGGCGCCGATTCTTAAGTGGCACACGGAAGCCACTTTACTACCTGGACTTTCATGTCCAAAACCTTACAAAATTTTTACTTAAGGCCTTCCTCAGCCAAATTCCACTTTTAACCCTAAATTTTCAAAAATTTCCAAAACACTCCCTTTTTATCCTCGGGCTTTAGGAACTCCAAAAACACATCAAACCACTCTTGAGGCCCACTAACACTTGAGTTATTTACCAAACTCGCAACCCCTATTTCGGGATATTACAAATAAACATTTGACTAATATATTTCTTTCTGAAATCAGACTGAAAGAAATCCCAAGCAACCCGTTCCTGAGGAACAACGAAAAATCAAAGTCTCCCACCATTGATAAGTTGCGTCTCGTAGTAAAGAAACAACACATTTTATGCATTCTTCGGGACTCAGCAACATCTCATCAAATACCCAAATTTTGTTCTAAAGCCAAAACTCGGCTTTCTCAGCATTGTCATCACTGGTGGCCCTGAACTCTTCAACCCCATACTTGCGGATTTTATCGACCGGAGGCTTATTCAACAAATTCAAGTTCATAATCGGACGCATAACCAAAGTCTGAGGGGGATTAGACGGGGGCAGAGGTTGTGAAACAGTCGGATTATTTCTTACAAACTGAGTGAACCACTCACTCATCATTTGGAAGAAAGTTTGTTTAGCTTCTCCCTTTTGACTGCTCGTAGTCGGTCTCGAATTAGATGGCGCTGTCCCTTGAGTGGGAGTAGGCGCATTGCTTTCTACATCGTCAGCTACAGTTCTTTTGGGATCCATTACTATACAATAAACACATTTTACACGTCAAGATTCATCACACTATCATAGTTCAAATATATGGCATGTATAGCTAGAATTTTTCATGCTACGTTATTCCGAGAATCGACTAAACCGTAGCTCTGATACCAATCAAATGTAACACCCCTAACCCGTAACCATCACTGGTTTAGGGTTAAGAGGCATTACCGGACAATCGAAAACTTAAACGGACATTTCATATTACAAATCATCAAATGCAATCAAAGTGTCCCTTAATTAGGTCTACGAGACCTTAATCATGCTTTATAAAGGGGCCGAGACTAAGCTGAACACTTACAGAAATTCTCAAATATTTAAAAATTTTTCTAACTTATAGAGGACACACGCCCGTGTGGGCAGGCCGTATGCCTCCCACGGCCTTAGACACGCCCGTGTGTTTAAGCCGTGTCAAAACAGGGCATACATACTGACTTGTCTACACGGCCGTGGACACGTCCGTGTGCCTCACCCGTGGTCGCTATTCACTTGCACCACACGGCCAGTCACACGCTCGTGTGTCCAGCCCGTGGTCGCTACTGACTTGTTTTGAATTTCAACCACGAGGGACACGGTCTAGCTACACGCCCTTGTGCTCAACCGTGTGGGCAATTATATGGCATTTTTAAGGCCAAAATGCCACCCACACATTGGGTTAAACCTACAAGCACAAACAAGCATATTCCAAACACAATTGGCAACCAAAATCACACCAAATGGTCACTCTTTCAACCCATTCAAATACATTTCTAACACGCCAACTTGTATGCCAATTTGCACAACTAAATCACAAGTATGACCAAGCATGATATATCCACATTTTCCATTCATATAACCATTTCATTCATCAAACATATACACTCATATTGCATCAATATGCTTACCATAATCTTGACCATTTCATAACTATGAAATCATACCAAAACCAAACATCATATAGCTTGACTCATATTCATTACATAATCCATTTAACTAGCCATATCACATGGCTAACCACATATTTCAAAACATACTCCAAAACAACTAGCCTATACATGCCATATTTAGCTATATACACTTTCAAAAGTACCAAAGTTGAGTTTTATAGTGTGGTGATGATCCTCGATGGTCCCCGAGCCTCTCGTAGCTTTAACGATCTATAAAACAGAATAAACATACACAAAGTAAGCTTTCAAAAGCTTAGTAAGCCATATACAAATAAACTTATCACATAATTCACATTATCAAATCAAATACAAAATTACTAATAGCTCATTTGCATAATCATAGTTCTTCTTGGCTCACTTACTTAGCCATTTCGTACCAAGATGCATAACACCATGTACCTCATTAGATCATAACTTATTCAATCATGTACCACATCTTACTTCCTCAAATCAATATACATGTCTCACCTCGGTAAGCTTATAAATATACTTACCTTCCATATACACACAATGTGTACACATCATACGTACCTGATTCAATTATACCTTTCACAAAGACATTCATATCTCAGACTTGCCCGTTGAAACCATTCAGAATCTAATAAGTTACTTGGAATGCTCGGAATAGTCGTACAATGCCAACGTCCTAGATGTGGTCTTACATGGAACCAGATATCGATGTCACTGTCCTAGACATGGTCTTACTCGAATCAATACGATGCCAATGTCCCAGACATTGTCTTACAAGTAAATCTCATATCAATGCCAACGTCTGAAACGTGGTCTTACACAAAATCTCGAATCAATGCCAATGTCCCAGACATTTTCTTACATGATATCACATATCGGACACCTATGTCATGACATACGTAATTCCTATCTATTCCTAGGTTCATACGGGACTCTTCTGACATTAATACATTGTCGATACTTTCTCTGGAATTCATTTACTATCATTCTCATATTCATTCATCACAATAAGATTTCATATAAACATATAGAATCTAATACAAATACATTTATTTTTATATAGACTTACCTCGGATTCGGATATTTGATCGGATTTGGTTATTCGACCACTTTTGACTTTCCGCGATCTAAATCTGTGTTCTTCGATTCTTGATCTACACATATTCAAATTTAATCCATTTATTCACCGAATCATTCAATTCAATCCAAAAACACACATTTAGGGCAATTTACAAATTAGCCCTCACATTTTCACATTTGGACAATTTAGTCTCTATTTCACAAAATCATAAAATATACCAAATTTCATGATACTCATGCTTGGCCGAATATCACCCATGCTCATTCAAGTCTACACATTTCATTTATTACACAATTTAGTCCATCAAAATGCTATTTTCTCAATTAAGTCCAAAATACTCAAATTCATCAAAAACTCAAAGGCAAACTATGTTAATCAAACACATATATTTCATATTTCATCCTCAAACATCATAAAATTCATGAATTCATCTATGAATCATTTAATCATCTATGAATTCATCCTCAAACCCGGAGCTAGCTCAATCCTAAATTTAATCTCTCGAATCGGAGGTAACCCTGGTAATTCTTCTGGGAAAACATCTGGATACTCGCATACTATGGGTACTGACTCAATTTTCAACTCAGTCTCTCTAGTATTCATCACAAAAGCAAGGTAAGCTTCGTACCTCTTTTTCAAATACTTCTGAGTCGACAATGAAGATATCACTGCTGGCAATATGTCTTGCTCGTCTGACTTAACAAGAATAAGATCCCCATTTTCACATTTTAACTCAATAAACTTTCTCCCAAAATTTACTATCACACCATGAGTAGCTAACCAATCCATCCCAAGGATGACATTGAACTCGTCAAACGGCAATAACATAAGATCAACCGAAAAGCAATGACCCCTAATCATAAAAGGAAAACCTTTGCATACTCTATCAACCAACACATACTTGCTTAGAGGATTAAACACTCTTATTACAAATTCAATAGATTCTATAGGTATGCTCATGCTAGAGACTAATTTCATGCATATGTATGAGTGGGTAGATCCCAGATCAATTAAAGCTCTAACACAAGTATCATAAAGAGAAAAAGTACCAGCGATTACGTCAGAGGAAGATGCCTCTTCACGAGTACAAATGGTATATGTTCTCACCGGTGCTCTACCCTCAACTCTTGCAATCAGCTCTTTAGATAAATTCTTGCTACCTATTTCATTTCCCGGGTTTCTTTGTGGTCTTCCTCTAGCCATACTTCCCGGTCTTGCATTCTGAGACTTCTCTTTCTCACCCACCTCGGGGCAATCTCTAATAAAATGGTCTAGAGACCCACACTTGAAACAATCCTTCTCGCTTGCTCGACACTCACCGGAATGACGTCTACCACACTGCAGGCACTCCGGTCTACTCGATCGGGCATTGCCGACACTAGCAATGATGTGATCTGTGTTTTAGACCCCAAAAATTATTTTCCCTTACTTCAGTTTGAAAACCCGGCTTAAGTGGCGGATCGAGTAGTGAAATCCCTCGATTTCCTAGATGAGGATTGGAATGACTTATTCAGTTGTCTTTTCCTCGAGTCACGGGACTCAATCTCAATCTCAGCTCTTCTTTTCTCTTTAGCCAGCTCTTCGGCTTTGCAAGCTCTATCCACCAACACTACGAATTCTTTTAGTTCGAGGACTCCATCATATAAACAGATATCTTCATTTAACCTATCTTCGAACCTTTTCCACATGATGGCCTCAGTAGACACGCACTCCCGTGCATACTTACTAAGCCTTATGAACTCCAATTCATATTCGGTCAGCGTCATTTGGCCTTGCTTTAATTCCAAGAACTCTTTCCTCTTCTGGTCAATGAATCTTTGGCTGATATACTTCTTCTGAAATTCCTCTTGGAAGAATCCCCAGCTAACTCTCTCCCTTGGTACCACTGACACAAGGGTGTTCCACCATTGATAGGCCGAATCTCTCAAGAGAGACGCTACACACTTCATGCACTCTTTAGGTGTGCATGACAACTCGTCGAATACCATGATGGTATTCTCCAACCAGAATTCTGCCCTTTCCGGGTCATCGTCCTTACTAGCCCGGAATTCCTTTACTCCTTGTTTCCGGATCTTATTGATCGAAGGTCTTTCTCTTCTTACTACTTCAACAACTTAAGAAGCTACGGGAGCGGGTTGAGGAATAGTTGGGGTGGTGGGGTTGAGCATTAGGATTCACTCGTATGTACTCGGTATACCAGTTGCTCATCATTTGGAGAAAGGCTTCTCGAGCCCCTTCTCCCTAACCCATAGTCTCAGGTCTACTCTCAACTGGCGCGATCCCTTGCGCGGGAGCTGACGCATTACTCCCAGCATCATCAGCTACAGTTTGATCAGGATCCATGACTATATAAAAACACATGTCAAATCGTCAGGAGTCGTCACACTATCATTACACAAATACTCTTACATATGGCATGTATAGCTAGACTTATACTTACGCTACGTTAGTCCTATAATCGACTAAACCGTAGCTCTGATACCACTAAATGTAACACCCCTTACCCGTGTTCTATGCCAGAATCGAGTTCGAGGCGTTACCGTACTTGACTCACATGATCATACCACTTTAGGTTATCAAAATCCATTCCAAATTAAACTTTCCCATTCTCATGTTTAACCTACTTATAATGGGCCTACGTGGCCCTAAACATACTTCCGGAAGATTTCAGAGAAGAATCGAAACTATTACACACTTAAGAAAATTTTACCTAAACAAGGGCCGCACGCCCGTGTGAAATGGGACACGCCCATGTGGATAGGCCGTGTGGTCACACATGCCCATGCCCTTCACCCATGGTCGACACTGACTTATTTCACACGACCGAGCACACGCCCGTGTCCCTCACACGGCCTCAACACGCCCGTGTTTCAGCCCATGTGCCAAAACCTTGGCATTCTATTTATGACGTCATCACCTCACTATGGTCACACGGCCAAGGCACACGCCCGTGTCCTTAGACTGTGTGTCGAATTAAATTCTACATTTAAAGTGTAGACTTCACATGGCCTGGGCACACGCTCATGTCCAAGGCCGTGCCTCCCACACGGCTGAGGCACACGGCCATGTCTCTGCTCGTGTGTTTACTACTGGGCATTTTGACTTTGTAAACCTAGCATGCTTGGGACGCATGATCGATTAACACGCCCATGGGGCTGACCGTATGTCCTACACAGCCTAGACACACTCCCGTGTGTCTACCTGTGTAGACATAAAAAGGCTATATTCCAAGCTAAATGCCACCCTGCATGGTAACCATACTAACTCCAACTTATATGAGCATCATTTATGACCCTAAGGTACATCCAAAATCTCAATTCAAAGCATTCACACAAGCATAAACTTCATAATTCATCTTCATTAAACATAAGAATTTGCCAATTATTGACCCAACTTTAATAACCATATACAAAATGACTTTAATAACATACATAGCCAACAATTTGGCTAACAATTACGACCTAACAAAATACCCAAGTCCTATACATGCCATACTCAAAATAAGTCTAACTTGTTATACGAAAGTGATGTCGGTAGTGTGATTTTCGAACTCCAACTTCCATGTTCCTCGTGTTATCCTGGCAATACTACAAGGGAATAAGGGTAATGAAAAGGGGTAAGCATAAAGCTTAGTAAGTTTGCATGGAAATAAATAACAATAATAAGCTCATGATAAAATCCATCCATGGCATTTATTAACCATACACAAGGTTATAGGCTTCTTGCCATACTTACTCACGCTCGCCCTTATTCAGCACATACCATGCCACATGTTGTAAATATTTCTTCGTGAATCATTCACGAGTACCTGTATTCACTCATTCACAAAACTTTAGTACTAATCTCATTTCTATTTCCAAGCTTATCTATCTATCCCATTAATTATTAGGGATACTCAAGGACGCATATTCATCGTCATTAATATAAGTACGAAGCCAATGCCACACCCCAGATGTGGTCTTACATGGGGTCACCTCTAAGTGCCGATGCCATATCCCGGATATGGTCTTATACGGAATCTCACATCAAGTATCGATGCCATATCCTGGATATGGTCTTATACGATTCTCATATACAATACCGAAGCCATATCCTGGATATGGTCTTATACGGGAACTCCATTCGGTGTCGAGGCCATGTCCCAGACATGGTCTTATACGGGACCTTATCCATTTCATGTCTCAATGATAGCATTTTTACATTCATTATAGTCTACTAAGACTTCAACATCTCAACTTACTCATTCAACATCAAATACTCAATTTAGTAGAACATCGTGTATCAATATAATACCAAATATTCTCAAACATGCTAACATAACGTTGAATTTATCACATACAAACTTACCTCGATTTCAAAATAAGCAAGATCGTTAATCTAGTTCGAGACTTTATTCTTTCCCCGATCGAGGTGGATTCTTGGTTCTTCTTGCTCTATAATAGAAAATTAGCTCGTTTCAATCATCACATTAATAAAAGCATTTTAATAACCATGCTTTGGCAAAATTACTATTCTGTCCTTAAACTTCCATTTTACCCCTAGGCTCGGAAATCAATCTAACCAAATTTCTACCTTCAACAAGCCTAGGTGAACATTTATTTCTCTTATAAATATCATCAAAACTCAACATTTCACACATTTACTACAAACTTTATAACCTTTACAACAAGGTCTATTTAGGTGTTTTCATGATAACACCTCTTACAAAAGTTGTTTATCTAACAACTATGACTTATTTTCTTCGATAAAAATGCAGCAAACAACATAAAAGCTCTCATGAAAAAACCCTAAACTTTTTACCATATTACAAGATAGTTCCCTCTTTAGAAAGCTTAAGCTTTAGGGGTCCCAAAAGTACAATTTTTATCAAGAAATGATCACTAGAATACTTACTAGCAAGGAGAGAAGATTGCTGAAAATTTGAGCTCACAAACCCATTAGTTTGCTGCCAATTTTCGGTGGAGTATAAGATAATATCAACAACTTTGACCAATTTGACAATGTTTGTCTCCTATGGCCGGCCACTCTATTTTTTGTGGGGTCCAATTGCACTTTAAAGACCTCCAATTAATGTTCTTTAGCTATTGAACACCTTTAGTTTATAAAATGGAACTTTCACACTTTATGCGATTTAGTCCTTTTTCGCGATTAAGCAAGAAATTGCTAAAATTAAAGCACCAAAATTTTCATGCACTTATATAATCATGCTCTAATTGTGAGTTGTTGAAGGAAGGAAGTTAGTTTGAAATGTCCGAATGGTGAATATATTTGTGTTAAGGTAGATAGATTCGATTGTACGACAAATATGATTTCTATAATTTTAGATCATAAGTTTTTTAGAAAAGGGTGTGAAGCTTATTTGGCTAATGTTCTTGATTCCAGAGGAGTAGAATCTAGAATTGATCATGTATTGATTGTTAAATAATATGTTGATGTTTTCCCTGAAGAATTGCTTGGGTTACCACCGACTCGAGAAGTTGAATTTGTACCGGGAGCAGCTCCAATTTCAATAGGTCTGTACGAAATGGCTCCTACAGAGTTGAAAGAGTTGAAAGCACAATTGCATGAATTATTAGATCGTGGATTTATTCTACCTAGTGTGTCACCTTGGGATGCTCTGGTTCTATTTGTGAAAAGAAAGATGGGTCAATGAGATTCTGTATAGATTATCCGTAGCTGAATTGGGTTGCTATTAAGAATAAATATATGTTACCTCGTATTAATGATTTATTTGATCAGTTGAAGGGAGCTACTGTATTTTCAAAGATTTATTTGAGATCCGGGTATTATCAATTGCGAGTTAAAGAGCTAGACGTACTGAAACCTGCATTATGAACTAGATATGGTCACTATGAATTTTTGGTGATGCCATTGGTTTGACTAATGCTCCTACGGTATTCATGGACTTGATGAATCGAGTATTTCAGCCGTATTTAGATCAGTTTGTTGTGGTATTCATTGATGATATTCTAATTTATTCACTGAACTGATTAGATCATGCCGTGCATTTAAGAGTTATGTCATAAAATTTGTGTGAAAAATAACTTTATGTGAAATTCAGTAAATGTGAATTTTAGTTACTGGAAGTTGGTTTTCTAGGACATGTTATCTCTATTGATGGAATTAGGGTTAGTTCGAATAAAATATATGCGATTGTTGATTGGAAATTTCTGAATAATGTTTCCAAGGTTCAAAGTTTCTTGGGCTTAGCAGGATATTATTGATGTTTTGTTAAAAACTTCTCCATTATAGCATCTTCGATGACTAAGCTACTGTAGAAAGATGTTAATTTTGTTTGAACTAAGAAATGCCAGAAAAGTTTTCAACAACTGAAGAATATGTTAAAGGAAACTCCAATTTTGACTGAACCTGAAACTGGGAATGGATTTATTGTGTTTAGTGATGCGTCTCTTTGTGGTTTAGGTTGTGTTCTGATGCAAAGTTTGTAATACCCCAAACCCAGCCCATACGTTTCGACTAGATCTAGTATGTTACGGGTTGAACATTGAAAACTTTTTCCTTGTTGATTTTGGAAATCGGAGTTTAGTGAGATAGTAATTAAATAAATAAGCGACTTTAAGGAAAAACCGTGTATAATTTTTTTTTAGAACATGTTCAAGAAAAATCCCATTTTATTATTTCATGCAATTAAACCTTTGACATAATTTCGAAAATTCCAAATATTAAAATACTTAGTTGAAAATAACTATGGGGCCTTATAACATAAATATTCCCAGAATTAAAATGAAACAAAAGAGAACACTGAATTAAAACAAAAACATATATTTCTTTAAATAGAAGTCCTTATGGCCCCTCGAGTCCGTCTCGGCTCCCATGTCCACGATCTACTGCTCATTTGAAAGATTAGGAAAAATGAAAGGGTGAGTCACCAAGACTCAGTATATAAATCCCGAACACAATGACCTGAGGCCCACAAACACATTATGAGCCCTGGCCCATACATAAAGGCAACAATCATAGTTACATGATAAATAATAAATGATGAATTGCCCAACCCATCCTAGAATTCCATCCTCTACACACCAACCCGTACCAACCATCACACCTCAGGGATTTCTACAATCAACCCTCCATCCGCTACACACCATAATGACAGCCGCACTGCCTATTCCTATTAATCAGGAATCATTAAACGTGGCATTGCCACCGATCACTATGTGACCTAACAATAGATTTTGTGGTTTAACCACCGATCACCAAGTGACCTATCATGCACTTCCCCTTCATTATCATAGTCCCGCCCCATGCATACATACTTGAAAATAAGAAAACAGTCTTTCACATAATCGATACTCATAGAGAGATTTCTATGATTACGTACCTGGCATCCTTTACAAACCCTTTTTCGGGTTTTATTCGACTGTCTACACAGCCTCTTTCCGGCTTCTAGCCCATAACATATAAATTACAGTTAAAAAGTGTGTTAGAGATCTACACACCTGATTACAGACAAGACGAGACTCTCTATGTCGACGCTATCAAAAGCCGATACGACTGCTAACTGCCTAAGATTTTGTTCCGAAGCCGGTCCACAACTCGGTGGCCAATACCGAACTGCTGACACCGCTCGTTTCTTAAACTTAGGGATTGGTTTTACAGATCCAATCCCCTCCTTTTCCTGATCGATATTCGATTCCATTAAAAGACCTTATCATAACATATGGTTAAGATCACAACTACGATAGCGAATCTAAAGAGAATCTAAGGAGAACCCCTTACCTTGAATCCCGAAAAGAGAGATATGAAGTTCAGAGACTAACGGTTTCGACTTTTAGATCTAAGCGATCTACTTCAATTCCCGAATGTCGCCCAACAAGAAAACATCAAACCATTAATCCATTAGCCTTTTGGCTTTGTCTTCTAAAAACTGAAAGAGAAAAAGAATAGATCAGAAGAAATCGTCACCTACCTTTACAAAGAATTTGACAACTCCTAGAAGATTTCAGCTTTTGAGAAGATCAAAAAGAGAATATGATAGGAAGAAATCTATGTAGATTCGGCTTTTAGTGAAGAGATTGGCAAAAGAGAACAGAAGGTATTCGGCTATGGATATGAGAAGAAAGTTCAGAGTTTTGGCTTTTGAAGGGAAAGATGTTGAGAAGAATTGGGTGGTTTCGGCTTTGTAAAAAAAATAGAAAAAGAATAATAGACTTTCGGCTTTTGCATAGAAGTGAAGATGAGAGAATAGGCTTAGGGATTTTGGCTTTTACAGAGAATGGGAGAATGGAGAAACCCTAATGTCGAAATTGAAGAAGAGAGTGGGAGAATAAAACCCTAATGCCACCCACTCTATCCATTTAAATGCCGAAAATTAGCTAAAATTTAATTAAAAGAATTGGGCTTCATGCAACTTGAATTTGGGCCTCCTCAGTTGACGCCACTTCCCTGCTTTTAAGTGGCGCCACTTTGCCACTGGGCCACAAGCCCATTTGTATCTTAAACCATGCACAACTAATTTTAAATCTATATCCAAATTCTAAAGTCCATTTAAAAAGAAAACCAAAATTTCCTTAAAGCCAAAGTTTGATCCCGGGACTTCATAGAAGCCCTCTAACTTTCCAAAATCACTTATCCAATAGGTCCAACTTGCACTAAAGCCGATCTCTTGTTCTCCAAAAATTTTAAATGCTACTACGCTCAAGGCCCAGTGGGTTCAATCCTACTATGCCCAAATTCGGGATGTTACAAAGTTGTAAAGTAATTGGTTACACCTCGAGGTAGTTGAAGCCTCACGAGCGAAACTATCGAACACACAACTTAGAGTTGGCCGTAGTGGTTTTTGCTTTGAAGATCTAGTGACATTATTTATACGGTGAGAGATGTCATATTTTTATTGATCATAAAATCTTGAAATACCTAACGACTCAAAAGGAATTGAATTTGCATCAACATAGATGGCTTGAATTACTAAAAGATTATGATTTAGTAATTGATTATGATCCTAGGAAAGCTAATATTGTTTATATGCATTGAGTCAAAAATCTTTGCTTGCTTTGAGAGCTATGAATGCTGACTTGACGGTGGAACGTGATGGGGCTGAGTTGATAGTAAAGCCTGTATTTTTATCAAAAATTCCAGAACTTCAAAAAAATGATTCATACTTGTTTTTGAAGCTTGAGATAGTGAAAGTGGTCAAAAGACATATTTTTGTATCGGGATTGATGAATTTTTTTTATTTCCAAAAGTAGTTGTATGTACCAAATGATTCAGAATTGAAACAAGAGTTGTTGAATGAAGCTCACAATAGTGTTTACTCGATTCACCCAGGGAATACAAAAATGTATAATGGTATGAAACAACGTTACTAGTGACCATGTATGAAAAGGGAAATAACAGAGTTTGTGTCTAGATGCCTAGTTTGCCAGCAGGTGAAAGCCAAACATCAGGTTCCGTCGGGTTTATTACAACCTATAATGATTCCAGAGTGGAAATTAGAACGGGTCACTATGGATTTCATTTTAGGATTACCTTTGACTCCAAAAAAGGGAAGATTCGATATGAGTTATCATTGATACACTAACAAACCTAGCTCATTTTATACATGTTTGAATTGATTTTTCACTCGAGAAATTGGCAGAACTATATGTTTCAGAAATTGTGAGATTACATGGTGTACCATTTTGTATTATCTCTGATTGTGATCAGTGATTTATCTCTGATTGTGATCAGTGGTTTACTTTTTGATTTTGTGGTAAAATACACGAGGCTTTGGGCTCCATATTGAATTTCAGTATTGCTTTTCATTCGTAAATAGATGGCCAGTCTGAGCGAATAATACATATTTTAGAAGACATGTTACGGTGTTGTGTTACTGAGTTCAAAGGTAGCTAGGAAAAGTATTTGTCATTAGCTGAATTTGTGAAACACCCCAAACCCGGCCCACGAGTCTCGACCAGATCTGGTATGTTCCTCGAGTAAAACATTTCAAAACTTGTTTGTTTCTTTGGAAAAGTTGGGTGGTTTTGAAGTAAAATCGATTTGTGTTGTGGTTGAATTGAAAATGATGTAATTTTGTTGAAGTCTAAATTTTTATGAAAACATTATTATTAAGTTGTAAATCATAAGTTACAAGAATTGTCGAGTTGTTTTATAATTTACCTTCAGTTTGAGAATCGTTTGTGATTAGGTGACAAAACACTTAGAATTTATTTTTTTAAGAAAAATTACTTAAACTTTAATTTGATAAAAATCGTATCATGCTAAGTAATTAAAATGCATGCATAAGCAGTTAATAGCCATGGCCTTATTACATCAACAACAAAACCCAAAATAAATTCAAAGTACTTAAAAAAATAGGAAGCCCAAAATAAAATAATATTCTGAGCTGAGCATGACCACCACTAAGTTCCTGCCGACCCGGTCCATCACTGAGCGTCACCTGAAAAATATCCCACAACGGGGTGAGTCAAACAGACTCAGTGTGTAACAGCCAACACTAAGTCCCAATGATTCAGGCATATCAGATCACACATATACATATAGCAGTTAAATATAATGATGCAATCCCAAACCCGAACCTATATAACCATCCGCTACACATCACCCGTACCAACCATCACACCGTGGGGACTACTAAGTCGACCCTCCATCCGCTACACATCATCGAAGGCAGTCGCTGCAGACGACATGCTCATCGCCCTTATAAATATTGTGGCAAAGCCACCAGATAATATTTTGTGACATAAGTCACCACATTCAGATTACGTGACATAAGTCACCACATTCAGATATTGTGGTATAAAACCACTAGATCACTTCCCCTTAACATATCACCCATATGCCCATGTCATACAAATTATGCAATAAACATGCCTTATTCCTTATTTCACATTCTTATCAATATTCACATATGTGCAATAACAGATATTCATGCTATCATAACTACAGTAGTAGTAAGTTACGTACCTAAGTACTGTGTACCATTGCATGGTACCTTTGGCCACTTTTCACATTATTATAAACACATATATTAAAACATACCATAAATCTATTAAGATCTAGTGTGGGGTACACACCTGATTTACTTAGCGAGTTCACTGAAATCCCGTAAGTCTCGATCTAATGCTCTAGATCCTTAATTCCTACATTCGGCCAACACTAAGTAATTTAACAAAAAGCCATTCGGCTACTTAATCAAATCCCGAAGGATAATTGCAACTAAAATCCTTACCTTGCTTCCGATTGATTACTAATCAAATCCCGAAACTTCGTAGAGTTTCTCCCTTGCAATCGGCTAGACACTAAATCACTTGACAGGTTAGTTTCGGCTTTTGAACAGCTAAGAAATAGATTCGAATCACTAAATATGGCATTGGCCGATTGTGCATAGTCACTTACCTTATGAATCTTAAATCCCGGAATTAATCCTTGGTTATGGTATCTGTCGAAATCCCTATAGACATATGTTAGATCAATTTCTAACATTTAATCACAACAAATGGCCCTTGGCCGAATGTCACCCATAGCTTACCTTAGTTCTTGAAAGTCCCGAAGACCTTCTCTCTTGTAGTCGACAATAGCAGAATCCCGAAACACTCCTTCATAGTTTCGGCCAAAGAATACTAATGGGGTTAGATTCCATCTTTCGGCTAAAGAAAAGAAAGAAAAAGCATCGATAGTTGACCCTTACCCTTATTACAGAAGTCAACTGCTCCTTGTTGAACCCACAGAGATGTTCGGCTAAGAAGGCTAGGTAGTGATCAACAAGTTTCGGCTTTTGGGGTTTAATGGACAATCGGCTATGGTCTAGAAAAACTCACTTTTGGCTTTTAGAAAATTATGAAAAGAAGAAGAGAAAAGGTTGATCAATTTCGACAATGGAGATAGCTAAGATTCGGCTGGCACAAGAATGAAAAGAGAGAAATATGAGGCTTAGGAGTTTTGGCAATGGTGATTAAGTGAGAAAGAGAGGCGGTTTTTGGTATGGCTTGCGTATGGAAAAGAAAAGGATGGAAACTTAGAAGAGAAAGGTTGAATTTCGGCAAAGGAACAACATAAGATCCCTTTACAAAATTCGGCTACTCCCCCTATCTACATGGCCAAATATGTCCTCAAAACAATCCCTTGGCCGGCCAACTCTTCTTCCCTCTATCAACATCCTCATTTTTCTCCTATTTTCTCTCTTCTTTACCTACACAAAATAATTGAAATAAATCAACATTTATCCTTTACTTTAGTCGAAATTTTTTAAAAAGAAAAACAAGACTTATCCTCATCTTCCAAAGTCCCTATGCCGTCCACTTCTACTCCCCATGCCGTCCACCTCTGCTCACCTTTGCCACAAAATAAAAACTCCCTTTCTGCTTCCCTTATGGCTCGAACTCAAGCCCTTCTCCATAGCTTGTGGCGTCACCTACCAAGGCCGTAAGTGGCACCTTGCAACCACTTTAACAAGCCCAATTTCATGTCCAAATTCCCCTACTAATTTTCTTAAGGCCTTATCAGACTTAGCTTCCTCTTTTAAACTTTAAAAAGTCAAATAATTTCTAAGGCATTTTTCCTACCTTCTAAAGTTCTAAAAATAAAATTCATAGGACAAATTCATAATATACACAAGCATGCTACCTCATACAATTTAGTATTAATGCATAAGCTATAATCCAGGATATTACAGTTCTACCCCCTTAAAATAATTTCGACCTCGAAATTACCTGGCTGAAATAAGTGAGGGTATTGCTGTCTCATCGCTTCTTCCGGCTCCTACGAAGCTTCTTCCGATCCATGATTACGCCATAACACTTTGACTAGAGGAACTGATTTCCTTCGTAGCACTTTCACATCTCGTTCCAAAATCTGAATCGGCTCCTCCTCGTAGGACAAGTCTAGCCTCAGCTCCACCTCTTCAACCGGAACCACATGTGATGGATCCGATCGATAACGACGTAGCATGGATACATGGAATACATCGTGCATCTGCTTCAATTCCGAAGGCAACTCTAACTGGTATGCCACTGGTCCAACTCGCTTCAATACCCGATAAGGTCCTATAAACCTTGGACTTAACTTCCCTTTTCGACCAAATCTCATTACCTTCTTCCAAGGCGACACTTTAAGAAACATTTGATCTCCCACATCAAATTATATTTCTTTCCGTTTGAGATCTGCGTACGACTTCTGTCTATCAGATGCTTCCTTCAACCGAGCTCGAATTACCTCAACCTTCTCCTCAGATTCTGCCACAATCTCTGGACCCAAAACTCGATGTTCCCCTAATTCCGTCCAACACGTAGGAGTGCGACACTTCCGTCCATACAACGCTTCATACGGTGCCATCCGAACACTAGCTTGGTAGCTGTTGTTGTATGCAAATTCCGCTAAAGGCAAATATTCTTCCCAACTTCCTCTGAAGTCTATCACACAGCCCCTCAACATATCCTCTAACACTTGGATTACTCGTTCAGACTGACCGTCCGACTGCGGATGGAATGCTGTAGTGAAATCCAATCTGGTGCCTAAAGCTTGATGTAGTGCTTTCCAGAACCGAGACGTAAACCTTGGGTCCCTATCCGAAATGATTGATACCGGAACTCCATGCAACCTTACAATTTCTGCCACATACAGCCTCTCCAACTTCTGCAAGTTATAATCAACCCGCACTGGAATGAAATGCGCGGGCTTTGTTAACCGATCCACTATCACCCATACCGAGTCCTTCTGAGTAGGCGTAAGGGGAAGCACACTAACGAAGTCCATGGTAATTCTCTCCCACTTCCACTACGGAATCCTTATCGGTTGAAGCAATCCTGACGGAACTTGGTGTTCAGCCTTAACTTGCTGACACGTTAAGCACTTGCCTACAAATTCGGTAACTTCCTTCTTAAGACCAGGCCACCAAAACTGCTCCCTTAGATCTCTGTACAGCTTACTACCTCTAGGATGCATAGCATAAGGGCTACTATGCGATTCCTGAAGAATTTTCCGCCTTAACTCCTTATCCTTAGGCATACAGACCTTACCCTTGAAACACAATACTCCCTCGTCATTAATACCATAATCTTCCAACTCTCCATTCTGTACTTGCCGTAACTTAACACTTAGATCCTCATCCATTAACTGACTTTCCTTCACCTCATTCAACCATGTCGACTTGACTTGCAATTCTGCCAGCAGACTTCGATCATCATACAAGCTCAGATGTGCAAACATCGCCCTCAGATCCGACACAACTTTCCGACTTAGGGCATCCGCCACTACATTCGCCTTGCCCGGATGATACTCTAACGAACAATCATAGTCCTTCAGTAACTCCACCCACCTTCGCTGTCTCAGGTTCAACTCCTTCTGAGTCAACAGATACTTAAGACTCTTGTGGTCTGTGTAAATCACCGGCTTTTCTCCATAAAGATAATGCCTCCATACTTTAAGAGCAAAGACCACTGCTGCCAATTCCAAATCATGCGTCGGGTAGTTAACCTCATGTGGCCTCAATTGTCGAGACGCATAAGCGACTACTTTCCCGTCTTGCATCAAAACACATCCCAAACCTATATGGGAAGCGTCACAATACACCACGAAATCCTTTCCTGCTTCAGGCTGAATCAACACTGGAGCTTCAGTCAAAACCCTCTTAAGCTTCTCAAAGCTCTCCTGTTGCTTATCCGTCCATACGAAAGGTACTTCCTTTCTCAACAACTTCATCAAAGGTGCGGCTATTGATGAGAACCCTTCCACGAACCTTCTGTAGTAGCCTGCCAATCCCAATAAACTACGAACCTCAGCCACAGACTTAGGTGGTTTCCAATCCAACACTGCCTCAATCTTCCTAGGATCCACCCTTATTCCTTCTGCAGACACTACATGTCCTAAGAATGCCACTTCCTTAAGCCAAAATTCACACTTGCTGAATTTAGCGTAGAGCTTCTAGTCCCTTAATACTTGCAACACTATCCGAATATGCTCGTCATGTTCTTCCTCCGACTTGGAATACACTAGGATGTCATCGATGAACACAACGATGAACCTATCCAAGTAGGGTTGAAAAACCCGGTTCATCATATCCATGAACGTAGCTGGGGCGTTCGTCAACCCAAACGGCATTACTACGAACTCAAAATGCCCATACCTTGTCCTGAAAGCTGTCTTATGGATATCCACTTCCTTCACCTTGAACTGATGATATCCAGACCTTAGATCTATCTTCGAGAATACTGCTGCCCCCTTAAGCTGATCGAACAAGTCGTCAATCCTTGGCAAAGGATACTTGTTCTTGATGTCAGCTTATTCAACTGACGATAATCTATGCACATACACATAGTCCCGTCCTTCTTCTTCACAAACAAGACCGGTGCTCCCCACGGAGACACACTGGGTCTGATAAACCCACGATCTAGCAACTCTTGGATTTGAGCCTTGAGCTCAACCAACTCTTTTGGTGCCATCCTGTACGGAGCAATTGACACAGGAGCTGTACCAGGTAGCAAGTCAATTCCGAATTCCACCTCCCTGTCCGGGGGTATTCCAGGTAGCTCCTCTGGGAACACATCCACAAAATCCCTTACCGTTCGAACTCCACTAACGCCCTCTTCTTTCGCATCCAACGCACTAACGAAAGCCAAGAATGCCTTGCATCCTTTCCGAACCATCTTATCAGCCTTTAGTGCTGAAACTACGTTAGACAGGTAGTTTCTTCTTTCTCCTATCATAATTACCGCCTCATCCTCCGGCGTCCTTAACTCCATTCACTTAGCGGCACAATCCAATATGGCTCGATGTTCTACCAGCCAATCCATGCCCAGAATAAGATCGAATTCTCCGAAGGGTAGTTCCATTAAGTCAGCCGGGAATACTGCTCATTGAATCTCTAAAGGTACTTCCCGAAACATCTTATTCACCACTACAGTTTGACCTAGCGGGCTTACTACAGTCATCTCCCTATCAGATAATTCAAAGGCTATGCCTAGAGTTTCAACTACTCTACATGCAACATAAGAATGGGTATAACCCACATCAATCAAAGCAAAGTAAGGCTTGCCAAATATAAGGAACGTATCGGTTATGACGTCCGGTGCGTCTCCATCTTCCCTACGGCGAACTGCATATACCAAGCCCGGTTGTCTTGCCTCTGTATTACCAACACCTCTGCCAGGTGTTCCTCGTCCTCTTCTAGCACCATTACCTCTGCCATTCGGACCACGACCTCGCTGAGGCTGCTGTTCGCCTCTTCCAGCCTGATTATAGCCCTGACCTGATGGTCGACTCCCTTCTATCTTTATCGGACAGTCCTTAATCATATGATCCTTAGACCCGCACTTAAAGCATCCTCTTGTCTTCTTCCAACACTCTCCCAAGTGCTTCTTTCTACACTGGTCACAGGTACGACACTGCCCTCCTGTCACAGCCTGCTGACCTCGCGGCCCATCAACTCTAGGCCTCTTCTGAACATTCCCCGATGACCCTGCTGATCCAAAGCCTCTCTTCTGCCTATTCCGATCCGTGTTCTGCCTCACAGAGTCCTTAATTCCTTCGGCTACCTTAGCCTTCTCTACCAACACAGCAAATTCCGCTCTTGCTGTGGGGCTATCAATAACCTCAGATCGTCCCTAAGTCTGCCCTCAAATCGGACACATCGCTCATGCTCCGTAGCCACTATTCCTCGAGCATACCTGCTCAACCTTAGAAATTCAGCCTCGTATTCCGCCACGGACTTATTCCCTTGAACCAGCCCCAGAAATGCCTTCCTCTGCGCATCAATGTAGTTAGTACCAACATACTTCTTCTGGTATGCCGTCTTAACATATTCCCAAGTGAGTTCCTCAGCCGTAGCACCATCCCGAACTGTGAGCCACCATTGATACGACTCATCGCGAAGAAGCGACACCATTCCTTTCACTTTCTCCTCAGCCGTTAGATCCAACTCATCCATAATTCACTCGGTCGCCTCCAACCAATACTCAGCAGTACTGGGTGCCACACCAGATACGCCACGGAACACCTCAGCTCCATTGGCTCGGAGTCGCTCGGGTACAGATTTTCGAGCTCCCATATTTCCACCTGCTCCAGCCACCATCTCCAGAACCCGCAGCACCGCCTGCAATACAGCATCATCCCCCGTCTGATCTTGCTGCTCAACACCAACAGCTGGTGGTGGGGGTGGTGGTGGTACCTCATTTTCAGACCCTTGACCCGACCTAACGGGTTCCGACACAGTCATTCTGCCTCGACCACGTCCTCACACATTACGACCACGTCCCCTAGAGCTCATGTCTACGATCGCGCTTTAATCTGATTTAAGAAATTTTATGTATTAGTATTTGTTCCACTGTTTATCCACGAACAATTTTATGAAAAGAGCTTAATAGTAGTTCTTTCGATCATTCAGAGTTTTCATTTCAAGTTTTCTACCCTAATTCAGAGAAATACACACATTCATCATTCAAACATTTTTGTCTGTTCCTATCCCAGGGGTATTTGGGTAATTTTGTAAATCGAGAATATTTCAGAAAAATTTTATAGAATAGTTTTTACAAGTCAAAAGGGTAATTTGAGGATTTTAAAACTAGGGTTTTTATAAAAATACGGCTAGTCCCTTTCGGGTTTTAGTTATTGGGTTTAGCCCGTGAATAAATCCTCTTGGTTAGGGTGAACCGTCACTACGCACCAGGTAGGATTCGAGTGGAGAGGAGGTGAGTCACTAGGACTGCTTAAATACCAAGCTCCCACCGAAACCAATCCTAGACATGCGCACAATGGTTGCCACACCCTAACTCGGCGACTTAGTCACAGGTTTGTTTAATTAGGCATTAAAGTTTTATGTAATTGTTGGGGTAAACTAGTCCTATAGTTCAAGTACTTAATATACTAATCTACGTTCCATTTATACCCTTCTACAAATCATACTATATATCACATAATAGATAGGGGTACTTACCTGGTGGACTTCGGGTAGGAGACTTAGGTGCCATGCCAGAAAAACCTGCTCAATTCCAAAAAGATTTTCATAATACTTATTTGGGCTCGATTTGAAAACGTTGTGGGCTTTAAACCCAAGGCCGAGAGTTTTAAAATTGGGCTCTGATACCAAATTGAAACACCCCAAACCCGGCTCACGAGTCTCGACCAGATCTGGTATGTTCCTCGAGTAAAACATTTCAAAACTTGTTTGTTTCTTTGGAAAAAGTTGGGTGGTTTTGAAGTAAAATCGATTTGTTTTGTGGTTGAATTGAAAATGATGTAATTTTGTTGAAGTCTAAATTTTTATGAAAAAAATATTATTAAGTTGTAAATCATAAGTTACAAGAATTGTCGAGTTGTTTTATAGTTTACCTTCAGTTTGAGAATCGTTTGTGATTAGGTGACAAAACACTTAGAATTTATTTTTTTAAGAAAAATTTATTAAACTTTAATTTGATAAAAATCGTATCATGCTAAGTAATTAAAATGCATGCATAAGTAGTTAATAGCCATGGCCTTATTACATCAACAACAAAAACCAAAATAAATGCAAAATAAGTCACCACATTCAGATATTGTGGTATAAAACCACCAGATCACTTCCCCTTAACATATCACCCATATGCCCATGTCATACAAATCATGCAATAAACATGCCTTATTCCTTATTTCACATTCTTATCAATATTCACATATGTGCCATAACAGATATTCATGCTATCATAACTACAGTAGTAGTAAGTTACGTACTTGAGTACTGTGTACCATTGCATGGTACCTTTGGCCACATTTCACAATATTATAAACACATATATTAAAACATACCATAAATCTATTAAGATCTAGTGTGGGGTACACACCTGATTTACTTAGCGAGTTCACTGAAATCCCGAAAGTTTCGATCTAATGCTCTAGATCCTTAATTCATACATTCGGCCAACACTAAGTAATTTAACAAAAAGCCATTAGGCTATTTAATCAAATCCTGAAGGATAATTGCAACTAAAATCCTTACCTTGCTGCCGATTGATTACTAATCAAATCCCGAAACTTCGTAGAGTTTCTCCCTTGCAATCGGCTAGACACTAAATCACTTGACTGGTTAGTTTCGGCTTTTGAACAACTAAGAAATAGATTCGAATCACTAAATATGGCCTTGGCCGATTGTGCATAGTCACTTACCTTATGAATCTTAAATCCTGGAATTAATCCTTGGTTATGGTATCTGTCGAAATCCCTATAGACACATGTTAGATCAATTTCTAGCATTTAATCACAACAAATGGCCCTTGGCCGAATGTCACCCATAGCTTACCTTAGTTCTTGAAAGTCCCGAAGACCTCCTCTCTTGTAGTCGACAATAGCAGAATCCCGAAACACTCCTTCATAGTTTCGGCCAAAGAATACTAATGGGGTTAGATTCCATCTTTCGGCTAAAGAAAAGAAAGAAAAACATCGATAGTTGACCCTTACCCTTATTACAGAAGTCGACTGCTCCTTGTTGAACCCACAGAGATGTTCGGCTAAGAAGGCTAGGTAGTGATCAACAAGTTTCGGCTTTTGGGGTTTAATGGACAATCGGCTATGGTCTAGAAAAACTCACTTTCGGCTTTTAGAAAATTATGAAAAGAAGAAGAGAAAAGGTTGATCAATTTCAGCAATGGAGATAGCTAAAGATTCGGCTAGCACAAGAATGAAAAGAGAGAAATATGAGGCTTAGGAGTTTCGGCAATGGTGATTAAGTGAGAAAGAGAGGCGGTTTTTGGTATGGCTTGCGTATGGAAAAGAAAAGGATGGAAACTTAGAAGAGAAAGGTTGAATTTCGGCAAAGGAACAACATAAGATCCCTTTACAAAATTCGACTACTCCCCCTATCTACATGGCCGAATATGTCCTCAAAACAATCCCTTGGCCGACCAACTCTTCTTCCCTCTATCAACATCCTTCTTTGTCTCCTATTTTCACTCTTCTTTACCCACACAAAATAATTGAAATAAATCAACACTTATCCTTTACTTTAGCCGAAATTTTTTAAAAAGAAAAACAAGACTTATCCTCATCTTCCAAAGTCCCTATGCCGTCAACTTCTACTCCCCATGCCGTCCACCTCTGCTCACCTTTGCCACAAAATAAAAACTCCCTTTCTGCTTCCCTTGTGGCTCGAACTCAAGCCCCTCTCCATAGCTTGTGGCGTCACCTACCAAGGCCTTAAGTGGCGCCTTGCAACCACTTTAACAAGCCCAATTTCATGTCCAAATTCCCCTACTAATTTTCTTAAGGCCTTATCAGACTTAGCTTCCTCTTTTAAACTTTAAAAAGTCAAATAATTTCTAAGGCATTTTTCCTACCTTCTAAAGTTCTAAAAATAAAATTCATAGGACACATTCATAATATACACAAGCATGCTACCTCATACAATTTAGTATTAATGCATAAGCTATAATCCAGGATATTACAATTTGCATATAAAAACAACTACCAGTTGAGCATAAAAATGGCTACATATGAGGCTCTATACGAGCGTAAATGTAGAAGTTCATTATATTGGTCTGAATTGAACGAAAGAAAGATAGTTGGTGTTTGTTTAGTACGGGAAACTGAAGAAAAAGTGCGAATTGTTTGAGATAATTTGAAATTTGCATCTAATCGCTAGAAATCTTATGTTGATTTGAAAAGTAAAGATATAGAATTTTCTGTCAGAGAGAAAGTGTTCCTGAAAGTCTCACCTTGGAAGAAAGTATTACGTTTCGGCAGAAAAAGAAAACTTAGTCCTAGATTATCGGTTCGTATGAAGTCCTATATATAATCGAACTAATAGCGTATTTCTTGGTATTACCTCTAGAACTTGATAGAATTCATAATGTTTTCATGTTTCGATGCTTTGACGTTACCATTCTGATTCGTCGCATGTTTTAACTACAGATGAAATTGAGTTACAGTCAAATTTGACTCCAGATGAAGAACCTGTAAGAATTATAGCTCGGGAAATGAAAGAATTGAGAATGTGCCATCGGTTAAGGTGTTATGGCAACGACATGGAATAGAAGAACTGATGTGGGAAATGGAAGAAATTATGAAAACTCAATATTTGAACCTTTTCTCTGGTAAGATTTTTGTGGACGAAAATTTTTTTAGGGGGAGAGTTGTAATAACCTATTTTTTAGTGGTGTTAAAAATAGTGGTTTCAAGATCATAATTTTGGTATATGGGGTTGCATTTTATTATTTAATTAATATTTATAGGGTTGAATTAGAGTTGTGTAAAATTCGGTGAAGAAATATTAATGTTTGGTTATTTAATTAATTAAAAAGGATTAAATTGTAAAAGCTACAAAAGTTGATTGCTATAAGTTAAGTAGGTTAAATGGTTTTAGAGATGTAAGTTAAAGGACTTAGGTGGTAAATATAGCATGCATAAAAGTAGTGGACTTTTATGGACAAGGTTATGTTAAATTGTATGTTAAAATAAAAAAGGGTAGAATAGTAGATTAATATTAAAACTAAAGTAAAATAAAAATAAAGGATACATTTTCATCTTCCACATTGAGTGCACCGAAAATTTAGAAGAAAACCATCATTTTTGGAGCTTTATATTTGGCCAACATAAACTCTTTGCATGTAACCTTATTATAGTTTTGTTTCTTGTAATTTTTATGTTTTTGTAATCGTTGCAACTAGGTCTAGCTAACCCATAGCTCCATATTTGAAACTGTTAATAATTTTAGATGTTTCCATTAATGAATACTTGAAATTTTAGATGTTAAATAATGAAATTGAAGTGTTAGTTGTTGATTTTTGAGTAAATATATAGTGGTTTTGTTAGTTTTTGAGTTAAGGATTAATTTGATAAAATAATAAATTTTACATGTAATTCATGTGAATTTTGAATAAATGTGGGATGGTTATGGAAGGGTAAAAATTCTGCTAACTTGAGTATTTGGCAAAGTCTTCTAATCCTGGAGATTTTAAGTTTAAGGACTAAATTGTGAAAAATATAAAAAGTGTAGGGAAAATTTGTAAATAATTACAAGTTAAGGGTCATGTGTGCTGAATTGAATGTGAAAAATAATAGATTGTATTTAATTATTATTTAGTTTAAGAACCAAACCAAAAAGATGACAATCGAGGAAAAGGGAAAATTACGAAGCAGTCCTTACTCCGTAATCAGAAGTTATCGTAGGTAAAATCACAGTGATGTGTCTTATAAGTGTGAATTACTTGTTATTATTATATTATTGTGCCTTTAGTTAAGTATTGGTTATATGTGAAATTTACTTTAATGAATGATATATTATGGAGAATTTCACATAAGTACATGTTTATGAAATACATTGGTGTAAGGAAAACGTATTAAAGTAAAGAGTTTATGTATATTGCTCGGTTGAATCTAGTAACCATGCAGGATATTATTGGCATGCCAATATGGTTCGTATGCACGCTTTTACAAGATTTTCACTTCGGTGTCGCTGTTCGCACTAGGTACCCCTGTGTGCACATTTGTGCCACTGCTTGCACTTCGGTGCCCCTATTATGTATCTATGATGTTTCTGGTGTGGTGTAGTTACCTAAGTATCCAGTTCGAGTTACTTAGTTCATCGGGCTAAATGTTAATGGATTATAAAATCGATTTATGGATCAAAATGTGATATATGTTCAAGATGAGTAAAGATATGAAATGTGATTTATAGATTATATAATGACTTCCTAGGGCTGTCAGGCCTAGGTTTTGTTTCACATTCTTTCTCACCCAAACAGTTGATCTACTAATAAACTCTATCATTCAAGCAATTAAGTAAGTTAAAGCAATTGAAACATGCATAATATGTAGAAAGCACAAATTGATTATAATCTTTACACAAACATTCATGTAACAATGTTAAAGACAAAAATATAAAGAAAAGAATAAGGAAAAGAGATGCTCATGGATTTATCGATGAATGAGTAGTTTCGAAATAATCTCCCCTCATGGAAGTCTCACTTCGGAATAGGATCTTTCGATTACAAGAACATAAAATAACCTAAGTGAAAACCAAGAACGAAAGAAAAACCTAAGAATCAAAACCCTAAAATTATATGTTTAACCTGATTACAATGGCCTTTATATAAGCTCAACTTGGAATATTAAAGTGTCTAAATTATCCCTCAAGTCCTTAGAGTTCGATTAGGATAAATATACCTAATTTCCATTCAAAATATAGTTAAAATCTGCAGGAATTTTGAGTTACGCAGGGGTTTATTGCGACATAGGAGGGCCATGTCGCGATATGAAGGGTAGTTTTGCTCCAGAACTCATTTTTAGCTTCTGTCTTCGATGTTGAGACATCAGTATCTTGGTGTCGCGACATAGGCATCAACTTTGGCCCAAATAAACATCTTTTGCTCCTGACTTGATCTTATTTGTTTCTCTTTTTATTCCATCATTCATTCCTTATTTTTTTCATATAATTTTTTGCATATATGTATGTTTTTCCATTATTTATTCTTCTCTGTTCACGCATTAAAAACAATGCATCCCTTAGTTTTGGGGTTGTGTTTTGCATGTAGGATGCATTAGATATTTAATTAAGTATGTTCATTTTGGTATTTTTATTCATTTTGTCACTCATTTTTCCTTCACACATAATCGCCAAAAGCTGTTTAGACTGTGATGAGTATATGTTTGTCTATGATGTTTGATGAGGAGATTAATTCTTCAATAAATCTAGGAAATTGTGATAGTGTGTAACAACCCATTTTTCAGTGAAATTGGAACAATGGTTTCGGGACCACAGATCCAACCCAAAATATAATTTATTTTTATTTTATTATATGGTTCATAATATGATAGACGTGGCATATGAAAATTTTGACATGAAAATTTTATCGATTTAGTGCCTAATTACTAGAAGGACTAAATTGCATAAAATGTGAAAGTTGAATTCTAGTAGCTATAAGGATCAAATAGCTATGGAATTGAAAACTAGAGGTCCTTATATGGTAATTAGACCAATAAGAAATATATGTACATTTTTCATGGTGACTCATCCATGGAATTATAGAAAAAGGTCAAGAACTAAATTGGAAATAGCAAAAACTTAATTAATTAAAAGATGATAAAAGAAAATATCATCTTATTATTGTCATCTTCAAACTAAAATTTTATGGAAACCCTAGGAGAGAGAGAAGAAACTTTCAAGGCCTAATTGGGTAAGTTTCATTGTCCCGTTTTTAGTAATTTTGATATTTTTAGAATCGGGATAGTTTAATCTCTCTATTTGTGGGATTAATTTGAAAAGTTATCAAAGTATGAAAATGGGTCATGGATTTTTTATGCTGGAAATTAGGAATTTATGGTAGAAAATGAAGGATTATTGATGGATAAACAACTTTTACAAAGTGATTTTTGATGAAAACTTGAGTTAGGGACTAAAATGTAAAATTGTGAAATTGAAAGAAAAATTCTGAAATTTTATGTATACATATGTTTTAAATTTTGTAATAGGGATTTGGTTTGGCTTGTAATAGCGAGTAATTTGCACAAGTTTCATTTTCCGGGCCTAGGGACAATCGAAATTTATGGAAAAGTTAGGGCATTTTGCCTAGAACGTAAATTGACTCCATTTAAATATGAAATGTATGAAATTTATAGTTAAATTCATTTATATAGATCCAGAAAACACAAACTTGAGGCTAGATAGAGGAAAAGAAAAGATTTCGGATTAGTAGATATTTACACGAACAAGTGTCGAGGTAAGTTCGTGTAACTTAATCGGACATGTAATTATGTTAATTGAATGTTGTGTTTGTATCTAATGTGATTTATGATAATGTGCTTTCCTTGTATGCTATGATGAAAATTTGCTACATGCTTGAAATGGTGATAAAAGGGTTAGTCCTAATTGAATGTTCAATTCTGATGGTTGTATGCGCTTCCCAAAACTAATAAGGCCCTGCATTTGTTGCGGGTGGGATTTAGCTCGAACGAGTAATCCTATTGACCTTGTTATATGAAGGATTTAGCTTGGACGGGTAATCCTAATATAATACCTTTCGAGTATGCATTAAGATTAGGGTTTAGCCTGGACTGGTAATCCTAATCTAGCTCCTCCGAGCTTACATTATATAAAGGATTTAGCTTGGGCTGGTAATCCTGTTATACGATATGTGGCTCAAGAGTGTGTTCCTTGGTTAAGTGCCTTAATGGGTACCCTTGAATAAGAAATTGACGAATTATGAAGTCGTACACTTTGAGTGTACTACTTCAGCATCCATCAAAATTCAATGATTCAATGGGCATGTATCTCTTGACTTGGCATGAAAAGCTTGAGATGTAATGATAATGACTTGAAAGAACATTGCATGATGAGATCATCTCTTTTTACTTAACATGTTTGTAAGTGTTGTGACTAACATGTTTAGTTTCCATTATAGGAACTTACTAAGCATGTAATGCTTACTCCATTTATTTTTCCTTGTTTCATAGTGCTTGAAAGCTTGTGAAGGTTGGAAGATCATTGGAGCATTGTCACACTATCAACTAGCATTTTTGGTATATTTAGTAAAATCATTTTGGGTATAATGGCATGTATAGGAAAACCTGGCCAATAGTGGCTTAAAATGTTATTTTGTATCCTAGCCATTGGAATGGCTAGTATAGGTTCATTTGGTATGACTAAGTAGATTATTATGATATATATATATATATATACACATGTGTTATGTTAAAAATATGCGATCAATGTTGGGAATGCCTAAGCTAAACAAAGGTATGGTTGTGATCATGTATGCTTGTAGTGATATGCCTTGTGAATGATAGAAATTGCCCAATTTGAATGCTTGAATTGGTTGGTATTGGATGTATGTTTCAAATGCATGTATTGGGTGAAATTTTGGGTGAGAAATAAAGCTAGAAATGGCTTCATTTTGTCCACATAGGCAGACACACGGGCTTGTGTCTAGACCTTGTGTGACGCATGGCTTGGTAACATGGGCATGTAGTTAGGTCATGTGTCCCCTACACCTTAATTTTGAGAAACAGAATGCTCAGAATTGGGCACACAGGCACACACACGGGCGTGTGTCTTGGCCGTGTGAAACCTACACCTAATTTGAATTAAATTAATTAACCACACTGCTTAGCATGCGGGCGTATGGCATGGTCGTGTGGTGCAAGTCAGAGAGCACCCTAAATCGACATGGCATGTAGCACGGGTGTGCTCCAGGGTCACACGGGCGTGCCCATCAGACCACATGAGCGTGTGAGTCCTGTACCTTTGAAAAATTTTGTAATTTTGCAAAAAATATTTAGAGGTTCCGATTAAGTCCTGATTCGATTCTAATGCTCGTATTGGGCCTCGAGAGCCCGATCAAGGGACATTATGGATGATCTCGAAAAATGAATAGTAAATTTACGTAGTTTAATAGAAAAATATTTAGTGATATCAGAGCTACGGTTTAGCCGATTCTCAGATTTGATGTAGCTAACACGAGTTTAGCTATACATGCCATTATATAAATTGTGATAGTGTGATGACTCCTGATCATTTTAAATATGTTTTTCATATAATAATGTCATCCAACCGAGCTAAAGCGGGATCCAAAGAAGCTGAGAGCAATGCTTTAGCTTCAGTACAAAGAGTTGCGTCTGCGTTTGGTAGTGAAAGGCCCTGTCTAAGGGCCGAAGTGAGGAGGCAAAACAAGTCTTCTTTCAAATGATGAATAAATAGTTTACCCAGTATCTGAGAACAAACCCTGCTGTACAACGACCTCCCCCACCTATTCCCTAACTGATTCTTGAGGTACCACAGGGTGCCGAACCTGTTAGAATTGGTAAGCCTTCGATAGATAAAATCTGCAAGCATGGGGCACAGGAGTTGATTGACAGAGGTTTTGCTCAACCTAGTTTCTCACCTTGGGGTGCACCAGTCCTATTTGTAAAGAAGAAGATGGATCGTTGAGGCTGTGTATTGATTACAAACAGCTCATCAAAGTCACTATAAAGAACAAGTATCCATTGCCTCGTATTGATGACTTATTTGACCAGTTTGAAATGTGCCACTATATTTTCAAAGATTGATCTCTGTTCTGGTTATTATCAATTACAGGTAAAAGAATCTGATGTGCTTAAGACAGCTTTTAGAACCAGGTATGGACACTATGAGTTTCTTATGATGCCATTCGGCTTGACAAATGCACTTACATTGTTTATGGATTTGATGAACAAGATTTTTAGTCCATATTTGGACAGGTTTGTGGTGGTATTTATAGATGATATTTTGGTTTAATCTCGAGATGAAAATGAACATGCTGAGCATTTGAGAATAGTGTTGCAAACCTTGAGAGAGAAACAACTGTTTTCCAAATTCAATAAATGTGAATTTCGGCTATGAGAAGATAGTTTTTTGGGGCTTATAGTATCTGCTAAAAGTGTCAGAGTAGACCCGAATAAAATTTCAACCATTGTTTATTGGAAGCCACCAAAGAATGTGTCTGAAGTCTGAAGTTTTCTGGGACTAGCTGGTTACTATCGGAGATTTGTAAATTGTTTTTCAATGATAGCTTCTCCAATGACTCGTTTACTATAGAAAGATGTAAAGTTTGAGTGACGCGTCATTACATGGTCTAAACTGTGTTTTGATGCAAGATGGTAAAGTGGTAACTTATGCCTCATGACAGCTAAAGCCACATGAAAAGAACTACCCGCACATGACCTTGAATTGGCAACCATAATGTTTGCACTGAAAATCTGGTAGCATTACTTATTTGGTGAAAATGTCACATATTCACTGATCATAAAAGTCTGAAATGGTTGATGTCACAGAAAGATTTGAATTTGAGACAGTGCAGATGGCTTGAGTTATTGACAGATTATGATTTTATTATTGACTGCCATTTGGGAAAGACCAATGTAGTGGCAGATGCTTTGAGCAAAAAATCCCTATATGCTTTACGAGCAATGAATACTTGATTGTCGTTGTATTATGATGGTTCAATCCTAGCTGAATTAAAAGCTAGACCAATGTTTTTACAACAAATTTTTGAAGCCCATAAAAATGATAGCAAGTTGCAGGCAAGACACGTATAAAGTGAATCGACCCCTGACTCAGAATTTTAGGTCGGGACTGATGGTTGTTTGTTATTCAGAGGCAAAGTATGTGTGTTGAAAAGTTCAGAACTGATACAAAA
Organism: Gossypium australe; assembly: GCA_005393395.2. Classification (NCBI taxonomy): domain Eukaryota; kingdom Viridiplantae; phylum Streptophyta; class Magnoliopsida; order Malvales; family Malvaceae; genus Gossypium; species Gossypium australe. The sequence goes on from CM016614.1 coordinate 79,949,170, forward strand.
GATTTTGAATGAAACTCATAATGGTAACATGTCTATGCATTCTAATAGTAATAAAATGTATAATGATCTAAAAAAGATGTACTGGTGGCAGGGAATGAAATGAGATATTTATGAGTTTGTATATAAATGTTTGATATGTCAGCAAGTAAAAGCTGAACATCAGTTGCCTTTTGGATTATTACAGCCAGTTACGATACTGGAATGGAAGTGGGAAAGAATTACTATACATTTGTATCGGGATTACCCTGTCTCCAAAGAAGAAAGATGCCATTTCCGTAATTGTTGATCGGTTGACAAAGTCTACACACTTTATTCTAGTACGTATGGATTATTCCTTGGGTAGATTGGCTGAGTTATATGTTTCTGATATTGTCAGATTGCATGGAGTGCCTGTCTCCATCATTGCAGATAGAGATCCTCAGTTTACATCTCGATTCTAGAGTAAATTGCAAGAAGCTCTGGGTATTTTGTTACACTTTAGCACTACATTTCGTCCCTAAACAGATGGTCAATCTGAACAGGTAATACAGATCTTGGAAGATATGCTTCGTTGTTGTGCCTTTGAGTTTCAAGGTCACTGGGAAAGGCATTTGCCTTTAGTTGTATTTCCTTATAATAACAGTTATCAGTCTAGTATTAAAATGGCACTGTATGAAGCCTTGTATGGTCGTAAATGTAGAACTCCATTGTATTGGACAGAACTCAGTGAGAAAAAGTTACACAGAGTTGACTTGGTCTAAGAGATTGAGGGAAAAGTGAGGGTAATTCGAGACAGTTTGAAAGCAGCCTTTGATCGGCAAAAGTCTTATATTGATTTGAAAAGAAATGAGATAGAATTTCAGGTTGGTGACAAAGTATTCATGAAAGTTCTCCGGTTTGGTCGTAAAGGGAAACTGAGTCCATGGTTCATTGGACCATATGAGATTACTGAAAAATTTGGACCAGTTGCATATCGGTTAGCTTTATTGCCAGAGCTTGATCAAATCCATAATGTTTTTCATGTGTCTAAGCTACGGCAGTATCGATCCGACCCTTCACATGTTATCTCTCTAACAGAGGTAGAGATTCATCCTGATATGACATATGGTGAGGAACCAATCAAAATCTTAGCTCGGGAAACAAAAGAGTTAAGAAATAAAAGGTAGCTTTGGTAAAATTTCTTTGGCAACAACACGATATAGAAGAGGCTACCTGTAACACCCATTAACCCGTCTTCGTCGCCAGACTAAGGTTATGAGGCATTACTAACAAAAACACAACTTAGAACTAATATTTCATAAGCTGAATATCAAATATATCACTTTTGCACACACGCATTTAAAAACCAAAACATCTATGTATATAAAGAACAATTCATAGCATACCAAGTTCGCTTGCTTTATAATCAATCTAAAGTACATATACCAAACTTGAACACATATAACCATTAATAAATTACTTATTACGAATGATCTAATAGCATAATTATAATATGCACATTCAACCACTAAATTAAATACCTATTCGGTCATATGAAACATTTATTTCATTATACTTATGCAATTATGCCATCCACCACATCATATCCATTAACAAACCAAATATACATATGCACTTTGAAAACCAAAACAAATGATCAAATACCATAATCGAAACATAGATATATGGCTTAAACCATTTCTCATTTTAAATTTCACCAAACCGTACCTTAAAAGAAATTCCCTAATAAATTATTTACATAGTTAAATAACTTCAACATTTTCATTACTTAAAAATTTATCTAGACCAACCATCTCAAGAATACAACCATGAAGCATGCTTTACAACAATTCGAATTGTGATCCAATACATGTAAAGATTAATCTTCAAATGAAATTCCACCATTAACCTAATGCCAAAATACATAACTAATTTAACTCAAACATTAGTATCATAAACAAGCAATTATGTCAAAAGCATATCACATATACTTGCCTAAAAGAAATAGATCATTGCCGAATTATTGAAATAAAACACATCATACACATAGCCAAAAACAATTAAAACCAACTTAAACAAAATAATCAAGCCATTTTCGCATGGCTATATATATATGTAAATAGAACATCATTCAAACTTTTATCTAGCCTATACATGCCTTTAATTCGAAATCAACTAGCTTGAAAGTACCAAAAGGGGATGATAGTGTGGTTGACTTCACCAATGATCCTTCGAGCCCGTAGCTTGACAAAAATCTATAAAACGAACAGCGAACACACAAAGTAAGCTCACTAGCTTAGTAAGTCATAAGCAAGCTAAATATAACATTCAGTTACACAAACATTTAAATAATCAATTTCTAACCTTAAGCATTCATGACTTAACACATAATTTACTAAAGCCGAATATCTCATCTCATGTAATACATAAAATTTCATTACATTGCCCCCGTACATCATTTACCAAATAAATAATCCCACACACATATATATATTTTCATACCTGTACAAATACCTTAGTTCTTTCATGCTTTTCTATAACCAATTTCCTCATGGTATAGAACATATATACAAGTTCCATCTATCATATGTGTATTACTTCCTTTCAACGTTTCATTTACTTATTAGCATAGCATATAAGTATAACATTTAAGTATGACTAATACATACCTTGTAACCGACCTCACAAACTCACCTTCACAACTTAAGCTTTCTTGATTTGTTTTGTAACTTTACTATTTCAATATCGAAGTTCGGGAATTGAAAACTCACCATCATACAAAAAGAATTTCATTGGTCCGAATCGCATACACCGGCACTTGGCCTGCTAGACTCAAAGTCTGAGATTTTAAACACCGGCATTTAGCCTGCTAGGCTTTAAGCCCGATATATTCACCGGCACAAGGCCTGCTAGGCTCGAAGCCCGAAATAATCCTTCAAGACACATTTCTTAGTGCTAACATCACAAAGAAATCATACACATCATATTCCATTCACATATCCTATCGAATATACTTATTTAAGTCATATTAACAAAATATATATTCAATCAAATTTAACATTTTACATTCGGCTAACACATAAATTCATACTCAAAATTTTCAAATATTAACATTTAACGTGTCCATAATTAACTCTTTAATATATATTTGCTTAAGGACTTACCTTGACTGTCGACGGACAACGTAGGCCGGCTATTCGGTAACCTTCGCCTTTCCCCGATCCAAATCCGTTTTTCTTTGTTCTTGATCCAGACACATTAAAATTTAGCTCATTCAAGCACATTTAATCTCAATTTAGTCCCAAAACACATAAATGGGCAAATTACCATTTTACCCTTAATGTTTCATATTTTTACAATTTAGTCTTATTTGCACAAAACACAAAATACACAAAATTTCACTATAATACCTTAGGGCCGAATTCTCATAGGGACTATACAAGTCCATTTCTTTCATTTATTTTTCATTTTGTTCCCCTCAAAAATTCATTTTTGCAATTTTGCCCACATACTCAAATTTACCAAAAATCCAAAGATAAAACATATTAATCTAACATATATCTTTCATAATTCATCAACTATCATCATAAAACTCATAAACTCATCAATGGAACATTTCAAAATATTCACCAAAATCAGAAATTCAAGCATGGGTCTTGAAGTATTCGAAGCAACGATCACAAAAACGTAAAAATTATCGAAAACCGAAATCAAACTAACCTTGAATTTTAGCTCATAAGTGCCGAATTTTAGAAGCTTAAAAGCCTATCTTTCTTTCTTATACATTCGTCCTTCACCAACAAAAAAAGATGATATGCTTTTTCTTTTGTTTTATTAACATATATTATAACATTTAATCATTTACTTATATAACCTTATTATATAAAAACTATATAATATAAATTTAAGGTTAATGTTGTCATAGCCACCCACTAACTTAAAAATGGGCTATTTACTCATTTAATACCTCATATTAAAAAGCCGTTATCATTCTAGCACTTTACACTATAGTATGCAACTTTTTCACTTTAAAAGATTTAGTCCTTTTTGTTAAATTGAACACACAAACGATTAAATTTTTCTACAAAACTTTCACACACATTAAATCACATATGATAAACACAGAATATATCACTTAAATATATTTCAGACTCGGATTCATGGTCCCGAAACCACCGTTTCGATTAGGGTCAAATTCAGACTGTTACAACTCTCCCCCATTAGGGATTTTCGTCCCCGAAAATCTTACCGTTAAACAAAGTCGGATATTGTTGCCTCATTGAATCCTCAGGCTCCCACGTAGCCTCTTCAACTCCGTGCCAATTCCATAATGCTTTCACTAATGGAATTCTCTTGTTTCACAACTCTTTCATTTCCCGAGCTAAAATACGGATCGGTTCTTCCTCATATGTCATATCGGATCGGATTTCAATCTCAGACGGAGCGATCACATGTGACAGATCTGATCTATATCTATGAAGCATCAAAACGTGAAATACGTTGTGTATCTTTTCTAATTCAGAGGGCAACTTCAATCTATAAGCAACAGGCCTAATACGTTCGATGATCTCGTACGGTCCAATGAACCTCGGACTTAGTTTACCTTTCCGACCAAATCGGAGTACCTTCTTCCACAGAGAAACTTTCAAGAATACCCGGTCTCCGACCTAAAACTCAATGTCTTTGCGCTTCGAATTAGCATAGGACTTTTGACGATCCGAGGCAGTTTTCAAACTATCTCTGGTTACAGTCACTTTTTGTTCTGCCTCTTTAATCAAATCAACCCCGTGTATCTTATTCTCATGAGCTCGGTCCAGTATAACGGTGTACAACACTTGCGGCCATATAGAGCTTCGTAAGGTGCCATTTTGATACTCGATTGAAAACTGTTATTATAAGCAAATTCAATCAAAGGTAAGTATCTTTCCCACGTACCTTCAAACTCGAGGACGCAACATATCAACATGTCCTCAAGTATCTGAATGGTTCGTTCAGACTGGCCGTCTGTCTGCGGATGAAAGGCTGTGCTAAAGTGAAGTTTAGTACCTAAAGCATCCTGCAACTTCTTCCAAAACCGCGATGTGAATCTCGGGTCTCTGTCTGAATCAATGGAACTCGGCACACCATGTAACCTCACAATTTGAGATACATACAACTCAGCAAGTTTATCGAGCGAATAGTCTATACGAACTGGAAAAAAGTGAGCTGATTTGGTCAGTCTATCTACTATAACCCAGATTGCATCTTTCTTGCTCGGTGTCGTAGGCAAACCGGATACAAAATCCATAGCGATTCTATCCCATTTCCATTCAGGTATCATGATCGGCTGAAGTAATCCAGAGGGCACTTGATGCTCGGCTTTTACTTGCTGACAAATTAAACACTTTGAAACAAATTCAGATATATCCCACTTCATGCCAGGCCACCAATAGAACTGTTTCACATCATTATACATTTTCATGCTACCCGGATGTATCGATAGTCGACTACTATGAGCCTCGTCCAAAATCATCTGAGTCAAATCCATATTCCTCGGAACACATATTCGGCCTTTGAAGTTCAAGCAATCATTTGTATCGATTCGAAACTCTGCCTCTACATCATTTTCACACTGAACCCATCTAGCAATCATTTCTTTGTCAATTTTTTGTGCATCACAAATTTGTTGAATAAACATCGGTCTTGCTTTCAACTCGGCTATGATCGAACCATCACCAGACATAACCATATGTGCGTTTAATGCACGAAGAGCAAACAATGATTTTCGACTTAATGTATCTGCGACAACATTAGCTTTCCCCGGATGGCAGTCAATTACTAATTCATAGTCTTTCAGCAGCTCTAACCATCTGCGTTGTATCAAGTTCAAATCTTTCTGAGTCATCAAATCCTTCAGATTTTTGTGATCCGAGTAAACATGACATTTCTCACCGAATAAGTAATGACGCCAAATTTTCAATGCAAAAATGATGGCTGCTAATTCCAGATCGTGAGTTGGATAATTTCTTTCGTGAGGCTTCAATTGTCTCAAAGCGTAGGCTATGACTTTCCCTTACTGCATCAAAACGCAACCCAAACCATTCAAAGAAGCATCACTATAAACAATAAATTCTTTACCCGATTCAGGCTGAGCTAACACTGGAGCTTCGGTCAAAAGGGCTTTCAACTGATCGAAGCTTTTCTGACACTTTTCGACCACTCGAACTTGACATCTTTCTGTAATAGCTTTGTCAAATGTGTAGCTATCATAGAAAAACCTTTCACAAACCGTCTGTAGTATCCCGCAAGTCCCAGAAAACTTCAAATTTCAGAAACATTCTTTGGTGGTTTCCAGTCAAGTATAGCCGATATTTTGTTCGGATCAACCTGAATACTTGATGCTGAAACGACGTGACCCAAAAAGCTGACTTCCTTCATCAATAATTCACACTTACTAAACTTTGCATACAAATGTTGATCTCGCAAAGTTTGTAGCACCAATCTCAAATGCTCGGCATGCTCGGTTTCATCTCTGGAGTAGATTAGGATATCATCTATAAATACTACCACAAACCGATCCAAATACTGTCTGAAAACTCGATTCATTAAATCCATAAAAATCGCAGGTGCATTAGTAAGTCCAAAAGGCATGACTAGGAACTCAAAATGTCCGTACCTCGTTCGGAATGCAGTCTTTGGCACATCGGAATCTCTGACTCGCAACTGATAATAGGCCGATCTCAAATCTATCTTCGAAAACACCGAAGCCCCTTTCAACTGATCAAACAAGTCATCAATCCGAGGCAAAGGGTATTTATTCTTTATAGTCGCCTTATTCAGCTGTCGATAATCAATACACATTCACATAGTTCCCTCTTTCCCTTTCACAAATAGAACTGGTGCACCCCAATGAGAAAAGCTCGGTCGTGAAAAGCCTCTATTTGTCAACTCTTGTAACTGTGCTTTCAACTCTTTCAATTCAGTAGGTGCCATCCGATAAGGAGCTATCAAAATTGGAGTCGTCCCCGGTATTAATTCAATACCAAATTCTATCTCTCGAACTGGCGGTAAACCCGACAATTCTTCAGGGAACACCTCTGGGTATTCGCATACAATTGGTACGGATTCAATCTGCTTTTCAGACACTTTATTATCCAACACATATGCCAAGTAAGCTTCACATCCTTTTCTCACATACTTACAAGCTAACATCGAGGATATTACTGCCGGTAACCCACGCAGATCATTAGATTCAACCCAGATGATCTCACCGTTCTGACACCTCAAATCTATAATCTTTCTTTTACAATTCACCACTGCATCATGCAAAGTTAACCAGTCCATTCCCAAAATTATATCAAACTCGTCGAAAGGCAACAACACTAAATCAGCTGGGAAGCATGAATCCCGAATCATCAACGGGCAACCTTTACATATTTTATCAACAAGAACACATCTACCCAAAGGGTTGGACACACGATCACAAACTCAGTAGACTCAACAGCCAGAGTCTTACTGGATACTAGAGTTTCACACACATATGAATGAGTCGAACCAGGATCAATCAATGCAATCACAGTAGTAACATAAAGTGTGAAAGTACCGGTAATGACATCTGGGGAGGAAGCATCCTCTCCGGCTCGTATAGCATAAGCTCTAGCTGGTGCTCGAGCCTTAGATCGAACTGCAGTGTCCTTCGTCCCTCTCTGACTGCCACCTATATTGCCTGAATGTCTGGGTGGTCTGCCTCGTGCTGAGGCGTTGCTCGGTTTAGTGTTCTGAGCCGTATCTTGCTCGGCCAGCATCAGGCACTCTCAAATGAAATGGTCTGACGATCCACATTTAAAGCAGGACCGATCACGGAATCTACAACTCCCAGAATTCCATTTTCTACAATGCTTGCACTCAGCCCGAATCTGCTGAACATTACCAACACTAGCCATCGAAGTAGCTCTATGTCGGCCGAAGTCATATTTGAACTTCTTAGGCGCTGAATGGAAAGTCTTACTCGATGATCTTTTACGAGTGTCTCTAGCTTCTATATTAGCCTTTCTTTTCTCTTTTCTGAGCTCTTCAGCTTTGCAAGCTCGCTCCACTAGCACCACGAACTCTTTGATTTCAAGAATGCCAACAAGTAACTTTATGTCCTCATTCAGACTGTCTTCAAATCTTTTGCATATAATGGCTTCAGTTGATATACACTCTCGGGCATAACGGCTCAATCTGACAAACTTCCGCTCATATTCCGTCACAGCCATACGACCCTGTTTTAGTTCCAGAAATTCTTTTCATTTTTAATCGATGAATCTCTGACTGATATATTTCTTACGGAACTCAATCTGGAAGAAATCCCAAGTCACTTTTTCTTTCGGAACCACTGATACTAGTGTATTCCACCAGTGATATGCAGTGTCCCGAAGTAGAGATATAGCACACTTCAGGCATTCATCTGGAGTACAGGATAGCTCTCAAGTACCCGAATAGTGTTATCAAGCCATATCTCAGCTCGCTCTGCGTCATCATCATCATTAGCTTTGAATTCTTCGGCCCCATATTTCCTGATTTTATCAACGGGAGGCCTACTAGATCTCATCGAATATATCATCAGGGGTGCTGAAGGTACCAGAGTTGGATTATTCGGGGGTGGAGGTTGTTGTACGGCCGGGTTATTCTGAACAAACTGGGTAAACCATTCATTCATCATTTGGGAGAAGGCTTGTTTAGCCTCCCCCTCATGGCTACCCGAAACTGGTCGAGAGTCTACTGGCACTGATCCGCGTGCACGATCAGGAGCTACACTCTCTACATCATCTGCTACGGCTCTGTCAGAATCAGAATCCATTTACTATATAAAACACAGTTGGAAATGTCAGAAGTCACCACACAATCGTATATACAATAAAGGCATGTATAGCTAGACTCTTACGCGCTACGGTAGTCCTAGAATCGACTAAACCGGAAGCTCTGATACCAATCAAATGTAACACCCCTTAACCCGTCTTCGTCGCCAGACTAAGGTTATGAGGCATTACTAACAAAAACACAACTTAGAACTAATATTTCATAAGCTGAATATCAAATATATCGCTTTTGTACACACGCATTTAAAAACCAAAACATCTATGTATATAAAGAACAATTCATAGCATACCAAGTTCTCTTGCTTTATAATCAATCTAAAGTACATATACCAAACTTGAACACATATAACCATTAATAAATCACTTATTACAAATGATCTAATAGCATAATTATAATATGCACATTCAACCACTAAATTAAATACCTATTCAGTCATATGAAACATTTATTTCATTACACTTGTGCAATTATGCCATCCACCACATCATATCCATTAACAAACCAAATATACATATGCACTTTGAAAACCGAAACAAATGATCAAATACCATAATCGAAACATACATATATGGCTTATACCCATTTCTCATTTTAAATTTCACCAAACCATACCTTAAAAAAAATTCCCGAATAAATTATTTACACAGTTAAATAACTTCAACATTTTCATTACTTAAAAATTTATCTAGACCAACCATCTCAAGAATACAACCATGAAGCATGCTTTACAACAATTCGAATCGTGATCCAATACATGTAAAGATTAATCTTGAAATGAAATTCCACCATTAACCTAATGCCAAAATACATAACTAATTTAACTCAAACATTAGTATCATAAACAAGCAATTATGTCAAAAGCATATCACATATACTTGCCTAAAAGAAATAGATCATTGCCGAATTATTGAAATCAAACACATCATACACATAGCCAAAAACAATTAAAACCAACTTAAACAAAATGATCAAGCCACTTTCACATGGCTATATATATATATGTAAATAGAACATCATTCAAACTTTTATCTAGCCTATACATGCCTTTTATTCGAAATCAACTAGCTTGAAAGTACCAAAAGGGGATGATAGTGTGGTTGACTTCACCAATGATCCTTCGAGCCCGTAGCTTGACCAAAATCTATAAAACGAACAGCTAACACACAAAATAAGCTCACTAGCTTAGTAAGTTGTAACACCCCAAACCCGGTCAATGCGCCATGACCGAATCTGGCATGCCACGAAGGAAAATGTTTTGAAGAAAGACGAGTTAACGATTAAATTTTTGTGAAAAACTTTTTGTTGTTCTAAGCTTGTAGAAAATTAAATTGAAAACTGATAAATTATTTTGAAATTCTGTAATTAAATCTTTAAAACTTAGTTGCAGCTTAGATTCGTAAACCATTTATAAATTAAAGAGAAACTAAAGCAATTAGGTTGAAAATTGTATCTAAAAGAAATTTGGAAACTTAAGTTTTGGAAAATAGTATAAGTTATCGAAAACACTTAAGATGTTAAATTCTATCAAATGATTTATGTTACCCAATGGTAACAGTTTGAAAACTATCGCGTTTTGTATTTTAGAAAACTTTGTGCACATACCATTAAATCAACCATATAATTTGTAAGCCATATTTAAATCAAATCCAAAGCATATGAATAATCCAAAACATAATAAAAGAGGCCTTATTACAAACCATAAAAAGATCAAAACCAAATTAAAATAAAGTACCCAAATGGAAGTTCATGTAAACCCAAATTTCATTGCATGGCCTCCTCGAGTTCATCCGGCTCCATATCCGCGAATTTACGAATCACCTGAAAAAGTAAGGGAAAAGGTGAGTCACCAAGACTCAGTGCATAATCCCTCTCCCGGGTAAATGCCACGTACTTACACAAATTATAACCAAGCAATATATATATATATGTAATGCACCCAACCTAGCCATCCGTAACCCCTTTTTCTACCCCGTGTGGTACCAAACCACTGGTGGTGCCAAACCACTGGTGACCAAAGTCACGATATTCAATATTGTGATAGCAAATCACAGGTGACCAAAGTCACGAATAATCAAGTTGTGGGGCCAACCCACTTGTGATACCAAATCACTGGCGACGATCCCAATACATCAAATGTGGGGCCAACCCACGGTGGTACGAAACCACTGGGACGAGTCGCTATGAGGTACCAAACCTCTGGTGTCCCAAAGACACAAATGTGATACCAAATCACTGGTGACCAAAGTCACGAATAATCAAGTTGTGGGGCCAACCCACTTGTGATACCAATCATTGGCGACAATCCCATATCTCAAAAGTGAGGCCAACCCACGGTGGTATTAAACCACAGGGACGAGTCGCTATGAGGTGCCAAACCTCTGGTGTCCCAAAGACACAAATGTGATACCAAATCACTGGAGGTGCCAAACCTCTGGTGTTCCAAGGACACAATATCAATCTTCCCCCTCCTCTCATATTGCCCATACCAATGCAATAGATGGACAAATCATGTCAACATACTTTATAATGAATCACATAACAAAAAAATATCATAAATCGTAAATCATGATTTCAATCCACATGTATTAGCAACATATAGAAACGGACTTACCCGAATCCTCATTCATACCATCATGGTATCATATCAAGATCTCATCGTTTCCCCACTTTGATAATATGATTAGTAAATTAATATTATAAATACATATACATAATTGAGTTATAAAGTGTGTAAGGTACACACCTTTCACCAATGCAAATACTAACTTCCGAAGATTCGATCTACCGCACTAGATCACCTTGTCCTACAATCGGCCAATACTCAGATTATAAACAAAGGCCATTCGGCCATACCACTAAATCCCGATGAGTTATCACTTGAAATACCAAGTCTTACCTAAAGCTTACCCAAAACGATTGACAAAGAAACGAGGCTTAGATTGATTGCTTCCAACGTCCCGAGGAGCCTAAAAGAATAATCAGTTCCTAAAAATGGTTAGAACCTTGTAACTAATGCCCATAGGTTCGGCCTTTGTCCACAAGAAAACGACATAGAAAAGAGAAAGAAATGAAGGAAAAACGGCCATGAACACTTACCCTTTTCCAAAACCGGTTGAAGAAAACCCAAAATGAATGCCTACCCTTGATGATATTCAGCCAAAACAATACAAAAAGGGAGTGGGAAGTTTCGGCAATATGGTTATGAAATAAGAAAGATATGTGAGTAGAAAAGAGAATAAAAATGAGAGAGAGAATTCGCTTTTAGCAACAATGGAAGAAAAGAAAAGTGAGTTTGGGGAAGAAAGAGGTTTGGCCAAATGAAAGAAAAAGGAAATGTGGTTGAGCAATTATCAAAAGAAGAAAAGAGAGAGATGGGAGAAAAAGGTTCGGCCAAGCACCTAGTTTGCCGAAAAGAAAAGTGCACAAAATGTAAAAATGAGTTTTCAATTTCAAAAGGTAAAATGAAAGAAAGAAAATAGTATTTGGTTCAAACAAAATGAGAGCTAAAACCAAAAGTAAAATTGCACAAAATGCTTATGGTGCATTCGGCCAAAGAGGGATTTGTTTGGAGAGGAAGAAAAAAATATACCAAAAGGTGCACAAATGCTAAAGTTGGCCAAATATCCCCCCCAAACCTCCTATCAACATTCGGCCACCCCCTTAGCCACACATGCCGTCCACATACATGCACTAAAGGCCTTGGAATAGTTTCCAAAACATCTTCCTTAAGCCAAGCCTTATGTCCCCCCATCCATCCATAACCTTAAGATTCCTTTCCCAAAGTACAAACTTTCCTAAACCAATATTCAACTTACCAAAAATTTGAAAGTCCAACCTTCCATAATTTGAAGTTAGCCAACACTTAATGCTAGGATGTACAAAAAATAAAATCCTCAATATGCTTTCCATACTACTCGAACCACTTCCCTCAAGCAACCTTTCGAGCTCCTTATCCACTATGCCACTAACTCCTCATGTGCTTTAATTTAACACTTAAATTAACTTAAGTGTCAAGCTCACATAATCCACTTCACAAAATTTTCCATACTAAAAATTATTCTAGCTTAGCTAATATTTCCAAGCCTTCACACAAATATACTAAGCACACAATAACAATCATATCCAAGCTAACACAAGTAACAACATGATGCTCTAATATTTTTAGGATATTACAATTCTACCCCCTTAAGAAAATTACGTCCTCGAAATTACCTGATCAAAAGAGTTGAGAGTACAGCTGCCTCATCATATCCTCCGGTTCCCACGTAGCTTCTTCCAAGCCATGATTCCGCCATAAAACCTTCACTAAAGGAACTGACTTCTTGCGCAAAACTTTCACATCTCGATCTAGAATCTGCACAGGTTCCTCTTCCACCGTCAAATCTGGACTCACCTCTATTTCCTCTACTGCCACGACATGTGATGGATCAGAACGATAGCGTCTAAGCATGGAGGCATGGAACACATCGTGAAACTGACTCAGTTCTGCTGGCAACTCGAGCTGATAAGCTACTGGTCCCACTCGTCTCAACACCTTATACGGCCCAATAAACCTTGGACTTAACTTCCCTTTTCTCCCAAATCTTAACACTTTCTTCCATGGCGAGACCTTTAGAAAAACTTTGTCACCCACGGCAAACTCTATATCCCTCCGCTTGAGATCGGCATACGACTTTTGCCTATCCGAAGCTTCCTTCAGACGAGCCTGAATCATCTTAACCTTATCCTCAGTCTCTGCAACCAACTCTGGTCCTAACAACTGACGCTCACCCAACTCTGTCCAACATGTAGGTGTGCGACACCTCCTACCATACAACGCCTCATATGGTGCCATCTTAATGCTTGCCTGATAACTATTGTTGTATGCGAACTCAGCTAACGGTAAAAACTCTTCCCAGCTACCTCTGAAGTCCAAAACACATCCTCTCAACATATCTTCTAAAATCTGAATAACCCTTTCCGACTGCCCGTCAGACTGTGGATGAAATGCGGTACTAAAATCCAACCGCGTACCCAAAGCCTGATGTAACGCTCTCCAAAACCTCGACATAAATCTAGGATCCCTGTCCGAGATGATCGACACTGGCACACCGTGTAACCTCACTATCTCCGCTACATACAACTTAGCTTACCTCTGAAGCGAGTAATCCACCCTTACCGGAATGAAATGAGCTGACTTAGTCAGACGATCCACAATCACCCAAACTGAATCCTTCTTGCTAGGCGTAAGGGGTAATCCACTGACAAAGTCCATAGTGATCCTTTCCCACTTCCACTGTGGAATCTTCACCGGCTGAAGTAACCCAGACGGCAACTGATGTTCCGCCTTGACTTGCTGACACGTCAGACATTTACCCACGAATTCAGTTATCTCCCGCTTCAGACTTGGCCACCAAAACTGCTCTCTTAAATCCCGATACATCTTGTTACCTCCAGGATGCATAGCATATCGGCTGCTATGTGCATCCCGCAGAATCCTTTGCCTCAACTCAACATCCTTCAGCATACAAGCTCTCCCTTTAAAACACAAAACTCCATCACTGGACAAACTATAATCCTCTAAACCTCCGTTCTGAACCCGCAACCTCCGATCATTCAAACCATCATCCTCTAACTGTTTCTCCTTGATTTGCTCTAACCAAGTCGGCTTGACTTGCAATTCAGCCAAAAGACTCCCATCGTCATATAAGCTAAGACGAGCAAACATCGATCTTAAGTCAGACACAACCTTACGGCTCAACGCGTCTGCCACCATGTTAGCCTTGCCCGGATGATACTCAATCGAACAGTCGTAGTCCTTCAACAACTCGATCCATCTACGCTGCCTTAAGTTCAAATCCTTCTGAGTCAAAAGATACTTAAGACTCTTGTGATCCATGTAAACTATCGACTTCTCTCCATACAAATAGTGTCTCCAAATCTTCAAAGCAAAAACCACAGCAGCTAATTCCAAGTCATGCGTCGGTTAATTAACCTCATGTGGTCTCAACTGTCGAGATGCATAAGCCACTACCTTCCCTTCTTGCATCAGCACACATCCCAAACCAGTATGTGATGCATCACAATAAACCGTGAATTCCTTGCCTGCCTCGGGTTGAATCAAAACTGGAGCTTCAGTCAGAATCTTTTTCAACTTGTCGAAACTTTCTTGCTGCTTCTCGGTCCACACAAATGGAACTCCTTTCCTCAATAACTTGGTCATAGGTGCGGCGATCAAAGAAAATCCTTCCACAAATCTTCGGTAATAACCCGCCAGACCTAGAAAACTCCGAATCTCAGCCACTGACTTAGGTGGCTTCCAATCCAACACTGCCTCAATCTTCCGAGGATCTACTCTAATCCCCTCAGCTGATACTACATGACCCAAGAAAGTCACTTCCCTAAGCCAGAACTCGCACTTACTAAATTTGGCATACAGCTGCTTTTCCCTCAGAATCTGCAACACTACTCGCAAATGCGCATCATGCTCCTCCTCTGACTTTGAGTATACCAAAATATCGTCTATAAATACCACAAAAAACTGATCCAAAAACTGTTGGAATACCCGATTCATCATGTCCATGAATGCTGCCGGCGCGTTAGTCAACCCAAACGGCATCACCAGAAACTCGTAGTGCCCATACCGAGTGCGAAATGCCGTCTTATGGATATCAGCCTCTTTCACCTTAAGCTGATGATATCCAGACCTTAAATCAATCTTGGAGAAAACCGCTGCCCCTTTAAGCTGATCAAACAAGCCATCTATCCTCGGCAAAGGATACTTGTTTTTGATCGTCAGCTTATTCAACTGGCGGTAGTCTATACACATCCGCATCGTACCATCCTTCTTCTTGACAAAAAGTACCGGCGCTCCCCATGGCGAAACACTTGGTCGAATGAAACCTCGATCCAACAACTCCTGAATCTGAGCCTTTAATTCCACTAATTCCTTCGGTGCCATCCTATACGGAGTAATAGACACTGGCGCCGTTCCGGGTAACAGATCTATACTGAATTCGACTTCACGATCCGGAGGCAGTCCCGGAAGTTCTTCTAGAAATACATCCGCATATTCCTTTACCGTTCGAACATTCCCTACAGTAGACTCCTTAGCCTCCAACGCACACACATGGACCACAAACGCCTCACAGCCCTTTCTGACTAACTTCACCGCTTTCAACGCAGATACCACGTTGGATAGATAATCTCTTCTATTACCTATCATGACCACTTCTTCACCTTCAGCTGTCTTCAAAACCATGCGCTTAGCAGCGCAATCCAAACTTGCTTGGTACTTGACCAACCAGTCCATCCCAAGAATCAGATCAAACTCCCCAAATGGCAGTTCCATCAGATCAGCTACGAACACTACCCCTTGGAGTTCTAGGGGTACATCTCTATACAGCTTATTTACTTCTACAGAGTGACCTAGAGGGCTAAGTACTGTCATCTTCCTAGAAGCAGTCTCAGAGTCTAAGTTCATGGTCTCTACAATGCTACTAGAAACATACGAGTGTGTCGAACCCACATCAATCAAAGCAGTATATGGTACACCGAAGATTAAAAACGTACCAGTTATGACGTCCGGTGCGTCGCCCTCCTCTCGACGTCTCGCTGCATACACCAAACCAGGCTGTCTTGCCTCAGTATTGCCAGCACCTCTGCCAGATGCTCCGCGGCCTCGACCAGAGCCATTACCTTCTCTACCATTACCATGACCTCTCTACGGTGGCGGTCCCTCCTTTCTGAACTGAGCACGACCTTGACCTTCAGATTGATTCCTGGCTAGCTTATGTGGACAGTCTCTCACATGATGATCCAGCGAGCCACACTCAAAACATCCTTTCCCTCCGGTCCAACATTCGCCCCAATGAAATTTCCCACATCGGTTACACCGTGCTGGTCCCTGATTAGCAGTAACAGGCCTCCCAGACTGATTCGGCCCACTCTGCCTAGCCCTCTTTTGAGAATTACCGGCTGACTCGGATGATCCATAACCTCTCTTATGCTTATTTTGGTCGTAACTCTGCCTTCCAGATTCCTTTATCCCTTCGGCTATATTAGCCTTTTCAACTAAAGCAGCAAACTCTCGCTCCTGATGTGGAGCAATCAGCAACCTCAGCTCATCTCTTAAACCGTCCTCGAACCGGACACATCGCTCGTGCTCCGAAGCCACGATACCTCCAGCATACCGGCTCAATCTTAAAAATTCCGCTTCATATTCTGATACGGACTTACTACCCTGGACCAAACTCAGAAATGCCTTACGCTGCATATCAATATAATTAGACCCAACATATTTCTTCTGATACGCGGCCTTGAAATAATCCCAAGTGAGATCCTCCGCTGCAGCACTATTCCGAACCGTGAGCCACCACTGATATGACTCATCCCGAAGAAGCGACACAATCCCTTTCAGCTTTTCCTCAGCATTCAGATCCAGATCATCCATGATTCGCTCCGTCGCCTCTAGCCAATATTCAGCCGCACTAGGAGCTACGCCTGAAACACCTCGAAATACCTCCGCTCTATTGGATCGGAGTAGCTCGGGTACAGATTTCCGAGCTCCCGTGCCTCCACCCATTCCAGCTACCCTCTCAAGGACTCGCAGTACCGCCTGAGACACTACGTCATCCCCCGTTTGATCCTGATGCTCAACTCCAACCACTGGTGGTGGGGGTACCTCATTTTCGGATCCTTGACCCGACCTCACTGGCTCAGACACAGCCATTCTACCTCGAC
This sequence comes from Gossypium australe, assembly GCA_005393395.2. Classification (NCBI taxonomy): domain Eukaryota; kingdom Viridiplantae; phylum Streptophyta; class Magnoliopsida; order Malvales; family Malvaceae; genus Gossypium; species Gossypium australe. The sequence continues at coordinate 79,966,690 of CM016614.1, forward strand.
CACGTCCACGAGTAATACGACCTCGACCACGAGTACTCATGTCTAAAGTCTCGACTTATCTGATTTAAAAGTTTTATGCATTAGTCAATATTCCACTTTCTTTAAAGCACAGTTTTATGAAAAATTTTAATAAGAGGTTGTTTCGCGAGTACACCAAACCTATAGTTTTGGGTCTCTAGAGTAGTTCCTACTACTATACAGTCACATCATCATCATCATATCATCAAAATCAATAGTTTGAGGTACTTACCAGGGCGGATCGGTGCCGGAGACTCGGTGCCATGCCTTTCAAATCATACAATTTTCAACAAAAACATTTTAAGACCATACTTTAAATCATTTTGGACCTCGGGCCCACAGCCGAGCTTTTGAAATTGGCTCTGATACCAATTTGTAACACCCCAAACCTGGTCAATGCGCCATGACCGAATCTGGCATGCCACGAAGGAAAATGTTTTGAAGAAAGACGAGTTAACGATTAAATTTTTGTGAAAAACTTTTTGTCGTTCTAAGCTTGTAGAAAATTAAATTGAAAACTGATAAATTATTTTGAAATTCCGTAATTAAATCTTTAAAACTTAGTTGCAGCTTAGATTCGTAAACCATTTATAAATTAAAGAGAAACTAAAGCAATTAGGTTGAAAATCGTATCTAATAGAAATTTGGAAACTTAAGTTTTGGAAAATAGTATAAGTTATCGAAAACACTTAAGATGTTAAATTTTATCAAATGATTTATGTTACCCGATGGTAACAGTTTGAAAACTATCGCGTTTTGTATTTTAGAAAACTTTGTGCACATACCATTAAATCAACCATATAATTTGTAAGCCATATTTAAATCAAATCCAAAGCATATGAATCATCCAAAACATAATAAAAGAGGCCTTATTACAAACCATAAAAAGGTGAAAACCAAATTAAAATAAAGTACCCAAATGGAAGTTCATGTAAACCCAAATTTCATTGCATGGCCTCCTCGAGTTCATCCGGCTCCATATCCGCGAATTTACGAATCACTTGAAAAAGTAAGGGAGAAGGTGAGTCACCAAGACTCAGTGCATAATCCCTCTCCCGGGTAAATGCCACGTACTTACACAAATTATAACCAAGCAATATATATATATATATATATGTAATGCACCCAACCTAGCCATCCGTAACCCGTTTTTCTACCCCGTGTGGTACCAAACCACTGGTGGTGCCAAACCACTGGTGACCAAAGTCACGATATTCAATATTGTGATACCAAATCACTGGTGACCAAAGTCACGAATAATCAAGTTGTGGGGCCAACCCACTTGTGATACCAAATCACTGGCGACGATCCCAATACATCAAATGTGGGGCCAAACCACGGTGGTACGAAACCACTGGGACGAGTCGCTATGAGGTGCCAAACCTCTGGTGTCCCAAAGACACAAATGTGATACCAAATCACTGGTGACCAAAGTCACGAATAATCAAGTTGTGGGGCCAACCCACTTGTGATACCAAATCACTGGCGACAATCCCATATCTCAAAAGTGGGGCCAACCCACGGTGGTATTAAACCACAGGGACGAGTCGCTATGAGGTGCCAAACCTCTGGTGTCCCAAAGACACAAATGTGATACCAAATCACTGGAGGTGCCAAACCTCTGGTGTCCCAAGGACACAATATCAATCTTCCCCCTCCTCTCATATTGCAATAGATAGACAAATCATGTCAACATACTTTATTATTAATCACATAACAAAAAAATATCATAAATCGTAGATCATGATTTCAATCCACATGTATTAACAACATATAGAAATGGACTTACTCGAATCCTCATTCATACCATCATGGTATCATATCAAGATCTCATCGTTTCCCCACTTTGATAATATGATTAGTAAATTAATATTATAAAGACATATACATAATTGAGTTATAAACTGTGTAAGGTACACACCTTTCACCAATGCAAATATTAACTTCCGGAGATCCGATCTACCGCACTAGATCACCTTGTCCTACAATCGGCCAATACTCAGATTATAAACAAAGGCCATTCGACCATACCACTAAATCTCGATGAGTTATCACTTGAAATACCAAGTCTTACCTAAAGCTTACCCAAAACGATTGACAAAGAAACGAGGCTTAGATTGATTGCTTCCAACGTCCCGAGGAGCCTAAAAGAATAATCGGTTCCTAAAAATGGTTAGAACCTTGCAACTAATGCCCATAGGTTCGGCCTTTGTCCACAAGAAAATAACATAGAAAAGAGAAAGAAATGAAGGAAAAACGGCCATGAACACTTACCCTTTTCCAAAATCGATTGAAGAAAACCCAAAATGAATGCCTACCCTTGATGATATTCGGCCAAAACAATACAAAAAGGGAGTGGGAAGTTTCGGCAATATGGTTATGAAAGAAGAAAGATATGTGAGTAGAAAAGAGAATAAAAATGAGAGAGAGAGAATTCGGTTTTAGCAACAATGGAAGAAAAGAAAAGTGAGTTTGGGGAAGAAAGAGGTTCAGCCAAATGAAAGAAAAAGGAAATGTGGTTGAGCAATTATCAAAAGAAGAAAAGAGAGAGATGGGAGAAAAAGGTTCGACCAAGCACCTAGTTTGCCGAAAAGAAAAGTGCACAAAATGTAAAAATGAGTTTTCGGTTTCAAAAGGTAAAATGAAAGAAAGAAAATAGTATTTGGTTCAAACAAAATTAGAGCTAAAACCAAAAGTAAAATTGCACAAAATGCTTATGGTGCATTTGTCCAAAGAGGGATTTGTTTGGAGAGGAAGAGAAAAATATGCCAAAAGGTGCACAATGCTAAAGTTGGCCAAATATCCCCCCCAAACCTCCTATCAACATTCGGCCACCCCCTAGCCACACATGCCGTCCACATACATGCACTAAAGGCCTTGGAATAGTTTCCAAAACATCTTCCTTAAGCCAAGCCTTATGTCCCCCCATCCTTCCATAACCTTAAGATTCCTTTCCCAAAGTACAAACTTTCCTAAACCAATATTCAACTTACCAAAAATTTGAAAGTCCAACCTTCCATAATTTGAAGTTAGCCAACACTTAATGCTAGGATGTACAAAAAATAAAATCCTCAATATGCTTTCCATGCTACTCGAACCACTTCCCTCAAGCAACCTTTCAAGCTCCTTATCCACTATGCCACTAATTCCTCATGTGCTTTAATTTAACACTTAAATTAACTTAAGTGTCAAGCTCAGTTAATCCACTTCACAAAATTTTCCATACTATAAATTATTCTAGCTTAGCTAATATTTCCAAGCCTTCACACAAATATACTAAGCACACAATAACAATCATATCCAAGCTAACACAAGTAACAACATGATGCTCTAATATTTTTAGGATATTACATAAGTCATAAGCAACCTCAATATAACATTCAATTACACAAACATTTAAACAATCAATTTCTAACCTTAAGCATTCATGACTTAACACATAATTTACTAAAGTCGAATATCTCATCTCATGTAATACATATACTTTCATTACCTTGCCGCCGTACATCATTTACCAAATAAATAATCCCACACACACATATATATTTTCATACCTGTACAAATACCTTAGTTCTTTCATGCTTTTCTATAACCAATTTCCTCATGGTATAGAACATATATACAAGTTCCATCTATCGTATGTGTATTACTTCCTTTCAACGTTTCATTTACTTATTAGCATAGCATATAAGTAAAACATTTAAGTATGACTAATACATACCTTGTAACCAACCTCACAAACTCACCTTCACAACTTAAGCTTTCTTGATTTGTTTTGTAACTTTACTATTTCAATATCGAAGTTCGGGAATTGAAAACTCACCAGCATACAACAAGAATTTCATTGGTCCGAATCGCATACACCGGCACTTGGCCTGCTAGACTCAAAGTCTGAGATTTTAAACACTGGCATTTAGCCTGCTAGGCATTAAGCCCGATATATTCACCAGCACAAGGCCTGCTAGGCCCGAAGCCCGAAATAATCTACCGGCACAAGGCCTGCTAGGCTCGAAGCCCGAAATAATCCTTCAAGACACATTTCTTAGTGCTAACATCACAAACAAATCATACACATCATATTCCATTCAGATATCCTATCGAATATACTTATTCAAGTCATATTAACAAAATATATATTCAATCCAATTTAACACTTTTACATTCAGCTCACACATAAATTCATACTCAAAATTTTCAAATATTAACATTTAACGTGTCCATAATTAACTCTTTAATATATATTTGCTTAAGGACTTACCTCGACTGTCGACAGACAACGTAGGCCGGCTATTCGGTAACCTTCACCTTTTCCCGATCCAAATCTGTTTTTCTTTGTTCTTGATCTAGACACATTAAAATTTAGCTCATTCAAGCACATTTCATCTAATTTAGTCCCAAAACACATAAATGGGCAAATTACCATTTTACCCCTAATGTTTCACATTTTTACAATTTAGTCCTATTTGCACAAAACACAAAATACACAAACTTTCACTATAATACCTTAGGGACGAATTCTCATAGAGACTATACAAGTCTATTTCTTTCATTTATTTTGCATTTTGGTCCCCTCAAAAATTTATTTTTGCAATTTAGCCCAAATACTCAAATTTACCAAAAATTCAAAGACAAAACATATTAATCTAGCATATATCTTTTATAATTCATCAACTATCATCATAAAACTCATAAAATCATCAATGGCACATTTCAAAATATTCACCAAAATCAGAAATTCAAGCATGGGTCTTGAAGTATTCGAAGCAACAATCACAAAAATGTAAAAATTATCGAAAATCGAAATCAAACTAACCTTGAATTTTAGCTCACAAGTGCCGAATTTTGGAAGCTTAAAAACCTATCTTTCTTTCTTATACATTCGGCCTTCACCAACAAAAAAAGATGATATGCTTTTTCTTTTGTCTTCTTAACATATATTATAACATTTAATCATTTACTTATATAACCTTATTATATAAAAATTATATAATATAAATTTAAGGTTAATGTTGTCATATGCCACCCACTAACTTAAAAATGGGCTATTTGCTCATTTAATACCTCATATTAAAAAGCCATTATCATTCTAGCACTTTACACTATAGTATGCAACTTTTTCACTTTACGCGATTTAGTCCTTTTTGTTAAATTGAACACACAAACGATTAAATTTTTCTACAAAACTTTCACACACATTAAATAACATATGATAAACACTGAATATATCATTTGAATATATTTCAGACTTGGATTCATGGTCCCGAAACCACCGTTCCGATTAGGGCCAAATTTGGACTGTTACACTACCTGAGAGTCGGAGGAAACTATAAGGAAATAATACCCAAATCTTTTTATTGATAAGGTTTTCGAGGACGAAAATCATTAAAGGGGGAGAGTTGTAACAACCCATTTTTCAGTGAAATCGGAACAATGGTTTCGGGACCACAGATCCGACCCAAAATATAATTTACTTTTTATTTATTATACGATCCGTAATATGATAGACGTGACGTGTGGAAATTTTGAGATGAAAATTTTATCAATTTAGTGCCTAATTACAAGAAGGACTAAATCGCATAAAATGTAAAAGTTGAATTCTAGCAGGTATAAGGATCAGATCGCTATAGAATTCAAAACTAGAGGTCCTTATATGGTAATTAGACCAATAAGAAAATTATGTAGATTTTTCATGGTGACTCATCCATGGAATTATAGACAAAGGTCAAGGACTAAATTGGAAATAGTAAAAACTTAATTAATTAAAAGATGATAAAAGAAAATATTATCTTATTATTGTCATCTTCAACCTAAAATTTTATGGAAACCCTCGGAGAGAGAGAAGAAACTTTCAAGGCCTAATTGGGTAAGTTTCCTTGTCCCATTTTTAGTATTTTAGATATTTATAGAATCGTGATAGCTTAATCTCTCTATTTGGGTGATTAATTTGAAAAGTTATCAAAGTACGAAAATGGGTCATGGATGTATTATGCTAGAAATTGGAAATTTATGGTAGAAAATGAACGATTATTGATAGATAAACAACTTTTACAAAGTGATTTTTGATGAAAACTTGAGTTAGGTACTAAAATGTAAAATTATGAAATTGAAAGAAGAATTCTAAAATTTTATGTATACATGTGCTAAAAATTTTCTAATTGGGCTTTGGTTAGGCTTGGAATAGGGAATAATTTGCATAAGTTTCATTTTTCGAGCTTAGGGACAAAATAAAAAATTATGGAAAAGTTAGGGGCAAAATGGTAATTTTACCTAAGACGTAAATTGAGTCCATTTAAATATGAAATGTATGAAATTGATAGTTAAATTCATTAATATAGATCTGGAAAACACAAAATCGAGGGTAGATCGAGGAAAAGAAAAGATTTCGGATTAGTAGATAATTAAGCGAACAAGTGTTGAGGTAAGTTCGTGTTACTTAATCGGACATGTAATTATGTTAATTGAATGTTGTGTTCGTATGTAATGTGATTTATGATAATGTGTATGTAATGTGATTTATGATAATGTGCTTTACTTGTATGTTATGATGGAAAATTTGCTACATGCTTGAAATGGTGATAAAAGGGTTAGTCTCGATTGAATGTTGAATTCCGATGATTATAAGCGCTCTCCCGAAACTAATAAGGCCCTGCATCTGTTGCAGGCGAGATTTAGCTCGGACGAGTAATCCCATTGACATTGTTATATAAAAGATTTAGCTCGAACACGTAATCCTATATAATACCTCTCGAGTATGCATTAATATTAGGGTTTAGCCTGGACTAGTAATCCTAATCGAGCTCCTCTAAACTTATGTTGTATAAAGGATTTAGCTTGGACTGGTAATCATGTTATATGATATATAATATCCGGGATTTAGGGCTTGTGCATTTTTGCTTAATTGTATGTAGTAGCATGCCTATGTGTGTTTTGAATGTGTTTTATAAATTTTGGGAACTTTAGAGTGTAGGTGAATGCCTTAGAAATTATTTGATTTTAAGTTTTTAAGGGGAGCTAAGCCTGATAGGCCTTAAGAGAAATTGTAGGGGAAATTAGTCATAAAAATGGGCTTGTTAAAGTGGCAAGGAGGCGCCACTTAGGGCCTTAGTAAGTGACGCCATAAGCAGGGTGAAAGGGCCTAGGTTCGAGCAGCAAGGGAAGCAAAAGGGGAGTTTTATTTTGCAGCAAGGAGAGACAGAGGTGGACGGTAATGGGCTACCAAGGGGATGAGCTTTAGATGTGGTTAATTCCTTTTAAAAATTCGGCTAAGCTAAGGAGATAATTGTTGATTTATTTAAGTTATTTTTCAAAGGGTAAAGAAGAGGAAAAATAGGAGATTAGCAAGGGATTGGATAGAGGGATGAGGAGTTGGCCGAATAGGGGGATATAGGTGTAGTATTTTCGGCCAAAGGGAAGAAGTAAGGCCATTTTCATTCTTTTCTTTTCTCTTGTGCCTCTGCCGAATTCTTTCTCTGTTGGAAACCGAAAGTGAATCTTCTCTTCTCCCTTTTATTTTGTCAAAGCCGAAAACACTAGTAAGCCTAGCTGATTTCTTCATCTTTTTCTTCTTCAAGTTAATCCCTCTTCTATAGCCAATTTGATCATAGCACTAAGAGCCGAATATTCCTTGTGCTAGCCGAATCTCTATTGAACCTCTCCATCACATCTTTTCTTTTCACAATTTCCCAAAGAAGCCGAAAGTAAGTTCTCCTAGCCATAACCGATTGTCCATTAGACCCCAAAAGCCGAAACCTATTGATCACTACCTAGTCTATATAGCCGAATATCTCTGTGGGTTTAAGCAAGGGTGCCGTCGACTACAGCTTTAGGGGTAAGATCAGATGTTATTCAATTTTCATTCCTTTTTCTTTTAGCCGAAATCTAGGAACTAATCCCATTAATGTTCTTTGGCCGAAACTATGAAGGAGGTTTCGGGATTTGCCTATAGTCGACTACAATAGAAGATCTTCGGGATTTTAAGAATCCAAGGTAAGCCATATGTGGTATTCGGCCAAGGGCCATTTTCATGGATTTTGTACAAAAGGTTGACCGTGGTATGTACCATGTAGGATTTCGACATCTTTATAGCCAAGTGACTATTTCGGGATTTAGATTCGCAAGGTAAGTGAATATGAATATTCGGCCATATTGGTTATTATGTTAGCCGAATCTGACTATGGTTATTTAGGGGCAGTCGACAGTGGTGTACAAGGATTTTTGGGATTCTGATCCATTTCGGTAAGAGTGTTAGATCGTAGACTTTATTCATTTAGGATCTCATATGTTAGTTGACCGTGTTTTCTGATTAAGTGTGCCTCAATGGATGCGAATACCAGTTGAAAGGAGAAAGGGGTAGTGCCTACCCCTAAGTTCAAAAAGCGGTCAGTTTCTGCTGTTCGGGATTGGCCACCGGGGTGTGGGCCAGCGTCGGAAAGGGATAAGCAGTTCACTGTTATCTCTGTTAGCGAAAGTGTCGGAATCGATAGTATTGTACTTATGGTTATCAGGTGTGTAGCCCTACACCAATTCTTAGTAGATTTACGGTATTAATTTAATGCATGTGTTAATAAGAATATGAAAGATCTGGCTAAAAGTACCATTCAAAGGTACGGCATACTCAGGTACGTTATTCTCTAAAGCTCTGTTAATAGAATTATGAACATTGAATGTGACATATATGAGAATTGGTACAAATATGAAATAAAGAATATGGCATGATTTATGCATGTTTGTATGACGCATGGGGCATATGGGTGAATATGAAAAGGGGAAGTGATCTGGTGGTTTTTACCATAATATCTGGTGACTCAAGTCACACAATCTGAATGTGGTGACTTATGTCACATTTTGTTATCTGGTGACACTGTCACATTATCTGGTGGCTATGCCACAATTTATAAGGGCGATGTGCAAGTCGTCTGCAGCGACTGCCTTCGATGGTGTGTAGCGGATGGAGGGTCAATTTAGTAATCCCCACGGTGTGATTGGTTGGTACGGGTGATGTGTAGAGGATGGTTATCTAGGTTTGGGTTCGGGTTTGCATCATTGCTTATATTTGCTATGTATGATTTGTTATGCTTAAATTGATTGGGAGTTCGTGTTGGTTGTTACACATTGAGTCTGGTGACTCACCCCGTAGTGGGATATCTTTTCAGGTGACACTCAGTAAATGGACCGGGTCGGCAGGAACTTGGTGGTGGCCATGCTCAGCTCAGCATTTGTTTTATTTTGAATCTTTAGATTTAAGTATTTTGGATTTATTTCGGGTTTTGTTTTGATGTAATAAGGCCATTACTATTAACTGCTTTAAGCATGCATTTTATTTGGTTTATCGAGATACGATTATTATCAAACCAAGATTAAATAACATTTCTTAAAATAAATTTTAAATGATTGACACCTAAACACAAATGATTTACAATTTAATGGTAAACTCTAAAAACTCGGTAATTCTCTCAACTTATAAGTTTGAAATATTTTAATAAAGTTTTATTAAAATCTAGACTTTTAAAATGACACCGTTTTCAATGTAATCACAACTCCAATCGATTTCTCTTCAAACTGGCCAAGTTTTCCAAACTGACAAACAAGTTTTTGAAATGTTTTACTCAAGGAACATGCCAGATTCGGCCGAGGCTCGTGGGCCAGGTTTGGGCTGTTTCATGATATGTGGCTCAAGAGTGTGTTCCTTGGTTAAGTGCCCTAAGGGGTACCCTTGAATAAGAAATTGACAGATTATGAAGCTGTACACTTTCAGTGTACTACTTGAGCATCCATCGGAATTCAGTGATTCAATGGGCATGTATCTATTAACTTGGCATGGAAATCTTGAGATGTAATGATAATGACTTGAAAGAACATTGCATGCTCATTTACTTTTACTTGACATGTTTGTAAGTGTTGTGACAAACATGTTTGATTGAAGGCATGTGCTTAGGAAATTTTGCTGATGGATGGAAAACATGATGTTGTGTGCTTATATTTAATAACAAGATTGGTAAGTTTAGTTTATGTTATAGGAACTTACTAAGCATGTAATTCTTACTCCATTTATTTTTCCCTTGTTTTATAGTGCTCGGAAGCTCGTGAAGGTTGAAAGATCATTGGAGCATTGTCACACTATCAACTAGCGTTTTGGGCATATTTAGTAAAATCATTTTGGGTATAATGGCATGTATAGGACAACTTGGCCAATAGTGGCTTAAAATGTTATTTTGTATCCTAGACATTGGAATGGCTAGTATAGGTTCATTTTGGTATGACTAAATAGATTATTATGATATACATATATACACATGTGTTATGTTAAAAATATGTGATTAATGTTGGGAATGTCTAAGTTAAACAAAGGTAAGGTTGTGATCATGTATGCTTGTAGTGATATGCCCTGTGAATGATAGAAATTACCCAATTTGAATGCTTGAATTGGTTGGTATTGGATGTGTGTTTCAAGTGCGGGTCTTGGGTGAAATTTTTGGTAAGAAATGAAGCTAGAAATGGCTTCATTTTGTCTACACGAGCAGACACACAGGCGTGTGTCTAGACCATGTGTGGCGCACGACCTAGTAAAACGGGCATGTAGTTAGGCTGTGTGTCCCCTGCACCTTAATTTTAAGAAACAAAATGCTTAAAATTGTTTACATAGGCAGACGCACGGGTGTGTGTCTCAACTGTGTATGTCACATGGCCTAGAACACGGGGGTGTGTCTTGGCCGTGTGAAACCTACACCTAATTCGAGTTAATTTAATTAACCAAACAGCCCCACACACGAGAGTGTGGCATGGTCGTGTGGTGCAAGTCAGAGAGCACCCTAAATTGAACACGGCCTGTAGCACAGGCGTGTTTCAGGGTCACACAGGCGTGTCCCTTGGACCACAGGGCGTGTCCCTTGGTCCACACGGGCGTGTGAGTCTTACAACTTTGAAATATTTTGTAATTTTGCGAAAAATTTTAGAGGTTCTGATTAAGTCCAGATTCGATTCTAATGCTCGTATTGGGCCTTGAGGGCACGATCAAGGGACATTATGGATGATCTCGGTAAATGAATAGTAAATTTACATAGTTTAATAGAAAAATATTCTGAATGTTCTGGTAATGCTTCAAAACCCTATTTCGGTGACGGGTACAGGTTAGGGGTGTTACATAGTGGATTAGGTGATTTTAGCTTAGGATAGTTGCTTGAAAATTGATCTCTAAGTATAGAATACCCTAGCTCCTGTTGTAATTTCTCTATAGTAAGTTTCTTTTAATAAACTTAGATACTCTTGAAGCTAAATTCAGTAAAATGGCAATACTCAATAACGAATGAAATGGCTAAGTTTAAGTGAAATTAAGAGAAAAATCAAAGAAATGCCATGGAACACTCCAACACTCCAATGCTGGAAATTGCCAAATAGGTCAGCAACATTTTGTTTGCTCCATTGTGTTGTTGATTAAAAAAGCAGGATTAAGTAGGAGTGCGTAAAAAAATAATTAGAAATAGTTTAGGGGCACTCCACTGTAGTAATAAGCTAAGTAGATAATGAGGTAGTTGTTTGCTCCATCCATCTTCTAAGTTAAAATCCTTGGCTTCATGAGTGAATCTTATTCAAATCATGACATGATGGAGTAGTCGGCAATTCGATGTATGCTCCACTATGATTGTCGAGTAAAAAAACATGTGATGATATCAATCCCCTCTAATAAATAGATATATACATATTAAAGTATACAAGATGCCAAGTTTAAAAAGAAAACTGAATTTGGTTAAAAGATGAACTAAGTAATTTAGGAGACACTTGCTACAATCAAAATTGCATGAAGACTTAGAATTTTTATTTTTAGGGCAATATTTTCTACACTGCCTTTGCTAAATAAGCTTTTAAAGCTTGAACAAATTTTTAGACGTAGAAAATTGCTGAGAATTGAAGTGTAAAAATATGTCCTATATGGTTTGTAGTATAATGGTAATTATGTTGCTATGGTAATTCTTGCATTCATGCATTTTTTGCTTGAGAGCAAGCAATAACTCGGGTTTGGGGGTGTGATAACTCTTGAAAAGAGTTGTATTTTAGGCCTTTAGACTTGGTTAATTGCTTGTTGTTAAACTAAGCCTTATTGGATTATATGTTTTGATATAACAAATTAAAGTGCTTTTGAATATAATTAAAGTTGAGCAATTTGATAAAATCAAGTTGAAATGGTTTCAACTGAGTCAAACATTTTTAAATATGTTTTAACCATTTTTAAACAAGTTAGAATTGCTCCAGGACAAAAAAGTATCGATAAGTTTTGTCTAAATATCAATATTTACAAGATATTGATGCGTCTTTGATAAATTGATACCAAATTGACATTATGTTTCTTTCAAACCCTGGTAGGTATCGATCCAATATCGATACTTTGCTTAAGGTATCGATATATTTCGTAAGATATCGATATTCCTACTCCAACAGTCACTAAAATCTGCATTAATTACAAAAAATATCGATACCCTTTTAGTAGGTATTGATACTTGTTGCTGCAGGTGCAATTAATGACCTGGTATTTCATCTTCAACGACTATATTTACTTCCAAAACAACCACAACGGTTAGAAATCAATTAGAGGGTATAAATACCATCTTCCAAAGGTCTATCAATAAGAAGAGTAATGTGTAAAGCTTAAAGATATATCAAAACAACCTAGAGCTTAATTCTTTCATACCTTTTCTTGTAGACACTTGTGAACTTTCACTGTATTCATTTAGCTCAAGTGTTCTTCTTTGTATTTGTGCTTAATTGGCAAACATCTTGATCTTGTGAGGATTATTTTCTTTATTTGCTTATTTGTATCTCTTTTGAGAGAGGGTTTGTTCTTAAAATTTGGGTAGAAAACTTAAGGGTGTTGTATCTTATGATTTTGGGGTATAAGTCTTAAGAGAGATTGTAAGGTTAAACCTTGTCCTCAAAGGTGTTCAAATTAGTGAATTTGGAGAAAATCCTTAGTTGTGGAAAGCTAAGGTAGTGGAGTAGGCAATTAGGGCCGAACCACTATAAATCTTTGTGTTCTTTGCTGCATAGTTTTCTTTACTTCCACCATAATTTCTCAAGGCCCAATTCAACCTAACTATCAACGATCTCAAGTTGATCCTTTCGAGCTAACACTTGTACTTAGGTTAATTTAGTTGTGTTTTAGGGTATTATATTAGAATTTTTTTTTTTTTGAAAATTGCATCATAGAGCTTGGATTGGGCTTAAATGTTATTATATGTTACATTTACTTGTGTGTGGAAAGGATTTGTTTGTTCGTTTGAGTGGCAGGTGCAGAATTAGGAAAATGAAAGTAAAGGAGTGAAGTTCTGTCATGGCAAAAGTTTGCTCTATTTGCCAACACTAATATCTTGGCAAAGTTAATAAGACATCAAGTTAGCACTCAACGTGTATCAACCCCAACTGTATTTTTACCAAAAAATCTACCTGAAAAGAGGAGGTGAAAAAGCATGGGCTGAGGGACCTACCAGAGGAAAACAAAAATATAAAATGAAAGGAAAAAACTTTGAAAAGGAGGGGTTATTTTTAGAGTAGGATTTTTGGAGAGTCTTTTTAGGGAAAAGATCTTAAGAAAAAAAAAGGGTAGCAGTAGAGGCTGAACAGCAGAGCAAAACACAATGGAGAAGAAGAAGGCAAACACCCTAGGCTTTGCAAGACATTGTGCCACCAGAGTTGAGGCTAGACCAGCGAAAGCTTCCTGAAGTTCTTCCTTTATTTTCTTAAACTACTTCTTTGCAAAATTAATTGTTAAAGATGTTGAATGATATTTTGAATTCTGATTTGATTAACCAACCTATGAGTTAAATTTGATCGGGTTGGTATTATTGGATGGTACTTTAATTTTCCATTAATTTGTTCTTTCAAATTACATTCATGCAATCTCTAGACATAGATGAATGCATACTATGTTTGTAAAAATAATCTAATTCTGAAAAGGTTAGGTTAGTTGGACCAGAATTGATTGATACGAGTGGGTGTACGAGAAATAATTACTAATCTATTCGAGTCATTAGTTAGTAGTGTTAATCAAGAATGAAGATGATAATAATAATAAGACACTAAATAAATTTAACTAAACCTAAATCTACTTCTAGGTTCTTGTATCGGCTTTTCCTATTCCTTATTTTGACTATGTGAGTTCCTTTTAGCCTAGATCCAATTGTTTTACCTAACTAATTATCGAAGTAGAGTTCTAAATTATCAACTAGTCGACACCCTAGCAGGATCTTTTGATCTTCCTCTAGAATAACGAGTCAGCAAGAACTACTTATCTTCTGACCTCACAGTCTAGACCTTTGGGGTTAACGTGTTCACGGATAAGCTATAACAATTTTGGGTTAATTCCCACCTAAATGACTTCCTAGGGTTGTCAGGCCTAGGGTTTGTTTTACGTTCTTCCTTTCCCAAACAACTGATCTACTAAGAAACTCTATCATTCAAACAATTAATTAAGTTAAAGCAATTGAAACATGAAAAATATGTAGAATGCACAAATTGATTCTAATCTTTACACAAATATTCATCTAACAATGTTAAAGAAAGAAATAAAAAAGTAAGGAAAAGAGATGCTTATGGATTTATTAATGAAAGCGTGGTTTCAAAACAATCTCCCTCGCAGAAGCCTCACTTTAGAATAGCATCTTCCAATTACAAGAACATAAAATCACCTAAGTAAAAACTAAGATTGAAAGAAAAACCTAAGAATCAAAACCCTAAAATTGTGTGTTTAACCTAATTACAATGGCCTTTATATAAGTTCAACTTGGAATATTAAAGTGCCTAAATTATCTTTTAAGTCCTTAGAGTTCAATTAGGATAAATACACCTAATTTTTGTCCAAAATGTAGTTAAAACATGCATGAATTTTGGGTTGCGCAGGGGGTATGTCGTGACATAGGAGGCCATGTCGTGACGTCGAGGAAAATTTCACTCTAGGACTCATTTTTAGCTTCTGTTTTCGATGTTGAGACATCAGTATCTTGGTGTCTCGACATAGGCATCAATGTTTTCCCAAATAAGCATCTTTAGCTCCCGACTTGACCTACAAGACCATGTAACCTCATTTAGATATATAAAATGTAATAAAAATTACTAGAAAACATAAATTACTACTTAAAGTCTAACAACCTAAATATATACTAAAATGCATTGATTTATTATTAAACAAGCTATAATTATATGTACAAAAAGGATGTAAATAATAGTATGATTTATGAGAGATCAATACGCCAACTTGCTTATCACTCGGGCGTATATTGTACGCCAACTTAATATAACTCAGACAAATCCACCTTCATGATAGCCTTATCACCTTCGGACGTAGTAACGTCTAGAGTTTGAATACTGCAATAATATAGAGACTTATTAGGAGGTATTTGCAAGTATACAGGTCGAGTTGTGATATAGATTTTACAACAAAGTAGGTGAGTACTCCGAGGATCATACCCAAGGGAGGCAAGTACTAAATCAATCTTAACCTAAATAATTAAAGGTCTAATTAATATTTTAAGTCAGTTATAGTATGAAAGTAAAATAAGAAATATGTTTAGAACTTGTAAAATAATAAAATGAAAATGAAAATGAAAAATTGCAAGAGATAGAGATAAATAAAATAAAATCAGACTGGTTTAGGGTCAAGGTGTTCATGGAGGGGCAATACCAATTTTGGGTTAATTCCCACCTTGATGACTTCTCGATGTGGTCAGGCCTAGGGTTTGTTTCACGTTCTCCCTTTTCCAAACAAATGATCTATTGAATTACCCTACAAAACAGTTAAAAGATCATGCTTCCACTTACTAATCCCCCATAGAAGGATTAGTTCCTCATGGCTTTCATAAACAACATGGAGTAGATATAACAATTAATTATAATGGATGAATATTAGAGAGTTTAAGAAAAGCCTGAGTAATAGTGATAATGAATGCGAATCCAAAAGAGTCCATCTCTTTTACAACTCAGATCTATTGAAAGAAAGTAAAGAGCAAAAGAAACGAAACTCTGAAAACCTAAGAAAACAAAATCAAATCTAAAGAGAAAGTCTAAGCTAATAGCATGGTGTCCATAATGTGTGCCAGAAAGGTCTATTTATATCCTTTAGATAGCCGTCGTCCTTAGCCCTAGGATAGCTAAATGTAACACCCCTAACCCGTCTCCGTCGCCGAATTAGGGTTACAGAGCATTACTGATCAATCGAAAATCATATAACATCATAACATTTAATAAATTAAACATATTAAAAACCATTCATTCATAATCAAATTGCCCCTAAATTGAGCCTTTGAAGCCCTAAAAATAGTTTAGAAACAATTCAGGACTAATTTGAAGTAAAATGAAAAGTTTAGGAAAAACATGCAAAAATTGGAAAAAAATGAAAAGTTTAGGAAAAACATGCAAAAATTGGAAAATAGGGGTCACACACCCGTGTAGAACCTCCTAGGCCATGTAAATTTTGAACAAGGGACACACGGTTGTGTCATATGCTTATCTGCCAGGCCATGTAACCCACTAACTTGAAAATTTAAGAACTCTCAAATGACACACAACCCTGTCGCCAGGCCGTGTGCCTTACATGGTTAAGTCACATGCCCATGTCTCAGGCCATGTGAACCCAAAACTACCTAAAATCAAGCCATTCCAAAACCATTCCATGCATAACTATTCGACCATTCATGCATACTCCTAAGGGACCTAAACATCACCTAAACACACATCAAAATGCCATTTCAAAATCTCATTTCAACTAATCAATATACCATTCAAAGGTACCACATTATACCAATTCAACAACTATCAACACATGCCAAAAATATACCATTTCACACTTGTTAACCTAATTCAACTAGGTACCAAAGCATACCACTTATAATCTTTTCAAACTATACAAAACATACCATAAGAGTCGTATATACAAGCATAATAAGGTGACCAAATGACCTAACTTGGCAAGGCATCAAAATATACCAAACCAACATAACTTTCAAAAATTATACATACCAAAGACATCATTAACACATTCGTCAAAATACCATCCTCAAACCATCACAAACATACCAAAAGATCATGCTTTTCAATCACTAAAAGTGATCAAGATGACCTTACTTAACAAGCAATACAAGTTCATCATGTAAACATAAACTTCAAGCCATAAGCATACTAAATCAACCTTTTAATACATCCATGAATCATCAGTACAAAAGACCTATACATGCCATTATTAACCTTGGCCAAAATACTCAAAAACTACCAAATTGACTACTGGTTAGTGTGATAGGTCTCCACTGTGCTTCCAACCAAATTGAGCCTTCATATGATCTACATGAAAAGAAAACAACTAGCATAAGCAATAATACTTAGTAAGTTTGTATAAAGGCAACTTAATTATTGAACATTTTAGAATAAACATCTAAGCAATATTTTCATTATATCAAAAGCTAACTTCCATTTCATTCATTACACCTCTCATGGATAATTGGTGTATCCTTGCATATACATATATATATATATATTTATTTATTTATAAGCATTTCATATAACTATTTCACTTAAACATTTCTTATTACCATAACAATTACACATTACATATAATCATTCTGTAATTCATCTTTCCTTTCAAACTTTCATATAAACTTATCATCCCAGAATCACTTACATTCACTAAACAATGTGAAAACTAAATAAATAAATTAATCATACCTAATATTCATTTACGAAGCACTTATAGAATTAGTACTGAAAATAGTTCATCATATGCTTCCTGTACTGTAACAATTCAATCCAAACTCATTCAGATATATGTGTATAAATATCTATCTTTAACTGTATATTCATCAATATAATTATACTCACATATGATCAAGTAGTTCATTGAACATTTAACATTTACTAATATCTTAACTATACATTAGCCTTTAAGCATATAAATAATTCTATAAATTCCATTAACATTTAGCCCGATGAACTAGTAACTTGACACAGACACTCAGGTAACTACACCACACCAGAGGCATCATAGATGCATAACAGAAGCACCAAAGTGTTGACAGGGGCACAAATGTGCAAACAAGGGCATCGTAGTGCAAATAGGGACACGGAAGTGTACACAGAAGCACCGAAGTGCAAACAGAAGCACCGAAGTCCAAATCCCATACAAGCACACATACTAATGCTATTGGCATACCAATCGTATCCTAGTGATTGCTATATTCAATCGAGCATTTGTTGTTGTAACAGCCTGATTTTGGGGCTATTCAGAACAGTGGTTTCAAAACTGCTAATCTGAGGTTGGAGAAAGTAGTTCTAATGTTATTTTATGTTTTTTAGCATGATTATATGAGTGTAAGAAAATTTTGGTGCAATAATTTTAGCGATTGCATGCAAAATTGCAAAAAAGGACTAAATTGCATAAAGTGCAAAAGTATTTTTCTAGAAGAAAAAGGTGTCTAATAGCTGTAGAATATTAATTGGAGGTCCCTAATGTTCAAATAGACGTTTCTAAGGTTAATAGTTGGTCATAGGGGACAAAGAAATAAATTTTCAATGAATTATGTGATGTTTTGGTGGTAATTTGTCTATAAATAAAATAAAATAAAAAGAAGAAAAGATACCATCTTTTCTCATCCTTCCCTCCACCAAAATTTCCCAAGAAAAACAGCCATGGAAGGTTGAAAATTTTTAGCAACTCATCACCTCTATAAGTTAGTCATTTTGGTGATTTTTCTTGATTATTTTTGTTGTTTTGGGACCCTTGTGTCATGATCTAGCTAATGAGGGGACTATTTTGCAAAATGGTTAAGAGTCTAGGGTTTTTCCATGTGAATTTTCATGTTAATTTCTAAAATTTTATGGAAGAAAATGAATCGTAGTTGCTAAATAAAAAACTTTTGTGAAAGGTGTTTCCATGAAAACACCTAAAAGGACCATTTTGCAAAGGTTATAAAATAGGTGTAAAATGTGAGTAATAATAAGTATTGGTAGTGGCTATAGGAGTAATTAATGTTTAGCTAGGCTTGCTAAGGGAGGAAATTTGATTAGAATCAATTTACGAGCCTAGGGGCAAAATCGTAATTTTGCCAAAGTTTAAGGGCAAAAGGGTAATTTTTCCATGGTATGATTTTTGAGTCACAATGAATAATGTAACTAATGAATAAGCTAAATGTGATGTTATAGATCAAAGAAAACGAGATTCAGACCTAGAATGGGGGAAAAGAGAGAAATTGACGATTAGGTCCCTTTTTACCCTTTTAGTATCGAGGTAAGTTCATGTGTAAGTAAAGCAACTTTATGTGACGTATTTGATATTTCGATGTTGTATGAATTGTATATTGTCTCTATGAGATATATTATTTACGAGTTTGATGAGGTGTCAAGGGATGAAAATCTTTAATTGAACTTTGAGAATGGATAGAATGCAATTGCCATGATACTAAGGTTATTAAGGTTCCGTGTAAGACCATATCTGAGATATGGCCTCTGTATGAGATTTCGTATTAGACCATGTCAGGGACATGGCGTCGAATGTGATATTTCATGTAAGACCATATCGGGAATATGGCGTTGATGGGATACCATATGTATAGGACTCATGAGTATCTTTTAGCATTCCGAGTGATTCAATAGGAACGTTGAAACGAGAAAGTGTGTGACTATGTCACGGGTGGTACAGGTAGGAACCTAGAACTCATGTGAAGTGGATTCGATATATGATGAATCCATGGTAAGGATGTGTAGAATAAGTTATGCTTACAAGACATTGATAACCTTGCAGTCAGTAATCTCTATTTATTATGAATTGATGTATGACAAGGTTTGAAGGTTATCATGTGTTGAACTTATGAGCCTAATTTGGATTATGACATAAACTAACGTATATGATTAAATCGTGATTCTTTGAGTTTGAGATAGAGGAAAGGCAGGCTTAGATGTCGAATAAAGTTACTATGAGAATATAGTAAAGTATGAGCTTTGACAAATAAAAGGTGGTTAAACCAAATGTGGAAACTATGATTCCTCATAAATAATGAGTATGTGATTAAAAGGATGGAAATAATCTACTAAAGAATGTGACAAGTTATAATGAAGAGATTATGATGTTAAGGCTAACGCCAAGATATGTAAATGGTATCTATAAGATAAAGGAGTAAGCATTATGAATGATAAAGTGGTAATCATGAACTTAAATGCAAGTCACATTATAATACCCTTGGGGTTGTGTACAATAAATGAATGTCAATAGTTGTTTATTATTTTCATATGAACTTACTAAGTGTTATTGCTTACTCCTATTCCTTTCCTATCTCTTTAGGTTAATTTAGCTAGCTCAGATTTAAGATCGCCGAAGATGATTTCACACTATCAAGCAGTCATTTTGGGTATAAGTTTTTCAGCTTTCTTGAGATATGGCATGTATAGGGATCTTATCTTTTGATTAATTTAGTCATTGTTAATGTAGCCAAATGTGTTGGCCTAAAATGGTTTATGGTTCAGTTTGAATATAGCCATGAATGATTGCTTGTGATGATTATATATTTATGCATGTGATAGTACTTTCTCATGAATGTGATGATTAAGTATCACAAATGAGAATATGAGAATGATATGTAGCCATGAATGATGGCTTGTGTTGATTATATATTTTTGCATATGATAGTACTTTCTCATGAATGTGATGATTAAGTATCACAAATGAGAATATGAGAATGATATATGATGTTGTATGAACGTGTGCAAGGGAGGGTTGCAAGATGGCTTGGAAAATAGCCTTGAAATTGTCCACGCGGGTAGACACACGTGCGTGTGTCTAGGCTGTGTGTGACACACGATCAGCCCTACGGGCGTGTTGATAAGCCGTGTGTCCCCCCTTGCATGTTAAGTTGGCAAGTCAGTATGCTTAGTAGTAATCACACGGGCTGAGACACGATCGTGTGTCTCAACCGTGTGGGAGACACGACCTAAGACATGGGTATGTGCCCAGGCCATGTGAAGTCTGCACCTAAAATTAGGAATTTTACTTGACACACGGTCTAAGGACATAGGCATGTGCCTTGGCCGTGTGATCTTATTGAGATGATGACGTCATAAACAAAATGTCAAGGTTTTCACACACGGGTGAAGACACGGGCGTGTCATGGTCATGTGAGGGGCACGGGCTATGGACTCGGGCGTGTGTCAGGCCGTGTGAAAACACTTGTAGGTTCGAATTGGAAAATAAATCCACACGGGTGAGGAACACGGGCTATTGATAAGCCACACGGGCATGTCCCATCCTTCACACGGGCGTGTGGCCCTGTTATGAGTTAAAATTTTCTAAATGTTTGTAAGATCCCGGTTTAGTCCCAAACCATCTCGTATGTATGTTTAGGGTCTCGTAGACTCATAATAGGGACGTTGTGAATGTGAATGACAAGTTTCAATTTGAAACGAAATTTTATGGCCGATGTCATATGTTTGAGCAAGTTAATTCGATAATGCTCGTATCCGATTCCGGCGTGGAATACGGGTAAGGGTTGTTACAATTAGTGGTATCAAAGCTTGGTTTAGTCGATTCTCGGACTAACCTAGCGTATGAGAGTTTAGCTATACATGCCATATTACTACTCATGATAGTGTGATATCTCCCGGCTCTAATGAAATTGTTTTGTTAAGATAGAGATGATTCCCAACCGAATAATTTTCAATAATGCTGAAAATGATAATGAGATGATTAAATGTGCTTATGTTGTGTCGAAATTCAGAAAGGTATGAAAAGAAGTTCCTGACATGTGTGTAATAAGGTACGGAATGAGATAATCATAAATTGAGAAATGTGAAAATTCTCGGATTAACCTTCGGAAGAGATATATGGGTACTAATGAATATCCGTAAATATGTAAATAATGGTGGGTTGTATGCGATACCACCGTAATTATAATTTTGGCGGGCTGTGTGCGATACCACCGTAATTATCATTAATGGTGGGCTGTGTGCAAAACCACTGAGTATCTTGTATCATTTTGAAGGGTTCATCGAGAAACTTGACTAAGTGAAATTATATGCGGCTTCGTGGTTATAAGTGCAGGGCATAAGTATAAGTAAATGTGAGCAATGTATATGATATGTGGTTGGGATGTAGTAAGAGTTGAGATGAATAAGCATGATTATGAGAATATGAATCGTTCTTACATAATATATAATGTTTTATTTTACAACTCTGTTATGATGCCACAAATATTATAATAGTATGGGAGTTGAACTGGAAGGTCAATTTAAGTAGAACACAGGAGATGAGTACGATCGTTCAATGATGAATTGAAGGATAAGACCATGGTTGGACCATGGCCGTACATGTGATCCCATATAAGACCATGTTTGGGACATGGCATTGGCTCGATATGTGATCCCGTGTAAGACCATATTTGGGATATGGCATCGGCATCGACATGTGTTCCTATGTAAGGCCCTATCTGGGATAATGCATTGGCATCGATATGAGACTTCATGTAAGATTATAGCTGGACTATAATATTATGATACGAGTAAGACCATAGTTGGACTATGGCAATTAAGTAAACGATGTACTCAAACTCGTAAGATGTTCTCTAATTTGACAAGTGATAGTAAGAGAAAGCAGAGTTATATGTTGGGTATTTAATTAGATATTAATACAGAACTTTAGTAAGTAAATTTATTGTCTGAAATTATGGGTGATAGAAAACACTTGTAACATGAATAAGTGTGAAAATCTGCTTGTAGTGAGTTGTGTGATTACGATGATATTACATTAATGATGAATGCTAAGTCATATGTGTGTAGTCATGAGAGTCAAGTTAGAGGCTTTGCAGCCTCACCCTTTTACCAGTGTTGAATTATAACGAAATTTTACGAGAGTCGAGTTGAATAAGTTCATAAGTGTGAAACCAAATGGTTCAGTGATGGAACAATTAGTAATGCATACAAAGAAGAAAATAGTTGGAAAGTTGAAACAGTTTTGGAAAGAATACCAGGATGTTTTAAAGATTACACCGATGATGCAAGTCACGAATAAAGAAAAAACTAGTCTCGACTATTTGACTCAAATAAGTATGAAGTTTAAAGTATGTATAATCTTCCCGATTTGATGTTCACTAGTGAATGGAAAATAATATGAGGTTTATGATGATGGAATTAGTCAGAGAAATGATATTTGAACTGTAAAAACGTTTGAGTATGATAATCATGGTTGAATAGATTATAATGATCTCTTGGAG
Organism: Gossypium australe; assembly: GCA_005393395.2. Taxonomy (NCBI): domain Eukaryota; kingdom Viridiplantae; phylum Streptophyta; class Magnoliopsida; order Malvales; family Malvaceae; genus Gossypium; species Gossypium australe. The sequence goes on from CM016614.1 coordinate 79,989,936, forward strand.
TATTCTGTATAGTATTTATTCACCTTCAAGGGTTACGTGGTTGTTCATTTTCGGATGAAATTATGATTGTGTGAGAATGTAAGCTGACTATAAAATTAGACGAAAGTGCTGTTGATTTGGTTGGTCTAGGATCGACATTTCTTTATCTCTCTAGAATTCTATTCTATTGTGTTGGAATGAAGTCGGTTGTAAAAAATTTATGTGAGATTATTCTTAAGTTTCTACTGATCATGGTTTTGTCTTATATATATGTGGGAAATATATTATCTCTGTTATGACGGAAGTCCAGAATCGATAACCAGTGTTATTCTTTTGACTTTCTCTAAGGAATTACCAAGATCTTATTATCTTCTTGTGAGTTATGTTCTCGGACTTCAGTACGGTGTCGTATCTTGGATATCTTTACCTCGATTTTTCTATCATTCCTATTTCGTGAATTATTAATCATGGTTTATCTTTAAAGTATGTTCTTCAACATGTGATAGCTATGTTTGCCATGATTATGCTTTTAGTTCGATCATAGAAAAGTGATGATTCTAATATTTGGATACCTCTAATTTTCGTATAAGAAGTTAATATTGATAGGGGTATAAGTGGTGAAATTGCAAGTTCTAAGTTGTACGATGGATTTTTCAGGTAAGTCAATTAAATTCAATGCATTCAATCGAGATACCGTTGTTACTCTGAACTAAGGCAATAGTAAAGGTTTTTTGTTAGCATAATAAGAGGATTTTAAGAAATTGTGTGTTTGAACTGCATCCTCAATATGAAGAAAAGAGGTAATTTGTATCTTTAGATGGTTAAAGTTATATAAAAAAGAATTGTCCGACTGGTAATTTATAGATGATCACTTTTATATCTGTGTTGTGAATGCGATGATATAGTATAATCTAATGAAGACGTCATACGCTTCTTGAATCCTGATGAGCTAAAGTATCTAATGTTGTGGAAAAATTTGATTGTAAGACAGTGATAATGGCTTGAGTCATTGCAAGAGTATGTGTAGTTATTGAATTACCTTCGGGAAGCAGATATAGTACAGACATCTGGATGGAAAACCCTCATTTAATTGATGCGAGTTGGTTACTTGATTGACCTTATTTGATGGTGGCCTAATTCTAGCGATAATAAATGCTAAAGCGAGTTTTCCTTGCAAAGCTGAGAAGTTCAGAAGTGTGATAGTAATTGGTAATCTAAATGAGTTTAGAATGAGTTTACTTCCAATGTTAAAATTTAGGTCGGTTATTGTAACACCCCAAACCCGGCCTAGACGTTATGGCCGACTCTGGCGTGTCACATTGAAGTGTTTTTCGAAAACTATGTTTTTATTGAAAACCCTTCTTAATTAAAAGTTCGAGTAAAATCCCAGTTACGTTAGTTTTTTTTTTTTGAGGTTTATTAAAAAGTTATCACTTTCAAAACCTTATTGTTACGGAAGCCTAATTTAAAGCAATGATTTACAAAAACGTGATGTTTAAAGATTAAGTTGTGAAAGTGTAATGTTTGGAAAATAATTATTGTTTTGGAAAACTGCGATCTACTTTTAACAGATAGGAAACGTAATAACTAAAAATCCCAAATTAAAAACCAGAAATTAAAAGAGGCCTTATTATAACCCAATAAGAAGCAGTTTAAGTAAGGTAAACTAGACTACTAAAATTTGAAGTTGTTTGTAGTGTGGCTACCTCCGAGTCCTCCTGTACGTCGAACCGCCTACTGAGGATTACCTGAAAAATTAAAAAGAGGGGGTGAGTTTTCCAAAACTCAGTGTGTACAACCCTCATCGATCATAAAGCATGCATCACATCAATCCGGGCCTAAGCCCTATAACACCCCTAACCCGAAACCGTCACCGGAATAGAGTTAAGAGGCATTACTGAACAATCGAAACATTCCACATCCATTTCACAACACAAAGTCAACAATCAATCAAACATAATCAAATACAATCATACAGTCCCTTATTGAGGTCTACGAGACCTTAAACACGTGTTAGAAAGAGGTCGGGACTAAACCAAGCACTTACAAAAATTTTCTGAAATTTAAAGATTTTTCCAAACTGCAGAGGTCACACGCCCGTGTGGGAAGGCTGTGTGCCTCCCACGGCCTCAACACGCCCGTGTGCCTAAGCCGTGTCAAAATAGGGCATACATACTGACTTATCCACACAGCCGTGGACACGCCCGTGTGCCTCACCTATGGTCGCTACTGACTTCACCACAACGCCAGCCACACGCCTGTGTGTCCAACCCATGGTCAATCCTGACTTGTTTTGAATTTCAACCACTAGGGACACGGTCGAGCCACACGCCCGTGTGCTCAATCGTGTGGGCAGTTATATGCCATTTTCAAGGCCAAACCTGCCTTCCACACTTTGAATCACCTACAAGCTTCAAGTCAATACTAATTCATGCTTCTAAATGCATTCAAACATACCATTTCATGCACCAATTAATCACCAACAATACCATCTACTTCCATACCTAATATCATCACAAATAAGTCCATTCAAAGTAACAATTGTACCTCTCAAAAAATATATATATCAAGCATCATGTAATCCATGCCATAATTCATCTTCAAACCACATCTTTCATCAACCATATAATCATGAAAATATACCATATTCATAGCTCATTCATAAGTTCAACATCATTCAACTTCCAAGCCAAATCACATGACAAGGATTAAGCATTTCGAAACATGCTATAACTTCTAGCCTATACATGCCATATTTCAACTATATACATCTTTCCAAAAGTACCAAAATGGTTAGCCGATAGTGTGATTTAGTCGCTGACGGTCCCCTGATCCGAGTAAGCTTTACTGACACTGTAAAACAAAGAAACAAATCACACTGTAAGCTTTCAAAAGCTTAGTAAGTTCGTAATATAATACAATTAACTCATTGAATCAAATCAATGTACAAATTGAACCATCACATAGATAATTTACCAATGATACACAAATTCAACTATATCCAATACTCACATAGCATTCCATTCATCTACTTTCAATTTCACCAACCACATAGGTATCATACATACCTTTTCCAACACATAGTTAATCACCAATCATGCTACTCAACCGCTCGACTTTACATTTTGATCAACCTTTGCTATTATTTTGATTTATTCACACGCTTAGTGCCAATTCGTAGTCAAAACATAATTGTCATCGCACACTTAGTGCCAATACGTTAAACCGAGCTTGTGTCGATATCGCACACACATTGCCAAATAAATAAGCACACACAGTGCTTATCAACTCTGTCTCAATTCAATTACGCACACTTAGTTCCTCGTCCCTCAATTTCATTCATTACATTTCTAATTCAATAACTATTATTCAATGCACATCACATAGAACATAAATTAACAACTTGTACTATATCCGAACTTACCTCGGACGTCAAAATACTGAAACGGTCGATTAATCGAGCACTTTGTCTTTGCCTCGATCTCGATCCAAACCTCTCCTTTCTTGGTCTATACACATTCAAATTTAACTCATTCAATCATCAATTCATTCAATTTAGTCCAAACACACATATTTAGGGCATTTTGCAAAATAGCCCTCACATTTTCACATTTCGACACTTTAGTCCCTAACTCACAGAATCACAAAATACACCAAATTTCTACTCACACAAGCTTAGCTGAATTCTTCCCATGCTAATACAAATCCACACATTTCATTTATTCCACATTTTAGTCCCTCAATTTACACTTTTCTCAATTTAGCCCAAATTACTCAAATTCACCAAAATTTCAAAGACAATATATGTTAATCTAGCACATATCTTTCATATTTCATCATCAACTATCAAAAAGCTCAAGCATTCATCAATGGCATATCTCAAAATCACCATCAAATTCTAAAATTAAAGCATGGGCTAGCTAGGGCACAAAGCAACGATCACAAAAACGTAAAAATCATCAAAAACCGAGCTTGAAGCATACCTCAATCAAGGACAACAATGGCCGAACCTTATTGTAGTCTTCTTCTTTTCTTTTTCTTATGATTTTCGGTAAGGATGGATAAAGATGAGCAAATTTGGTTTTGTTTTATTTAATATTAACTTAATAGGCTTTTTAGCATTTTACCCTTAATGAAAATTAATAATAACACCTTATGCCATGCTATCATCTTCCAATAACTATAAAATGGGCTAATTGAAATATAAATCCTCCAAATTATAAAGACAACAACCATTAAGCACTTATCCATCAGCACACAACATTTTACACTTTATGCGATTAAGTCTTTATTGCTCATTAAACATACAATCGATAAAATCTTCACACAGAAATTTCACACAGGCTAATTCACATACTGTAAACACAGAAAATAATATTAAAATATTATTCTGACCTCGAACTTGTGGTCTCAAAACCACTGTTCCGACTAAGGTCTAAATCGGGCTGTTACAACTCTCCCCCTTTAGGGATTTTCGTCCCCGAAAATCTTACCAGTGAAAAGGTGTGGATATTGCTCTCTCATTACATCCTCGGGCTCCCACGTAGCCTCTTCAACTCCGTGTTTGTGCCACAACACTTTCACTAAGGAAATTCTTTTGTTTCTCAACTCTTTGGTCTCTCGTGCCAAAATTCGAATCGATTCCTCACTGTACCACAAGTCTGACTGAATCTCAACTTCAGTAGGAGCAATTACATGAGACGGATCATATCTGTGCCGTCGAAGCATCGAAACATGAAACACGTTATAGATCTTTTCTAACTCAAGTGGCAACCTCAATCTACAAGCAACCGGCCCAACTCGTTCAATGTTCTCATACGGCCCGATGAATCTCGGACTCAGCTTGTCTTTTTGGCCGAATCAAAGTATTTTCTTCCACGGAAACACTTTTAAAAACACTTTATCACCAACTTTGAATTCGATATCCTTTCGTTTTAAGTCTGCATAAGACTTCTGACGATCTGATGCCACTTTCAAACTATCACGAATCACTTTCACTTTCTGCTCAGTCTCTTTTATAAGATCAACCTCGTGAATCTTATTCTCACTCAGCTCAGTCCAATACAATGGAGTTTGGCATTTTCGACCGTAAAGAGCCTCATATGGTGCCATTTTGATACTAAATTGAAAACTATTATTTTACGGGAATTCAATCAACGACAAATGTTTTTCCCACGTACTCTCAAACTCAAGTATACAACATCTCAACATATCTTCGAGAATCTGAAAAATCTGCTCGGACTGACCATCCGTCTGCGGATGAAATACAGTACTAAAATGCAACTTTGTGCCTAAAGCTTCTTGCAATTTCTTCCAAAACCGCAAGGTAAATCTCTGATCTCTATCAGATACAATAGATAGTGGCACCCCGTGCAATCTCACAATCTCAGTAATATACAATTCAACCAATTTATTAAGTGAATAATCTGTCCTCACTGGAATGAAATGAGCTGATTTTGTTAATCTGTCTACTATCACCCAAATTCCATCTTTCTTTCCCAGAGATAAAGGCAGCCCCGACACAAAGTCCATCGTAATTCTATCCTATTTCCACTCAGGAATCATGATCGGCTGTAACAAATCGGATGGAACTTGATGTTCAGCTTTAACTTGCTAAAAAATTAAACACTTCGACACAAAGTCAGAGATGTCTCTTTTCATACCATGCCACCAATAAAATTGTTTCAAATCATTATACATTTTTGTACTCCCCGGGTGAACAGTCAAACGACTATTGTGAGCTTTATTCAAAATCATCTGAATCAACTCTAAATTCCTCGGAACACAAATCCGATCTTTGAATCTCAAACAATCATCACTATCAACTCGATATTCTGAATCAAAATTTCAATCACATTGAGCTCGTTTTGCTATCATCTAGTCATCACTTTTCTGGGCATCACAAATCTGACGTACAAACATCGGCCTTACTTTCAACTCAGCCAAAATTGAATCATAATCAAATAGATCTATCTGAGTACTCATAGCTCGCAAAGCACATAAAGTCTTTTGACTCAAGGCATCAGCAACAACATTAGCTTTGCCCGAATGATAATCAATCACAAGTTTGTAATCATTCAATAATTCTAACCATCTTCTTTGCCGTAAATTCAATTCTTTCTGAGTCATCAGGTATTTCAAGCTCTTGTGATCTGTAAAAATATGACATTTCTCACCAAATAAATAGTGACGCCAAATCTTCAATGGGAACACAATAGCGGCCAATTCAAGGTCGTGCGTCAGATAGTTCTTTTCATGCGGCTTTAACTGCCCCAGAGCATAAGCGATAACTTTGCCTTCTTGCATCAGCACATAGCCCAAACCATTAAATGATGCATCACTGTAAACTATGAATTCTTTACCCGATTCCGGTTGAACTAACACTAGTGCTTCTGTCAACAATACTTTCAACTGCTCAAAACTCTGTTGGCACTTTTCTGACCACTCGAATTTAACATCTTTCTGTAGCAACTTCGTTAGCGGAGTTGCGATCATCGAGAAGCCTTTCACAAACCGTCTATAATATCCTGCCAGTCCCAGGAAACTACGGGCTTCAGACACATTTCTTGGAGGTTTCCATTCCAAAATAGCTGAGATTTTACTTGGATCAACTCGTATTCCCGCAGTTGATACAATGTGCCCCAGAAAACTAACCTCAGGTAACCAAAACTCACATTTGCTAAACTTTGCATACAATTTCTTCTCACGCAGAGTCTGTAGCACAATTCTCAAATGTTTGGCATGTTGTGTCTCATCACAAGAATAAATTAGAATATCATCAATGAACACCATAACAAAGCAATCCAAATACGGTCTGAATATCCGATTCATCAAATCCATAAACACTGGAGGAGCATTTGTTAGTCCGAAAGGCATAACTAAATATTCATAGTGTCCGTACCTCATTCTGAAAGTAGCCTTTGGCACATCTAATTCTCTAACGTCAACTGATAATAACCCGTATCTCAAATCTATTTTCGAAAACACTGTAGCTCATTTCAACTGATCGAATAAATCATCAATACGAGGCAATGGATATTTGTTCTTAATCATCACTTTTTTCAACTGCCTGTAATCAATACACATCCTCATAGTACCGTCTTTCTTTTTCACGAACAACACAGGAGCACCCCAAGTTAAGGAACTCGATCGTGCAAACCCTCTATCAGTCAACTCTTGAAATTGAGATTTCAACTCTTTCAATTCCGTTGGTGTCATTCTATACAGAGCTATTGAAATAGGAGTCGTCCCCGACACTAATTCAATACCAAATTCAACTTCTCTGATTGGAGGTAATCACGATAATTCTTCAGGAAACACGTCTGCAAACTCACAAACCACATGCACAAATTCAACTTTCTTTTCTGTCACTTTTGTATCAATCAAATATCCCAGATAAGCTTCACAACCCTTTCTTACATAGTTCAAAGCTTTCATCACAGATAAAAGAGCTGGAACCCCTTTCAAATCACTGGATTCAATTCGAACTATCTCACCATTCTGACTTCTCAATTCAATACTCTTTCATTTACAATTCACAATAGCGTTATGTAGAGTGAGCCAATCCATACCCAGAATTATATCAAATTCATCGAATGGTAGCAACATCAAATTAGCCGAAAAACAAGCATCCCGAAACATCAATGGGCAATTCTTGCATACTTTATCCACCAAGACACACTTGCCTAAGGGGTTCGATACTCTAATTACGAATTCAGTAGACTCAATAGGTAGAGTCTTACTTGATACTAGATCACACACACATAGGAATGAGTAGAACCTGGATCTATCAATGCAAACACAACCAGCAATAACGTCTTGAGATGATGCCTCCTCTCGTGCGCGTATAGCATAGGCTCAGGCAGGTGCTCTCGCCTCCGATCTCACAGCTGTGTCGGTAGTCCCATTTTGAATTCCACTCACATTTCCGGTGTTTCTAGGTGGTCTGCCCCTAGCCATCATATTGCTCGGTCTCACATTCTGAACATTTTTTGGGCAATCTCTAATGAAGTGATCTCGTGATCCATACTTGTAGCAATTTCTGTTGTTATACTTGCCCCAACATTCTCCTACATGTCGTCTACCACACTGTCCACACTCAGGTTTGTTGCTTTTGACACTTCCAACACTTGATTCAATTGGAGCTTGAGTTCGCGGACCAACACTTTGTCTTACACGGTCTCGATTCGGATGTATAAGTGAAGCATTTGATCGATTGCTTGCATCTCTAAATCTCTTCGTCGAAGGTTGAGAAAACTTACTCATCGATCTTTTTCTTTCATCACGAGCTTCAGAATTGGCTTTCTTCTTTTCTTTACTGAGCTCCTCGGCTTTGCAGGCTCTTTCGACTAACACAACAAATTCATTTATGTCAAGTATCCCAACCAACAACTTAATATCTTCATTCAGCCCTTCTATAAAGCGTTTACACATAGTAGCTTCGGTCAAAACACATTCCCGTACATACTGGCTCAATCTCACAAATTCCCACTCATACTCAGTAACTGACAAGCGACCTTGTTTCAGCTCGAGGAACTCTTTACGTTTCTGATCAATGAATCGTTCACTAATATACTTTTTTCTAAACTCAACCTGAAAGAAATCCCAGGTGATTCTCTCTCTTAGAACCACGGATGTCAACATCTTCCACCAGTTATAAGCCATATCTCTCAATAAAGAAACTGCACACTTAATGCATTCATCAAGGGTCAACGACATCTCATCGAATACCCCGAATTGTATTCTCGAGCCAAAACTCTGCTCGCTCAGTATTGTCACTAGCTGTGGCCCTAAACTCTTCGGCCCCGTACTTAGGAATCTTATCCACAGGAGGTTTATTCAACGGATCGGATCTATCACTTGTGGCACAACAGGTACTTGTGGGGGTGGAGGTTGTGGAGCAGCCGGGTTTGTTCGAACAAACTCCGAAAACCACTCACTCATCATTCGAAAGAATGCTTGCTTAGCCTCTCCTCCCTCACTACTATCATTCGGCCTAGATGTGGCCGACGTTGTCCCTTGAGCAGGAGCAGGCGCGTTACTCTCTATATCGTCAGCAACTGCTCGATCGAGATCCATTTGCTATACAAAAACACATTTATAACTTCAGGATTCATCACACTATCGCAATTTCATATATGGCATGTATAGCTAGACTCACACGCACTACGTTAGTCTAAGAATCGACTAAACCGTAGCTCTGATACCAATAAAATGTAACACCCCTAGCCCGAAACCGTCACCGGAATAGGGTTAAGAGGCATTACCGGACAATCAAAACACTCCACATCCATTTCACAACACAAAGTCAATAATCAATCAAACATAATCAAATATAATCATATAGTCCCTTATTGAGGTCTACGAGACCTTAAACACGTGATAGAAAGAGGTCAGGACTAAACCAAACACTTATGAAAATTTTCAAAAATTTAAAAATTTTTCCAAAATGCAGAGGTCACACGACCGTGTAGGAAGGCCGTGTGCCTCCCACGGCCTCGACACGCCCGTGTGTGTAAGCCGTGTCAAAACAGCGCATACATACTGACTTATCCACATTGCCTTTGACACGCCTGTGTGCCTTACCCGTGGTCGCTACTGACTTCACCATACGGCCAGTCACACGCCCGTGTGTCCAGCCTGTGGTCGATCCTAGCTTGTTTTGAATTTCAACCACCAGGGACACGGTCGAGCCACACGCCCGTGTACTCAACCTGTGGGCAGTTATAGGCCATTTTCAAGGTCAAACTTGCCTCCCACACTTTGAATCACCTACAAACTTCAAGTCAATACTAATTCATTCTTCTAAATGCATTCAGACATACCATTTCATGCACCAATTAATCACCAACAATATCATCTACTTCCATACCTAATATCATTACAAATAAGTCCATTCAAAGTAACAATTGTACAACTCAAAAAATATATATATCAAGCATCATGTAATCCATGCTATAATTCATCTTCAAACCACATCTTTCATCAAGCACATAATCATGAAATATACCATATTCATAGCTCATTCATAAGTTCAAGATCATTCAACTTCCAAGCCAAATCACATGACAAGGATTAAGCATTTCAAAACATTCCATAACTTCTAGCCTATACATGCCATATTTCAACTATATACATCTTTCCAAAAGTACCAAAATGGTTAGCCGATAGTGTGATTTAGTCGCTGACGATCCCCTAATCCGAGCAAGCTTTACTGACACTGTAAAACAGAGAAACAAATTACACAGTAAGCTTTCAAAAGCTTAGTAAGTTCGTAATATAATACAATTAAATCATTGAATCAAATCAATGTACAAATTGAACCATCACATAGAAAATTTACCAATGATACACAAATTCAACTATATCCAATACTCACATAGCATTCCATTCATCTACTTTCAATTTCACCAACCACATAGGTATCATACATACCTTTTCAACCACATAGTTACTCATCAACAATGCTACTCAACCGCTCGACTTTACATTTCGATCAACCTTTCTATTCTTTCAATTTATTCGCATACTTAGTGCCAATTCGTAGTCAAAACATAATTGTCATAGCACACTTAGTGCCAATACGTTAAACTGAGCTTATGTCGGTATCTCACACACAGTGCCAAATAAATAAGCCGAAGCTTCTATCGTTTCGCACACACAATACTTATCAACTCTGTCTCAATTCAATTACGCACACTTAGTGCCTCGTCACTCAATTTCATTCATTACATTTCTAATTCAATAACTATTATTCAATTCACATCACATAGAACATAAATTAACAACTTGTACTATATCTGAACTTACCTCGGATATCGAAATACCGAAACGGTTGATTAATCGAGCAGTTTGTCTTTGCCTCGATCTCGATCCAAACCTCTCCTTTCTTGGTCTATACATATTCAAATTTAACTCATTCAATCACCAATTCATTCAATTTAGTCCAAACACACATATTTAGGGCATTTTGCAAAATAGCCCTCACATTTTCACATTTTGACACTTTAGTCCCTAATTCACAAAATCACAAAATACACGAAATTTCTACTCACACAAGCTTAGCCGAATTCTTCCCATGCTAATAAAAATCCACACATTTCATTTATTTCACATTTTAGTCCCTCAATTTACACTTTTCTCAATTTAGCCCAATTTACTCAAATTCACCAAAATTTCAAAGACAAGATATGTTAATCTATCATATATCTTTCATGTTTCATCATCAACTATCAAAAATCTCAAGCATTCATCAATGGAATATCTCAAAATCACCATCAAATTCTAAAATTAAAGCATGGGCTAGCTAGAGCACAAAGCAATGATCACAAAAAAGTAAAAATCATCAAAAACTGAGCTTGAAGCATACCTCAATCATGGAAAACAATGGCCGAGCCCTATTATAGTCATCTTCTTTTCTTTTACTTATGATTTTCGGCAAGGACGGATAAAGATGAGCAAAAATTTGGTTTTGTTTTATTTAATATTAACTTAATAGGCTTTTTACCATTTTTCCCTTAATGAAAACTAATAATAACACTTTATTTCATGCCATCATCTTCCACTAACTATAAAATGGGCTAATTGCAATATAAATCCTCGAAATTATAAAGACAACAACCATTAAGAACTTATCCATCAGCACACAACATTTTACACTTTATGCGATTAAGTCCTTATTGCTAATTAAACATACAATCGATAAAGTCTTCACACAGAAATTTCACACAGGCTAATTCACATACTGTAAACACAGAAAAGAATATTAAAATATTATTCTGACCTCGAATTTGTGGTCTCAAAACCACTGTTCCGACTAAGGTCTGAACCGCGCTGTTACAAGCCGATTACAGTAACGGTGGCGTTTGGGCCTTAGCCCATAATAGCCTCAGCTAGGCCTGATCCCATACCTCAATCAAATCAGATCATGCAATGCACAAATGCCCAACCAACCCCGCACTCCGAATCCCTTCCACCTCTACACTCCTGTGGGGATTTAATCGACCCACCTATCCCTACACTCCTTATGTAGCACCGGTTCTGGCACTAACCAATATTGCAGCAGAGATGCCAATATCATAATAGGCTTTAGGCCATGGGTGGATCCACAGTCATCAAACGACCATGCGACCCTAACAATTCATACACTTCATCCAAATCAATGATCCCATCCCCCAGGCAACATAATATCACATGAATGCAAATATACTAAAAATGGCATACAATAACAACCATATAACATGTAAGGGCATTTTAGTCATTTTACCCTATGGGGGTATTTCGGTCATTTCTACCCTACAAGGGTATTTCGGCCATTTTACAAATATTGGGGGTCTCGGTACTTGTTACAACCTCCTAGAAGGTCTACAGTCACCGCGAGTGACATAGATAACATATAAGGTCAAAACGGTGTAATTGGGCCCGAAGCCCAATATTCGGCCCAAGTGGGCCCACACGCTCGTGTGGCCCATTTAGCCCAAATTCAGTAACGACTATGTGAGCGTTATAGCCCAGTTCAGTTTTTTGCCACTTTTAGTAAATTTAATCCATGTAGGGCCCACGAGCCCATTGGGCCCACACGGCCCATATCGGCCCAAGAGCACGAGGACGGTCATGGGGACCTCTATCGTTGAATCGACTTTCCCCACACGAGCGTTTGTGCCCTCGTATGGTAGCTGTTGCCGTATTTTTGGCTTTTCGGCATTTCGATATTTGCCGATCTACAGTTGGAGTGATGTGTGTACACACCTTGTTGGAGAACAACGCAGTAGCCCACGAGCATAGATCCTATATTCGATTAAGGTATACGGTTAGCCATTCCATTACTAAGATTTAACAAGCCTTCAGAAGCCGAACCCAAGACTAATGCTTACCTTAACTGAATCGGCTTCTACCTCCTAACCCGTTTGATTATGAATCGATATCACCTCCTTGTGGTTTCTCTGTACCACAACATTATCTATTAAGCATCAATATCCAATAACCAAGGTTAACCAAATACTAACCTTAGGAAAACACGCAGCCAACAAGAGAACTAGCATTCGGTCAATGATTGAAAGCACAAACCACTTACCCCTAACAACCGACCAATAAATAAATTGCACGCGGACAACCTTCAAGAGAAAAACATATTCGGCTCTTCAGAGGCTTTGATGATGCAGATTAAAGTAGATGGGGAGGAAGAGAATCGACCAAGTATAGCAATCAAATGCCGACCAAAATAGAAAAGAAGAAGAATAAAAGATAACTAATATTCGGCCTAACTCCAGATTAAGAAAGAATACTCAAGGTTGACAGAGAAAAGTTGCAGAAAAAGAAGTAAAGAGAAGGAGAATTCAGTTTTAGAGAAGAACTTCAAATGAGAAAGAAAAGAGGGAGGGAAGGAATTGGTTCGGTCACATGAAGAAACAAGAAGAGCAGAAAAGTGCCAAGAGGAGAATTCGGCACAAGCGGCAATTGTTTGCAAAGGAAAAATAGCAGAGAAAAGGGGTATTTCTCGATTTTGGAAAAAGGCAAAAAGATGAACAAAAAAGAGCCAAAAGCTGAAATGGCTAAAAGAAAAATGGCATCCCTCTCATACTCTGTCTGAATTTGCATAAAGAAGTAGCAGAATTCGGCTACAACACTCCTCTCCTCCAAATCCCTTGAAAATCTCCTCAATTCTCTCAACACCCCTAATTTGAAACACTTTCAAACTCCTCCTTGATATCATCCATGATCCACTCCTTAAATCACTCATTTTGTAACACCACACACTCGAGACCGTTGTAGGAGTCGAGTACGAGGCGTTATTTAACTTATCTTACTACTTCGGGTATAAAAAAATAATTTATTTCATCATTCACAATAAATCTGTCCATCTGCGCAATAGTCATTAATTTAATTATAACTCGAGTTACAAAACTTGAAATTTAGATCCGTAAATTTTCCCGAAAACTGGACTCATATATATTCTCACCATAAAATGTTCAGAATTTTTGGTTTGGCCAATTAGTACAGTTTATTCATTAAAGTCTCCCCTGTTTCACAGTCCAACGGTTCTTCCACTCTTCACTAAAAATCAATTTTCTCATTGTACAATTTTCTTATATTGTTTCTACTTATTTTTACTAAAATTAGACTCACTAAAGAATCTAGAAATATAAATTATAACTCTTAATTATATTTTTACAATTCTAAATGCTTTTCTAAAGTCTAAACAGGGGACTTCAAATATCATTCTGACCCTGTCTCACTAAAATTCAAATATCACAGAATGTAGAATTCCTTTGCTTACACTGTTTCTTTCATATGAAAGTAGACAAAATAATATTTAATTCTATATCTTATTCATTTTTTAATTTACACTGTTTCTTTCATATGAAAGTAGACAAAATAATATTTAATTCTATATCTTATTCATTTTTTAATTCCATTTCTCGTATTTTTTATGATTTCTCAAAGTCACATTACTGCTGTTGTCCAAAAACTGTCATTGCAAATTTTTACTTTTTCATACTTTCTTTGTAGTAAACATCACTTCGATATCCATACAAAATAATTCGATCCCTATACATGCCATAACTTAAAACATTTCAAAAGCATTTATATACCAAAGTAAAGGCTTGATAGTGTGATACGAGGCTCTGACGATCTCCAATCCAAGTAAGTTCAACACACTATAAAACAAAGGAAAGGAAAAGAACGAGTAAGCTACTAATAGCTTAGTAAGTTACATGTAAACAATAAGCACTCAATCAATAATTAACATTTTCACATACAATTAATTAATATCCTTCTTAGCAAATTTAATCACTTACACATGTACAATCTTACCAGTTCACTTGCACATACATTTAAGTACTTAATCATTATCACGTATGCTCATTCTTTCAATTATACCTGCATACACACTTCATCTCATATTCACTTTAATTTATTATTAATCCCGTTGAACACTCAGAATATACACGGATACATAGAGAATTAGCACATAAGTGCCACACTGATATGTAGCCGAAGCTACCACTGATATGTAGCAGAAGCTACCATTGTAATGTAGCCAAAGCTACCACTGTAATGTAGCCGAAGCTACCGCTGATCAATAACACTGGAAATGTCCACGGGCCTGCTCACACAAGCTGTCAGGTGTCTGCAACACATGCTAGATCACCCAGCACCCAGGACTCACTATAACACTATAACACTGGTCTCTAGTGATATATCACTTGTATCCACTTCTATTCCTAAGTTCAATTGGAATTTACTCTTAACACTTATTTTAAACACTTTATCACTTGAATAATTCATAAACAATTTTCCTTCCACATTCAATATTAATTCACATATCAAATATAATTCAAAATTTATAAAAATATATTGCTATTATTTACACATAACTTACCTCGGATGCAAAATGACTATTTTCGTAAATTAGTCGATAACCTTCTCTTTTCCCCGATCACCTTCACTATTCCTTCTTTCTTGATTATGGAGCTTGGAAGCTTGAAACAAACCCTAGCTATGGAAAACCCTTGAAATTTCGTCCTAATGAAGAAGATGGACATATTTTGCCATCTTTTTCCCTTTTAATTTCTTTTTAATACGAAATGACTAAAATGCCCTTCATTAAAACTTTAGTTATTTTTATCTATGTATGTCCATTTTTGTCCATGGAAATATAATGATCTAATTACCATTTAAAGACTCCTACTTCAAACCCCCATTACAATCAAGTACTCTATGAATTAGAACCCCTATTTAGCAACTTTTGCAAACAAGTCCTAATAGGCAATTTAAGCATGCAATCAATAAAATTTCTTATCGATACTCTAACACATGTATATAATCACTCGGTAAATCATAATAATTAATCGTAATAAACTTTTATATCTTGGATTCATGGTTTCGCAACCACTGTTCTAATTAGGCCATATTTCGGGCTATCACACATTTGACTCATTCAAACTCCCCAACATAGAGTTCAAAACCAACACCAACTCTTGCCCACACATGAGTAAAATAAATAATCCCATTTTCATGCAGTGAGGCTTGAACCACTGTTCTCCGTACCACATCTGTGACGCCGCAACCATTCCACCACAGGCTCTCTTTGTGCCTCTTTTTAATCACAATTACTTAAAAGGCTTAATACCAAGAGTCACGGTTCCCCTAATGCTAAAAATAAAAATTTCCATATGAGATGGCTTGACCCCAGGACTTCATAGAAGCCCCAAACCTTCCAAAATCACTCTCCCAACAGATCCATCGTGCACTTGTGCCGTTCTCTAGTTCTCAAAAGTTTTAAACACTCCCATGCCCAAGGCCCAATAGGCCCAATTCTACTAGGCCTAGATTCAGGGTGTTACAGTTATGATTCTTGTTATTATTGCTATTTCGAGATATAATTTGTGTATTGATGAATCCAGAACTTATGCAAAAGTTTTGGTATGAGGCACAGTAGTAGCACGCCTTTTCATCCAAGAATAATAAAATGAGTAGTTATATGAGTAGATGTTCTGGTGATTGAGTGTATATGTATATCACGATATTTTTGAGTTTACGTCTAGAGGTCGATTTGTCGACAGGTAAAATCTGAATTTCAAGAGTATTCAGGACTATTATAGTCGATGAAGATTCTAGGGAGAAAAATGAGTTGAAAATACTACAGATTTTGAATCGGGACTGTTATTATCCCCAAAAAGAAAGATGGCATTTGGAATGTGGTAAATTGTTTGATAAAGATCTGTATGATCATTTTACCATGTGCAGAGTTCTTATTTGACATATTTCTGAGTATATATGTTCCAAAGAGAGAGTGATTTAGATTTTAAAAATGTGCCCCGACACTATGTACTAAAGTTTAAAGGTCACTAGAAAGAGATATACAAGGTTAAATCGATTTGTGATTCTGAAAAGTTGGTGAAAATATTTCATGAAAGTTGAACTTCTTCTGGTAAGATTTTCTGGGACGAAAATCCCTAAGGGGGGAGAATTGTAACAGCTTGATTTTGGGGCTAGTTAGAATAGTGGTTTCGAAACTGCTAATCTGAGGCTAGAGAAAGTAGTTTTAATATTATTTTATGTGTTTTAGCATGATTATATGAGTGTAAGAAAATTTTGGTGCAATAATTTTAGCGATTGCATGCTAAATTGCAAAAAAAAAAGACTAAATCGCATAAAGTGCGAAAGTATTGTTCTACAAGAAAAAGGTGTCTAATAGTTGTATAATATTAATTGGAGGTCCCTAATGTTCAAATAGACCTTTCTAAGGTTAATAGCTGGTCATAGGGGACAAGGGAATAAATTTTCAATGAATTAGGTGAGGTTTTGGTGGTAATTTGTCTAGAAATAAAATAAAATAAAGAGAAGAAAAGATATCATCTTTTCTCATCCTTCCCTCCACCAAAATTTCCCAAGAAAAACAGCCATGGAAGCTTGAAAATTTTCAGCAACTCCTCACCTCTACAAGTAGGTCATTTTGGTTATTTTTCTTGATGATTTTTGTACTTTTAAGACCCTTGTGTCATGATCTAGCTAATGAGAGGACTATTTTGTAAAATGGTTAAGAGTCTAGGGTTTTTCCATGTGAGTGTTCATGTTAATTTCTAAAATTTTATGGAAGAAAATGAATCTTACTTGCTAAATAAACAACTTTTGTGAAAGGTGTTTCCATGAAAACACCTTAAAGGATCATTTTGCAAAGGTTATAAAATAGGTGTAAAATGTGAGTAATAATGAGTATTTGTAGTGGCTATAAGAGTAATTAATGTTCAACTAGGCCTGTTAAGGGAGGAAATTTGATTAGAATCAATTTACGAGCCTAGGGGCAAAATTGTAATTTTGCCAAAGTCTAAGAGCAAAAGGGTAATTTTTGCCATGGTATGATTTTTGAGTCACAATGAATAACGTGACTAATGAATAAGCTAAATGTTATTTTATAATAAAAGAAAATGAGATTCGGAACTAGAACGAGGGAAAAGAGAGAAATTAACGATTAGGTCCTTTTTTACCCTTTTGGTATCGAGGTAAGTTCACGTATAAGTAATGCAACTTTATGTGACGTATCTGATATTTTGATGTTGTATGAATTGTATATTGTCTCAATGAGATATATGATTTATGAGTTTGATGAGGTGTCAAGGGATGAAAATCTTTAATTGAACTTTGAGAATGGATAAAATACAATTGCCATGATACTAAGGTTATTAAGGTTCTGTGTAAGACCATATATGGGATATGGCCTCGGTATGAGATTTTGTATAAGACCATGTCAAGGACATGGCGTCGAATATGATATTTAATGTAAGATCATATTGGGAATATGGCGTTGATGGGATACCATATGTATGGGACTCACGAGTATCTTTTAGCATTTCGAGTGATTCAACAGGAACATTGGAAACGAGAAAGTGAGTGACTATGTCACGGGTGCTACAGGTATTTACCTAGAACACATGTGAAGTGGATTTGATATATGATGAATTCAATGGTAAGAATGTGTATGAATAAGTTATGCTTATGAGACATTGATAACCTTGCAGTCAGTAATCTCCATTTATTATGAATTGATGTATGATAAGGTTTGAAGGTGATCATGTGTTGAACTTATGAGACTAATTTGGATTATGATATAGATTAACATATATGATTAAATTAGATTCGTTGAGTTTGAGATAGAGGAAAGGTAGGCTTAGATGTCGAATAAAGTTACTATGGGAATATAGTAAAGTATGAGCTTTGACAAATGAAAAGTGGTTAAACCAAATGTGAAAACTATGATTCCTCATAAATGATGAGTATGTGATTAAAAGGATGGAAATAATTTACTAAAGAATGTGACAAGTTATAATGAAGATATTACAATGTGACAAGTTATAATGAAAAGATTATGATGTTAAGGCTGACGCCAAGACACATAAATGGTATTTATAAGACAGAGGAGTAATCATTATGAAGGATTAAGTGGTAATCATGAACTTAAATGCAAGTCACATTATAATACCCTTGGGGTTGAGTAACATAAATGAATGTCAATAGTTGTTTATTATTTGCATATGAACTTACTAAGCTTTATTGCTTACTCCTCTTCATTTCTTATCTCTTTAGGTTAATTTAGCTAGCTCGGGTTGAAGATCGCCGGAGATGATTTCACACTATCAAGCAATCATTTTCGGTGTAAGTTTTTAAGCTTTCTTGAGATATGGCATGTATAGGGATCTTATCTTTAGATTAATTTAGTCATTGTTAATGTAGCCAAATGTGTTGGCCTAAATTGGTTTATGGTTCAATTTGAATATAGCCATGAATGATGGCTTGTGTTGATTATATATTTATGCATGTGATAGTACTTTCTCATGAATGTGATGATTAAGTATCACGAATGAGAATATGAGAATGATATGTGATGTTGTATGAACGTGTGCAAGGGAGGGTGGCAAGATGGCTTGGAAAATAGCCTTGAAATTATCCACACGGGTAGACACACAAGCGTGTGTCTAGGACGTGTGTGACACACAGTCAGCCCTATGGACGTGTTGATAGGTCGTGTTTCCCCCCTTGCAAGTTAAGTTGGCAAGGCAGTATGCTTAGTAGTAATCACATGAGCTGAGATACGGCCGTGTGTCTCAACCGTGTGGGAGACACGGCCTAAGACACGGGTATGTGCCTAGGCCGTGTGAAGTCTACACCAATATTAGGAATTTGATTAGACACATGGTCTAAGGACGAGGGCGTGTGCCTTGGCCGTGTGATCTTATTGAGATGATGATGTCATAAATAGAATGTTAAGGTTTTCACACACGAGTGAAGACACGGGCGTTTCATGGCCGTGTGAGGGACATGGGCGTGTGTCAGGCCGTGTGAAAACCCCTGTAGGTTCAAATTGGAAAATAGATCCACAGGAGTGTGGAACACGAGCATGTGATATGCCACATGAGCGTGTCCCATCCTTCACACGGGTGTGTGGCCCTGTTATGAGTTAAAATTTTCTAAATGTTCGTAAGATCCCAGTTTAGTCCCATCTCGCATGTATGTTTAGGGTCTCGTAGACCCATAATAGGGACATTGTGAATGTGAATGAGAAGTTTCAAGTTGAAACGAGATTTTATGGCCGATGTCTTTTGTTTGAGCAAGTTAAGTTTGGTAATGCCTCGTATCCGGTTCCAGCGTGGAATACGGGTAAGGGGTGTTACACATGTAATGCATTACCTTGATATATATATTTATCAATCAATGGCACTTCATCGTTTCTGTAACAGCCCGTTTTCAGTCAAATCAAAACAGTAGTTTTGGGACCACAAATATGAGTTTGAAATATTTATTTTATTATTATTTTGAGGTCTACGGAATGATAGCATGATTGTATGAAAAAGGACTAAATCGCGTAAAGTGTAAAAGTTGAGTTCTATTAGCTAAATATGTCTAGTAGCTATGGAAATTTAAACTGGAGGTCCTTATGCGGTAATTATACCATTGTTAATATGATTGGACAAAGATGGACATGAATTAAGTGTTTTATGTAGAAAATTAACAAGGTTAAATTAGTAAATAAATAAATAAGTTAAAGTAAAAAATAACATAACAAAGATATCATCTTCTTTAGTTGATATTTTCCACCGAAAATAAGAAGAAAGAAACTCCATTGTTGAGCTTGAAGGTTTGGCTAGGTATTAACCTTGCATGTAAGTGTATTTTCATCCCATTTTTAATGATTTCTATGTTTTTGGAGTTGTTGTATCTTAATCTATCTAGCCCAGGGACTAATTTGTGAAACTGTTAAAAGTTTAGGGTTTTACCAATGAATATGTATGTTTTTTGATGTTTGATGATAGAAAATGGATGGTTGTTGTTAGATAAACAACATTTGTTAAGTGATTTTTGATAAAATTGTCAATTAGGATTAAATTGAAAAATGTGATAAATTGTGTGGTAAATGTGTGAAATAATGAAAAATATGGGCTACTATGAGTATAGGTGAAATTCGGCCAGTATGGGTGTGGACTCAATTGCAAGAATTTGCATTTTTATGAGTTAGGGACTAAATTGTAAATAAGTCTAAAGTTTAGGGGAAAAGTGTAATTTTTGCCATAATATGATTTTTGGGTTAAATTGAATAGAATGATATTTAAATAAGTTAAATTTGATTATATATAGATCAAGAAAAGCGAAGTTCGGAATTAGATCGGGGAAAAACAAAAAAGTGTATTGATAGCTCGTTTCTCTCCGTATAAATCTGAGGTAAGTTCGTATGTTAATAAGCATTAATGTAATTGTGTTTTAAATACTTATAATTGTATTGTTGATGAATACGACCTTATGGAAATATTCGATGAAGATTCAATAATGTGAAATCCTGGTTGAACCTTAGGAATAGATAGGATACAAATGACATGTCATTAGGGGTTATTGTGTTTGGATGTTGGTCCGTACGTTCTACCGGTGGCTGAGTTTTTCGATATTTCTTACAGATTCTCTTTAGCTTGTGTGAGCAGAACCATGTAGCTACGTCTTGACCGTCAGCTTGTGTGAGCAGACCCGGTGTTAGCTCGAGATGAGCATTTACATATGAGATATGAAATTGAGATGGTTTCGACCATGTATTGGCACTTAGGGTGCGAGATTCCCAAGTATCTTATATTATTTCGAATGGTTCAACGGGTATATTGAAGATATGAAAAGTTAAGAGAATGACATGTATCAGCGCAGGTATGTACGTAAACCGTATAAGCATTGAATCCATGAAGTTTGTAAGTATATGATCTACTATGTGGATGAACATGTATTAGCCTTGTGATTAAGTTAAATTGTTGTGTTTTATGATAGATAACTTAATTTTTGAATGAATGGTAAGTTATATTTAATAATCATACGAGATTACTAAGCTTTGAAGCTTACTCTATTTACTTTTATGTGTTTTAGAGTGATTTCAAAGCTTGCTCGGATTGGGTGTTGTCGGAGATCTCATCACACTATCATGCTGTCATTTTGGTACTTTTGAACTTATGTACTTGGTTATATGGCATGTATAGGTGTTGGGTTGATATGGTCAATATGTTGGTAATGTTTTTAGCCAATTGATTTCGCTTGTAAATGGTGAATGTTTGGTTATGTGTATAGCCATGTGATTTGACTTATTTTGGTATATTTGGTTATGTATATATATGTGCAAATGGCCTTTTGTTATGTGGTTGATAATTGCTATGTGAATGCCTATTGTGGATTGGTATTTTGAGTACCAAATAGTTGAATTTTGAGTTTTGGTATGCTTGTGGTTTTAGGCAAAATAATGCATAGTTGAAAGTGACCATTTAAGTGATTTTTAGATGTGAAATTAGTATGAAATTGAATGGCTAATTGTAATACTTGTGTGCTTTGTGGTTGTTTTTATTGTTATACCATGAATTGAACTTGGTTTAGATGGGTTTAAATGCTTATTTAAGATATGGTCATATGCAAATTGTCTTGTGAAGGTGAATGTAAGTTTGGGTGAGAAAGATGGCTTGGAAAATAGCCTATTTTTGTACACACGAATAGAGACATGGGTGTGTGTCTCAGCCGTGTGTGACACACAGTTAGGTGACGCAGCCGTGTGTCCCCTGATACTTAATTAGAAATCACGTCAGTAGCTCCAATAGGCCAGTACTAACACGGCCTAGCACACGGGCGTGTGAGGCCATTTCGAAGGGTACACGGGCTACTCATACAGGCGTGTGGTTGGCCGTGTGACCCAAGTCAGGGAGTTACACGGAGTTGAACACGGGCTAGGACACGGCCATATGATCCCATTTCGAATGTCCACACGGCCTATGACATGGGCATGTCTTTGACCGTATGAGACTCACGGCCGGGCCACACGGGCGTGTGTCCCTTGTACTTTGAAAATTTTCTATGTTTTCAAATATTTTTCTTAATTTATTGGTTTAGTCCCGAACCACTTCTAATGCTTGTTTTTAGCCTCGAGGGCTCATGTTGGGGACTATATGATTATATTTGTATGGTTTTTAATTGATATGAGAATTTTAAATTCAAATTGTACAATTGTTTATGAGATTAGTTTGGAAATGCTCTGAAACCCAATTCCGGCGATGGATACGGGTTAGGGGTGTTACAGTTTCCGTACATATAATATGATATCAATATATATTCATACTGTCAATGTGCCACCACAAAAATTGTCATCATCCATTAATCACTTTCATGTGAATTTAATTTCAATATTTAAAATACTATAATAACATATACAATTTCAAATGTATTTATATAATTTACCAGAAACAATAACTTATTTTCAATAAACTTACAATTTACACATCATACATTATGGACTTACCTTAATCCAAGTAACATTTAAATAGATAATCTATATTTCATAATCACCAAATACATTAACAATAGTTCGCATATCCTGTAATCTGATTAATTCCTCTAATTGATACATAATAATAATTTATCACATCTTTACCACTTAATTTGACCATAATATAAATAACTATTTACATTCATCCAAAGTGGAAAATAATAATTTCTACCCTTATATGAACTTACCTCGACAAATACAGTTGTAACAACGAAGTCGACGACTAATCCAACCACAATTTTCCTCTATTTTGATCCGTTTGGTTTGTTTTTTGACCTAGATAATAATGTTTCACTCAATTAAACCATTCAATAACTTAAAAATAATTAATTTACCTTATAACTCTTATTATTGGGAAATTTACAAAATTACCCCTAATATTTTAAATTTTATACAATTTAGTCCCTACATCCAAAACTTAAAATTTCACCACAATTAATAAAATATCATGTTAAATGATTTTCTTAAGGTTCCATATCAGCCCACCCTTTTCTTCATTTTGCACAAATTTACCTTGAACTTTACTTTTTCAACAATTTAATCCCTAAACATTAAAATTATCAAAAATCACTTAACAAAACTTTTATATTTAACAACCAAGCTTAACAATCTATCATAAACTTCAAAAACATATTAAATTCACCTATGACACAATTTATAACATTTAACAAGTTTACAATTTGATAGCTAGATTAAGCTAATACGAGCTTAAAAGGATAAAAAATACTAAAAACGGGGCAAAAATAACATACCATGCATTGAATTGAAGTTGGTCAAAACCTGCTTCTCCTAAAATCATGGCTATTCGGTTTTGAACTAAAATATTAAAGGAAAAAGATGAAAATTTTTTTATCCTCTTTAATTACACCAAAACGAATCCAATACCATCCACCAACTTTAAACATGCAATAATTACCATCCAAGTCCACGAATTTATCTTTTCATAGCTATTAGATCCATTTAACTAATAGAATTCCACTTTTGCACCTTTTAAAATTTAGTCCTTTTAAATTAATTAACTATCTAAACATTAAAATTTCTTAACCAAATTTTAATATGACCTTAATAACACTCTGTAAATGTTTAATAAAATATTTAAAACCACTTGACTTTAGGGACATACCACTTGAACCTAATTATTCTTTCATTTAACATAAATCATTAAATCAAAATTTATCATTACACTATATTCGACTCATAAATATTAAGTGATAATATTTACGGACTTACTTGTCAGATTTGTGGCCCTGGAATCACTATTTTCGACACCACTAAAAACCAAGATGTTACACTAATGTTCCCGAGCATAAAGCTCGATTGTACAAACCAAAACGCCGTTGTTTCGTGTTTAATTATTGCCATAGAGTCGATGTCACGGCACACCCGTACCTATGTCACGACGTAGCAACCAACATGTCCCTCTATAGCCATCTTCAAGAGTACTTCGCGAGACTCTAAGCCTGTGTCATGACATTGAAGGTAGTTTCTCACTTTCTCTATTCTGCTTTCTATTTTGCAATATCAGATCCCCCATATTGCGACATAGCGTCTAATATTGCCCCGAAATGCCTTCCAATGTTCTTCTCCACACTCACAAAGTTTATTAGCTCTCCCTTAGGCCTCATTCGGCCCTTGAAGTTAATAAAAAACTCGATGTGCACATTTTATTGAATGTAAACAAAACTAAAGAAACTAAACTAAAACATAACGAAAATGCTTGTATTCAAGCTCCTTAAATATAAAAACTTAGGTCAATCTGCTGCACCGAATTACGGAAGATCAAACTCCCTGACACTTAAGTCATTACTTGTCCTCAAGCAACATAAAAAAAGACTACTAAATGAAAAATGACGATCCTTGATCAATTTGGTACAAGTATTGATTTTGTAGCATATGACTTAGGCCTTTCACATTTACTAACAATTTCAACATTATGAGTAGTTGACCTACCACTTTTCATCATAAATATATAAGTTTAGTATGTTACTATACATGTATTAAGGTTCTCACCTATATAAAACCATCAACCAATCCTACAAGTACTTTGATTATCTGAGCAAAAGACAAATAGTCATTTGTGTGAATGTTCAGTATGATATCCATTCATGTATAAGGATATTTAGGTCAGATAGGGCTTTTTGGCTTGTAATGTTCTGAGGGTTAGGACAGATATGAAATTCAAAAACGGTAAGCATCAAAAGGATACAGACACGAAAAATAGTTTGGCACATTGTATTGATCCCTATTCTCCACCATAATGACCCTTTCCTGCTCATCGTCTTATTTCTCCTTCTCTCACCTTCCTTGTCTCTTCGTATATAGGAATTCATAACATGACATAGTAACTATGGCTAGCCTTGCGAGTTTTTGTGCACTAATGAACGAGTTTTTCTTTCTTTTCTGACTTTGTGACTTTTCTCCTTTTTCAATGTATCACACTCATGAATGCTTTTTCACTAGTTTGAGACTTTTTCTACTCGTACCAATTTTCTCTTTGGATCTTTCTTTTTTTTTTTTTGCACATTCGAGCTAACTTATAGTTCCTATGTTACACCAATATTTCTCATTTCACTCTAGTTTTACAAACTCCACTGTGATGTATCTACTTAACCTTCAATACGTATGGCCAAACATCTATAAACGTTTGGTGCAGAACCAAAGAAAAATAGCATATACAAATTAACATTTTCAACCTCGAGGTTTGAACTATGGTTCATCAAGAAGTGTCAAAAGGCTCAAAATTGGTACTAAAGGTGAAGTATAAATAGGATAGCTTTTTTCCTCTGGGATATATTCCAAATAATATCTCAGGTCATCCCTAAATATCTTAACATGCATAAATTTCATCAACCAAACAAACACAAATCCAACCATTTATCATTCATACTAGCATGTTTGTTTCCTTGTATTTTCTATATCACTTGGTACAAATGGTAGCTTAATACCTATTTACAGTGTAACATATAAAACTTCAGTAATAAAATAATCAAAAAATTTAAAATCACTTATCATCATGCCAAACTTTTTCATAAATACAAGCAACATATGTACATGCTCCTAACCAATCACTTGTATTTCTACAAGCTTAAGCACACCAAAAGACAAGAAAAATAAAAAAATACATGTAAAAAGAAGCAAATTTTCTATGTTACCCCCCACACTTTAGTTGGCACATTGTCCACAATGTGTAGCTCATTAAAAGACAAGGAAAGATGTTACTTGATTGATCGTGATCACTCTAACTCCTATTAATGGGTGCTTCCTCCTTTGATCATTGAAAGTTCGAGTTTGTTTGTGTCTCCTTTGTGTCAGGTTCCTACATAGAAAAATTAAACAAAATGAAAAAAAGCTAAAAAAAATGTACTTATTAGTCCTAGTCCTACAAAGTCTAAATTGAAATTATCCAAAATTAATACAAGTCTTTTAAGAAAAATCAATCACTCATCCTCCTCATCGTCCATCTTCTCATCCTCATCATCCTCCTCTTCTTCTTCTTCCTCTTCGTTTTCCTATGCTTCCTCATCCTGTTCCATATTTGTTGGACTAAACATATCAGGTGTATAATTAAAGACTCGTATGTTATTTTGCCTAGCAAACTCTTGAAAAATTAGTCTCGATTCTTGCATCCACTTAATCATCCAATCTAACTTTGGATTACTGTTCTCACCAACACCTTGTTGAGCTCGTGCCAACCTTTGTGACGAGGTGGGCGTAGCTATCATTTCTTATTGTTGCTTGTTACCATCCTTGATCTGTTTGGCCCGTAACTCGATGTATTGCTGGAACAAGGTGTCTCCAATAATGCTTCATGATGGTTTCAATGATTGTTTAGTTGATGTCATAGGTACACCTACCTTTTTGCATAAAGTCGTCACTAGATGGGGATAGAATACTCCCACCTTCTGGCTACTAATACTTCTTCCCATATTCTGGTGGATCCATTTGCCAACACACACCTGCTTTTTTTTTTTTTTTTGCAAAACAGCATATAGTAAAACTAGTCTAAAGGTATTAATATTAGAAACTTTAAATTAGATATAATTCATGTGCAAATGAACTGAATCCACATCTTAGCCTCAGGGAACAAAATAGCTTGATGAAAAGATACTGGGATATTTGTACCTATGCGATACTTCCATTCATCCCTTCCTTTAGTTAAAAAGTTTATAACACTATCCATATATATGTCTCTAAAATATTCTAAGTTAGTTTCATTGATAAAACCATTTTCATAATATGGAGTATTATAAAATTCACAAATTATTCGAGGGGTTACTCTCACCTTTTTCCCTCGCACAAGTACTGTATCCCATATATGTCCTTCGGTATTTATAGACTCATGGTCCCGTAAAGATGCGTAGAATTCTTGAACAACAGGGACCACAATATTATCCTTTGGGATGTCCAAAAATGCTCCCATTGATTGTAACATCCTGAAAAGGGCCTATGCATTTTCGGTTTAATTGTACGAACTGACATGTCTTATGTGTTATGAATGTGTTTTGAACATTTTTGGAAACCTGGAAATGTATGGAAAAGATGTAGAAATGAACATTTTGGAAACCTGAAAACGTATGGAAATGTTAAGTTCAAAAATGGAAAGTGAACATTTTTGGAAACTAGGAAATGATTTGGAAATGATTCAAAAGAGGAAAGTAAACATTTCTGGAAACTTGGAAATGTAAGGAAATGACAAGTTTAAAGAGCCGAACGAAAATTTTTGGAAACTTAGAAATGACTCAGAAATGTCGAGTTTTAAAGTTTAAAAGAGGAAATTAAGGCAATGTGGCCTTAAGAGAAAAAGTATGTGAAATTTGACACACAAGCAGGCTTGGAAAAGTGGCCTGGAGATGCCACTTAGGGCCTCTGGAAATGGCGCCACATGCAAGGGTGTTGGGCCTGAGTTCGAGTCACATGGGAAGCAAATAAAAGAAGTTTTATTTTTGCTTCTAGAAGCCCAGAGGTGGACGGCACAAGGCTTGCAAAAGAGGAGTTTCATTCTCTTTTAAATTCGGCTAATTAGGGGATAAATAATGGATTTTATTTAGATTATTTTCAAGAGATAATTGTGGATTAATTCCTTCTATTTTTAATGGATAAAAGAAGAGATAATAGAAGGATTATTATTATTAATTCAAAGGATAAAGTTATCCAATAAAGAAGAGTGGTGGCCAAGTAAGGGATTCTGAGTAGTAATTTTGGCTATAAAAGGAAGGAAAGAGGGCTACTCATCAATTTTCTTCCTCCTCTTTCTCTGCCGAATTCCCTAGCCTCTCTTCTCTCCTCTTTTTCTTTTGTCTAGCCGAATTCCTCTTCACCTTTAGTTCCCCTTGCCGATTTTCTTTAAGATCATATCCCTTCTCTTCTCATAGTTTACTTTCAAAAGTCGAATCTTTGTCGTGACAGAAGGGTGTTGCCGATTTCACCCATAGAGGTAAGAATTTTATGGTTATCAATTATTCTCTTCTTTAAGCTGAAATATAGAAATCTAACTCCTCTAGGATTCCATGGCCGAAACTTTGAAGGGCCTTTCGGGATTTGTCTAGGTCGACTACAAGGAGGAGAATTTCGGGATTTAAAAGACTCAAGGTAAGTCATATGTACATTCGGCCTAGAATTATTTATCATGTTTAAGGATGAAATCGGATCTAACATGTGGTTTAGGAATTTCGACAGAAGCTACAACCAAGGGATAATTTCGGGATTTAAGATCCTTAAGGTAAGTTTTAAGTGTATAAATCCTACTAGGATTTGGATTTGTGGCCAAAAAGGTTTATTAATATGTTTAAATGATTGGCCGAATATAGGAGTTAACGGATCTAAAAGCAGTAGATCGATTTTTCGGGATTTCAAGGAGTTTGTTAAGCAAATCAGGTGTGTACCCCACACTATCTTTTAATACGTTATATGGCAATATGTAATATATGTATGTATAAGAATGTGAATATGGCTAAGTACCCTAATGTGGTACAAAGTACTCAGGTACGTTTCCTACTCCTGCTAGGATTACGAAATATGTTATATTTTAACATATGAAAAGTGACATGAATGTGAATTTAAGTATGATATGCATGATATAAAATATATATGGGGCATTCGGGTTATATGAGAAAGGGGAAGTGAACGTGGTGACTTCGGTCTCACTATCTGAATGTGGAGATTAGGTAAATGCCTTATTTTAATTTCAAGTTGGCTATACTTTCTAGCTCCATGATTTTTCCCTTGGCAGAATGTTCACCAAGTCAACTACTCGTGTGCACAACTAGAGGATGAGGCCATCAAATTTATTTTCCCTATTCGGCTATCTTTGAAAAGGCCTATAAATATTTTGCACATTTTCATTTTGTAAGGACAACTTGAATTTTAATGAAAAAAAGCATTTCTTTTGGTGAGTATTCACTCTCCTTATTCTCGAGGTTTGAATTGACTTATCTAGTTTTCTAGTGGCGTCGTTCTTTCCTTGTTTTGAACTTATCATCCTAACGGGTGTGGCATTCATTAACCTATACCGTTGGTTCCTATCTCGCTAGATAGTGGGTCTCGGTTTTATCTCAAAACTCATTCCATCAATTTGAAACTTATAAGATTTGGGTCTTTAATTTTTATTAAAGGTTCTTTCTTGTTTCAAATACGTATCCATCTCAAACTATCAACTATCTTTACCTTTCAGAGATTTTATTTCCAATAAAATCATCCTTTTGTTAATTAAACGAGAAACTACCTAATTTACGATCGGGCAACATTTACGATTCGCCTCCTAATCCGAGACGGACCGTTATCACATTGAGTCTGTTGACTCACCCCGTTGTGGGAACATTTTTTAGGTGTTGAGCAATAATGGACCGGGTCGGCAGGAGCTAAAGGTGGCCATGCTCAGCTTGAAGTTTTATTTAATTTGGACACTTTATTTTATTTTATTCAAGCACTTTAATTTAATTTTTGGGAATTTTTGATGTAATAAGGCCATAAGGCTATAGTTGCATTTCTTTATTTTTACTTTTAGTTATTGAGATTACGAATTATTATCAAGTAAAGATTAAGTAATTTTTTTTTAATAAACCCTCAATGTTTTGTCACTTTAAATAAATGGATTTCAATGATAGAAAATTGGTTTTCAGCACAAGCCCAACCCAAAACATTATTTCCTTTAAATCACACAAGTTTTTCCTAAGTAACAAAAGAACTTTGAACCGGTTTACTTGAGGAACATACCAGATCCGGTCCAGGCTCGTGGGCCGAGTGTGGGGTGTTTCAGTTTGGTATCAGAGCCTAGTTTTAAAACTCTCGGCCTGTGGGCTAAGGCCCAAAACGTTTTCAAATCGAGCCAAGTAAGCTTTATGGAAGTATTTCTGAAAATAAGCAGGTTTTATGGCATGGCACATAAGTCTCCGACCCG
This sequence comes from Gossypium australe, assembly GCA_005393395.2. Classification (NCBI taxonomy): domain Eukaryota; kingdom Viridiplantae; phylum Streptophyta; class Magnoliopsida; order Malvales; family Malvaceae; genus Gossypium; species Gossypium australe. The sequence continues at coordinate 80,020,646 of CM016614.1, forward strand.
CAGTCCACCAGGTAAGTACCCCTAACCATCTGTGTGATTATGTGATTTATAGAAGGGTAGAAAAGGAATGGAACGTAGAATAGAATGATAGGTACTTGAACCCTAGGACTAGTCTACTCAAACACAAGTACATAAGACTTAAGGACCACTAAACAAACCTAGGGCTAAGTCAATCGAGTTAGGGTGTGGTAACCCCTGTGCGCATGTCTAGGATTGGATTCGGAAGAGCTTGGTATTTTAGCAGTCCTAGTGACTCACCTCCTCTTCGCAGGAATCCTACCTGGTGCGTAGCTTCGGTTCACCCTAACCCAGAGGGTTCAGTGGTGTGGCAACCTCTGTGCGCATGTCTAGGAATGGTTTCGGTGGGAGCTTGGTATTTAAGCAGTCCGTGTGACTCACCTCCTCTCCACTCGAATCCTGCCTGGTGCGTAGCTTTGGTTCACCCTGACCAAGGGGACTCGGTCATAGGCTAAATACAATAACTAAAACCCGAAAGGGAACTAGCCGTGTTTTTATGGAAACCCTAATTGTAAAACTCTTAAAAATCATATTTTCTTTAATTTGTGAAAACTATCTCAAAAAAAAATATTCGAAAAATTTCTGAAATTTCAAAATTTCCCCTAGTGGTAAAATTACAAAAAATGCCATTGGTTTATAAAATGTCCAACTACCCAACAGTTTTACCAAAAATTTCATTATTTTATAACAAGTCCAAAAACCCTAATTTGCAAAATATCAAAATACCTTGATTTTTGGAAAATTACAAAACTGCCCCTAACTTACAAAATTACCAAAATGACCCTGGTTTCCAAAATTATGCAACATCACCGTTTTGGAAAGTACAAGTCTCAAAAAGAACTCTCAAAGTTTTGCAAAGTTTGGAAATACCCCGAAAATATTAAACTTTACAAATTTACTCTGGTTTATTACCAAAATACCCCCGAGGTCCAAAATTACCGAAATACCCCCGGACTTCAAAAATTTTCCAAAATACCCCGGAAATTCAAAATTATCAAAATACTTTGTGACAAAATCACCAAGGAACTTTTTCGTTTGAAAAATTACGAAAATAACCCTGTAAGGCAAATTACGAAAATACCCCTAGGTAGTGAGAAAACAACAACAATGAAAACTACAACGTTTCTCTGAATGAACGAAAGTTCATAATTGTTTGATGGATGTACGAATGAATGAAAAGACTGTGTGCATGTATGAATACGAAAGAACCACTCCTAAAACTCTTTTCATAAAATTTCTTCGTGGATAATCAAGTGAAACAAAAGTACTAATTCATAAAACTTCTTAATCAGATCTCGATGTTAGAAATGAGCTCTAGAGGACGTGGTCGTCATGGACGCGATAGAGGAAGAATGACTAGGTCAGAACCCGTTAGATCGGGTCAAGGGTCTGATAATGAGGTACCACCGCCACTACCACCCCCAGCTGTTGGTGTTGAGCAGCAGGCTCAGACGGGGGAGGATGCTGTGTCGCAGGCTGTGCTGCGAGTTTTGTAATTGGTGGCTGGTACAGGAGGAAATTCGGGAAATTGAAAGTCTGTGCCTGAATGGCTTCGAGCTAATGGAGCCGAAATGTTTCGTGGAGTATCTGGTGTGGCACCCAGTACAGCTGAGTACTGGTTGGAAGCAACTGAGCGCATCATGGATGAGCTTGATCTGACCCCTGAGGAGAAGTTAAAAGGAATGGTGGAACTGTTACGCGATGAAGCGTATCAATGGTGGCTAACTGTGCGGGACGGTGCCGCAGCTGAGGATCTGACCTGGGAATATGTTAAGGAAGCGTATCAAAAGAAGTATGTTGGAACCAGGTATACTGATGAGCAAAGGAAAGCATTTCTGGGGCTGGTTCAAGGGAACAAGTCTGTTGCGGAATATGAAGCTAAATTTCTGAGGTTGAGCCGGTATGCCCGAGGAGTAGTGGCAACTGAGCATGAACGCTGTGTCCGTTTTGAGGACGGACTAAGGGATGATCTGAGATTGTTGATAGCACCGCATCAGGAGCGGGAGTTTTCTGCTTTAGTCGAGAAGGCCAAGGTAACCGAGGGAATTAAGGATTCTACCAAGCAGACCATGGATCGGAACAGGCCAAAAAGAGGTTTTGAATCGTCTGAATCATCTGGGAATAAGAGGCCTAGCGTTGATGGGCCGCGGAATCAGCAAGCTGGTACAGGATGGCAGTATCGTCCTTGTGATCATTGTGGAAAGAAGCACTTAGGGGAGTGCTGGAAAAAGACGGGAGGATGTTTTAGGTGTGGGTCAAAGGACCATATGCTCAAGGATTGTCCTAAGAAACCAGATGAAAGACGGCCAGCAGCTCAGAATGTTAATCAGGCTGGTAGAGGTGGACAGCAGCCTCAGCAAGGTCGTGGACCGAACCATGGAGGAAATGGTTCGGGCCGAGGACGTGGAGCACCAAGCAGAGATGCTGAAGGTGCAGACGCGAGGCAACCAAGGTTAGTTTATGCAATTGGCCGTCGCGAGGAGGAAGATGTGCCAGATATGACAATGGGTATGTTCCTTATTTCTGGAATACCCTTAATTGCTTTGCTTCTTATAAGGCTAGCTTATTCTTGTATTGCTAGGAAAGTGCCTGAAACCTTGGATATGAACCTAGAGAATGTGCCTAGAAAGTATGATAGTTCTTTAAGATCAGAGTGCGCAACAATAGCGTAGTGGGGCGAGTTAGACCGTACGATTGTTCGTTAATAAGTAATTTCGAGGACGAAATTATTTTTAAGGGTGGTAGAACTATAACATCCTGAAAAGGGCCTATGCATTTTCGGTTTAATTGTACGAACTGACATGTCTTATGTGTTATGAATGTGTTTTGAACATTTTTGGAAACCTGGAAATGTATGGAAAAGATGTAGAAATGAACATTTTGGAAACCTGAAAATGTATGGAAATGTTAAGTTCCAAAATGGAAAGTGAACATTTTTGGAAACTAGGAAATGATTTGGAAATGATTCAAAAGAGGAAAGTAAACATTTCTGGAAACTTGGAAATGTAAGGAAATGACAAGTTTAAAGAGCCGAACGAAAATTTTTGAAAACTTAGAAATGACTTAGAAATGTCGAGTTTTAAAGTTTAAAAGAGGAAATTAAGGCAAGGTGGCCTTAAGAGAAAAAGTATGTGAAATTTGACACACAAGCAGGCTTGGAAAAGTGGCCTGAAGATGCCACTTAGGGCCTCTGGAAATGGCGCCACATGCAAGGGTGTTGGGCCTGAGTTCGAGTCACATGGGAAGCAAATAAAAGAAGTTTTATTTTTGCTTCTAAAAGCCCAGAGGTGGACGGCACAAGGCTTGCAAAAGAGGAGTTTCATTCTCTTTTAAATTCGGCTAATTAGGGGATAAATAATGGATTTTATTTAGATTATTTTCAAGAGATAATTGTGGATTTATTCCTTCTATTTTTAATGGATAAAAGAAGAGATAATAGAAGGATTATTATTATTAATTCAAAGGATAAAGTTATCAAATAAAGAAGAGTGGTGGCCAAGTAAGGGATTCTGAGTAGTAATTTTGGCTATAAAAGGAAGGAAAGAGGGCTATTCATCAATTTTCTTCCTCCTCTTTCTCTGCCGAATTCCCTAGCCTCTCTTCTCTCCTCTTTTTTCTTTTGTCTAGCTGAATTCCTCTTCACCTTTAGTTCCCCTTGTCGATTTTCTTTAAGATCATATCCCTTCTCTTCTCATAGTTTACTTTCAAAAGCCGAATCTTTGTCGTTACAGAAGGGTGTTGCCGATTTCACCCATAGAGGTAAGAATTTTATGGTTATCAGTTATTCTCTTCTTTAAGCCGAAATATAGGAATCTAACTGCTCTAGGATTCAATGGCTGAAACTTTGAAGGGCCTTTCGGGATTTGTCTAGGTCGACTTCAAGGAGGAGAATTTCGGGATTTAAAAGACTCAAGGTAAGTCATATGTACATTCGGCCTAGAATTATTTATCATGTTTAAGGATGAAATCGGATCTAACATGTGGTTTAGGAATTTCGACAGAAGCTACAACCAAGGGATAATTTCGGGATTTAAGATCCTTAAGGTAAGTTTTAAGTGTATAAATCCTACTAGGATTTGGATTTGTGGCCAAAAAGGTTTATTAATATGTTTAAATGATTGGCCGAATATAGGAGTTAACGGATCTAAAAGCAGTAGATCGATTTTTCGGGATTTCAAGGAGTTTGTTAAGCAAATCAGGTGTGTACCCCAACTATCTTTTAATACGTTATATGGCAATATGTAATATATGTATGTATAAGAATGTGAATATGGCTAAGTACCCTAATGTGGTACAAAGTACTCAGGTACGTTTCCTACTCCTGCTAGGATTACGAAATATGTTATATTTTAACATGTGAAAAGTGACATGAATGTTAATTTAAGTATGATATGCATGATATAAAATATATATGGGGCATTCGGGTTATATGAGAAAGGGAAGTGAACGTGGTGACTTCGGTCTCACTATCTGAATGTGGTGGCTTCGGTCACATTATCTGAATGTGGTAACTTCGGTTACATTATCTGAATGTGGTTACTTCGGTTACATTATCTGAATGTGGTGTCTCATGACACAATTATCTGGTGGCTATGCCACGAATTTATATGGGCGATGAGCACGTCAACTGCAGCGACTGCCTTCGATGGTGTGTAGCGGAAGGAGGGTTGACTTAGTAGTCCCCACGGTGTGCAGGTTGGTACGGGGATGTGTAGCGGATGGCATCTAGGTTTGGGTTTGGGATTGCATCATTATCTTGAATTATTTTGTGAGCATGATATGTATGGTATGCCTAAATCTATTAAATTTTAGTGTTGGTTTACACATTGAGTCTGTTGACTCACCTCGTTGTGGGAACATTTTTCAGGTGTTGAGCAATAATGGACCGGGTCGACAGGAGCTAAAGGTGGCCATGCTCAGCTTGAAGTTTTATTTAATTTGGACACTTTATTTTATTTTATTCAAGCACTTTAATTTAATTTTTGGGAATTTTTGATGTAATAAGGCCATAAGGCTATAGTTGCATTTCTTTATTTTTACTTTTAATTATTGAGATTACGAATTATTATCAAGTAAAGATTAAGTAAATTTGTTTTTTTTTTAATAAACCCTCAATGTTTTGTCACTTTAAATAAATGGATTTCAATGATAGAAAATTGGTTTTCAGCACAAGCCCAACCCAAAATATTATTTTCTTTAAATCACACAAGTTTTTCCTAAGTAACAAAAGAACTTTGAACCGGTTTACTTGAGGAACATACCAGATCCGGTCCAGGCTCGTGGGCCGGGTGTGGGGTGTTTCATTGATGATATCTAACCAAAGGTCATTTTTCTTTACATAAAATCATCGATGGATCAAATCTCCTCTATTGAATAAATGTTTTTCCTTGAAGTTCATTAAAATTCTTTTCAACATTCCTATTCAAAAAAATAAAGGGATTTTGAACCATCGATGGCTCTATTTCCATTGTTCGCCTACATTTTCTAGGAGGTATAATGTTTTAATCTTAATGAATTACTAAATAAATAATTCAATGGAAGAGTAAAAAAAAATTTTGATTTTAGGATCCCTTAACCTTGAATGTATAGTTGAGGTTTGTTCTAATTCCTTGCTTGCTCGTGATGTCCTCGTTCCTTGTTGCACCAAGTTTGTAAAAGGGAATTTGGTAAATTGGGGTTTAAGGTTTAAGGGATGTTGATATATTTGAGAGAGTTTGAGGAAATAAGGGTTAAGGGATGTTTTAGTTAGTAGTGGATATAGTTTTTTGGTTATAAAATAGGGTTTTAAGGGTTAAAAATTGGGTAAAGTTAGTGCTTTAGCCATCGGGTTACGTAGTAGATTCGGTCAACCTTGCAAAAATTTGTAGTGATGTCGCGATAAAGGGGTCTTGTATCGCGACACAAGAGTTCCATTATGCGACACATCCACCAATTTGGAGATTCTCAAGGGCTATTTGCTATGTCGCAACTCTCTGGTGCAATGTCGCAACAATGACTCCAGTTTGGTCCAAAATTCCTCCCCAAGGATGTTTCGGTCTAAAACTTTAACATACATAAAATAAAAGTTAGAATCTAAATTATGGGGCTAGTTAAATATACAATAATTTATAAAAAATCATGCAACAGTATTAGAGATGAAAAATTTTTTGTAATGCTCTCCGAAAAATCATGCACATATTTTAAGTTATACTGCCAGATTTATCCAACAATATTGTCGATTCACCTGTGGACGATTTCTTTATTCTATCAGTATTAGTCCACCAATCGTCATGACACTCCACCTTTGCCCGCTTGTCCCATTCTTTAAACCTGTTTATGCTTTTTGTACTCATAAAGGAAGCATTTCCCTTAACTCAGGAATGTTAGAGATGAATATTTTTTTGTAATCCTCCCCTAATATCCTCCATTCTCTTCATTCAATTGATAACCACATTTAAAGATTTCAGTCTCACTATTAATATTCATAGTTAGCTCATTTTTCTCTAAATAAATGGTGGATCTAGAAGTGGCCAGGAAAGGTCTTCTTAGTAAGATAAGTATCTCCCGATCTTCCTTAAAACCAAGTATTAAAAAATCTGCTAGAATAATAAAACTTCACACCTTGACTAGCACATCTTCTAGTACTTCATTTGGATGTACCGAAGACAAGTTAGGTAATTGTAATTTTATTTGAGTTGTTTTAAGATTCCCTAGCCTGAGTTTTTCAAAAATTGATAAAGGTATCAAATTAATTCTGACTCCAAAATCACATAGAGTTCTATTAAAATGAATGCTCCCAATTTCTATGGGAATGCTGAATCTTCCCGAATCTTTCAACTTCCAAGGTACTTGTCTTGAAATAATCACACTACAGGAAGCACTTAAATTAACTTGTTCTCTTACATTGATTTTCTTACGCCTTGCCATCATCTCCTTTAACAATTTGGTGTATTTGGGAACCTTCTCAATTAGCTCGATTAAAGGTAGGTTTACATTTAAAGTTTTAAACAAATTTAGAAAACATACGAATTTATCTTTGTCCTGCTTCAGTCTTTATTCTAATCATGTTGGAAATGGGACTTTCATGATTTCGGCATCTTTAGATGTCTCTTTTCCTGTCTTAGCTGCAGGTGCCTTTTCTTCTTCTAATTCAAGTCCATTTTCTACTCCCATGGAATTGTCCTGAGGTTCATCAGTATTATCCATAGTTACCTCTAGGGTAGGTATTTCTGGGCTATAGCTTTCACATACTCTTTTCCTTCTCTCCGTGGATTATCTTCTGTGTTACTGGGAATGCCTGAGCCAACTTGTCTTTTGATATCACCCATCATGCTCACCAATTGGCTCATTTGATCCTTGAGCTTAGTTAATGTTCTTGTTGAGTTGGTGTACTCAAACTGCTCCTGCTTGACGTCTATTCTCATTGACTCCATCTCTCCCTCAATTTTATCCAAACGTTAACCACATGCAGTATGGTCACTCGGGTTGGTTCTGTCCTGGGGTTTCTGCAAATAAAGAGGTTGGTAATTAGTATTTTTAACTTGATTTAAATTGTTACCTCCTCCTTGGTTTCCTCCACATCTCAAGTTAGGGTGATCCTTCCAGCCAGGATAATATAAATTTGAATAAGGGTTTCCACCCCTATTCCTAATATAATTCATATCATCGTCAGGATTGTTGATATAATGGAAGAGTTTCTTGTCTCCTCCATACATAGACGATGAAGAGATTCAATACAATTTAATTGTCCATTATCTGTTGATACTTATCATCCTCTTGAATAACTTTGACCATAGTAATTTTCTGGCCATATGTGAAACTTTTAGTTGCCCATTGGCAGGAGTTTATCCCTATTTTCAATAATTTCAAACACATCCTTGTACGTCCTATTCATAAGGGCTCCTTCTGCTGCTCTGTCTAGTCCATATCTTAGCGTTTGCATCCAAGCCAATGTAAAATACCTGCAGTCGCATCCAATCAGGAAATTCATTGTGCAGACATTTTTGAATCAACATTTCGAAGCATTCCCATGCCTCATAAAAACTTTCTCATTCCATTTGCCTTAAGAAAACAATATCTCTTCTTAGCTGAATTGCTTTGCTAATCGGGAAAAACTTTTGTAAGAACTTTCTAACGAGTTCGTCCTATGTCGTGATAGATCCTGGTATCTACGAGTCTAACCAAGAAAAAACGTTATCAATCCAAGAAAAGGGAAACAATTGAAGATGAATAGCGTCATTAGTGACCCCATTATACTTAAAAGTATCACAGAGTTGGAGAAACTATTTCAAATGCTAATTAGGGTCCTCTTTCATAGTGCCCCTAAACTGTAGATTATTTTGGATCATTTGTATTGTAACACCCCAAACCCAGCCTAGAAGTTAGGCCCAAATATTGCATGTCACATTGAAGAGTTTTTCGAAAACCATGCTTTCATTAGAAACCCTTCTTAAAGAATTTAAAACTTCCTGCCATGTAAAACCTCAGATTTCGTTTGCTTATCTTCAAAACGTAATTTATTAAAAGTCATTCTCTTGCAAAAACATTATTACTTTCAAAAGTTTGTTTGTTGCGGAAGTTTGATTCAAATATTTGTGAATACGTGATATTTTGAAAAGAGTGGTTATAGTTTTAAAAACTCGTGTTTAACAGACCAACAGTTTGTAATTTAAAGAAATACCAAATAAAAGTTAAAAAGAAAAACCCAATGGCCTTATTACAAAAATTATTAACCCAATAATTTAAAATAACTAAATTAAACTAAAATCGCTATGTTTAGTCTTTAAACCATATCTAACATGTGGCCACCTCCGAGGCCTCCGCAGCTCTAAATCCTCTAAGGCTGGGGATTACCTGCACGGTTAAAAGAAAGGGGTGAGTTACGAGAACTCAGTGTGTAATCCCCTAATACGGTCACAGTCTGGGCCTAAGCCCTATTCGGTAACGGCCTGGGCCTAAGCCTAATTCAGTAACAATCTGGGCCTAAGCCCCAAAATCAATGTAATGAACATGTACCCAACCCATACCAACCAAACTCTCCACCCGTACCAACCAATCTCTCCATGTGGGGACCATGTCGACCCACCCAACCAAACTCTCCAATAATGCAGCCTAGCTGCTAATAACGTGGCTGAGCCACTAAAATAAGAATATGTGGTGATGCCACTATAACGGTATGTGTCGATGCCACTAGAACGATACTTCCTCCAATCAGCAAAACCCAACCCAATGCAATATGTCATGTCGTAATGAACCCATATATGCAGTGCATCACAATCATATACAGTTCTATAAATATCACATAAACATCACTTACACTACCACTGAGGGCATAACGGTCATTTTGTCGTTTAGGGGTAAAAGGTCATTTCACTCTTTAAGGGAATTTCGATAATTCTACCCATAGAGGGTATTTCAGTAATTTTACCCATTGAGGGTATTTCAGTAACATTACCCATAGAGGGTATTTCGGTAATTTCACAAATCAGGGGTATTTCGGTAGTTTTGCAATCCTAGGGTATTTCAGTAATTTCGCAAACTAGGAGTCTTTTGGTAATTTTGCGAACTAGGGGTATTTCGGTAATTTCACAAACTAGGGGTGTTTCGGTAATTTTGCAAATCGGGGGTATTTCAGTAATTTTCACAAACTAGGGGTGTTTCGGTAATTTTACCCATCGAGGGTATTTCAGTAATTGTGTAAACCATGGGTATTTCAGTAATCTTGTAAACCAAAGATATTTCAGTAATTTTGTAAACCAAGGTATTCTAAACAGAGATAACGATGCGAATGGGCCTAAGGCCCATTATCGGCCCAAATGGGTCCACACGCTCGTGTGGCCCATTTAGCCCAAATCTAGCCACAGATATGAGATTCACATAGACCAGTCCAATATCTACAACACAATCATACAATTTATTCATATGGGCCCACGGGCCCATTGGGCCCACAAGAACACTCATGATGGCCTCAACTATCGCGTCGAAACTCCCACAAGTGCGCTCGCACGCTCGTGTGGATACCACTGCCGTGTGACCGGCATTTCGGCATTTGTTGCTCTACAGCTAGAGTAGTGCGAAATACACACCTGATAGGAATCTGAAGTTAATCCGCGCTCCGACCACTCCTATGCCCAACGCCAACCAAGGTATATCTACTGTCCTCATAGATAGCTCTATTTAAAGCCAGCTTCTCGCCTACTCTCATGCTAGCTTCCCGATGTGGGATCCCTCATTCAACAGAGTTTAATTCTATCACAACCTCTTGTCGTCCTAACTTAGCAAAATAAATATCCCTTTTTGCTTGCAATGGGATTCGAACCCTTGCCCTCTCCTATGCTCCAAACGCTACATGCCACCACAACACAAGCTCCTTTTGTGTCTTAAAACATGCGCAACTAAATATAAGCCATGGGCCAAAGTCTAAGTTCATTTATAAAAGAAATCAAAATAAATTGCAAGCGCCAAGACTTGAACCTTGGACCCCTTGCTTCCTCTAAGGCGTCACTTCCTTGTCTCCCATGTGGCGCCATTTGCCACTAGACCACAACTCATTTTGTGTCATTTTTCTCCACATATTATTCTTAAAGCCTACTTACTAACTCCCAGGGTTTTATTCACCTAAAACCAAAATTTTTCCTAAAGCCCAGGTTTGAACCCGAGACTCCATAGAAGCCCCCTAACCTACCAAAATCACTCACCTTTTTTCGTTCTCTTGTTCTCCAAAATTTTAAACGCTCCCGTGCCTAAGGCTCAATAGGCCTAATTCTACTAGGCCCAAATTCGGGGCATTACATGTATCATCATCGATTTGATCTCGAAAGTATTAGCTATGACCGTCGGCCTTGCTATACTTTCCTGAACCATGTCTAAGCTTGGTAGGACATAGTCCCTTAGAGTCCTTTCATTTCGCACCATTTACACATTCACGGATAACTGCAGTGCTGGTGGATCTCCTAGGGCGTTATCGTCAACGTCGCAGAATAATGGATTGTTATGTGGTACGTTAACTACAATTGGTAGTGGTGGATCTTGCATTTGCTTCTGCATTTGTGGCTTTTACAATAGGTGTGCCTCTACTACGAGTCATGCACCAAACCTAGAAAAAAAAGATTAGTAATAATAAAATAAAATAAAATCGTATCTATAACTGAGAAATTTCCTATTTATTCTTTTATGAGACAAGATTAAAATTAATCTAGAGTGTGAATACCGCAATAAAATAGAGACTTATGAGGCGATATCCTCAAGTATATGGGTCGAGTTCTAATATTGATTTTACAACGAAGTAGGTGAGTATTCTGAGGATCATACACAAGGGAGGTGATTGGGTAAAACAATTGAAGATCTAATTAATAGTTTAAGTCAGTTATAGTACAAAAGTAAAATAAAAAATATGTTGAGAACTTGTAAAATAATAAAATGAAAACAAAGAATTAAAATTGCAAGAGATAGAGATAGCTAAAGTGAATCAAATCTGAGGATGGGTGATTAGCTCACTTCAACAATCTCAATCAGTTTTCGTCTCAGGTTCTTTTTCAATCAAGGAGGATTAATTACCTTACACGAATTATAAAATAAAAAAAAATTACAACACATGGAAGTAAAAAGGAACTCACTAGAAACTCTAGCACAATCTATAAAGCAGGCCCCTTGTCTTTATCACTTGGACCTTCGTTAGCTTCTTGAGCTAAAATGAAGATAATTAAATATATTAGATCATCAATCTATCAAATCTGATCATGCATGCAAGAACCAACAACAGTTAGTCCAGAATAAGGAAGTTTCCTTCCTCCCGCACTATACTAATATCTATGCACGTAGAACGAGAAACACATAAATGAATCAGAGATAACCTAGGGTTCATCATTAATTAGCATTGAGCTAGTACTGACATATAAGTTAGATGAATAATATGAACCTCCACTCTGAAGAGGTCTTTTGAACTTAGGTTTTCAAAGAGTTTTAGAGAAAATTAAGGAAGAAGAAAATGTAAAGGTGTTCAGAAATACCACCGCTATCCTTATATACTTAAGCATGGAGACAGGGATTAGTGGAAAAATCAAATAATTGCACTAACACACTTAATTCTCATGATTGAGTGCACTTAACATAATTTCAGTCTTATCGTCTACAATAGTCTAGTTCCGTTCTAAATAAATGTCAACTTCACTACCCAAATCACTAGTTTAAATAATAAACAAATCTAAAAGCGGCGAACTTAACAAAAGAGTTTGACAAACCACAGAGCTCGCCAAACCTAAGAGTTCGTCAAATGTTGCATACATAGAATTCTATACTTAGTTAAGATAAACACTTCACTTACTCATATATCCTTAATTTACCAACTACAAGCCAAATAGTACCAAATTACAAAGATTCCATAGGGCAGCCTGTTACATAAGTTTTTTCTATTAAAGAATTCAGCAATTTATTTTATTATTATTTTGCAAACATCAAAGATTAATAAATTTTCAAGAGATTATGCAACTCCAAGTACATCTGATTCCATCAATTGAGCAATTTCTTACCTTTTTCTTATTTTAATTTACTTGTGTTCTTTTGCGTGTTTAAATTAAATCTAAGAGTTATGGCATCTAGATCCATGAAAGGCTAAGTCTCGTGAAGATTAATGAGTGGATGTGAGAGTAACTAACTGAGGAATATGGGTTTCCCATATGAATTAACTGGTTTTAAATTATGCGTGCTTAAACCCTAGGATTGGCAACCCTAGGAAGTCATCTAGGTTAAACGAGGTCGGGAGATAAGTTTGTTGAGTAAATCGTAATTTATCCTTGTGGACAAAATGAGGTCGGGAGATAAGCAAGTAATTATCGATTAGTTAATTAGTAGAGGTCGGGAGGTAATACTAGTTAATTAATACTTAATTCCATTTAAACACAAATTTTGATTAATTACAACCACTGCAACGATTTAATTTTCTATCTGTTCACCTCATTTAGTTGTTTGTCTATTTTCTGTTTATTTAATTTAGTTTATGCTTAACATCTATTTTATTTTTTCTCGTAATAGAAGTTTTAATTATTACTATTTAGACTTGTTATTGTAGAAATAGATTTTAGATTTAATTCGTTATCCATTGTGTACGATCCTTGGAATACTTCCGTGTGTTTTGTTGTAAGACTTTACTATTAACCGCCTCTAGACATACTAACGTCTAGAGTGTGAATACTGCAATAGAATGAGGTAGTATCCACAAGTATACGGGTCGAGCTGTAATATAGATTTTACAACAAAATACGTGAGTACTCCGAGAATCGTACCCAAGGGAGGCGAGTACTAAATTAATCTTAACTTAAACAATTAAAGATCTAATTAATACTTTAAGTTAGTTATAGTACGAAAGTAAAATAAGAGATAATTTTATGGTTTTTAAAATAAGGAAATACAATAACATAAAAAGAGTAAAATTACAAGAGACAGAGGGAAATAAAGTGAATAAAATTTGAAGATGGGTGATTATCTTACTTCAACAATCTCAATCAACTATCGTCTCGGGTTCTTCATTAATAAACTAGTGACTACCCTAACAGGATCTTCTGATCTTCCACTAATATAATGAGTCAATAAGAACTACTTATCTTCTGACCTCACAGTCTAAACTGGTTTGGGGTTAAGGTGTTCACAGATGGGCAATACCAATTTTCGGTTAATTCCACCTTGATGACTTCCCGAGGTTGTCAGACCTAGGGTTTGTTTCACATTCTTCATTTCTCAAGCAATTGATTCGCTGAGTAAACCGACAAAATAGTTAAGAGATCATGTTTCTCCTCACTAATCCTCCATAGAAGGATTAATTCCTCATGGCTTTCATAAACAACATGGAACAAATGGAAGAATTAATCATAGGGAATGGATTGAAATAAAGAGTTTAAGAAAAGCCTGATTGATATTGATATAAGCACAAATCCATAGAAGTTAATCTCCTTTACAATCAGACCTATTGAAGAAAGCAAATAACTAAAACTAGGAAATCCTAAGAAGGAAAGAAAACAAGACAAAATTGAACAGAAGAAAACTAGGTTAAAACTAAGATGTCCTATACATATGCTAAAGGGTCTCATTTATAGCCTTCAGGTTGTCGTCTTTAACCCTAAGTTAGTTGACATTCCCGAGCTTAAATTTTGATTGCGCAGACCAAAACGACCCTACTTCGTGTCTTTTTCTCATTATCGAGTCGATGTCGCGACACACTAGGACCTATGTCGCAACATAGCAACAAACATGTTGCAGCCATCTTTACGGGTATGTTGTGACACCCTCAGCCTATGTCGTGAAATTGAAGACAGTTTCTCACTTTCTCCATTCTGTTCTTTATATTGCAACATCAAATCCCCCATGTTGTGACATAGCATCCAGTATTGACCCGAAATGCCCTCTAATGGTTTCTTGTACACTCACAAAGTAAATTAGCTCTCCCCTAGGCCTCATTCGGCCCCTAAGGTTAATAAAAGACTCGTTGTGCACATTTTATTGAATGTAAATAATGAAAATGCTTGTATTCAAGCTCCTTAAATGTGAAAACTTAGTTCAATATGTTGCACCGAATTATGGCAGATCAAACTCCGCTAAAATTAAGTCATTGCTTGTCCTCAAGCAACATAAATAAAGATTACAAAATGAAAAATAACGATCCTTGAGCAAGTATAGTACAAGTATTGATTTCGTAGCATATGACTTAGGCCTTTCATGTTTACTAACAATTTCAACATTATGAGTAGTTGACTTACCACTTTTGATCACAAACATCTAAGTTCAATATGTTACAAAATATACAAGTGTTAAGGTTCACACCTATAAGAATCCACCAACCAATCCTACAAGTACTTTGATTATCCGAGCAAAATACAAATAGTCATTTGTGTGAATGTTCAGTATGATGTCCATTCATGTATAAGGATATTTAGGTCAGATAGGGCTTTTTGGCTTGTAATGTTCTGAGGGTTAGGACAGATATGGAATTAAAAAACGATAAGCATCAAAAGGATATAAACACGAAAATAGTTTGACACATGGTATTGATCCCTATTCTTCCCTCTTTAGTGACCCTTACCTGCTCACCGCCTTATTTCTCCTTCTCTCACCTTCATTGTCTCTTCATATATAAGAAATCATAGCATGACATAGTAACTATGGCTAGCCTTATGAGTTTTTGTGCACTAATGAACGAGTTTTTCTTTATTTGGTGACTTTATGACTTTTCTCCTTTTTAATACATCTCACTCATGAATGCTCTTTTGTTAGTTTAAGACTTTTTCTACTCGTACCAATTCTTTTTTTTTAGATTTTTCTTTTTGTTTTGCACATTAGGCTAACTTATAGTTCCCATATCACACCAATCTTTCCTATTCCACTCTAAGTTTACAAACTCCATCATGATGTATCTACTTAAATCTCAATACGTATGGCCAGCTGTCTATAATCGTACGATATAGGACAAAAGAAAAAGGGCATATACAAATTAATGCTTTCAAGCTCGGGGTTTGTACTGTGGTTCATTAGGAAGTGTCAAAAGGCTCAAAATTGGTGCTAAAGGTGAAGTATAGATAGGACAGTTTTTGGCTCTAGATGTGTCCCAAACAATGCCTTAGGTTATCACTAAATATCTCAACACGCATAAACTTAATCAACCAAAACAACATAAATTCAACCATTTATCATTCATACTAGCATGCTCGTTTCCTTGTATTTTCTATATCACTTGGTACAGATGATAGCTATTTACAGTGTAACATATAAAACTTTAGTAGTTTACATAAAAAATTTAAAATCTCTTATCATCAGGCCAAATCTATTTATAAACACCAGTAACCTATGTACATGGTCTTAACCAATCACTTGTATGTGTACAAGCTCAAGCATATAAAAGACAAGATAATTTGAAAGAAATGTAAAAATTTGAAGCAATTTTTTCTATCTTACCCCTCACACTTTAGTTGACACATTGTTCTCAATGTGTAGCCCAATCATAGATAAGGAAGGAAGTTACCCGATTGATCGTGGTCACTCTAATTGCTAGTGGTGGGTGTCTCCTCCTTTGATCATGTTAGCTTGAATTGTTTGTGTCTTCTTCGTGTCGGGTTCCTATATAGAAAATTTAACAAAGGGTAACAAAACAAAAATTCTACTCATTAATCATACTCCTTCAAAGTCTAAATTAAAATCATCCAATAATTAATACAAGTCTTTTAAAAGGAAATGAAAAAAACTGCTCAATCCTCATCCAAATCATCAAGTGGATGAGAACATTGTTTCTCCATAGGGGCTTTTCCCTTTCCTCTGACATATGTTTTGTGGGAGCTCCCGAGTTGGGCTTCGTATGACAAGCCCTTTTAGTTTAGAAAATTGCAACTAAAATGTCGCTTCATACCCGTCCTCTGTTTTAGGGTATTCCTGAGCAACACCTTCCTCCTCAAGATTAACCCCCTCATCCTGATGAGTCGAAATTGACTTGAACATATCTGGTATGTTGGTGTTACAATCGGTAGTTGAATATTGGAAAATGGAAAATGGAAAATGAAATGCTTCATTTAATTGGATGTTAAATTGTTATGCTACATGTTACACATAAACATTTTGTCACATTAAATTGAGCACTTTAATGATTAATTTATATGCTATGTTTGATTGAATATATTGGCAACATGCATGGTGGATCCATTGGATATAATTGGCATGGCATAAGATTTGTGAGTACTCACCTTTATTTGTGACATTGTAAGTATATGGCTCTAGGTGGACTGATTTGATTGGAGTAGACAAGGGAGTGTTGAGCATGAGTCTCCACTCATTGGGTTATTTGAGGCACTATAAGGGAGTGTGTGCTTCACCCCGCTCAACTCGGTAGACTGTATTTGATATTTGTGGGAGTTCAGAGATCCGTTTATCCGATGTGTGATCACACGGTTAAGCCATGAGAAGTGTATGCCAATATATTTATGTGTGATTCTTGTTATATCGTTCAATGTTTGTAAGCCATAAATGATTGATTCTTGATTTTGATAAAGCATATGGAAATTGAATTGGCGTCTTCCTTTATTATGCCTAATAATTGGTGAATGATTGAACGTGTTTTAAGCATGATTTGGATGTTATTTTACTAATAGTTGTTATTAACATTCACTGAGCTTTTTAAAACTCACATCCTCACAATTCGTACAGATAATTAACGGGCTTGAGGAGCTAAGGAGCCAAGCAAGAGAGTTCCAAGAGATTTAGGCTTGGTAGAGACCTTATTACACGTTTTAGAGATTGTAATCGGGCATTGTGAAACTCTCGAGAATTAGTTTAATTATGGTTGTAATTGGACTTTGGACATTGGACATTTTATTTGGGATGGTTTTATAATAAATTTGAAGAATGTTTGAGTTTAATTATTTTATGATTTATGATGTATTGTTGCTTGATAACACGGTGATCGATAACACGGTGTGTAAAGCATGAAATTTACACTGACGATTGTTTAATTGAAGCTTCCTTGGAGTGATTTACTAGCCGCTAAGGTACGCCACTTGTTTGATTTATTCGATGTTTATTATACATGGAATTGGTTACCTAATTCTATTTAATTGAGGCTTAATTGATGTCAATAAATTCAATTAGAGGTGTACGTATATGTATGGTAATTAATTGTAGTTAAATCGAGTATAATTGGCCATTAAAATATGTAAA
Source organism: Gossypium australe (assembly GCA_005393395.2). NCBI lineage: Eukaryota > Viridiplantae > Streptophyta > Magnoliopsida > Malvales > Malvaceae > Gossypium > Gossypium australe. The sequence goes on from CM016614.1 coordinate 80,038,331, forward strand.
ATCGAGTTTTAAAATGAGTTTTTTGCAAAAATGGGTGCAATAGTTTTGACACAGGTGTGCGTAGGGATGCACACGAGCATGTAGGTAAGTGACACGGGCATGTAGGGACTAGAGCTATCACACACAGGCGTGTGGGTAAGTGACACGAGCATGTGGGGACTAGAGCATCATACACGAGCGTGTGTGATCGGCCTAAAAGTTTTTTACAATGTGAACACAGGCATTTAATGACACACGGTCTGGGGGACACGGCCGTGTGGGTTTCTAGTGGTTTGAATTTTTTTTTCTTTTTAAATTGGTATTCTAATTAGTTTAGGTTACAATTTAGTCTTGAAAATTGATTAGTCTAATTAGAGTCTTAGATGATAAGAAAACTTGGTAAAATTTTAGGATTAATCTCGTAATAGGTAAAATTTAATACAAGTGCATTTAATTTATAATTCAAAATAGGTGCTAATAGTTTGCATTTGTTATAATTTAGTCCCTAATAATATAACTTGAATTAGACATAGTAAACGAACTCGAATAAAGCTAAAAATTTTTAGTCTTGTAGAAATTGATTATAATAAGGTCGGTAAACACATAGATATAAAATCGGGTTAGTTTTACCATAGGTGGTAAAATGATGAAAATGCCCTTAGGTTAAATTACCTAGGAAAAGTTTAAATTTGGCTCATAATTTGCTTTTACATTAATAAATAACTAATAATTAGATAAGATTGAGGGTAGAGTTTAGGGTGTCACAGGATTTATGAATGCCACACTATGAAGGTCACAAGGATCTATTCTTCTTAGATCCTATCCGATGTACTGTCAGTATAGTCAGTCACGTCTATGTCTCTATCTTCTGAGAGTCGTCTATTCTGATGCCTAAGACAAAACATCTCTCCAATTGGACTTGATAGATGACATATTAGCCTTTCAATCGATTTTCTCATTTTCGATTAGACTTAAGACATTTTTAGGTTCGTCTACAAATACAAGTTGTCTTTTCGTATTACAATCCGGCCATGTAATACCGCTTAATATTAGTTAAACATTGGACAACCAATTAGAAACATTTGCTTCCATTTTGCTTTGTGTGAAAAAACCATTTGAGGACAATAATAAAAAGTATATTAATTGTAATTAATATATTTGTTTTTATTAACTAATCTGTTCGAAAAAATTACAAGTTTACAAATGAATATACTACACTTAGGGCACCAAATCCAACACAAACAAACTTTATACCAAGTGTTATATCCAAAGTCAATCATTAACACCCTGAATATAAGGTTACAAACACTAAAAATCCTCATTTACACAAAATAAACCTTAGGTGCATGCCACATAATCTATACTAAAAATGAAATTATAACTACCGTTTCAAGATAGTGCGTATGCTTCTCTACTGATCAAGCTCGGCTGTTCCTAAAGGTGAAAAATCTATAGGGAAGGAAAACGACTAGAGTAAGCATTATGAATGCCTAGTAAGCTCATATGAAATTTACATTACTTACCTTAATCAATTCAACAAGATAAATTCTTAATTTTTCCATTCAAACTTTGATACAACTTATACATATCATCATATACAATGTAATAGGTTAGTCAAAGTACAAAACAAGCAAGAACTCATGTAAAACATATCAATTTCGATGCACATAAATCTAATTTCAAATCATTTCAAGTTCCCATTTCAATTTATTGAATTTCGTTCGAGAGAACTATAGCAAAACAGACTCGAATACACGAGAATAATTTGCTCACACAAGCTGACATTATGACAGAATTGCTCACACAAGCTAACATTTTAACGAAATCACCCATCTGGGCTAGACCTATGATCATGTAATTCGAGAGCCTACAACATATGTTAGACCTAGTTACAACCTGTAAAACCCCTGATCAAGCACGTGTATAACCTTAATGGCATGTCATCCGTATCCTAGCATTTTACTAAGTTCACACGGGCACCGTTGTCATATATATATCCTTATCAAATCCTGTACCAGTTACTTCTTTCATTATAAGTCCTGTAAACATCCAATATCCATATTTGCATTCCTTACCTTTCCATAATAGCCAATATTCTTATGATTTTCAATTCAATCCATTTTAAGCCACATGTCAAATTCACTAAATTTACTTCAATCTAAACACATTAATGAAACAAGACACAATTCAAACATAGCATAAAATAAAGTAGTAAGTTCTATATCAACTTACTTATTCAAAATACGTAAAGTGGATATTGCAGGGACTAATCTAATTTTTTTGTTTTTTCCAGATAAATTCCACTTCGCTTGATTCTTGATCTAAACAATTCTTTTATAACATAAATCAATACCAAATATTTTTTTTCTATGCTATGATATAAATGAACTTATATAATTCAATTTTTCGACATCCTTATAATTTTACAATTTATTCAATTTAGTCCCTGAACTTAGAATAGTTATAACTTTCAATTCCTAGCCTCGGATTAAAATCCAATTTCAAATATTCTCACCAGGGACCTCCAAATTTCTACATCTAACATAATTTCATAACAACTTTTAAATTTATTCAATTTGGTCCCTAATGTAATAGAGTTAACAATAAGCTAAATTAACTTCACAATTTAGTCCATTTCATATTATAAGCTTAAAATCAATCAATCAGAAGCCTGATTTTTCAAGAAATCAATAATGAAAACTTTTAAAAAAACTTTAACAATTTTACAAATTGGTACATAGGCTAGCTAAGTCAAGCTCCCATCGTCACACCCCATTACCTGACCCAGCCACCGGGTTAGAGCAACGAAATATCACATTCGTTGCTGGAGCTGTAACACCCCAAACCTGGCCCATTCGCTATGACCGAATTTGAAAAGCCACTGCGGAAAACGTTTGAAAAACTTTTGACTTAGAGTTAAAAACATAAAATTTTGTTGTCTTTACTAAAACATTGTGTAATTAAAATTCCAAATAAAATTAAGTTGTTTAAAATAAAACATTTTCAAATAATAATATAATCGACAATCCAACTTAAAACATAATAAAAGTCCTTAAATACTTTAAATGGTCATTATTACAATAAATAACCTTTCATAAGAAAAATGTGTAAAACAAATAAATTTATCTTCTGTATGGGCCACCTCGTATCCACTCCCAACCCGGTCCAAACTTTATGCATCACCTGAAAGGTTTGAGAAAAATTTGGGTGAGTCACACAGACTCAGTGTGTAATTAATCCACTGAATTCCACCCACATGTTAACCACATATTAATCCATATATCAGATAACAAAATTTCATATTCACATATTACCACATTCTGGGCTTGGCCCACATTCATATCACATATCAGGTATCAGGGTAATTAACCCCATAATTCCACATATCGGGCTTAACCCATTTCCACACTGATCCACATTTATAAACTAGGCTTGGCCCATTTTCACATTAATTCACATATCCATTGAGATTATGCAAAATGCACCCAACCCCAACCTAGGTCCATCCTCTACACACCCCCGTATCCAGCCACCACACACCAGGGGATTATCAAATCACCCTCTCCTTTTTACTCCAAAAGGCAATCAATGCCGTCCACGTGCAATTAAGCACAATAATCCACAACGCGACCTCGGTCAGCGCCAATCCACGATGTAGCCGTAGCTAACACCAAAACCACGATGGGACACAAAATCACTCATCAACCACGATATGGCACTTAGCCGATATCAACCACGATGAGGCACACAACCACTCATCAAACCACGCGAACTAAATCGCAAATAAATCCACAACGTGACCTCAGTCAATGTCAATCCACGATGTAGCTCAAGGCTAACATCAAACCACGTACTCGAAGTACACCCGTACCTTCTTTCATATCATATCCCAACCCATGCACATGTAACATAAATAATGATATAATACAATGATGCGTGAGCATGTTCATCAAGCATAGTCATAACACATATTCATATTAATAATCACATATCATCAGGTTTGGTACTTACCGGATTATCGACATACCCCTTTAAGGTTATTTATCTCATAACTTTTACTGCACTTGTTAGTACATAATCAACACATACAAATATAGCAAAAACCCAGAAAACGGTGGGTTAATCACACACCTGCCTATTAGTGAAATCCCGAACTACTCGAATCTAACACGATCTCGAAACGTGGTTCTTCCTTCTCCCTTAAAGCCGATTTGGTCTCCTACCAAGTCCCGAATCACACTCTGAGTTCCCTTCCTTTATCTACACACAAAAGAACACCTTTTTATGGTACTAAGAACATTCAGCCATGCCACAAAACTATAAACAAGGCCATTCGGCTATACCATCAAATCCCGAAAGATTATCGAACGTAATACCAAGTCTTACCTATTGACTTACCCCAAAAAGATTGTCAGAGAAATGAGGCTTAGAACGATTGCTTCCAAAGTCCCGAAGAGTCTATCTTCCAAAACCGATTGAAGAAAACCAAAAGAAGTCCTATCCTTGTTGATATTCGGCCAATACAAAACAAAAAGAGTATGGGGAGTTTCGGCTATGGTTTTTGAAAGAAGAAAGCAATTGATTTGTGGCCAGAAAGAAATGAAGTATGTGAGTAGCAAAGAAAATAGAAATAAGAGAGGGAGGATTCGGCTTAAGCAACAATGGAAGAAAAGAAAAGAGAATTTGGGGAAGAAAGAGGTTCGGCCAAAAGAGAGTAAAAGAAGATTTGTAAGTGTTAGCAAATATGAGAAGTAAAGAAAAGAAAGATGAGAACCAATAGAGGTTCTTTTCGGCTACAAAGAATTGAAAGAAGAGAGGGAAGTTCCAAATGGTTTCGGCCAAATGCCTATGAAGAAAAACAACAAGCACTAAAGGACATTCAGTTTTGATTCATTTTGGTGTACTCAAGAGAAAAATTGGTAAAGTTCAAAAGGGATTTGATATGGCTCAAAACAAGAAATGCAAAATATTTCCTAACTAACCGAATATGACCAATAACCAAAAGAAATTTTGGCACCAACTAGAAATCAACAATACAAAATTCGGTCACTCCCCCCCTAAGCTCCAAAACCGTCCAAATACATGGACTAAAGGCCATCAAAGAGTTTCCAAAACATTCTCCAACATTCAAGCCTCTTATCAACAATTTTGAATTAAACATACTCCTAATTTTCTCCCTATTTCCTCCTATTCACTCACAAAACTTAAGCCAACCCCCATAGTCCAAGAAGCCTTCCACATTCATGGACAAAATGACCATAAAAATATTTCCAAAACAACTTTCCATCATCCAAGCCCTTTGTCCCCTTATCCTACCTTAACCTCTTGATTCTTATCCCAAAATACAAGCTTTCCTATTTTGCTATTCAACTTGCCATAAAATCTAAAGTCTAACTTACCATAATAAAGTTTGACCGTCCATCAATGCTAGAATGTACAAAAATAAATCCGTAATATGCTTTCCAAGCTACTCGAACCACTTCCCTCAAGCAACCTTTCAAGCTCTTTATCCACTATGCCACTAACTCCTCATGTGCTAGATTTAACACTTAAATTAACATAAGTGTCAAGCTCACTTACTCCACTTCACTAAATTTTTAATACTAAGAATTATTCTAGCCTCATTAATAAAATCAAGCCCTCACAAGACTATACTAAACATACATAATTCATACCCGAGCTAACACAAATAATAAAATAATACTCAAAATTTTCCTAAAGCCCCAAGGCCCAATCTACTAGGCTCAATCGGGATATTACAATTCTACCCTCCTTAAAGAAATTTCGTCCTCGAAATTTCCAACTAACTAACAGACATGCAATCCTACTCATCACACTACGCTTATGCTGCGCACTCTGATCTTAATAAAACCAATATACTTTCTAAGTACAGTCTCCAAGTTCACACTCAAGGTTCTAGATGCTTCACTAGCGATGGTTCCGACACAGCCATTTTGCCTTTACCGCGTCCACGACGACCACGTCCCCTAGAACTCATATCTAACGTCACGATTTAATCTGACTTAAGAAATTTTATGCATTAGTACTTTTGTTCCACTTGTTTATGCGCGAACAAATTTATGAAAAGAATTTTCAGGAGTAGTTCTTTCGATCAATCCAAGTTTCTAGTTCAAGTTCACTATTCTAGCTCAGAGAATCACACATTCACATTCATTCACATTAATAGAAACACATTCACTCATCCACAACATTTACCATGCTACTATGGGCATCCTTGTCCATTCCCAACCCAGGGGTATTTTCATCATTTTTCCCTACAGGGGTATTTTAGTAATAAACCGGGGTAAATTCAAAAAATCACCAAAAGTCATTTCGAAATTTTCCAAACTCATGGATATTTTTGAAAGAAAGATTTTCCAAATCAAGATATTACAAAAAAAAATTTAAAATTCAGGGGTTATTTCGGTAATTTGAAAGTTAGGGGCATTTTCGTAAATTTTCCCAAATCAGGGTATTTTGAGTTTTCACAAAATAGGGTTTTTTGGATACTTTTGCAAAGTAAGAAAATCTTATTAAAATTGAGGATAGTATGGAATTTTTAGAAACCAAGGGCATTTTAGTAATTTTACAACCAGGGGTATTTTCATAATTTTGTAAATTGAAAATATTTTGAGCAATGTCTTCAAAATAGTTTGTCCAGATCAAAAGGGTAGTTTAGTGATTTAAAAATTAGAGTTTTTATAAAACTGCATGGCTAGTCCCTTTCGGGTTTTAGTGATTGGTTTAGCCCGTGAATAAGTCCTCTTGGTTAGGGTGAACGGTTACTACGCACCAGGTAGAATTCGAGTAAAGAGGAGGTGAGTCGCTAGGACTGCTTAAATACCAAGCTCTTACCGAATCCACTCCTAGACATGCGTACAATGGTTGCCACACTGTAACTCGGCGACTTACTTCACAGGTTTGTTCGGTTGTTTTTAAGTCTTATGCATGTGTTTGAGTGCACTAGCCCTAGGGTTCAATAGATCCTAGTTCACTAATCTACGAGCCCAAGTATGCCCATATATCAATCATATAATAATTCACTCAACATTTAGAGGTACTTACCTGGTGGACTTCGGGTCGGAGATACAGGTGTCATGCCAGAATAAACTTGAAAAATTTGTGAAAGCCCAAACCTTTGTAAAGCCCATTTTAAAAAAAATGTTTTTGGGCCCAAAACCCTCAAAGTCGAGTTTTGAACCTAGGCTCTGATACCAAACTGTAACACCCCAAACCCGGCCCATTCGCTATGACCGAATTTGAAAAGCCACTGCGGAAAACGTTTGAAAAACTTTTGACTTAGAGTTAAAAACATAAAATTTTGTTGTCTTTACTAAAACATTGTGTAATTAAAATTCCAAATAAAATTAAGTTGTTTAAAATAAAACATTTTCAAATAATAATATAATCGACAATCCAACTTAAAACATAATAAAAGTCCTTAAATACTTTAAATGGCCCTTATTACAATAAATAACCTTTCATAAGAAAAATGTGTAAAACAAATAAATTTATCTTCTGTATGGGCCACCTCGTATCCACTCCCAACCTGGTACAAACTTTATGCATCACCTGAAAGGTTTGAGAAAAATTTGGGTGAGTCACACAGACTCAGTGTGTAATTAATCCACTGAATTCCACCCACATGTTAACCACATATTAATCCATATATCAGATAACAAAATTTCATATTCACATATTACCACATTCTGGGCTTGGCCCACATTCATATCACATAGCAGGTATCAGGGTAATTAACCCCATAATTCCACATATCGGGCTTAACCCATTTCCATACTGATCCACATTTATAAACTGGGCTTGGCCCATTTTCACATTAATTCACATATCCATTGAGATTATGCAAAATGCACCCAACCCCAACCTAGGTCCATCCTCTACACACCCCCGTATCCAGCCACTACACACCAGAGGATTATCAAATCACCCTCTCCTTTTTACTCCAAAAGGCAATCAATGCCGTCCACGTGCAATTAAGCACAATAATCCACAACGCGACCTCGGTCAGCGCCAATCCACGATGTAGCCGTAGCTAACACCAAAACCACGATGGGACACAAAGTCACTCATCAACCACGATATGGCACTTAGCCGATATCAACCACGATGAGGCACACAGCCACTCATCAAACCACGCGAACTAAATCGCAAATAAATCCACAACGTGACCTCAGTCAACGTCAATCCACGATGTAGCTCAAGGCTAACATCAAATCACGTACTCGAAGTACACCCGTACCTTCTTTCATATCATATCCCAACCCATGCACATGTAACATAAATAATAATATAATATAATGATGCGTGAGCATGTTCATCAAGCATAGTCATAACACATATTCATATTAATAATCACATATCATCAGGTTTGGTACTTACCGGATTATCGACATACCCTTTTAAGGTTATTTATCTCATAACTTTTACTGCACTTGTTAGTACATAATCAACACATACAAATATAGCAAAAACCCGGAAAACGGTGGGTTAATCACACACCTGCCTATTAGTGAAATCCCGAACTACTCGAATCTAACACGATCTCGAAACGTGGTTCTTCCTTCTCCCTTAAAGCCGATTTGGTCTCCTACCAAATCCCGAATCACACTCTAAGTTCCCTTCCTTTAGCTACACACAAAAGAACACCTTTTTATGGCACTAAGAACATTCGGCCATGCCACAAAACTATAAACAAGGCCATTCGGCTATACCTTCAAATCCTGAAAGATTATCGAACGTAATACCAAGTCTTACCTATTGACTTACCCCAAAAAGATTGTCAGAGAAATGAGGCTTAGAACGATTGCTTCCAAAGTCCCGAAGAGTCTATCTTCCAAAACCGATTGAAGAAAACCAAAAGAAGTCCTATCCTTGTTGATATTCGGCCAAGACAAAACAAAAAGAGTATGGGGAGTTTCGACTATGGTTTTTGAAAGAAGAAAGCAATTGATTTGTGGCCAGAAAGAAATGAAGTATGTGAGTAGCAAAGAAAATAGAAATAAGAGAGGGAGGATTCGGCTTAAGCAACAATGGAAGAAAAGAAAAGAGAATTTGGGGAAGAAAGAGGTTCGGCCAAAAGAGAGTAAAAGAAGATTTGTAAGTGTTAACAAATATGAGAAGTAAAGAAAAGAAAGATGAGAACCAATAGAGGTTCTTTTCGGCTACAAAGAATTGAAAGAAGAGAGGGAAGTTCCAAATGGTTTCGGCCAAATGCCTATGAAGAAAAACAACAAACACTAAAGGACATTCGGTTTTGATTCATTTTGGTGTACTCAAGAGAAAAATTGGTAAAGTTCAAAAGGGATTTGATATGGCTCAAAACAAGAAATGCAAAGTATTTCCTAACTAACCGAATATGACCAATAACCAAAAGAAATTTTGGCACCAACTAGAAATCAACAATACAAAATTCGGTCACTCCCCCCTAAGCTCCAAAATCGTCCAAATACATGGACTAAAGGCCATCAAAGAGTTTCCAAAACATTCTCCAACATTCAAGCCTCTTGTCAACAATTTTGAATTAAACATACTCCTAATTTTCTCCCTATTTCCTCCTATTCACTCACAAAACTTAAGCCAACCCCCATAGTCCAAGCAGCCGTCCACATTCATGGACAAAATGACCATAAAAATATTTCCAAAACAACTTTCCATCATCCAAGCCCTTTGTCCCCTTATCCTACCTTAACCTCTTGATTCTTATCCCAAAATACAAGCTTTCCTATTTTGCTATTCAACTTGCCATAAAATCTAAAGTCTAACTTACCATAATAAAGTTTGACCGTCCATCAATGCTAGAATGTACAAAAATAAAATCCTCAATATGCTTTCCAAGCTACTCGAACCACTTCCCTCAAGCAGCCTTTCAAGCTCTTTATCCACTATGCCACTAACTCCTCATGTGCTAGATTTAACACTTAAATTAACTTAAGTGTCAAGCTCACTTACTCCACTTCACTAAATTTTTAATACTAAGAATTATTCTAGCCTCATTAATAAAATCAAGCCCTCACAAGACTATACTAAACATATATAATTCATACCCGAGCTAACACAAATAATAAAATAATACTCAAAATTTTCCTAAAGCCCCAAGGCCCAATCTACTAGGCCCAATTTCGGGATATTACAGGAGCAGCTAACATCATTCGTTCCATAATAAATTCAAAACATACATTTAGACCCATAGCCCTGTTATGATCAATATATCAACATCTCAACTATTAACCTATTAAATCATTGCATTTCAAGCATCCTCTATTCCAACTATGTATATACTGATTCACATATAAAGCATTATAACCTCATCTAAATATTCACATAGTAACCTCAACATCAAACATATACATAGTACAAACCATTACCAACTATCATATATATCTATTTATATAAATTCTCGAAGTATGAAATAATTCTCCAACTAAGCTTAATAAAACATAAAACCCTATAGGTACATGCCGACCAAAATAGAAAAAGTTTCACCAACTCAATGAGTGTGGGATTTTTTCTTGGATGCTGATAACAACAAGTGCACACGATTGAACCTAACCTACGCACAGAAAACAAACCGAACGCTAAGTAATCAACTCAATGACATTTTTATAACTAATATTATAACATAACATGAGTAAAGTAAAGACATAAATAAATAAAATAAAAATCAAAGGTTCATATCCAGTTTAATATATTAAATTATATTATAAGAACGTAATCCTTTCATATCACATTTGTAGTCATACAGACTGGTTGTCACATATTCATCTTCAAATCCCTGACCTGTAAACTCCAAAATTCAATTAAACATTGAATAATCGCTTATATTCACCTAATCACAACCATACCAATTGCATACTCAACTCAACTACTTTTACATTTAATTCTTCCTAACATTACTCATAATTATTCTATCAAGCATCTCAACCTATAACAATAAACCAGATTCAAACAATATAAAAAATACACATTCTTACCATTAATATAACACCCCTAACACGTATCCAACGTCGAAATAGGGTTACGGAGTAGTACTAGAGTTTATATTTTAAAACTATCAAAAATTTTAAAACATTTAATTAATATCATCAATCATAGAAAAACCAACCAATAGCATACATATTGTCCCTTATACGAGCCCTCGAGGCCCTAAAAACACATTAGAAGCAAATCGGGACTAAATAAAAAACATATAGAAATTTCAGGAAAAAGATGAAAATTTACCAACTACAGGGGTCACTTGACCGTGTGGCCAGGCCGTGCGACTCACACGGCCAAGGGACACGCCGGTGTCTTAGGTCATGTAGGCATTCGAAATAGGGACACACAGTTGTGTCCCCGCCCATGTCCATACCCATGTAACTCACTGACATGGGTCACACAGCCAAACCACACGCCCGTGTGCTAAGCCGTGTAAAACCTGACTTGCAACTCTTTGAAAACTACAGGGGACACATGGCCGTGCTACCTGGCCTTGTGTCACACACGCTTGAGACACACGCCCGTGTCTTTGCCCTTGTGGACGAAAATAGGCTATTTTACAAGTCATTTTTCTCACCTTTTTCAACATGTACCTATAATCCCTTTTCACATAAGCATAAGCCCTCAAAAGGCACCAAAATCATGCATAATCAGGCCAAACACATATGGTATAATAACATCCAATCAGTATGCTCAAAGGCACCTCAAATGACAACATTAAAACATGTATAACCATGTACTCAATTTGGCCAAAATAATAGTGTAACATCCTGAATTTTTGGGCTTATGCGTTTAATGGGTAAATATGTGTAATGTGTTAATTTAAGTGTTAGGGGTCCAAATTGGGCTCAGGCTTAGGTAGAGGCCTTGATTAAAATTATCTGTTTGGGCATTATAGGGTTTAAAAGGTAGTATCTATGTTTAAAATACCAAAGTGGGCTTGTGGCCCAATCTTAGGAGGTGACGCCACACAAGGGAGTAAGGGGCCCAAATTTAAGTTTCATGGAGCCCAATTCTTTTAATTTAAGTTAGCTAAATTTTGGGCATTAGGATTAGGTGGAATGGATGGCAACAAGGCTAAAATTTAGGGGTTTTAATGTTTAAAATATGTGGATAATAAGCAGATAAAGGCTATTATTTAGGAATTTATTTTATGTGGATAATAAACAGATAAAGGCTAAAATTTAGGGATTTTAATGATTAAAATATATGGATTTTTAAGTGATAATATCATAGATAAAAAGGAGAAAAATTAGGAGATTGTCTCCAAGGGAAGAGTTGGCTGAAAATCCACCGCCTAGAGGAGTGTAAAATTCGGCTACTGCATGGCAAAGAAGGTGCCGAAATTCTCCTCTCTTTAGCTTAAATTTTAAGGGCGTTTCCGGTATTTAACAATAGGTGTCAAAAATCTATAAATAGGGGGGGCTAGCTCCTTGATTCTGACATTTAAAAACCCTAGTTTTCTCTATTCTTTGTACCGAATTCTTTAGCCTCTCCCTCTCCAATTTCTTTCTCCAAATTTCTTCTTCAATTACTTCAAAAGCCGAAACTTCTCCCCACTTTCTTTTCCCTTGTGTCGATTTCTCTAAAAAGCCGAAGCATCCATCGCTTTTTCTTTTATTCATCATATTTGAAGAACTGTTTTACACCTCCGGCATTTAAATCTTCCATTGGCATTGCCGAATTCTCTCCTTAGTGCTAGCCGAATCTCCTAAGTTAAGGTAAGGGTCGATTTTTGTTTAGTTCTCATAATCTATTCCCAGTTTTTGAAAAGCAAAAGCCGAAAGCTAATAGTTTAATGGTTTTCGGGATTTGAAAGAAGCTTGGTCGACTAGATCTAAAGGCTAAAAATCACTAGTCTTCAATTTCGGGATTTTAAGGTAAGAATAATTGTTTATTTAAATACATAAAATTGGGTAGAACACTAACCATGGCCGAATATAGGAGAGGCCCTAGTTTCACATCCTTCTGGCTTTTTGAGCAAGGTTGTAGATCGGTTTAGCAAGGGTATCAACATTAATCAGGTGTGTAGATCTCTAACACACTACTAATAAACCTGTATGTAAATCTATTTATGTATGTTATGGGCTAAAAGCCGGAATAAGGCTGTATAGACAGTCGAATGGAACCCTAAAAGGGTTAGGTAAGGATGCCAGGTACGTAAACATAGAACTCCCTATGTGTATCGAAAAATATATATGTCTGCATGATATTTTCTTTGTGTGTGTATGCATGGGATGGGATATTGATATGATGAAGGGGAAGTGCATGATAGGTCACGCAGTGATCGGTGGTAGAAAACCCACAAAAATAAATGCTAGGTCACATTGTGATCGGTGGCTACGCCACATTTAATGATTCCTACTTAATAGGAATAGGCAGTACGGCTGTCGTTTTGGTGTGTAGCGGATGGAGGGTTGATTGTAGAAATCCCCAAGGTGTGATGGTTGGTACGGGTTGGTGTGTAGAGGATGGAAACCTAAGATGGGTTGGGTTATTCATTCTCTATTGTTTATTATGTGATTATGATTGATGCCTTCCTGAATGGGCCAGGGCCAATAATGTGTTTGTGGGCTCAGGTCAATGTGTGTTTTGAGATTTATACACTGAGTCTTTGTGACTCACGCTTTCCTTTTCTCTACTCTTCCAGAGGAACAGTAGATCGTGGACATGGGAGCCGAGACGGACTCGAGGGGCCATCAAGTTCTTTTTCTACAAGTTATTTTCTTTTGAGATTTCTTTAAGTTTAATTTATTTCATTGATATTTCGAGAATATATATGTAATAAGGCCCTAGTTTTCAATGTTAAACAACTTATGAATTTTTATGATAAGGTTTATTTATAATTAATAATACTTGATACAAGGTTTTATTTTTAAAATGCCGCTTATTTACTTAAATATTGTATAATTAACTCACGAATTTCAAATACCATCAAAGTAAAGGTTTTCAAAGTACCAGTCGTGACATGCCAGATCCAGTCGAAACGCATGGGCCGGGTTTAGGGTGTTACATTTTGGTATCAGAGCCCAGTTCAAAACTCGGACTGTGAAATGGGTCTAGAAATGTTTTAGAAAAAAAATTGAATTTAAGATTTTGGTTTGAAGACATGGCCTTCGAGTCTACCGGCATCTAATCTACACAGGTAAGTATTCTGAACTCCTGATTGTGATATAAATGTGGGCTTAGTGGGCTTATGGGACGTAGACTATCTAGGTTAGAACTTGATCGACTCTAGGCTTAGACAAACAACTCTTCAATTCCATAAGACTTAATTTCACTAAACAAAACCTGTAAACGAGTCGCAAGAATAAGGTGTGGCAACAGGCATATGCATGTCTAGGAGTAGATCCGGAAGAGCTTGGTATTTAAGCAGTCCAAGTGACTCACCTCCTCTTTGCTGGAATCTTACCTGCTGCATAGTGACTGTTCACTTTAGCCATGATAGGGTGTGGCAACAGGCATACGCATGCCTAGGAGTGGATTCAGGAAGAGCTTGGTATTTAAGCAGTCCTAATGCCTCACATCCTCTTCGCTGGAATCTTACCTAGTGCGTAGTGGCTGTTCACCCTAGCTATAAAGACTTGTTCATGGGCTGAACCCATAATTAAAACCCAAAAGGGACCAACCACCCTATTTTGTAAACAAAAACCCCTAAGTTTTGTACACTTCAAAAAAAAAATACACTTGATCTGAAAATATTCACAGCTATGAAGGAAATTACCAAATTACCCTTGTTTGGTAAAATTACCGAAATACCCCCAGATTTCAAAATTACCGAAATACCCTTGAATTTCAAAATTATCGAAATACCCCGGATATCAAAATTACTGAAATACCCCTAGCTTTCAAAATTACCGAAATACCCCCGAATTTCAAAATTACCGAAATACCCCCAGATTTCAAAATTACCGAAATACCCCTAGATATCAAAATTATCGAAATACCCCCCAGATTTTAAAATTACCGAAATACCCCGGATTTCAAAATTATCGAAATGCCCTTAAATTTCAAAATTACCAAAATACCCCCGGTTTTTAAAATTACCGAAATACCCTCGGATTGTAAAATTACCAAAACGCCCTTATTTCACAAAATCACCAAGGAACCCTATTTTGAAAATTACGAAAAAACCCTATAGGATAAAATTACGAAAATACCCCTGGGTAGTGGAATAACGAAAATACCCCTATGTATTGGATGTGGGTGTATGGATGTTGTCAGTTGAATGTATGTAGTTCTTAGAACTAAGAAAGGTGAACTTGAGACTGAATTGCGAATTCGGAAGAACTACTCTTAAAACTACTAATCATAAGACTGTTCGTGGATAATCAGTGGAAGAAAACCAATAATTCATAAAATTTTTAATCAGATAAACGCGAACCGATAGCATGAATACAAGGGGACGAGGACGCTCTAGATGTGAATACCGGTGCGTACTCTACCATAGAATACTAAGTGTTTATTTTGGGTTTAGAATTGGAGTGCGCAGCGAAAGCATGGTAGTGGGACTTAGGTAGTACGATTAATAGTTAGCTGGAAATTTCGAGGACGAAATTTCTTTAAGGGGGTAGAACTGTAACATCCTGAATTTTTGGGCTTATGCGTTTAATGGGTGAATATGTGTAATGTGTTAATTTAAGTGTTAGGGGTCCAAATTGGGCTCAGGCTTAGGTAGAGGCCTTGATTAAAATTATCTGTTTGGGCATTATAGGGTTTAAAAGGTAGTATCTATGTTTAAAATACCAAAGTGGGCTTGTGGCCCAATCTTAGGAGGTGACGCCACACAAGGGAGTAAGGGGCCCAAATTTAAGTTTCATGGTGCCCAATTCTTTTAATTTAAGTTAGCTAAATTTTGGGAATTAGGATTAGGTGGAATGGATGGAAACAAGGCTAAAATTTAAGGGTTTTAATGTTTAAAATATGTGGATAATAAGCAGATAAAGGCTATTATTTAGGAATTTATTTTATGTGGATAATAAACAGATAAAGGCTAAAATTTAGGGATTTTAATGATTAAAATATATGGATTTTTAAGTGA
Source organism: Gossypium australe (assembly GCA_005393395.2). NCBI lineage: Eukaryota > Viridiplantae > Streptophyta > Magnoliopsida > Malvales > Malvaceae > Gossypium > Gossypium australe. The sequence continues at coordinate 80,054,346 of CM016614.1, forward strand.
TAATATCATAGATAAAAAGGAGAAAAATTAGGAGCTTATCTCCAAGGGAAGAGTTGGCCGAAAATCCACCGCCTAGAGGAGTGTAAAATTCGGTTACTGCATAGCAAAGAAGGTGCCGAAATTCTTCTCTCTTTAGCTTAAATTTTAAGGGCGTTTCCGGTATTTAGCAGTAGGTGTCAAAAATCTATAAATAGGGGGGCTAGCTCCTTGATTCTGACATTTAAAAACACTAGTTTTCTCTATTCTTTGTGCCGAATTCTTTAGCCTCTCCCTCTCCAATTTCTTTCTCCAAATTTCTTCTTCAATTACTTCAAAAGCCGAAACTTCTCCCCACTTTCTTTTCCCTTGTGTCGATTTCTCTAAAAAGCCGAAGCATCCATCGCTTTTTCTTTTATTCATCATATTTGAAGAATTGTTTTACACCTCCGGCATTTAAATCTTCCATTGGCATTGCCGAATTCTCTCCTTAGTGCTAGCCGAATCTCCTAAGTTAAGGTAAGGGTCGATTTTTGTTTAGTTCTCATAATCTATTCTCGGTTTTTGAAAAGCAAAAGCCGAAAGCTAATAGTTTAATGGTTTTCGGGATTTGAAAGAAGCTTGGTCGACTAGATCTAAAGGCCAAAAATCATTAGTCTTCAATTTCGGGATTTTAAGGTAAGAATAATTGTTTATTTAAATACATAAAATTGGGTAGAACACTAACCATGACTGAATATAGGAGAGGCCCTAGTTTCACATCCTTTTGGCTTTTTGAGCAAGGTTGTAGATCGGTTTAGCAAGGGTATCAACATTAATCAGGTGTGTAGATATCTAACACACTACTAATAAACATGTATGTAAATCTATTTATGTATGTTATGGGCTAAAAGCCGGAATAAGGCTGTATAGACAGCCGAATGGAACCCTAAAAGGGTTAGGCAAGGATGCCAGGTACGTAAACATAGAACTCCCTATGTGTATCGAAAAATATATATGTCTGCATGATATTTTCTTTGTGTGTGTATGCATGGGATGGGATATTGATATGATGAAGGGGAAGTGCATGATAGGTCACGCAGTGATCGGTGGTAGAAAACCCACAAAAATAAATGCTAGGTCACATTGTGATCGGTGGCTACGCCACGTTTAATGATTCCTACTTAATAGGAATAGGCAGTACGGCTGTCGTTTTGGTGTGTAGCGGATGGAGGGTTGATTGTAGAAATCCCCAAGGTGTGATGGTTGGTACGGGTTGGTGTGTAGAGGATGGAAACCTAAGATGGGTTGGGTTATTCATTCTCTATTGTTTATTATGTGATTATGGTTGATGCCTTCCTGAATGGGCCAGGGCCAATAATGTGTTTGTGGGCTCAGGTCAATGTGTGTTTTGAGATTTATACACTAAGTCTTTGTGACTCACGCTTTCCTTTTCTCTACTCTTCCAGAGGAACAGTAGATCGTGGACATGGGAGCCGAGACGGACTCGAGGGGCCATCAAGTTCTTTTTCTACAAGTTATTTTCTTTTGAGATTTCTTTAAGTTTAATTTATGTCATTGATATTTCGAGAATATATATGTAATAAGGCCCTAGTTTTCAATGTTAAACAACTTATGAATTTTTATGATAAGGTTTATTTATAATTAATAATACTTGATACAAGGTTTTATGTTTAAAATGCCGCTTATTTACTTAAATATTGTATAATTAACTCACGAATTTCAAATACCATCAAAGTAAAGGTTTTCAAAGTACAAGTCGTGACATGCCAGATCCAGTCGAAACGCATGAGCCGGGTTTGGGGTGTTACAAATAGATTAACTTTTAACTAAGTTTGCATCATTACACAACATGTAAATCACTTACCAAAACATACCATTTGATACCAATTGAACCACATAATCATTATCATCAAATACATATATGCGTACTATGGCAAAACACCAGTTCACAACAAGTTATATGTCATATCTAATATGCACATTCAACTACTTTTCTATCTACCATCATTCAACCATAACAAGTCATATATCAACCATTACAAGGCTACTTATATACACCTTATAATATATATCATTTTACCAACACAAGACTAAAATGCAAACTAACCAAATGGTCATTTCCACAACCAAAACACATAGGCTAACATTAGCCAAAATACATATAGATGCCATTATAACCTTAACCAAGACATCAACATCTACCGATATAATCGCTGGATAGTGTGATAAATCTCCGACGAGCTTCCAACCCTATCGAGCTTCCGATAGTCTGAAAAGTAAAGAAAAATAACTACGTAAGCAATAAATGCTTAGTAAGCTCGTATAAACTTTAATCATATCTATCCATTTCAAATATAAAATTTATACAATTCAAGAATAATCATATACTGATACCACACGATTCATGAAACCAAATTCAACAATTCATAAATTGAATATTTCCACAGTATTACTTATACCTATCATCCCTAACAAAGTAGGATTTTATAAAAACTTTAAGTCTCTTTCAATTTTCTTCCTTTCGTTTACATGTCATTACTTTCCGTTACATTTACTTTCTTTAGCTTAATTAACATCATCAGTTCAACTCATCATTCCCTTTTTCATCACACATTTCATATGTATAATACATAAGACACAAACATATCATCAACCATAGCCACAAGCTAGTGTATTTAAACATAGCTCTTGTAGAATTAATCACATGATAAGCCATTTCATAAGAATTTGCATAATTTAAATCTTACCACTTTTTCATGAGTACAATCATATTTTCATTTGAGCACTTACCATTTCAATACCATTTATAAGTAACATAATACCATTCAACCAACAACTTGGCACTTGCCTAATCATCAAACATCAACACATGTAAGCGTACTTGAACATATTTCATATAAATTCAACATTGGTAACCTTATTTTCTCAACATGTCACACTTGAGTTCATTACACGTCTCAACTTACATAATTACCATGTATCAACATATCAAAGATATTCATATATGTACATTTCATGATACATATCATTATCTTACCGTTTCATTATATACATATATCATCCATTTCAATATATCAATACATCATGTACCATCATTTCCATGTATTTCATGTATATACCTATATTAGTTCGTATCAAACTCATATAGTCTCGTAACAACACATTTCCGGTTGAACCACTTAGAATAATATCGGATACGTGGGAAATCTAGCACACTATGTGCCAACACATGGTCGAAACCATCTCTATCTCAAATCTCATATAGATGCTCACTCTCGAGCTATCAATGGGTCTGCTCACACAAGCTGACTGTCAAGACGTAACTACACGATGCTGCTAACACAAGCTGACGAGTAACCACAACACATGCTGAAAACTCAGCCACCAGTAGAACGTATGGGACCAGCACCTAAAACATGGTAACCCCTAATGACATGTCATTTGTATCCTAAATATTCCTAAGTTTCATAGGACTCGATAGTCGTCGTGCATCTTTGAATTTCCCTCATTTCATTATATGCCAAATTGTATAATAACATATATATATATATATATATATATTGTTTCATTTTCAATAAAATTTCATATAATAACATTCAATTTAATCAAAAATATACATAGTATAGTTCATACGAACTTACCTAGCTAAATAGTAGAAATACCAAACTTCAGGGGCATTTTTGTAATTTTTCATTTTCCTCGATTTTCCACCCGATCTTGATCTAAATTAATAATTTCATTCAATATATTAATTTAGACAATAAAATAATTCATTTCATACTATTTGGTCATTTTTGAAATTTTTATAAAATTACCCCTAAAGTTTTACTTTTATTCAATTTAGTCCATGAACCCAAAATATGCAAATTAACCATTTTTACCCAAAATTGAGCTTAGTTGAATGTTCATGGTATCCAAAAAATCCCATTCATGCAACAATTTCACATTAAATCGTTATACTTTTATTAATTAACAAATTAGTCCCTAATCGAAAAATTCATCAAAATCACTTAACAAATTACTTATAAATATAAATCAACATTCCAAATTCATCATCTAACATAAAAAATCACAATATTCATCAATGGAAACATTTAAAATATTTAACAGTTTCAAAATCGAAGGTACGGGCTAGCTGGACCTAGTTGTAACGATCTCAAAAATATAAAAATTACAAGAAATTGATAGCTTAAGGGCTTACATGCAAGGAATGAAACATAGCTGAACCAAGATTTATTTTTCTCCAAGTAAATTAGGCTATGGTGTTTTGGAGAAGATGAACAAAACAAAAATTTTGTTTTGTTTTATTAATATATCATTTAATTACGTAATTTACTTTATTAACCTTTATAATATTTAAAAATTACAACATTGCCAAACCATTATCATCCACTAACACATTAATGGTCTAATTACAATATATAGACCTCCACTTTAAAGTTCTATAGCTATTTAATACCTTTAGCTTATAGAACATAACTTTTGCACTTTACGCGATTTAGTCCTTTTTGCTTAATTAACTATCGAAACGATAAAATTTTCCAGCAAAACTTTAATACCACCTTAATTACACTATAAATATTTATAGAAAATATATATGGCTCAATTTATAAAAAATGAGGTCCCGATGCCTCAATTTCTAAAACCACTTGATATTAGGGTCATACCACTTGAACTTAATAAATCGTTTATAAAACAAAAATCACAATATCAAAAACCATTTTAAAATCACAATTAACTTGCAAATATTAAATATAATATTTACAAACTTACTTGTTAGATTTGATGGTCCCGAAACCACTGTTTTCGACACTATTGAAAAACAGGTTGTTACAGTTAAGACATCAATTCAGACAATAGCCAGTCATATAATTCGATTAACAATTTAACGCATTAATTTGGAAGTTTCCTAGCTATGCACTTTCGAGCAACAACTTAATATTTATTCTTAGACAATAGCAGATTTAATATTTATTTTTAGATAATAATTAAACATGCAATTTCAAACAACATTTTAATATATTTATCGGGGCCACCCATTATCCACAAAATGGATTGCTCTGTTTATACATATTGAACAACATTATTATGTTAAAAAATAATACAACATTAACTCAATACATTAGAATAAATAACAACACATTGGATAGTTAATTTAACACATTCAAACATATAAATTTTAAGCTCCCTAGCATTAATTGAGCGCGTGAACAGCATATACTTGTTTTGCATTTACAGCATAGTTTAATCAATATTAAGCTGGAAGTTAAATGCTGTAGGAAATTAAATGCAGCAATTTCCAACATTCGGACCTAAAATATCCCTTACGGATAACGGCCAAGTTTAAATAATGACAACCAATATTTTCCTTTATTTAACGCAGCAACTCATAACATTTAAAACAAGAGAATAAATATATTGAACTTCCAGTATTTAATTCGGTTGAAACCTATTACAAATGTTCAGTTTTGTACAACTTCAAATTATGCTTTAGGCAGCAACAAATCTTCAACATTATAAGAAATTAAATCAACATAATAACATCACATTCAAACTATTTTATTAGCCCCACCCAGACAGCCTAATTAACACAATATGGCAGCATAATAACATCACAATTGGACAGTGAAATCAACACATCTGCACAACTTAATTAACTAAATAAAACCGGATAAATGACACCACAACGGACAACATTAACAAAGTCAAATTTTTGGACAAAAAAGATCTTGAATTAAACGATCAACATATATAGTGCAAAATTTTTAGACAAGATCGAACAACTAATAATCGAATAGCATCAATGGTGAAAAACCTTGGACAACATTAAACAGATAATAATTAAACAACATCAATTGGGCAAAATCTTGGACAACATTAAACAACTAATGACTAAACAACATTAATTGAGCAAAATCTTGGACAACATTAAATAACTAATGGTTAAATAACATTAACTGAGAAAAATCTTGGACAACATTAAACATGTAATGACCGAACCTAACCAACTCAAAATAGCAAACTACTATGAAATTAAAAGACATAGTCATCTAGTAAACCAAAAACCTTTCACACGGTACCTCCCAATTGAAACCTCCATGCTAGTTTCATAAATTTCGAGCATGAAAATAAAAAAGTAAGATCAAGGAAAACTCACCATAATTTTATTTTCCAAGTCGTTCCTAGCTTCAAATGTGCTCCTTCCCCTTACTACCGTCGTCTCCCTCTCCTTTAGTGAGTTTCTTGAAGAATTAAGCTTCTAAACAAGCCAAAACAATGGGTTTTTCCCTACATGCAATCGGTGTCAATGTCTCTCTCCCCGTTCGAATGAACAAGCAAAAACAAGGGAAAAGGTAAAGCTCTCTTCTCTTCTTTTTGTTTTTCTCACCACCCACTCCTCCTTTGCAAAAGCATCATCATTATAATGACAACATCCCCTCATACAAATTTAGCAATCTAGTTGATTTTTAACTAGATTTGCCTAAGTCTTGGTTGTCAACACTAATATATTAAGGCCCAATTCCACTTTAAGTTTTATAACACTAAGCATAGTTTAAAATGCCACCCAATTTCATGAAATGGCCGACCATGATAATTTGCTATGCTTACCCAAAACAAATTAAACACAAAAGCATAATATAGGATCAATTTAGAGATTCGGGTAGAAATGCACTTGACAATTCGAATTTCCTAAAGATTTCGGTGAGTCAGAAAGTAAAATCAATTGAGGTGGCTCCGGGTCAGAAGTGACCAGATTCAATATTCAAAAATTCGGGTGTTACTTGGTTACATTCCAAATTCAAAATTTAACTTCTAAACAAAATAAATTATGCATTTACTGTATTATAATTTTCACATCATTTAAATATGCAAAGGAAAAACAATGCTTAATCGTCCACCATGTTTTGAAATGGTATAATTACCATTTCTTACCTTAATCTTATAAGCAATTAAAATCTCAAGGAGTTAACTTTTGCAAATTTTTTGATTTAAACCTTATAACTTGATTAGTCACTTTTTTAGTAAAGTTATCTATCAAAAATTCAATTCACCAATATAACAACTCCATAAATATTTAATAATAATATTTACAAACTCACTCGTCGAAAATAGGGTTTCAAAACCACAATTTCTCGACATTACTGAAAAATCGGGTTGTTACAAATCTCCCCCTTAAGAAATTTCGTCACCGAAATTTTCCTGGAAAAGACGTGGGGGTATTGGAATTTCACTTTCAAATAAAGTTAATTCATTTTTCTATCTTTCTTTATCGATCCTTAGACTCGTTTAATTGTACCGCATGGTCTTTTGCATGGTATCAGTATATATCTATATATATATATATATATATATATATATATCGCAATTTATATTTCTCCAACCTATTGACCTAATATATCTTTTGAAACACCCCAAACCCGGCCCACAAGCCCCGACCGGATCTGGTATGCTTCTTGAGAAAAACTCGTTTTGTCGTTTTGGAAAACCTGTGATTTTGTGGTAAGAGAATAGATTTGAAGTACGATATTGTTGAAAAACTGTTTTGTGATTTACATTTGTATCTTATAAAAACATTATCTTTATGATTTTATAAATCAAAAGAAGAACCGGATTTAGAATTTATGATTAAGTTGAAAACCATAGGTAATTAGGTGTCAAAACAATTTAAGGTGTTCGTCAAAAATATTTAATTATTTAGTTAAAGTTGAGCATAGCAGAATAAATATTTAAAAACGTAAAAGTAACATAGCTAATGGCGGCCTTATTACAAAAACATAAACCAAAATAAATGCCGAAATAATAAAAGAAAATGTAATAAGTTTAATTAAAAGGAAAACCGAAATACTGAGTTGAGCCATGGCCACCACGTAGTCCTCGCTGACCCGGTCCAAATCACTGTGTATCACCTGAAAATGATATCCCACAAAGGGTGAGTCAACAGACTCAATGTGTAACAATACACTAAAAGCCCAATCGATCATAGCCATAAAGCCCATTTAAAATCACATTTAGCCATAAGCCCATAATATAGCAAATCAGATATTCATATGTACATGTAAAATGAAATGCAATCCCGAGCCCAACCTAGATATCCATCCGCTACACACCACCTATACCAGCCAATCACACCGTGGGGATTACTAAATCGACCCTCCATCCGCTACACACCATCAAAGGTAGTTGCTGTAGTCAACTTGCACATCGTCCTTATAAATTGTGGCATGGCCACCAGATAATTGTGACAGAGTCACCGAATTCATAATATGTGACCGAAGTCACCGGATTCATAATATGTGACCGAAGTCACCGGATTCATCATATGTGACCGAAGTCACCAGATTCATAATATGTGACCGAAGTCACCGGATAATGTGGTAAAAACCACCGGAACACTTCCCCTTTATCAATATCATCCATATGCCCATGCAATAAACATATTATTTCGATATCATGCCATATACCCCCAAAATCATAACGGAATCATACACATTTCATAATCATGCTTATAGCATTATTAACGAAGTATTAGGGGTTTAACGTACCTGAATATCATATACCACTGAATGGTACCCGCAATCATTATCAAACATATTTCTTAATAACACATGCAAATATTAATACTATCGATTTATTGGAAGTTTAGTGTAGGGCTACACACCTGATAATAGTGATTACGATACTACCGATACCAACGCTCTCGCTAGCAAGAATAACAATGAAATACTTATCCCTATCGAACTGCCCCTAAAAGATCATAGTCAAAAATTGGTCAACCTTAATAATCAAATATAGCCTTTGGCCGAATATTAAAACCTCCTTACCTTGATTGTCTAGATCCCGAAAATGTCTCTTGTCCTTGGAGATGTCAAAATCCCTACATGGTTTATGTTAGATTCGATTCTAACATAATGAACCAAAATACATGGCCTTCGGCCTAAGATTACACTTGCTTACCTTGGATATTTAAATCCCAAATGATCTCCCCCTAAACGTCGGCTATAAAAGAATCCCAAAAAAAATCCCCCTTCAAGGTCCTATCAATTTCACCCTTGCTTGGAAACACAGAGATATTCGACTACTTGGAGAGTGATGGACTTTGAAGAAAAAAATAGATGAAGAAATCGGCTAGATGGTGATGTGCTTCGGCTTTGATGAATCGTGAAAAGAAGAAGTGAAGGGAAAGAGAGTTACAGCTATGGTGTTTTGGTTTTAGGGATTTGCGAAAAGAAAGAAAAGAGAGAATGATGGCTATAAGTTTCGGCCAAGGTTAACCAAAAGAGAAAGAAAGTTGATCACCAAAGAATTTCGGCCTAGACAAGGTAAATGAGAAGAGAAAAGGAGAAAAGAAAGGGATGAAAAATAATGGCCTTAGTGCTATGGTGATTTCGGCACTAGAGAGGAAGAAAAGAAAAGAAAAATGGTCTTTAAGGTTTTTGGTGTTTTCGGCAATAGGGAAAAGAAACTTGAGAGAATAGGCAAATTAAACCAAAATGGTCAAAATGGAATGGCCAATAGAAAAGAGAAAAAAAATAAAAGATGCTTACCTAATGCTAAAAATGCATTCGGCTAGGAGAGGAAAGGTGAAGAGAAAGAAAATATTTGCTTTAGAGAAAACACAAAATAACCCAACTGTCAAAATGACCAACTAGCTACCAACCTACCCAAAACCTTCAACAAAATTCGGTCACCCCCCTAGGCCCCAAAACCGTCCAAATACATGGACTCCAAAGTCAAAATTTTCCACACAAAACTTTCCATAGCAATCACCTTACATCATGCCTTGTAATCCTCTACTTTCCCAAAGTTAAAGAAATTCTATCCCCACAATCTAGCAATTCTGTCCCTTATTTCATGCTTACCATAACCTTAAGTCTTCTTGCCATAAAAAAAAATGTCCATCTTATCCATAAATACCTCTTTGACCGACACTTAAGGAAAGCATGCAAAAATAATCAAAATTTGCACACCAAGTGATTCGAACCTCTTCCCTTCAAGTCCATCATGTGGCATCATATCCTTCTCACCAATAGCTCATTTATGCAAGCTATTTACTCCTAAATTTCCATATGTCTTGAAGCTACTTACCATCTCTCCTTAAAGTGCTAAAATACCAAATTTTTCCAAAAGCCCAATTAAACCCGAGACTTCATAGAAACCTCGTAACCTTCCAAATCCACTTAACTGATAAGTCAAATTTGCAATAACACCATTCTCATATTCTTGAAGATTTTAAACACTCCTAAGCCCAAGGCCAATCGGCCCAATCCTACTAGGCCCAATTTCGGGATGTTACATCTTTTACTAATTTGGCTTGGATACATGCCAGAGGCATAGATCAATCATCTTCCATCCCAATTCAACATCGCAATACATCATTAGATAAAACAGAAATAGTTATACTGGCACATAAGTGCATCATCTACCAATCGAAGTGTAACCTAAACATTTAATAGGTAACATATTTTCAATCTCTTTATAAGTTCAATTTTCATTCTATCAATCCCTGTAACACCCCAAACCCGGTCAACACACCGCGACCGAATCTGGTAGGTTACGGAGTGAAAACATTTTTAAAATCATAAGTTTGCCGGAAAAATCTTTAAAGAAGACTCTTGCTTTGTTTTAGGGTTTAGAAAACTCAATATTTATTGATGCTGAAGTTGTTCTAGTAGTTGTCGTAACACTGGGAAAAAAAAACTCGGGATTAAAACCCATTTGTGATTGCCGATTTTAGAAAACATTGGATACTTATTAAAACTGAACGCGATAAGTAAAATCAAGTTTAGAACCATTTGCCTTTAAAAAGATCTGAAAAATTTGAGTTATAAAAACATCCAAGTTACCTTATTATTTTGTGAACTTTGTTACCCGATGGTAACGTTTAAAAACCCGAAGAGATATACTTTAGAAAGCATTGCTTTTTACCTGTTAATTTTATCAAGTCCATAAATCCCACATATGTAAAATATAGGCAGAATAAAAGCAAGTAATAACCAAAAACCCAAAATAAACTTAGCGGCCTTATTACAAAACCAAAACCAAATTTAAGGAAAATTACTAAAATTGAAATAGCAGTTTAAAATCAAAACCAACTAAGATGCATGGCCACCTCGAGTCCTCCCCGGCTCCATATCCGCGATCTATGCCTCATCTGCAAAATGTAAAGGAAAGGGGTGAGTCACCGAGACTCAGTGTATAAATCCCTAACCCGATAGTCAAGCACTTACACAGATCATCAGTAAAACATGCAAATCATGCAACCCATAACCTAACCACCCGATCTCCTTTTTCTACCCCTTGTGGTCAAAACCACTGGTGGTCAAAACCACTGGTGACCGAAGTCACAAATATATCGGTGTGGTCAAAACCACTGGTGACCGTAGTCACAAATCAAGTGATGGGGCCAACCCATCGTGTGGTCAAAACCACTGATGACAATCCCGTAATATATCATGTGGGGCCAACCCACTATGGTACCAAACCGCTGGGACGAGTCATAATATCCATGTGTGGTCAAAACCACTGGTGACCGTAGTCACAAATATCAATCGTGTGGTCAAAACCACTGGTGGTCAAAACCACTGGGACTTAGTCACAAATCATATTAATAGTGTGGTCAAAACCACTGGTGACTGTATCTTGTGGTCAAAACCACTGGTGACAGTCCAAATAAATCATCCCCCTCCTCTCATCAACCCCATCATCATCATGCTCATATCATACGTGTCATAATATCATGTATCATGCATTTAAGGCATAGCATAGCATTTAACAAGTCATGATGATGTATAGCAAAAATCACATAACAGGGGACTTACCCGGAATCCAAGCTCATGCCCACAAGACAAGTCACTAATACCAATGGTTATACAGTAACATAATAAGCATCATTATACTAATAAAGTGTGTAAGAGTTTACACACCTGGTTACACACAAGACTATGCTCTCTACGTCGGTACTGTCGTTAATCGACACTACCGCTATCTGTCTACTGCTTTGCTCCGATGCCGGCCCACACCCAGGTGGCCAATCGCGAACAGCCGACACTGCCCTCTTCTTGAACTTAGGGGCTGGGGTCTCCGATCCAACCCCCCCTAACGTTCGGCTGACAACAGGGTCCATAACGCCTTCGGTCACTTTCTGCCTTACGAATGCTAACCACAATACCAAGATATGCGAGACGGATCCTCCCCCTACAATCGGCCAACAACAAGACTTAGTCTCAATAGCCTTCGATTTTCAAACAACCTAAAGAATGATTGAACCAACATGGATCCTTACCATAGACTTAACGAATTGGTTGACAGTAAATAGATGGCTTAGATCTACTGCTTCACAACCCCGGAAGTCCCTAAAGAGATCGGTTCCTATAAATGGTTAGCCTTACTATCAACAAATGCCGAAATTCGGCTTTTGCACTCATAAGAGTCGACAGAGAGGAAAGAAAAGAAATAAAGAATTCAGCCAAGACTACTTACCCTTCTCAAAACCGATTGGAGAAAAACCAAGGAAGATCCACTCTTGGTTGATATTCGGCTAAAGCAAAACTAGAAGAAAGAAGGAGATTTCGGCAAAGGGTTGAGTGATCAAGATGATTCGGCTAAGGTTTTGAAAGAAGAACAACAAATGAGATGCGACTAACGAATGAAAGAAGAGAATGGCAAAGTAAAATAAAACGAGATGAATGAGGATTCGGCTTGAGCAAAAACAAAAATGGAAGAAAAACAAAGAGAGATAGGGAAGAAGAAGGTTCGGCCAAGCACTTGAGAAGAAGAAAAAGATGAAGGGAAAAGGGTTACTTTTTGGCTACAAAGAAAAATAAAAGATGAGAGAGAGGCTCCCAAAGGAGATTCGACCAAATGCCTAAGAAAGAAATCGGCAAGAGTCTAAGGTGCTTGTGACTTTTGGTTTCAAAGGAGAAAAAGAGAGAGAGCTCAAATGAAGGTTTGGCTAGGTGCTTCCAATGGCAAAAGAGAGTTTCGGCTTTCAGCAACAAGGAGGAGAAGAAGTGAACAATCGGCCAAGTGCCCAAAATTGCCAAAAAGAGAAAAGAGAGATTGAGAGGGGTGCAATTGGGGTTTCAGTTTGACACTAAACACAAAAAAAACAAGACCTACCAAGCTTTGCCGATTTTAGCTACCAACCTAGGCACATTCGGCCACTACCAAAAACCCCAAAACCGATTTCCCCTTTGCCCCAAACACTTTCCCAAATTCGGCTAAGCACACCCCTTCTCCATCCCTTTGTTTCCTCCTAGAAATTCTCCTGGCCATCAATTCAAATAAGTTTGAATTCATCAACTCCTCAAAATCCTCCCAACCACAACTTTCAAATGTGTTGACTCCTTCAACACTTATCCAAGAGAGTCCAACCTGAGCACTCCACTTCATCAGCTTTGGCGTCAAAAAGAATAAGTAGGAGTGCAATTCCTGCTGCTCGAACACAGGCACTCCTTCCCTACATGTGGCGTCACTTACCTAACACCTTAGTGGCGCCTCCTTGACCACTTTACCACTTGATTTCTTGTGCTTAACTCCTCCAGTAATTACCTTTAACCCCTAATTCTCCTTGCTCCCCCTACTTAAGTGCTAAACCACAATTTTTAGCCATGACCCAGGACTAGCCCGAGGTCATGCCTAGACCCCAAAACATATCAAATAAACACAGCAGGCCTACCAATACATGCAACCACATACAAAATACAGAGACCCCGATTTAAGGATGTTACAATCCCAATTCGTACACAATTAACTATTTAAATACCGTATGCAACATATTTCAACTCAATTTTAACATCGAGTACAACGTATTGATTAAATCATTCTTTTTCCTATTTATCACATAGATAACTAAACCTACCATTTAAATCACAAGCAATATTTCATCATCATTTTGTATGCAATTCACATATATATTGAACTCCATGTCAATATTCTAATAATTCTAAGTCTATAAGCATTACTCGTATTCAAGTGGCCCTCGGGCTCGTTTTTAGCCCATATCACAGGATGTCTTATTTCACATTTTCACTAGTTTCATTTCGTTACCTTTTTTACCATTATATATACAAGTACGCATATCCATCACCCCGGGTTGCCTAAAAACGATGATGCTAATATGATACATAACACCACATTGAATTGTGTAACAAATACACCAATCTGTGCCTCATTGAAACATTCAAAGCATAAGTTTACACCCAGTGCTCATCAGTATAACCGAAGGAATTTGGCACGCAGTGCCTCATTAGAACTTCCAAAGTAATATGTGCCCAACACTTATCGGTGTAACCAAAGTAATTTGGGACCTAGTGCCTCATCAGAATGTCTGAAGTAATATGTTCCCAACGCTCATTGATATAACCAAACTAATTTAGCACCCAGTGCCTCATCAAACAATTTTGAAGTAAATAGATTACACCCTACGCTCACCGACACATAGTCAAAGTAACCCGAACTCGATTTATCCTATGGCATACCAACTACATTTGACTCTGTCCGAATAGTTAATAGGGTAACCATTTTTTTTATTCATTATACCTAAATCAATTCACATTTTTTTCTTCCCACTTTGGCATCAATCGCTAATTTATCCTACAACATAACATGTTATAGTTCAATTTCATACCAATCTTCAATGATCAATCAAATCAATAAATTTCTATTCTATTCAATTCAATCTAATTTTTGATGTTCTATACCCATAATCACAATTCAATCTTAATCCACAATCATGCAAAAAACATTAATTCATAAACAGGTAAATTAATCTTAAATCATAAAAAAATACGTACCAAACTCCTGTGTTATTGATTCACCAATAAGGATTCCTTGAACTTTACATGTAAGGATAAATCGCTTAATATTAGCGGAAGCATTCCTATTATTTTTTGGGCAAACTCAAGCTATATGCTCTAGGGATCCACATCGGTAGCATGCTACTATTTTCTTCTAACATTCACTTTGGTGCTTCTTTATGCACTATTCACCTGTTAGAATGGTCACATCTTTTATCGAACCTTTAACATTGTCCACCAATTTCACCAATTGATTATCTCGTTTTTTTCTAACCCAAATTTTATTGAATTTGATCTCCATGATCCTCAAGTCCCCTTAGTTCACTTAGGCAGAAGTCGTAAATTAGAGGTCCCAATTTTTGTTTCAAAATTTTCTGTTGAATAAGGGTCAACATTTTTTTATCCTATAATTTGATGGATTGCAGTCATTATTGCAGCATGCAGAATAATTTTCACTATTCCTTTAAACGAATTTGTTAGTCCACAGAGTAAGCATTCAACGCTTTGATCCTCTTGGTGAGATCTATCTTCTCTATTCTCACATTGAGTACCAGTTTGATCATCATCATGTGCATTTATCTCCACTTGCCTTTCACCTACTACAGAATAATTATCAATGTTAACTTTTGTTTCAACAACACATATTAACTCCTCAAACATTTGCAAATATAAGACAAAATAATTTACAATCAACATTCAGTCCCAACTCAAACTCGACTCAAACCCCTAAACCTAATTTGTGAGCTCATTTTAGTTCGAGATTTGCCTAAACCTATAGCTTTGATACCACAAAATGTAACACTCCATTATCTATCCCAATCGTCGAGTCCAAGTAGAAAAATATCATATTTGTTATCGAGGCAACTAACATCATTAATTCTATAATAAATTCAAGCTATGATTAATATACCAATATCTCAACTATTAACTTATTTATTAATTGAATTTTATGCATCCTCTATTCCAACTATATATATATCAATTCACATCCAAAGCATTATAACCTCATCTAAATACTCGCGTAGCAACATCAACATCAAACATATACATAGTACAAATCATTATCAACTATCATATATGCCTATTTATATAACATCTCGAAGTATGAAAGAATTCTCCAACTAAGCTTAATATAACATAAAATCCTATAGGTACATTGTAACGACTAGAAAGTTAATGGTATTAGAAAGTGTGGTTTCAGGACTCTGTTTCCATAAATTGGACTCATAAATATTTTTTACTAAATATTTACGGAGTTATAATTGAAGTGAATACTTTTGGTCAGGTAATTTTATTGAATTAGGGCTTAATTAGCCCATAGAGACTAAATTGCGTAACTGCTAAAACTATGAATTGTTGTTAAATTATAAGGTAAAACATGACTAAAGGACTTTTGAAGTAAATAGACCAATGGGCTAATAATAGTGGATGATAATGAAGTGATTAAAGATAAAAAATGTTATAAAAATTATAATTAAAATAAAACATTAAACAAAATCATATTAAAACAAAATCTAAGTGGATTGAAAGAAAGAAACAAAATTCTCTTCATTCCCTTCCCTTTTGTAACACCCCAAACCCGACCCATACGTTTCGACTAGATCTGGTATGCTACGGGTTGAACGTTAAAATCTTTTGCTAAGTTGGTTTTAGAAAATCATAAGTTATTAGGCAATATTTGAATAAATAAGTGACATTTGAAAAGAAACCTTGTATTATTATTATTTGGTATAAATAAACCCCTGACATAAATTCGCAAATATTAAAAAAACTACTTAGGCGAATATAAACTATACGGCCTTATTACCTAAATATTCCCAAAACAAAACTTAAAGGAAAACCGAAAATAATCTATAGAAATAAAAACTTGATGGCCCCTCGAGTCCGTCTCGGCTCCCATGTCCATGATCTACTGCTCATCTAAAAAGTTAGGGAAAAATAATAGGATGAGTCACCAAGACTCAGTGTGTAAATCCCGAAAAGACATAAAAGGCTTGGGCCCACAAACACATTATGAGCCCTAGCCCATACACAATGGCAACAATCATAATCACATGACAGATAATAAATGATGCAAAGCCCAACCCATCCTAGAATTCCATCCTCTACACACCAACCTGTACCAACCATCACACCTTGGGGATTTCTACAATCAACCCACCAACCGCTACACACCATATCGACAGTCATACTGCCTACTCCTTATCAATCAGGAATTTTAACGTGGTTTTCTACCACCGATCACCAAGTGACCTAACATTTCATTACGTGGGTTTTCTACCACCGATCACCATGTGACCAATCATGCTCTTCCCCTTTCCATATCAAACCCATCCCATGCATACATTCATGCAAAATTAAGCAATATACTACCTAAGAGATTTCAGCCTTTCACATACATCGATACACATAGAGAAGTTTCTATGGCAGATACCTGGCATCCTTTGCCTACCCTTTCTGGGTAACCCGTCTGTTCATACAGCCTATTTTTCGGCTTTTAACCATCACATATATATACATACAGATTATTAGTGTTTAGAGATCTACACACGACTATTCATACAGCCTCATTTTTCGGCTTTTCAGCCCCTAACAGGTATAATACAAAATAAAACTTATGTGATAAGGATCTACACACGACTGTTCATACAACCTTATTTTCTGGCTTTTCAGCCCCTAACAGGTATAATACAAAATAAAACTTATGTGATAAGGATCTACACACCTGATTACCGTTAGAACGAGACTTTCTAAGTCAACGCTATCCGTAGCCAACACAGCTGCTATCTGCCTTATGTGTTGTTCAGAGGCTTGAAATCCCGAAAAGTGATATGAGATTCAGGAACTAGTGTTTCCGGCTTTTAGATCTAAGAGATCTTACTAGAGAAGATTCGGCTACTCCCAAAGGATTCCGGCTTTTTGCGAAAATCAGGAAGAGAAGATGATTCGAAGAAATCTATAGAGATTCGGCTTTTAGAAGAAAGAAGAGAAAAGAATAATGGAGTTTTCGGCTTTCAGAAGAAAGAAGAGAAAAGAATAATGGAGTTTTCGGCTTTTAGAAGAAAGAAGAGAAAAGAACAATGGAGTTTTGGCTTTTGAATCAAAGTGAAGATGAGGGAATAGGGTTAGGAATTTTGGCTTCTACCAAGAGGAGAAGAGAAAGAAAAGATGGAAACCCTAAATGCCGAAAAATAAAGAAGAGAACCCTCCCTATTTATAGAAATTTTGGCACTTACCTATGAAATACCAAAAGTGCCCTTCCTAATAACTAAAAATTAAGCAAATAAAAAGGGAAATTTTGGTACCCCTTTTCCATAAAGAAACCGATTTCTTCCCTCCTCTAGGTGATGGAATTTCAGCCAACACCTAGCCTTGCAGATAGCTCCTATCTTTTCTCTTTTTATCTTCCATATTATCAACTATAATATCTACATTATCCCATTCACATAAATCCTCCTATTTTTGAGCCTTGTTGCCATCCACTCCACCTAACCCTAATGCCAAAAATTAGCTAACTTAAATTAAAATAATTGGGCCTCATGAAACTTAAATTTGGGCCCCTTACTCCCTTGTGTGGCGTCACCTCCTAATATTGGGCCACAAGCCCACTTTGGTATTTTAAACACAGATACTACCTTTTAAACCCTATAATGCCCAAACAGATAATTTTAATCAAGGCCTCCACCTAAGCCTGAGCCTAATTTGGACCCCTAACACTTAGATTAACACATTAAACATATCCAACCATTAAACGCATAGGCCCAAAAATTCAGGATGTTACACCTTTTTGAAGCAAAAAAGAACAAGGGGAGAACACACGACATAAGGGTTTCAAAATTTCAAGCTTAATTTGGTTCGTTCAATTTAGTCAATTTTCTTGTAAATTTTATGTTTCCAAAATCCCGATAGTTAATACCAGCTGACCCGTGTTATAATTTTTGATACTGTTAAAGAATTAGAATGCTACCATTGTTGAATAATTAAAGCTTGAAGTGTTATTTAGATAGATATTAAGCTTAGAATCAAAAAAGGACTAAATTATAAAGCCAATTGATAATTTTGTGTAATAGGGATTAAAATGCACAAATTGTGAAATTTGTGGTGCATTTGAAAAATAGGAAGTCATATAGGGACTCTAGTGAATTTGGCATTAAATTAGAGGACTAAATGTGAAACTTATGTTAGTTCCGATTTTAGGGGCTAAATTGAATAAAATGCAAAAGTTGTATAATTTAGCATTTGAATGCAAATTTGGCTGTGTATTGATAATTTATTATATTTGTTTTAATCCATAGCTAACGTCGACCCGTATTCCTCAAAAAAAAAAGGAAAAGATAGTTTTCAATGAGTAACTCAGAGTTTACGATTTTTTTTTCTATAATCCAAACTCTTAGTAAATTGCTGCATTTTGAATTGTTTGTGTATGGTAAGAATACGAGGGAAGTCATTTATGATAATAAAATGAATTGGGTTGAATTGAATTGATTGATATATTTGAGGACTAAATTGAATGTTTATGAAAAATGTATATATATAATATTCAAATGTGAAATTGAATATGTAATGTGATGATTTAATGTTGTTATATATAAATTTATATGTTTACGATGAAAATAAAGGTGAAATGAGATATTTTATGTTAATGAAATATGAAACGAGAAACCTATTAATTTGGGCAAAGTCGGATATAGTTGGCATGCCATATGATAGGAAAAGCTCAAGGTTATTTCAACTACGTGTCGATGAGGCAATTGGTGCCAATTTGCTTCGATTTAACTGATGAGACACTGGGTGTCCACTTATTTATAGCACTAGGCGCAACTATTTCCTTCAGATTTAATAGGGAAATAAATGTTAAAATCGAGATAATGATATTAAAATGACAAATTATATTGAAGTGACAAATGATATGGAATGAAATGAAATGTGAAATGGAAATAAAAATGGTGAATGGATATGTGGATAAAGAATGGATTTGTTCAATGTATTTATATAAATTTGAAAGGCTAGTTGGAATATGTTCACGTATGAATTGAGCCATTATATGTGTTATAAGAAATAATTGTCATGTAATGTTGTATTGTTGAATTGGTTTTTATCAAATGAATGGATAAATTATATTTAATAAATGGCTATATTGCATATTATTAGTTAATTTAATTTTGCATCTTAATGATCTTATATATTGCATAAAAGTTTTGATTATAGAAATACTTCTAAGTTATACTCAATGTATGATTTTTTTTTCTGTCTGCAGGTAAGGAATTTAAAGAATCAATTGTTGATCCAGTATCCAACGATAATCTCGAAATCAAGTGTTGGTGAATTGTTCATTTTGGGTCTTAGCATGTACTTAGGAATTTTTTTATACTTATAATGGTCATTTTTGTGTTTTGTTGGCATTTTTTAGCGCTACGTGTGTGTATATATATATATGTATATAAATGGGATGATAATGGTCATGTTGTGGATGAATTGTTAGGTTGCTTGGTTTACATGCTTAATGCCTAAATGGATGAGGAAATATCATTATATGCATTGTGTTTTGATTGATGCTTGGATATAGAATGATGGATGATATACATTTAGGTTATGTTTAGGAGATGTTTTGGTAAGTTAGTTCGTAACATTGGAAATTGGTTGAATTGTTATTTGATGCTTGAGAAATGGTGAATATGTCATTTTGTGATTAATGAATTTGTAACATCCAAAAATTTGAAGTATTATTTCTGTTGGCTCGAGTATGAATTTTGTGTGTTAGCATAGTCTTGTGAAGGCTTGATTTTATTTAGGAAGTTAGAATAATTTTTAGTATGGTTTATTTAATGAAGTGGAGTAAGTGAGCTTGACGCTTAAGTTAATTTAAGTGTTAAATTAAAGCACATGAGGAGTTAGTGGCATAGTGGATAAGGAGCTTGAAAGGTTGCTTGAGGGAAGTGGTTCGAGTAGCATGGAAAGCATATTGAGGATTTTATTTTTGTACATTCTAGCATTGATGGACGGTCAACTTTATTTATGATAGGTTGGACTATTAATTTTGGTAAGTTGAATATTGGTTTAAGGAAAGCATGAAATTGGGGATAAGAATCTTAAGGTTATGAAAGGTTGGGGAGACATAAGGCTAGGCTTTAGGATGATGTTTTGGAAAGTATTCCAAGGCTTTAGTGCATGTATGTGGACGGCATGTGTGGCTAGGGGGTGGTCGAATGTGATAGGTAGCTTGGGGGGAATAGTTGGCCAATTTTTGCCTTTGAGCATCTTTTTGCATTTGTTTTTCCTCTCCAAAAAAACTCCCTCCTTGGCCGAATGTGTATTGTGCTTTTGGTGCAATTTTGTTTTTGGTTTTTAGCCTCATTTCGTGTGAACCAAATACCATTTCTCTTCTTTCATTTGTCCTTTTGAAACCGAAACAACATTGGAACTTTGGTACACTTTTCTTCTTTGGTAATTAGGTGTTGGCCGAATCTCTTACTTCCATCTTCTCTTTTTTTTCCTTTGATTTTGTTCAATATCACCACATTTCTTTTACTTTCTTCCTAGCCGAATCATCCTTCCTCCCTTTTCATTTTCTTTTCTTTGCCATACTAATTCTTCATTTCTTTCGAGCCGTTTATCAATTGTTTTCTTCATTCAAAAACCATAGCCGAAACTTCTCATATCCTTTTGGTTTGCTTTGGCCGAATATTCAAGGGTAGATTCTCTTTGTTTCCTTCAATTGATTTTGGGATAATAGGTAAGTGTTCATGGCCATTTCTCCTTCATTTCTTTCTCGATTCTATGTTGTTTTCTTGTGGACAAAGGCCGAACCTATGGGCATTTGTTGCAAGGTTCTAACCATTTTAGGAATCGATTCTTTTAGGCTCTTCGGGACGTTGGAAGAAATTAATCTAAGCCTCGTATCTTTGTTTATCGTTTTGGGTAAGTTTAGGTAAGACTTGGTATTTTTTTTAAAGGATAACTCTTTGGATTAAGGTGTTAATGGCCGAATGGCCTTTGTTTATAATTTTAGTATTGGCTGATTGTAGGACAAGGTGATCTAGTGCGATAGATCGGATCTTTGGAAGATAATTCTTGCGTTGGTGAAAGGTGTGTACCTTACACACATTATAACTTGGTTCATATTTGTATATATATGTGTTAAATAACTATTCATGTTGTTAAAGCCGAAATGATGAGATCTTGATATAATACCATGATGGTATGAATGAGGATTCGGGTAAGTCCGTTTCGATATGTTGTTAATACATGTGGATTGAAATCATGATCTACGATTTATGATATTTTTCTTATATGATTCATATCAAAGTATATTGACATGATTTGTATATATATATATTGCATTGGTATGGGCAACATGAGAGGAGGGGGAAGATTGATATTGTGACTTCGGTCACCAGTGATTTGGTATCACATTTGTGTCTTCGGACACCAAAGGTTTGGTACCTCCAGTGATTTGGTATCACATTTGTGTCTTCGAAATCCAGAGGTTTGGCACCTCATAGCGTCTCGTCCCTGTGGTTAACACCACCGTGGGTTGGCCCCACTTTTGAGATATGGGATCGTCGCCAGTGATTTGGTATCACACGTGGGTTGGCCCCACAACTTGATTATTCATGACTTCGGTCACCAATGATTTGGTATCACATTTGTGTCTTCAGACACCAGAGGTTTGGCACCTCATAGCGACTCGTCCCTGTGATCTAGCATCACCGTGGGTTGGCCCCACTTTTGAGATATGGGATTGTCGCCAGTGATTTGGTATCACACGTGGGTTGGCCCCGCATATGGATTTGTGACTTTGAGTCACCAGTGCTTTGGTATCACAATATTGAATATCGTGACTTCGGTCACCAGTGGTTTGGCACCACCAGTGGTTTGGTACCACACGGGGTAAAAAAAAAGGAGTTATGGATGGCTAGGTTGGGTGCATGATACATATATGTTGCTTTGTTATAATTTGTGTAAGTATGTGGCATTTACCCGGGAGAGGGAATATGCACTGAGTCTTGGTGACTCACCTTCTCCCTTATCGTTTCAGGTGATTCGTGAGATCGCGGATGAGGAGCCGGATGAACTCGAGGAGGCCATGCAATAAAATTTGGTTTTACATGAACTACCATTTGGGTACTTTATTTTAATTTGGTTTTCATATTTTTATGTATTTGTAATAAGGCTTGTTTAATTATGTTTTGGATTATTTATATGTTTTGGATTTGTTTTAAATTTGGCTTACAAATTACATGTTTGATATAATAATTTGAGCATAAAGTTTTCTAAATTACAAAATGCGATGGTTTTTAAAACGTTACCACCGGGTAACATAAATCATTTGATAATTTTAACATCTTAAGTATTTTCGATAACTCATACGATTTTCCAAACCTCGACTTTTCCAAATTTCTTTTAGATACAGATTTCAACCTAATCACTTTGGTTTCTTTAAAATATTAAAAAAATAGTTTTCTAATCTATGGATCTGCAACTAAGTTTTTAAGACTTATTTTGAGGTTTTCAAAAGTAAATTATCAGCTTTCAATTTATTATATACTTGTTTTCTACAAACAAAAAAGAGTTTTTCACAAAAATTTAATCGTTAACTCGTTTTTCTTCAAAACATTTTCCTTCGTGGCATGCCAGATTCGGTCATGGCGTATTGACCGGGTTTGGGGTGTTACAAATTGGTATCAGAGCCAAATTCAAAAGCTCGGCTGTAGGCTCGAGGCCTAAAATGATCTGAAATATGGTTTTAAAATGTTATTGTTGAAAATTTTATGTTTAGAAAGGCATGGCCCCGAGTCTCCGGCATCAATCCGCCCTGGTAAGTACATCAAAACTGTTGATTTTGATGATATAATTATAGTGATGTTGATATGACTATATAGTAGTAGGAACTACTTTAGAGACCCAAAACTATAGGTTTGGTGTACTCGCGAAATTTCTTATTAAAACTTTTCATAAAACTGTGCTTTAAAGAAAGTGGAATATTGATTATTTCATAAAACTTTTAAATCAGATAAGTCGAGATCTTAGATATGAGTACTCGAGGTCGAGGTCGTGTTATGCATGGACGTGGTCGAGGTAGGATGGCTGTGTCTGAGCCAGTGAGATCTGGTCAAGGATCTGAGAATGAAGTACCACCAGTCCCACCACCAGCGGTTGGAGTTGAGCACCAGGATCAAACGGGGGATGACACAGTGTCTCAGGCGATGCTGCGAGTTCTTGAGAGGGTGGTTGGAGTAGGTGGAGGCGCGGGAGCTCGGAAGTCAGTACCTGAGCGACTCCGAGCCAACAGAGCTGAGGTATTTCGAGGTGTTTCGGGTGTAGCTCCCAGCTCGGCTGAATATTGGCTAGAGGCGACGGAGCGAATCATGGATGATCTGGATCTGAATGCTGAGGAGAAGCTGAAAGGGATAGTATCGCTTCTTCGGGATGAGTCATATCAGTGGTGGCTCACGGTTCAGAATGGTGCTGCGACGGAGGATCTCACTTGGGATTATTTCAAGGCAGCGTATCAGAAGAAATATATTGGGTCTAGTTACGTTGATGCGCAGCGTAAAGCATTTCTGAGTTTGGTCCAAGGAAGTAAGTCCGTATCAAAGTATGAGGCTGAGTTCTTAAGATTGAGCCAGTATGCTGGAGGTATTGTGGCTTCGGAGCACGAGCGATGTGTCCGATTCGAGGATGGTTTAAGAGATGAGCTGAGGTTGCTGATTGCTCCACATCAGGAGCGAGAGTTTGCTGCGTTGGTTGAAAAGTCTAAGATTGCTGAAGGGATAAAGGAATCTGGAAGACAGAGTTACGATCGGAATAAGCATAAGAGAGGTTATGGATCATCTAGGTCAGCCGGTAATTCTCAGAAGAGGGTTAGGCAGAGTGGGCCGAATCAATCTGGAAGGCCTGTTACTGCTAATCAGAGGCCAGCACAGTGTAATCGATGTGGGAAGTTTCATTGGGGCGAATGTTGGACCGGAGGAAAAGGATGTTTCGAGTGTGGCTCGCTGGATCATCGTGTGAGGGACTGTCCACGTAAGCAAGCCAGGAATCAATCTGAAGGTCAAGGTCGTGCTCAGTTCAGAAAGGAGGGACCAGCACCGCAGAGAGGTCGTGGTAATGGTAGAGGAGGTAATGGCTCTGGTCGAGGCCGCGGAGCATCTGGCAGAGGTGCAAGTAACATTGATGCGAGACAGCCTGGTTTTGTGTATGCTGTGAGACGACGAGAGGAGGGCGACGCACCGGATGTCATAACCGGTATGTTCTTAATCTTTGGTGTTCCATATACTGCTTTGATAGATGTGGGTTCGACGCACTCGTATGTTGCTAGTAGCATTGTAGAGACCATGAGCTTAGATTCTGAGACTGCTTCTAGGAGGATGACAGTATTTAGTCCTCTAGGACACTCTGTAGAAGTAGATAGGCTGTATAGAGATGTACCCCTAGAACTTCAAGGGGTAGTGTTTGTAGCTGATCTGATGGAACTGCCGTTTGAGGAGTTCGATCTGATTCTTGGGATAGACTGGTTGGTCAAGTACCAAGCAAGTTTGGATTGCGCTGCTAAGCCCATGGTTTTGAAGTCAGTTGAGGGTAAAGAGGTGGTCACGATAGGTAATAGAAGAGATTATCTATCCAACGTGGTATCTGCGTTAAAAGCTGTGAAGATGGTCAGGAAGGGTTGTGAGGCGTTTGTAGTCCATGTGTGTGCTTTGGAGGCTAAGGAGTCTTCTGTGGGGAATGTTCGAACTGTAAAGGAATATGCTGACGTATTTCCTGAAGAACTTCCAGGATTGCCTCCAGATCATGAAGTCGAATTCGGTATAGATCTGTTACCTGGAACGGTGCCAGTGTCTATAGCTCCGTATAGGATGGCACCGAAGGAATTGATGGAACTAAAGGCTCAGATTCAGGAGTTGTTGGATCGAGGTTTCATTCGACCTAGCGTTCACCATGGGGAGCGCCGGTACTTTTTGTCAAGAAGAAGGATGGAACGATGCGGATGTGTATTGACTACCGCCAGTTGAATAAGATGAAGATCAAAAACAAGTATCCTTTGCCGAGGATAGATGACTTGTTTGATCAGCTTAAAGGGGCAGCGGTTTTCTCCAAGATTGATTTAAGGTCTGGGTATCATCAACTAAAAGTGAAAGAGGCTAATATCCATAAGACGGCATTTCGTACTCGGTATGGGCACTACAAGTTTCTGGTGATGCCGTTTGGTTTGACTAACGCACCGGCAGCATTCATGGACTTGATGAATCGGGTATTCCAGTAGTTTTTGGATCAGTTCATTGTGGTATTTATAGACGATATTTTGGTATACTCAAAGTCAGAGGAGGAGCATGATGCGCATTTGCGAGTAGTGTTGCAGATTTTGAGGGAAAAGCAGCTTTTTGCTAAATTTAGTAAGTGCGAGTTTTGGCTTAGGGAGGTGACTTTCTTGGGTCACGTTGTATCAGCCAAGGGGATTAGAGTAGATCCTCGGAAGATTGAGGCAGTGTTGGAGTGGAAGCCGCCTAAGTCAGTGGCTGAGATTCGGAGTTTTCTAGGTCTGGCGGGGTATTATCGAAGGTTTGTGGAAGGATTTTCCTTGATCGCTGCACCGATGACCAAGTTGTTGAGGAAAGGAGTTCCATTTGTGTGGACCGAGAAGCATCAAGAAAGTTTCGATAAGTTGAAGAAGATTCTGACTGAAGCTTCGGTTTTGATTCAACCTGAGGCAGGCAAGGAATTCACGGTTTTTTGTGATGCATCACATACTGGTTTGGGATGTGTGCTGATGCAAGATGGGAAGGTAGTGGCTTATGCATCTCGGCAGTTGAGACCACATGAGGTTAATTATCCGACGCATGATTTGGAATTAGCAGCAGTGGTTTTCACTTTGAAGATATGGAGGCACTATTTGTACGGAGAGAAGTCGATAGTCTACACGGATCACAAGAGTCTTAAGTATCTTTTGACTCAAAAGGATTTGAACTTGAGGCAGCGTAGATGGATCGAGTTGTTGAAGGACTACGACTGTTCCATTGAGTATCATCCGGGCAAGGCTAACGTGGTGGCAGACGCGTTGAGCCGTAAGGTTGTGTCAGACTTAAGATCGATGTTTGCTCGTCTTAGCTTGTATGACGATGGGAGTCTTTTGGCTGAATTGCAAGTCAAGCTGACTTGGTTAGAGCAAATCAAGGAGAAACAGTTAGTGGATGATGGTTTGAATGATCGGAGGTTGCGGGTTCAGAATGGTGGTTTAGAGGATTATAATTTGTCCAGTGATGGAGTTTTGTGTTTTAAAGGGAGAGCTTGTATGCCAAAGGATGTTGAGTTGAGGCAAAGGATTCTTTGGGACGCACATAGCAGCCCATATGCTATGCATCCTGGAGGTAGCAAGATGTATCGAGATTTAAGAGAGCAGTTTTGGTGGCCAGGTCTGAAGCGGGAGGTAACTGAGTTTGTGGGTAAATGTCTGACGTGTCAGCAGGTCAAGGCGGAACATCAGTTACCGTCTGGGTTACTTCAGCCGGTGAAGATTCCACAGTGGAAGTGGGAGAGGATCACTATGGACTTTGTCAGTGGATTACCTCTTACGCCTAGCAAGAAGGATTCAGTTTGGGTGATTGTGGATCGTCTGACTAAGTCAGCTCATTTCATTCCGGTAAGGATGGATTATTCGCTTCAAAGGTTAGCTAAGTTGTATGTGGCGGAGATAGTAAGGTTGCATGGTGTGCCAGTGTCGATCATCTCAGACAGGGATCCCAGATTTACGTCGAGGTTTTGATGAGCGCTACATCAGGCTTTGGGTACGCGGTTGGGTTTCAGTACCGCATTTCATCCACAGTCTGACGGGCAATCTGAAAGAGTTATTCAGATTTTAGAGGATATGCTGAGAGGTTGTGTTTTGGACTTCAGAGGCAACTGGGAAGAGTTTTTACCGCTAGCTGAGTTCGCGTACAACAATAGTTATCAGGCAAGCATTAAGATGGCACCATATGAGGCGTTGTATAGTAGGCGGTGTCGCACACCTACATGTTGGACAGAGTTGGGTGAGCGTCAGATGTTAGGACCAGAGTTGGTTGCAGAAACTGAGGATAAGGTGAAGATAATTCAGGCTCGTCTGAAGGAAGCTTCGGATAGGCAGAAGTCGTATGCCGATCTCAAGCGAAGGGATATAGAGTTTACCATGGGTGACAAAGTTTTTCTGAAGGTCTCACCATAGAAGAAAGTGTTAAGATTTGGGAGAAAAGGCAAGTTAGAACGGTCTTCCATTCTGAGTTAGAACGGCTCCGATTCCTACACCTGATGCATCACACTCAATTTCAAAAGTTTTAGTAAAGTCAGGAAGGGATAACAATGGAGCTTTAACAAGACATTCTTTAATGGCATTAAAAGACCGTTCTTACTCATCGGACCAATGGAAAGCTGAATTCTTCTTGATCACGCTCGTTAAAGGAGCGGCTATCGTGCTGAAGTTGGGCACGAATCGACGGTAAAAACTAGCCAACCCATGGAAACTTCGTACTTGGCTAACCGTTGTAGGACGGGGCCATTCTTGGATTGCTCTAACCTTCTCTTGGTCCACCTCTAATCCATTTGCACTTACGACGTATCCTAACAAAATAACCTTGTTAGTACAAAAAGAACATTTCTCAAGATTGGCGTACAATACCTCCTTCCGCAGTGTTTCTAAGATCGCACGTAGATGTTGGAGGTGATCCTCCAAAGATTTACTGTACACTAATATGTCATCAAAATAAACAACACATGATTTGCCAATAAAAGCTCGTAAAACATGATTCATAAGTCGCATAAAAGTACTTGGAGCATTTGTAAGTCCGAATGGCATTACCAACCATTCATACAAACCTAACTTTGTTTTGAAAGCCGTTTTCCACTCATCGCCTTCCCTCACCCTAATTTGATGATAGCCACTTTTGAGATCAATCTTTGTGAAGATTCGAGCTCCGCTTAACTCGTCAAGCATATCATCGAGTCGGGGTATCGGGTGTTGGTATTTAACGGTAATCTTGTTAATGGCGCGACAGTCAACACACATTCGTCACGAACCATCTTTCTTTGGCACTAGTAACACCGGTACCGCGCATGGACTAAGGCTTTCTCGGATATATCCCTTTTCTAGCAATTCAGTGATTTGCTTTTGGAGCTCTTTTGTTTCTTCGGGATTGCTCCGGTACGCAGGTCGATTGGGTAGAGAAGCTCCCGGCACCAAGTCAATTTGGTGTTCTATGCCTCGAATGGGCAGTAAACCACTTGGTATCTCTTCTGGAATGATGTCCTTGAATTCCTGAATCAGAGACAACACAGAAGAAGGAAGATTCTCGGGTAAGTCGTTAGTGTTCAAAAACGATTCCTTGTATAGTAAGACATACATCGGTTGTCTCACACACAAAGCTTTTCGAATATCTCTTGCTTTTGCAAAAACACCCATTTTTCCATTTTCTTTTTCTTCCTTCGTTTCCTTTTCTTTTTGTTCACACTCTCTTGTTTTATCACTTAATTTCTTGCCCCTCTTTTTTTTTTTTAAATTCTTCTCTTTTTCTTTCTCATTTTTTTGCTCGCTTTCTTTTGATTTTTCCACTGATGCCTTCATCTTCAACTGATCTTCGTAAACTTGTTTGGGTGTTAGCGGAGCTAGTGTCATGTTCCGGCCCAAGTATTTAAAAGTGTACCGATTAGTCTAGCCGTCATGGATTGCTTGCTTGTCAAATTGCCACGGTCGTCCAAGCAGGAGATGTCCCGCTAGCATCGGAACCACATCGCACAAGACCTCATCTTGATACTTCCCTATTGCAAAGGGAACCAAAACTTGTTTTGTGACCTTAAGTTCTCCTGCGTCGTTAAGCCATTGTAGCTTATACGGATGGGGATGTTTGGCGGTAGTCAATCCAAGTTTCTCCACCAATATGGTGCTGGCCACATTAGTACAGCTTCCTCCGTCAATAATGACGCAACAAATCTTTCCCTGTACTTGGCAACGCGTATGGAAGATGTTTTCGCGTTGTTGTTCGTTTTCGACATCTTGTAAGCTAAGGCTCCTTTTTACCACCAAGATCTCTCCACTTTCGGATTGTTCTACCTCTTCCTCATCTTGGGATGTCTCACTGGCATCATCTTCCTCTTCACTTCTGGATTCAATTTCGCCATTATCTCGGATAAACATAGTGTTTCGGTTTGGACATTAACTTGCAATATGTCCTCGTCCCAAACATTTGAAATACTTAATGTCTCGGGATCGATTCGGAAGAGCTTCCATTTTGCCTTTGCTCGTTTCACCGATCGGCTTGTTAAACTTGGGTGCGCCACTTGTTTCTTTGGCTCGGTTCGGTACGTCCCTTTTGCTGGTCACTTGTCCCCACTTAGATGTTGAAGCATGATTGGGGTTTGCTCTAGGCGTAGCTTTTCGTTTTAGCTGTTTTTCGACCTTTATTGCCATGTGAACCATCTCGATGATATCGATGTAATGGTGTAATTCTACAATATTTGTGATATCTCGATTAAGGCCAGCGCTAAAACGTGCCATGGTGGCTTCTTGTTCTTCTTCCACATTGGCTCGGATCATGGCCACTTCCATTTCTTTGTAGTAATCCTCCACGCTTCGGTGACCCTGAGTTAGGCTTTGCAACTTTTGATGCAACTCGCGGTGGTAGTAGGTTGGGATGAATCTTTTCCGCATTAGTGCCTTCATTTCTGCCCATGTGGATATTGGGCGTTCACCATCCCGTCTTCGACTCGTCATTAATTGATCCCACCAAATAAGGGCGTAATCAGAAAATTCGATGGCAGCAAGTTTTACCTTCTTATTTTCTGAATAATTATGGCAGTCGAAGATCAACTCCACCTTCTTTTCCCACTCAAGGTAGGCTACCGGATCGGACCGCCCTTGGAATGCAGGAATCACCATTTTAATGTTCTTTAAGTCGTCATCGGCCCATTCTCGATCCCTTCGCTCACGGACTTGTGGACCTCCTCTCCGTTCATCGTGTTCGAAAGCCGGGTTGCTGTCGGCTTCACTTGGCTCGTAGACGTCGTTGTCACGTAACCAAGGTTGTTCTCGTCCCCTTCTCGGAATTGGAGGGGTGTTTGCTCGAGGTCTTCGATCATCTCTTCGATCTAGTCGTTCGTTGATCGATCTGAACATACGTGTGATTTCTTGTATTACTGTTTGCAATTCCGGATCTCTCCCTTCAGGATCATTCCTTCGGGGTTGCAATC
Source organism: Gossypium australe (assembly GCA_005393395.2). Lineage (NCBI taxonomy): Eukaryota > Viridiplantae > Streptophyta > Magnoliopsida > Malvales > Malvaceae > Gossypium > Gossypium australe. The sequence goes on from CM016614.1 coordinate 80,085,338, forward strand.
TTCTTCCACCTCCGGTGGCGTCGGATGCTTCGTCACTTATTATTCGACGTTCGGGGCTCCTAGACATGTTAAATAAAATTAATGAATCCTCACTTCAATCCTCACTTGTTCACTCACAAGGAAATTATCAACACTCAAACTCGTGTTTTTACTCAATTTCTGGCTTTTTACTTAATGTAATCACTCTTGCCTTTTACCGCTCAAATTCACTCTTCTAGATTCAAAAAGGTTGTCTTCGACTTACTAGCAAACTCGTAGGTCGTTTTAAGAGTTAAAAGGTTAAAATTTGGTTTTCGGAAAGAAGTAGGTCTTGAAAGGGTAGGAAGGTTGATAGGTGGTGGGTCAGAAAAATTAAGGCTCTATATGATGAGTTTCAAAATCAAGATACTACGATACTTCTTTTTTTAATAAACTTACTCGGAAAAACTCGAGATGATAAAAAACGTGCCTAATTTAATTGGCTCTGATACCAGATGATACGGTCCGTCTCGGGTTAGGAGGCGAATCGTAAAAGTTGCCCGATCGTAAATTAGGTAGTTTCTCTTTTAATTATCAAAAGGGTTAATTTTATTGGAAATGATATTTTTTGAAAGGTAAAGATAGGTGAGAGGTTGAAATGGATACGTATTTGAAACAAGAAAGAACCTTTAATAAAAATTAAAGACCATAATCTTATAAGTTTCAAATTGATGGAATGAGTTTTGAAACAAAACCGAGACCCACTATCTAGCGAGATAGGAACCAACGGTATAGGTAAATGAACGCCACACCCGAAAGGATGATAAGTTCGAAACAAGGAAAGAACGACGCCACTAGAAAACTAGATAAGTCAATTCAACCTTGAGAATTAGGAGAGTGAATACTCACCAAAAGAAATGCTTCTTTCATTCAAATTCAAAGTTGTTTACAAATGGGAAAAGCAGCAAATATTTATAGGCTAAATCTCGGTAGCCCAATGTGTCAAACAAATTAAAGGAAATTAAAAATTATTTAAATTGTGGCCGTCCATGCTAGGTGTCAACCAAGAAATCAATTTCACATTATTACTCCTTCAGGTTGATGTGCCGTTTTGCTCCTTTGTACCTTGCTTTGCATATTTTAATTTCAACCATTTGCTCTATATGCACATGGCCTAATTTAGGTGTGGCCGTCCACTTTTATGGTGTCTTATTTGCATGTTTTCATCATTTCAATTTAAATAAATTCTCATCCTTCAAGCATTACCCCTTTGCCGTCCACTATGGTCTCCACTACACATGCACATTTCATTTGTTTATAGCTCCCACTAAGTATTTTATTCACCCCAAAAATCATGCTTATTCCAAAATCATTTGTTTATCACCACATGCCTCCATATTGCCGTCCATGCCTTCATACCCACCCATTTGCACACTTTCAATTTTCACATTTGTTTAATCAACCAACAAACATGTTTTTCCATCTTATGCCTTTCACGCATGCATCTACCCTATGCACCCACACGTACATTGCTCTTCAATTAAGAATCTTTCAATTGTTTATTTCATTTCCACTAGCCGTCCAATTTGTTCACAAAAAGACAAAGTTCTTGTTTTATGCTCCATTCTTCAATTGTTTAATTCATTAATTCCTCCATATGCTTCATGCTTTGCCGTTCGCTTCCCCCCCCAAATGCTAGAATTTAAAATTCCCTTTCATCATGCTTAGGTAGCTAGTGTCGCATGTTCATCTTGATAAATACACCATGGTGATTATTTTACTACAAAGTCAAAGCATGGTGCCGTTTATGCTTGCACATGTATTTTCACTTGCACATTTGTTTTGAATTTCAGCTACCACCTTCCAACATCTTATCAAAACGTGGTCATCTACAAAATGCATAAATCACACTAATTAAAATTCGGACAAGCATAGTTAGAACAGAATTTTTAATCACCTTATTTAAACACTAGGTAAGAGCATACTAATATTCAACTTCGACAAAAGACTAACTAAAAACTTGTACTCTCTAAACAAATAAATATGAAATACGAAAATGAAGTTACTGCTGGAAAATAAAACATGCGTAAATTAAAGTGTTAAATAAACTAGCAGTCGGACTAGCTAGTATATTCAACTTCAAATAAGTTGTAATAGTTCAGCATGTTTTTGGGCTCTTTTCTATCGTCATTCCAGATTTGTGCCACCAAAACCATTGCGGCATCTTTGAATTGTTTGGCACGTGAACGTGTAATTCGCCCCTTAGGTAACTTCATCGGGTCATGGTTGACGTCCGCCACAGGCTTCGTAGGTGAGCTCGAATCAACTACCATTTGGGTACTTTATTTTAATTTGGTTTTCATATTTTTATGGATTTGTAATAAGGCCTGTTTAATTATGTTTTGGATTATTTATATGTTTTGGATTTGTTTTAAATTTGCTTACAAATTACATGTTTGATATAATAATTTGAGCATAAAGTTTTCTAAATTACAAAATGCGATGGCTTTTAAGACGTTACCACCAGGTAACATAAATCATTTGATAATTTTAACATCTTAAGTATTTTCGATAACTCATACGATTTTCCAAAACTCGACTTTTCCAAATTTCTTTTAGATACAGATTTCAACCTAATCACTTTGGTTTCTTTAAAATATTAAAAAAATAGTTTTCTAATCTATGGATCTGCAACTAAGTTTTTAAGACTTATTTTGAGGTTTTCAAAAGTAAATTATCAGCTTTCAATTTATTATACACTTGTTTTCTACAAACAAAGTTCAACAAAGAGTTTTTCACAAAAATTTAATCGTTAACTCGTTTTTCTTCAAAACGTTTTCCTTCGTGGCATGCCAGATTCGGTCATGGGGTATTGACCGGGTTTGGGGTGTTACAGAATTGGTATTTGTATGTTCTTTTGGTTGTACTTGGTATAATGGAATTTGTTGAGGTGCTTTAAAGGCACATTGGTATAGTTGTATATATATTCATTTGGCTAGCTTTAAATTGTTAATTGAGGTGCCAATTTTGGCATATTGGTTAGGCACATAGGATGGTATAAATAATGGTTTTTTGGCTTGTTTTGATTGGTTTTTGAAGTGGTTAAATATGGTTTAAAATGGATGACTTATTACCTTAGTGAACCATGCTAGAAAACTTGTTTTGAAAGGCAACTACAAGTTCACACGGTCGTGTGCCATACATGGGCTCATATCACGACCATGTGGTATGTAAAAGTTTAGGTAATTTTGGTGAACACAGTAACAATTAGTCACACGGCCTAAGGGCATGGTCGTGTGGCTTATCTCACACGAGCTTAACTCTCACACACGGTTAGCAACACGATTGTGTGGTTAATCTCACATGGGTTCAGCTTTCGCACACGGCCAAGGGACACGACCATGTAACCCCTGTTTGCAGATTTTTCCTACCTTTTTAAATTAGTTTCAATTTGATCTATAATAGTTGCCTAATTAATTTTAACTTTCTGTAAGCTAGATATTAAATCGAAATTGATTGAAACACGTGTAGATTTGATTATTCAAGGTTTGTATGATAAATAATTGAGATTTAAGTTATAATTTGTTTGTGAACGGTTTGTATTTGCTTGTAACATTCTATTACTCAAGTTTGGTGACCGGACTGAGTAAAAGGTGTTACATTTATTAGTATTAGAGCTATAGGTTTAGCCAATTCTCAGACTAAATCGAGCTCAAAATTGAGCCTAAAGGTACATGCCAAAGTTGAGTCGAGCCTAAGTCAGGATTTGGATGTTGATATATTGTTTTTGCTTTATAGTTGAATAATATAGGGAGAATTCGAAAACGAAGTTGTAACACCCCAAACCCGGCCCAAACCATAAGACCGAATTTGGTTTGCTACAGAGAAAACATTTTTTTGAAAACCATTTAAAACTTAGTCAAATTGCCTTTCATAGCTATTAAAATTTTCTTTGTTAAAAACCAAACTTAAAAATATTTGTTGAGTCAGGTTGTTTAAAAATTTCAGAGGTACCCGATGGTACTTTAAAACATTTTGCGTTTAATTTGAGAAAAACATGTGCATCCGTTTTAACATCATCAAGTAGTTTAAACCAAATATTCAAAACACGCAGCAATAATAAAATAATTCTAGGAGGCCTTATTACAAACATAAACCCAAAAGAAAAATAGTTAAAATCCAAAATTCATTTATTAAAAAGTCTCCACTGCATGGCCACCTCGAGTCCATCCGGCTCCTCACCCGCGATCTACGAATCACCTGAAAAATTAAAGGAGAAGGTGAGTCACCAAGACTCAATGTGTAACCCTTCCCCGGTTTAGTGCAATAACATACACAAATTATAACCAATTAACATGCATAAGTTTAAATGCACCCAACCTAACCATCCAAACGCCTTTCTCTACCCCGTGTGGTACCAAACCACTGGTGGTGCCAAACCACTGGTGTCCAAAGACACAATTGTGTTACCAAAACACTGGTGACATATAGTCACATTTGTGATACCAAATCACTGGTGTCCGAAGACACTATTGTGTTACCAAAACACTGGTGACCGAAGTCACAAAATAGATGATGGGGCCAACCCATCGTGTGATACCAAATCACTGGCAGACAATCCCATATCTCAAAGTGGGGCCAACCCACGGTGGAATTAACCACAGGGACAAGTCGCTATGAGGTGCCAAACCTCTGGAGGTGCCAAACCTCTGGTGACCGTAGTCACGATGTGTTACCAAAACACTGGTGTCCGTCGACACGAATATCACTGCCCCCTCCTCTCATCAACCCATATCAATCAAATACATGCTTTTACAGAAATCATGCTAAAATTTCATTTAACATCATTTGTATATTTTATCAATGCCATAAATCAATAATACACATACCAAATGTGTCATGCTTCCCAAAAGCATCAAATAATAATCTCATAGTCACAAAGACTTACCCGAATCCTTGTTAATACCATGAAGGTATTACATCCATGTCTACACAAATTGATTAGACATAAAATAACACTTAGCATATTAAAAAGTCATAAAATGTGTATGTACACACCTGGCACCAAAAAGAGTTCTAAATCCCGAATAGACAAATCGGCCACACAAGTATTCTTGCCCCTATATTCGGCCAAAAATGAATATTAGAACCATGGCCTATTCGGCCAAACCAAAAGAATTGAGAAGGGTTCCTTGTGAACCTAAAATCTTACCCAAAGCCTTCGAACACTTATCCAACACACTCCTAAAAGAATCGGCCTCACTTCCCTACAATCAACCATCATCAATAAGGTTTATTAGCCTTCGGCTTAAACGAAACTTAAAATAATAATCCTTCGAAATAAACCTTACCACCTTACCAAAACCGATTTCTAGAGAAGTCCCGATGATAACTATCTTACCTTCAATATTCGGCCAAAGTTGATCAAGATAGGAGAAGAATATTTTCGGCACAACAAGAGGTATATTCGGTTTTATGACAAAAAGAAAAGAATAGGAAAAGAATAGAGTTTCGGCATGAAGTAAGTATAGGAGGTTTTTGATGTTTAATCAAAACAAATGGGAGAACAAAAAGGTTGATGAAGGTTTCGGTTTTGAGAGATTAAGATGAATAAAATAAAAATTGAGCATAAAATGACCAAATGGTCAAAAGTATTAGGCTTAGCAAATGGTAAAATTCGGCTAGAAAGAAAAGAGTTGAGAGAGAATTGTTTTGCAACTTTTGCACCAAATGAAAGAAATGACCAAAAAGAATTCCTAAGCCTTACCAACACTAGCATATTCGGCCAAAACTCCCCTCCTAGCCACATTGCCGTCCAAGTTCATGGCATAAAGGCCATGAATTTGTTTCCAAAACATAATCCTTGATACTAGCCCCATGTCTCCATATTTTCCTTAATTACTTGATTCCCTTCCATAAGTTAATACTTGCCTTAAACCTATAGTCTACTAACCAAAAATAATATAGTCAACACTTACCTTAATTATCCTTGGCCGACACTTACCATAAAAATATAAAAATAAAAGTTCTCTAAATGCTTACTAAGGGATTCGAACCACTCCCCTCAAGCTAAACTCCATGCGTCACTACCAACTTGCCATGCACTCAACTTATGTCACTTATTGCTACTTAAATTAACTTAAGTGCTAAGCTCACATAATCCACTTCATTAAATAAGCCAAACTAAAAATTATTCTACTAAACCGAGCTTACTGAAGACCCCTAATTAAGCCTTATAACATCACAAATAATATCACAGAAATTCAAACACAAGAAAAATAATTCAATCACAAATAACCCCTATTTTGGGATGTTACAGTTCTACCCCCTTAAAATAATTTCGACCTCGAAATTACCTGATCAGAAAAGATGGGGATATTGCTGCCTCATCACATCCTCGGGTTCCCACGTCGCTTCCTCCGTACCATGGTTTCGCCATAGTACTTTCACTAAAGGTACTGACTTCCTACGCAGAACCTTGACATCACGATCTAGGATCTGAACTGGTTCCTCCTCGAATGATAAGTCGGAGTTAACCTCAATCTCTGCTACTGGCACGACGTGCGATGGATCCGACCTATAACGTCTAAGCATCGACACATGGAAGACATCGTGAATCTGATTCAACTCTGCCGGCAGCTCGAGCTGATAAGCTACCGGTCCTATTCGCTTCAACACAGTATACGGGCCGATGAACCTTGGGCTTAGCTTCCCTTTTCGCCCAAAACGTAACACCTTCTTCCAAGGCGACACCTTCAGAAAGACTTTATCTCCTACCTCGTATTCCATCTCCTTGCGCTTGAGATCGGCGTAAGACTTCTGTCTATCCGACGCTTCCTTGAGACGAGCCCGAATTACCTTAACTTTGTCCTCAGTTTCAGTCACCAACTCTGGACCCAAAACATGTCGTTCACCTAGTTCCGTCCAACACGTAGGAGTACGGCATTTTCGTCCATACAGTGCTTCATATGGAGCGATCTGGATACTCGCTTGATAACTATTGTTATAAGCGAATTCCGCCAACGGTAGATACTCCTCCCAACTGCCACTGAAATCCAGAACGCAACCTCTGAGCATATCTTCTAAGATCTGAATCACTCTCTCCGATTGTCCGTCGGATTGCGAATGAAAAGCTGTGCTGAAATCCAATCTCGTTCCCAAGGCTTGATGCAAAGCTCTCCAAAACCTTGATGTAAACCTCGGATCCCTATCCGAGATAATCGATACTGGCACACCATGCAATCTCACTATCTCGGCTACATATAACTTAGCTAGCCTCTGAAGCGTATAATCTACTCTTACAGGTATGAAATACGCTGACTTAGTCAGACGATCCACAATCACCCAAACAGAATCCTTCTTACTAGGCGTAAGAGGTAAACCACTGACAAAGTCCATGGTGATCCTCTCCCACTTCCACTGAGGAATCTTCACCGGCTGAAGTAACCCAGATGGTAACTGATGTTCAGCCTTAACTTGTTGACACGTCAGACACTTACCCACGAACTCAGTTACTTCCCGCTTCAGACCTGGCCACCAAAATTGCTCTCTCAGATCCCGATACATCTTGCTACCTCCGGGATGCATAGCATATGGGCTGCTATGAGCGTCCCGAAGAATCCTTTGTCTCAACTCCACATCCTTAGGCATACAAGCTCTCCCTTTAAAGCACAAAACTCCATCACTAGACAGACTAAAATCCTCTAATCCACCATTCAAAACTTGCAACCTCCGATCATTCAAACCATCATCCTCTAATTGCTTCTCCTTAATCTGATCTAACCAAGTCGGCTTGACTTGCAATTCTGCCAAAAGACTCCCATCATCGAACAGACTAAGTCGAGCAAACATCGATCTTAAATCCGATACAACCTTACGACTCAACGCGTCTGCCACCACGTTAGCTTTACCAGGATGATACTCGATCGAACAGTCGTAGTCCTTCAACAGCTCAATCCATCTACGCTGCCTCAAATTCAAATCCTTCTGAGTCAAAAGATACTTAAGACTCTTATGATCCGTGTAGACTATCGACTTCTCTCCGTACAAGTAGTGCCTCCATATCTTCAAAGTGAAGACTACAGCAGCTAACTCCAAGTCATGAGTCGGATAATTAGCCTCATGTGGTCTCAACTGCCGAGATGCATAAGCCACTACCTTCCCATCTTGCATCAGCACACATCCCAAACCAATATGTGATGCATCGCAATAAACCGTGAATTCCTTGCCTGCCTCAGGTTGAATCAAAACCGGAGCTTCAGTCAGAATCCTCTTCAATTTGTCGAAACTTCTTTGCTGCTCCTCGGTCCACACAAATGGAACTCCTTTCCTCAACAATTTGGTCATCGGTGCGGCGATCAAAGAAAATCCTTCCACAAATCTTCGATAATACCCCGCCAGACCTAGAAAACTCCGAATTTCAGCCACAGACTTAGGCGGCTTCCAATCCAACACTGCCTCAATCTTTCGAGGATCCACTCTAATCCCCTCGGCTGAAACTACGTGACCCAAGAAAGTCACCTCCCTAAGCCAGAATTCGCACTTACTAAATTTCGCATACAGCTGTTTTTCCCTCAGAATCTGCAACACCACTCGCAAATGCGCATCATGCTCCTCTTCTGACTTCGAGTATACCAAAATATCATCTATAAAGACCACAACAAACTGATCCAAAAACTGCTGAAATACCCTATTCATCATGTCCATGAAAGCTGCTGGTGCATTAGTCAAACCAAACGGCATCACCAGGAACTCGTAGTGTCCATACCGAGTACGAAATGCCGTCTTATGGATATCAGCCTCTTTCACCTTCAGCTGATGATATCCAGACCTTAGATCAATCTTAGAGAAAACCGCAGCCCCTTTAAGTTGATCAAACAAGTCATCTATCCTCGGTAAAGGATACTTGTTTTTGATCGTCAGCTTATTCAACTGGCGGTAGTCTATACACATCCGCATCGCACCATCCTTCTTCTTGAAAAAAAGTACCGGCGCTCCCCAAGGTGAAACACTTGGTCGAATAAAACCTCGATCCAACAACTCTTGAATCTGAGCATTCAATTCCAACAATTCCTTCGGTGCCATCCTATACGGAGCTATAGACACTAGCGCCGTTCCGAGTAACAGATCTATACCGAATTCGACCTCACGATCCGGAGGCAATCCCGGAAGTTCTTCAGGAAATACGTCAGCAAATTCCTTTACAGTTTGAACATTCCCCACAGAAGACTCCTTAGCTTCCAAAGCACACACATGAACTACGAACGCCTCACAACCCTTCTTGACCATCTTTACAGCTTTCAGCGCAGATACCACATTGGATAGATAATCTCTCCTATTACCTATCATGACCACTTCTTCACCTTCAACCGTCTTCAAAACCATGCGCTTAGCAGCACAATCCAAACTTGCTTGGTACTTGACCAACCAATCCATCCCAAGAATCAGATCGAACTCCTTAAACGGCAGTTCCATCAGATCGGCTACAAACACTACCCCTTGGAGTTCTAGGGGTACATTCCTATACAGCTTGTCTACTACTACAGAGTGACCTAGAGGACTAAGTACAGTCATCCTCCTAGAAGCAGTCTCAGAAACTAAACTCATGGTCTCAACTATGCTACTAGCAACGTAAGAATGTGTCGAACCCACATCTATCAAGGCAGTATATGGAACACCAAATATTAAAAACGTACCGGTTATGACGTCCGGTGCGTCCCCTTCCTCACAACGCCTCGCAGCATACACCAAACCAGGCTGCCTAGCCTCCGTGTTACCAATACCTCTGCCAGCTGCTCCGCGACCTCCACTAGAGCCAAAACCACCTCTACCATTACCACGACCTCTCGGCGGTGCTGGTCCCTCCTTTCTGAACTGAGCACGACCTTGACCTTCAGACTGATTTCTAGCTTGCTTACGCGGACAGTCCCTCACACGATGTTCTAACGAACCACACTCGAAACATCCTTTCCCTCCAGTCCAACATTCACCCCAATGAAACTTTCCACAACGGTTACACTGGGCCGGTCTCTGATTAGCAGCTGTGGACCTTCCTGCCTGATTTGACCCACTCTGCCTAAACCTTTTCTGAACATTACCACCTGACCCAGATGATCCAAAGCCTCTCTTCAGCTTGCTCCTATCATAACTTTGCTTCGCGGACTCCTTGACTCCTTCGGCTACCTTGGCCTTCTCCACCAAGACAGCAAATTCACGCTCCTGCTGCGGAGCAATCAACAGCCTTAACTCGTCTCTAAGTCCGTCTTCAAAATGAACACAACGATCATGCTCCGATGCCACTATTCCCTGAGCATAACGACTCAGCCTTAGGAATTCCGCTTCATATTCTGACACAGATTTACTTCCTTGTACTAACCCCAGAAAAGCTTTCCTTTGAGCATCAATGTAGCTTGAGCCAACATACTTTTTCTGATACGAATTCTTGAAATACTCCCAAGTGAGATCATCTGCCGTAGCACCATCTCGAACCGTGAGCCACCAACGATATGACTCATCTTTGAGAAGCGACACCGCTCCTTTCAGCTTCTCCTCGTTTGTCAAATCTATCTCATCCATGATTCTTTCGTTCGATTCTAGCCAATACTCAGCCGTATTGGGCGCTACACCGGACACACCTCGGAAAAATTCAGCTCCGTTAGCTCTAAGTCTCTCGGGAACCGACTTTCGAGCTCCTCCACCTCCTCCAATTCCAGCTACCCTTTCCAGAACCCGTAGCATCGCTTGTGACACAGCGTCGTCACCCGTCTGATCCTGCTCTTCAGCTCCAAAGGTTGGGGGTGGGGGTGGCGGTATCTCGTTCTCAGATCCCTGACCCGACCCGACAGGTTCTGATACGGCCATCCTACCCCTTCCGCCTCCACGACGACCACGTCCTCTAAAGCTCATTCTAACTATCGCGCTTTAATCTGATTAGGAAATTTTATGAATTAGTACATGTTTCACTTGATTATCCGCGAAGAAATTTTATGAAAAGAGTTTAATAGAGATTCTTTCGATCAAACAAGGTTTTAGGTCTTCTATCCTAGTTTACACAGAAAAGTATATCCATTCCCTATACCTTTCATACCTATGCACTCTTCGGGCATTTCTGTCCGTTTCTAACCCAGGGGTATTTTCGTCATTTTTCCTACAGGGTATTTTTGTAATAAACCGAAGAAAATTTTAAAACTCTAATAAATCGAGATATTTTGAAATTTCTAAAATTGAGGAGTATTTTTCAAGAAATTCTCAATTTGAAGATATAGCAAAATTTTGGAAACCAGGGGTATTTTGGTAATTTTGTCAATCAGGGGTAATTTTGTAAATTTCAAAGTCAAGGTATTATTTTGGAATACAACATTTTTGAGTACTTTTGTAAAATAAAAATTTGACCAAAATTGGGGTAATATGGAAATTTTAGAAACCAAGGGTATTTTCGTAATTTTGCCACTAGGGGCATTTTGGTAATTTTGGTAAACCGAAAATATTTTGAAAATTTTCATCGTTGAATTTGTCCTACTATCTAAAAGAGATAATTTAAAAATTTTAAAATCGAAGTTTTCCTTAAAACATGGCTAGTCCCTTTCGGGTTTTATTTAAGGTTTTGCCTATGACCGAGTCCTCTCGGTTAGGATGAACCGAAGCTACGCACCAGGTAGGAATCTCGCGAAGAAGGAGGTGAGTCACGAGGACTGCTTAAATACCAAGCTCTTCCGGATCCAATCCTAGACATGCGCACCAAGGTTACCACACCCTAACTCGACAACTTTTAATTAGGCCATTAAAGTCTTATGTCTTTGTTTGGAGTAAACTAGTCCTAAAGTTTAAAATACTATCACTATCTACGTCCCATGCTTCCTACCCTTCTACAGAATATAATTCATAAAAATCAGAGATACTTACTTGGGCAGGTTGGTGCCGGAGACTTGGTGCCATGCTTATTAAAAACCAAATATTTTCAAAAAGGCCTACCAAAACATTTTTGGGCCTTGGGCCCCCACAGCCGAGCTTTGAACTGGGCTCTGATACCAATTTTGTAACACCCCAAACCCGGCCCAAACCATAAGACCGAATTTGGTTTGCTACAGAGAAAACATTTTTTTGAAAACCATTTAAAACTTAGTCAAATTGCCTTTCATAGCTATTAAAATTTTCTTTGTTAAAAACCAAACTTAAAAATATTTGTTGAGTCAGGTTGTTTAAAAATTTCAGAGGTACCCGATGGTACTTTAAAACATTTTGCATTTAATTTGAGAAAAACATGTGCATCCGTTTTAACATCATCAAGTAGTTTAAACCAAATATTCAAAACACGCAGCAATAATAAAATAATTCTAGGAGGCCTTATTACAAACATAAACCCAAAAGAAAAATAGTTAAAATCCAAAATTCATTTATTAAAAAGTCTCCACTGCATGGCCACCTCGAGTCCATCCGGCTCCTCACCCGCGATCTACGAATCACCTGAAAAATTAAAGGAGAAGGTGAGTCACCAAGACTCAATGTGTAACCCTTCCCCGGTTTAGTGCAATAACATACACAAATTATAACCAATTAACATGCATAAGTTTAAATGCACCCAACCTAACCATCCAAACGCCTTTCTCTACCCCGTGTGGTACCAAACCACTGGTGGTGCCAAACCACTGGTGTCCAAAGACACAATTGTGTTACCAAAACACTGGTGACATATAGTCACATTTGTGATACCAAATCACTGGTGTCCGAAGACACTATTGTGTTACCAAAACACTGGTGACCGAAGTCACAAAATAGATGATGGGGCCAACCCATCGTGTGATACCAAATCACTGGCAGACAATCCCATATCCCAAAGTGGGGCCAACCCACGGTGGAATTAACCACAGGGACAAGTCGCTATGAGGTGCCAAACCTCTGGAGGTACCAAACCTCTGGTGACCGTAGTTACGATGTGTTACCAAAACACTGGTGTCCGTCGACACGAATATCACTGCCCCCTCCTCTCATCAACCCATATCAATCAAATACATGCTTTTACAGAAATCATGCTAAAATTTCATTTAACATCATTTGTATATTTTATCAATGCCATAAATCAATAATACACATACCAAATGTGTCATGCTTCCCAAAAGCATCAAATAATAATCTCATAGTCACAAAGACTTACCCGAATCCTTGTTAATACCATGAAGGTATTACATCCATGTCTACACAAATTGATTAGACATAAAATAACACTTAGCATATTAAAAAGTCATAAATTGTGTATGTACACACTTGGCACCAAAAAGAGTTCTAAATCCCGAATAGACAAATCGGCCACACAAGTATTCTTGCCCCTATATTCGGCCAAAAATGAATATTAGAACCATGGCCTATTCGGCCAAACCAAAAGAATTGAGAAGGGTTCCTTGTGAACCTAAAATCTTACCCAAAGCCTTCGAACACTTATCCAACACACTCCTAAAAGAATCGGCCTCACTTCCCTACAATCAACCATCATCAATAAGGTTTATTAGCCTTCGACTTAAACGAAACTTAAAATAATAATCCTTCGAAATAAACCTTACCACCTTACCAAAACCGATTTCTAGAGAAGTCCCGATGATAACTATCTTACCTTCAATATTCGGCCAAAGTTGATCAAGATAGGAGAAGAATATTTTCAGCACAACAAGAGGTATATTCGGTTTTATGACAAAAAGAAAAGAATAGGAAAAGAATAGAGTTTCGGCATGAAGTAAGTATAGGAGGTTTTTGATGTTTAATCAAAACAAATGGGAGAACAAAAAGGTTGATGAAGGTTTCGGTTTTGAGAGATTAAGATGAAGAAAATAAAAATTGAGCATAAAATGACCAAATGGTCAAAAAGTATTAGGCTTAGCAAATGGTAAAATTCGGCTAGAAAGAAAAGAGTTGAGAGAGAATTGTTTTGCAACTTTTGCACCAAATGAAAGAAATGACCAAAAAGAATTCCTAAGCCTTACCAACACTAGCATATTCGGCCAAAACTCCCCTCCTAGCCACATTGCCGTCCAAGTTCATGGCATAAAGGCCATGAATTTGTTTCCAAAACATAATCCTTGATACTAGCCCCATGTCTCCATATTTTCCTTAATTACTTGATTCCCTTCCATAAGTTAATACTTGCCTTAAACCTATAGTCTACTAACCAAAAATAATATAGTCAACACTTACCTTAATTATCCTTGGCCGACACTTACCATAAAAATATAAAACTAAAAGTTCTCTAAATGCTTACTAAGGGATTCGAACCACTCCCCTCAAGCTAAACTCCATGCGTCACTACCAACTTGCCATGCACTCAACTTATGTCACTTATTGCTACTTAAATTAACTTAAGTGCTAAGCTCACATAATCCACTTCATTAAATAAGCCAAACTAAAAATTATTCTACTAAACCGAGCTTACTGAAGACCCCTAATTAAGCCTTATAACATCACAAATAATATCACAGAAATTCAAACACAAGAAAAATAATTCAATCACAAATAACCCCTATTTTGGGATGTTACAGAAGTATATCAGAGCATCTGTGGTATCGATCACTTTGTTGAGAATGAGATTAGAATCGAATCAGTGGTACTGAGCATTTATTCAACTGGTGCTCAACCATCTTGGATTTTCAGAGATAGAAGTAAGGGACAACGTGATTCGACCCTTCTTTGAGCTATTGCTGATACTCTCTAATGACTGGTGGGAGCTACTCTTGCTATTGTACCCGTGCCTATTTTTTGATGGGCCCCAATTAAAAAACTATAGAGGTCTGGTGCTACCAATTTTTTGGGTTTGAAAGGGGTTGATCCCTCTACTGTGAAAGTTTGGTTAGAATCAACTAAAGTTATTTTACAGCAACTTGAGTGCACCACGTATGAATGTGTAATTTATTTCATTTTTCTACTACAAAGGGAAGTGTTTAAGTGGTGGCAGATAGTAACACGCCACGTACCTGCTGAGTGAGCCGGCTGGGAGTTTTGTTAAAATGAATTTCAAAAAAAGTATGTTGGAGAATTATATTTGGAGGATTGGAAACAATAGTTTATGTTATTGAAGCAGAATGAAATGTCAGCGGCTGATTACGATTGTGAGTTTCTATGACTCAGTAAATTTGCCTCAGAGTTTGTACCTACCAAAGCTGAAAGTTGTAAATGTTTTCTGTGTAGTTTCCACGATGAACTTAGAGTATAACTTGTATCACATCGAATCTAAGAAATTGTCGATCTTGTTGAACAAGTGAAAATGGTAGAGCAAGTCGTGGGTCTTGACAAGAAGACCAAGACTAAACGTGTTGCTAGAAAATGGATAGAGACTGTTAGTTCACATTCGCTACCAAAACAAACTAGGGATTCACATGGTAATTGGAGATTAACCTTTAGGTCTGGTCGATTTGACAGAAATTGAGATCAACAACCAACTGTGTTTATGGGTAGTGTGTGAGGTTTGGCTCGAGATGTTGAGGTACCTAATTGTGAGTATTGCAGGAAGAAACATTAAAGTGAATCTGTTTCCGTTGTAGATCGTTAGAACATTTCAATCGTAAATGCCCGGAAAGTGATAATGTTGTTCCTGTTCCTACTTAGAGGTATATTCCTATGGTTAGGGGCCGAGGAATTAGTCATGGTGGTTCTATCTCTAGAGGTGGTGTGACAAAGGGGAGTGAAGTTCTTGTTTATTGGTTAGAAGCTAAAGTGTCGGCTCAAGCATATGTCGTAGAAACTCATGAGGATGGTGACGCTACCGTTGTTGTAGCAAGTATTTTTCTATTATACTCTGTACCTGTTTACACTTTGATAGACCTTGGATATTCACATTCATATATAAATGTTGAATTGGTTAAATCGGGGAGTCTAAAGTCTAAGACGTCGAAATTAGCTATGGTTGTATCGAGTCTTTTGGGGCAGTCAGTGTTAGTCGATCAAGTGTGCAATGTCCGTTAGAGATTCAAAGTGTAACTTTTCCGATTGACTTGTCGAATTATTCATCTAATTCATTGTTAGTTGTATACATAATTATAAATGCATATATGTATCTATGTCAAAAAAGCTACCTAACCCAACTTCTACCGAAGGTAAAATTGTTAACGAATTATTATCTAATTTTGATTTTTTGAATCGTAAGAAGAAATTATGGGAGAAGACAAATGAATGTGGAAATTCAGTAAGAAGTTAGGTCTAAATTATGAGAGAAGACAATTGTTATATCCCTACCACAATTTGGACCCAGTTGGGTCTTACATTATGCCTTCACCCCTCCTATAAACATCTCAATATGCTATTTAGTAGGGAGATTCCTCTCCACTAAAATCCTTAATACACAAAGCAGTCATCCTAAGTCCCCCTACTAGTCCAACTCTCGACCCTTGATTGGGTGAACCGACCTTCCTTGACACTCCCTGTTGATAACTCTATAATATAGAGTTATCTTCAACTCTTTTAAACTAGTAATTCATGCAAATTTTGAGTGTTTGATAATAAATTTTGAATTTTTTGTTATAATTCTATCTTATTAGCTAATACTAAGATGAATTTGCTAATTTGATCATTTTATATAATAAAAACGCATGATTTTTGTAGTTTTTGAGACAATTGATGCTCTGGAGGAAAAAATAGTCTTGAAGATCACACTTTTGGTGCTCAATGCTATAACATTTCTAACACATAAGACATGTAGGGCTGATATTTGGTCAGTTTTGGACTCCCAATTAAAGGAATATTGGACCTTGGAAATTCTTTTGACCCAGCTCAAGAATTGGTTCAGCAAAATGGACAGCTTTGTAACAGCCCAATTTCCAGTGGTGTCAAAAACAATGATTCGAGATCACTAAATCTGACGAGTGAGTTTGAAAATTTTATTATTATTTAATAATTATGAGTCAAGTTTTATTTTAGAAATATTCTTGAATTAGTGAATTTGGTGATTTAAAAGAATTATTAGGTTAATTAGTCTCAAAAATGAGGTATCGAGACCTTGATTTCATAAACTGAGCTGTAAGTATTTTTATAAATATTTATGAAGTGTCATTGAGTTAGTATTAAAGTTTTGTTAGGAAATTTTAACGTTTCGATAGTTAATTAATTAAAAAGAACTAAATTGAAAAAGGTGCAAAACTTGTTAAAATGATTAAATAACTTAAGAGGTAATTAAGGGAGGACCAAATAGGCAATTATACACTTATTATAAGGCTGGACAGCATGTGTGTCCAAGAAATAACAAAAATTACTGTGAACAAGGGGTAAAATTGGAAATTTTGTAAAATTAAGCTTAGAAATTGAATTTTCATGAGAATTCTAGACATTTTTCTTCTAAAAGTTCAGCAAAACACCATTGAAGAGTCCATCTAAGCTGGTTTTTCATATTTTTGCTACAAGTGAGTTCAATTCTTGCCTTTTTCTTGTAATTTTTGTGTTTTTGAGACTTTTACAACTAGTTCCAACTATCTATTTCATTAGTTTTTGATTTTATGAGTAATTTTGAAAGTTACCATTGATGAGTGCTAAATATTTATGATGAATTAACATGGATTTGAAGCTTTAATTTTGTTATATGATGATTTTATTAAGTGAATTTGATAGATATTGATTTTAAGAATAAATTGTGAAGAATTTAAGAATTAGGGTTTTATTTAAAGTTTTATGTATCAAAGGCTGTAAAATAGCCTAGAATACTTAGATAAATTGCCAAATGAGAAAAATTAGTTTATTTGATAAGCTATTTGATGGGGGACTAAATTGTAAAAACTATAAAATTTAGGGTAATTGTGTAATTTTGAAAATTGAAGGGTATAAAAGTTTAGAAGTGAACTAAAATTGCATTATATGTGCTAATGAATTAGTAATTTTATATATTTTAGATAAAGAGTCCGAAGATAAACGAGAAAAAGGAAAATTAGCCGAATAGTTCTCAAACTACTAAAAATTCCACAATTCAACCCAAGTAAGTTCGTATGGTTAAATTTTAATGTTATATGTTATTGATAAATGGTATTTTGTATTTATTTGTAGTATTTGTTGAAAATAAAATTATTATTAAATTTACGAAATTGAATCAAGTGTTCGAAGTGAATGGAATGCAAAATTGAGTACAATCGTTCAGTACAAAAGGGGAATTGACGACAAAATTACCTAAGTAAACCGAGGTTCAGCATTTGTTGCAAGCACTCATGATTGCTTTCCGTTTTGCTCTCATGAGCTTTAGTTAACTCATATGAGTTTCCATTAAACCCTAATGGGTTTTTGTTTAGCTCTTTTGAGCTTCAATTTAACCCTTATGTGTTTCCGTTCAGCTCCTATGAGCTTCTGTTCAACCCTATGGGTTTCCATAGCACTTATGTACTTTTATTCAACCCTCGGGCTTCCGTTTACAATGTTCTTATGTCTATAAGATGTTCATTAGTCTGACAAAGGTTGATAATTCGGTAAGTGATATTTGATACTAATTGTTGAAGACTCAATGATATTATTGATTCTGATATGAAATAAGTGAATTCATCAACTAAAGTTGTGATTGGTAGGAAATGTATATTGAATGCTTTATTTAAATGAGTTGTTTTAGTATGTTCGGTAAGATTTATGTTTAAAGCCAATGATCTTACTAAACTTCATTAAGCTTACTTGTGTTGCTCAATGTTCTTTGTAGATTTTCAAGAAGTTAGGAGGATCAGATCAACACATCGGGTCACACTATCCAGATTACTCCTGTAGATTTTATTGTACATTTTATGGTTTATATGGCACGTATAGGGATGGATTGAAAAGGGCTAAACTTGAAGTATAATTATGAATGACAATGATATATATATATATATATTTGTATGTATATAATTAGAAGTAGGTTTTGGTAAATAAATGAATGAAGTTAGTTTAGCAAATTTGGACAACTGATTTTTGTGTTAACATATTATGTTAAATACATGTTTTGGCTTGAACTGGTTGCTTGGTTGAGATATATTAGTGTATTTCAATGTTGTACGCAGGTAGATAATAAAAGGGTGAGAAAAGTGGCCTTACAATGGCCTATTTTCATCCACACGGGCAGAGACACGGGCGTGTGTCTCAGCCGTGTGTGACACACGGCCTGGCACATGGGCGTGTAATCTGGCCGTGTGTCCCCTGCACCTTAAAAATATTAAAATAGAATGCCTAGATTTTTACACACAGCCTAGCACATGGGCGTGTGGCTTGGCCGTATGACCCCTGCAGTTCACACACAGCTTAGCACATGGGCGTATGGTTGGCCGTGTGACGCAAGGCAGTAGCTACCCTAATTTGAACATGAGCTGGGATACGACTTTAAGCCTCATATTGAATGCCCACACATGCGTGTGTCCCTTGTTCCTAAGAAAAAATTTAAGATTTTGAGAAAACTTCCATGAATGTCCAGTTCAGTCCCGATTCACTTTTAAGGTATATTTTGAGCCTCGATGTAATATCCTGAATTAGGGGTTATTTGTGATTGTATTGTTTTGCGTGAGTTCGAATTGTCGTGTTGTTAAGTGAGATGTTCTAGGGCTTAGAAATAAGCCAAGGGTAGGCTCGAGCTGTAGGAAAATTTTTATTTTTATGCTTTAGTTAAAGGGAGTTGAAGGAGCTAGGGGTTAAGAGTAATTCGTGGGGAATTTTAGCACAAGATTGGGCTTGGTAAAGTGGCAAGGAGGCGCTACTTAGGGCCTTAAGAGGTGACGCCACAAGTAGTGTGAGGGGGCTTAGGTTCGAGTCCCATGGATGGCAATAAGGTGACTTTTATTTTTTGCTTTTGTATGGCATGTGTTGGTCAAATTTTATTTATGGTAAGGATGGACTTTTTCACTTATGGATAGTAGAATAAGGAAAAAGGCAAGTGTTTATTTAAGTAATGAAATCCTAAGCTTTTGGTATGATAAGGGGACATAAGGCATGGATTAAGGGATGAGGTTTGGAAACTTTTTAATGCCATTTTGTCCATGAACATGGACGGTTTTGTGGACTAAGGGAGGAGCCGATTTTGTGGTGGGTTTTGGGAAAAGTTGGTAGCTTGGGAGAAATTTCATTTTTTTGGTCTTTTTGCTCACCCAAAAGCAATAGTGTTTCTTTCATCTTTTCCTCTTGGCCAAATATGCATAGTGAGGTTTGGGCATTCTTTTTGTGCTATTTTGTTGTCTAGAAAACTTGTGTGTTTTTTCTTTTGGAAACCAAAATAGGAGATCACTTGTGCACTATTTTCTTTCTTGACCTTAAGCCGAAACCATTTGTGCATCTTCTTCTCTTTTACCTTGCTAAGGCCGAACCTACTACACTCCCACCTCTCTCCTTGTCTTTTCCATTTTCTTTTGCTCAAAGCCGAAAGTACCATCTCTTCCCTTTCATATTTTTCTTTCTTCTCTCAAACTCTTGTGCCGAAATCCTCTCCACCTTCCTTTGCCGAATTACCTCTCTTCCATTTTACTTTCTTTTTCTTCCACTTTTCCATTCTAGCCAAATTTTATTTGTTGTCTTTAATCAACCATAGCCGAAACTCCCTTCATCACTCAACCATTTTGCCAAAATTTCCCATTTCCTTTTTGATTTGTCTTGGCCAAATATCAACAAGGGTAAATCTCTTTTGGGTTCTTCTCTATTCGGTTTTGGAGAAGGGTCCTTCGAGATTGTGGAAGCAGTCGATTTAAGCCCTTATTCTTTAGCGATCGAAGTTGGACAGGGAGATCTAGTGCGGTAGATCGGGTCTTCGGGATTTAGTGATTTCGCTAGTAACAGGTGTGTAACTTACACACTTTATAACTAAGTAAATATGTTAATAATCTGAATGTGTTAAAAGCCGGAAACTGTGTAGATCTTGATATGTTACCTATTGGGTATGAGCAAGGATTCGGGTAAGTCCGCTTCGATATGATTTTGCTATATGTTGTTTAATACCATGATCTATGATATACTTACTGTATGTTCATATTTGAGCATGATGGCATGATTTGCATAATATTTGCACGGTTATGGGTGATATGAGAGGAGGGGGAAGATTTGATATCCGTGTCTTTGGGACACCAGAGGTTTGGCACCTCTAGTGGTTTGGTACTACAGATTATTTCGTGTCTTTGGGACACCAGAGGTTTGGCACCTCATAGCGACTCATCCCAGTGGCTTAGTACCACAGTGGGTTGGCCTCACAGTTGACACATCGGGATCGTCGCGAGTGATTTTGTATCACACGTGGGTTGGCCCTACACTTGGATTAGGAGTCGGATGGACTCGAGGTGGCCATGCAATAGAAATTCGGTTTTACACGGACTTTGGTTTGGGTACTTTATTTTATTTAAATAAGGTTTTTTTTATATTTATTAGGATTTGTAATAAGGCCTTTTAAATTATGTTCTGAATTATTCATATGCTTTGGATTAGACTTCGAACATGGTTAAGTAAATTACTTGATTAATTTTATAATATGTACGCAACGTTTTCTAAACTACAAAACGCAAAGGTTTTCAAAACTTTACCATCGGGTAATACAAATCACTTGATAATAAATGACAACTCAAATGTTTTCGACAACTTAAATGGTTTCCAAATTTAAACTTTCCACACTTAAATAGAAATGGTTTTCAAATTAATCATTTGGGTTTCTTTTAAAATTACATAAAGGTTTTCTAACCTATGGATAGACAACTAAGTTTTAAAGTTTTTTTTCCGGGATTTCAAAGTAAACTATCAGTTTTTAACTAAACATGCACCTGTTTTCTTTAGGCATAAAACAACAATGAGTTTTCCACAAAATTTAATCGGTAACTCGATTTTCTTCAAAACGTTTTCCTCTGTGACATGCCAGATTCGGTCGTGGTGTGTTGACCGGGTTTGGGGTGTTACAATTTGGTATCAGAGGGAAGTTCAAAGGCTCAGCTGTGGGCCCGATGCCCGAAATGTTTTTAAAATATGGTCTTAAAACATTTTGTTTGAAATTATATGATTTGAAAAGCATGACACCGAGTCTCCGGCACCGATCCGCCTAGGTAAGTATCTCAAACTGTTGCTTTTGATGATATGATTATGATGATGATGGCATGACTGAATAGTAGTAGAAACTACTCTGGAGACCCAAAAAAAAAACTATAGGTTGGATGTACTCGCGAAACAACCTCTTATTAAAACTTTTCATAAAACTGTGCTTTAAAAGATAGTGGAATAATGACTAAAGCATAAAACTTTTAAATCAGTTAAGTCGAGACTTTAGATATGAGCACTCGAGGTCGGGGTCGAATTACGCGTGGATGCAGTCGGGGTAGGATGGCGGTGTCTGAGCCAGTGAGGTCTGGTCAGGGGTCGAAAAATGAGATACCAGCACCACCACCAGCTGTAGGTGGTGAGTTTCAGGATCAAACGGGGGATGACGCAGTGTCTCAAGCGATGCTGCGAGTTCTTGAGAGGGTAGCTAGAGTAGGTGGAGGCGCGGGAGCTCGGAAATCTGTACCTGAGCGACTCTGAGCCAATGGAGTTGAGGTATTTCGAGGTGTTTCTGGTGTGGCTCCCAGTACGGCTGAGTATTGGTTAGAGGCGATGGAGCGAATCGTGAATGACTTGGATCTGAATGTTGAGGAAAAGCTGAAAGGGATAGTGTCGCTTCTTCGGGATGAGTCATACCAGTGGTGGCTCACGGTGCGGGATAGTGCTGCAGCGGAGGATCTCACTTGGGATTATTTTAAGGTAGCGTATCAGAAGAAATATGTTGCCTCTAGCTACATTGATGTGCAGCGGAAGGCATTTATGAGATTGGTTCAGGGGAGTAGGTCCGTATCAGAGTATGAGGTAGAATTTTTAAGATTGAGCCGGTATGCTGGAGGTATCGTGGCTACGGAGCACGAGCGATGTGTCAGGTTCAAGGACGGATTGAGGGATGAGCTGAGATTGTTGATTGCTCCACAGCAGGAGCGTGAGTTTGCTGTTCTGGTAGAAAAGGCTAAGATAGCCGAAGGGATAAAGGAATCTGTGAGGCAGAATCATGACAGGAATAAACATAAGAGAAGTTTTGGATCTTTCGGGTCGGCCGGAGATTCTCAGAAGAGGGCTAGGCATGGTGGGTCGAATCAGGCGGAGAGGCCTGTGGCTGCTAATCTGGGACCAGCACAGTGTAATCAGTGTGGGAAATCTCATTGGGGAGACTGTTGGACCGTTGGCAAAGGATGCTTTGAATGTGGCTCGCTGGATCATCGTGTGAGGGACTGTCCACGTAAGCTAACCAGGAATCAGTCTGAGGCTCAGGGTCGTGCTCAGATCAGAAATGAGGGACCGCCACCGCAAAGGGGTTGTGGTAACGGTAGAGGAGGTAATGGTTCTGGCCGAGGTCGTGGAGCATCAGGCAGAGGTGCTGAGGGTGTAGATGCGAGACAGCCAGGGTTAGTTTATGCAGTCAGGCGTCGTGAGGAGGAAGATGTGCCATATGTGATAACGGGTACGTTCCTTATTTCCGGAATACCCTTTATTGCCTTGTTAAATATAGGGTCAACTCATTCCTGTATTGCTAGTGAAGTATCTAGAACTTTGAGTGTGAACTTTGAGACTGTTCATAGAAAGTATGTTAGTTTTATTAAGATCAGAGTGCGCAGCAAGAGCGTAGTGTGGTGAGTGAGGATGCACGACTGTTAGTTAGTTGGAAATTTCGAGGACGAAATTTCTTTAAGGAGGGTAGAATTGTAATATCCTGAATTAGAGGTTATTTGTGATTGTATTGTTTTGCATGAGTTCAGATTGTTGTGTTGTTAAGTGAGATGTTCTAGGGCTTAGAAATAAGCCAAGGGTAGGCTCGAGCTGTAGGAAAATTTTTATTTTTATGCTTTAGTTAAAGGGAGTTGAAGGAGCTAGGGGTTAAGAGTAATTCGTGGGGAATTTTAGCACAAGATTGGGCTTGGTAAAGTGGCAAGGAGGCACCACTTAGGGCCTTAAGAGGTGACGCCACAAGTAGTGTGAGGGGGCTTAGGTTCGAGTCCCATGGATGGCAATAAGGTGACTTTTATTTTTGCTTTTGTATGGCATGTGTTGGTCAAATTTTATTTATGGTAAGGATGGACTTTTTCACTTATGGATAGTAGACTAAGGAAAAAGGCAAGTGTTTATTTAAGTAATGAAATCCTAAGCTTTTGGTATGATAAGGGGACATAAGGCATGGATTAAGGGATGAGGTTTGGAAACTTTTTAATGCCATTTTGTCCATGAACATGGACGGTTTTGTGGACTAAGAGAGGAGCCGATTTTGTGGTGGGTTTTGGGAAAAGTTGGTAGCTTGGGAGAAATTTCATTTTTTTGGTCTTTTTGCTCACCCAAAAGCAATAGTGTTTCTCTCATCTTTTCCTCTTGGCCGAATATGCATAGTGAGGTTTGGGCATTCTTTTTGTGCTATTTTGTTGTCTAGAAAGCTTGTGTGTTTTTTCTTTTGGAAACCAAAATAGGAGATCACTTGTGCACTATTTTCATTCTTGACCTTAAGCCGAAACCATTTGTGCATCTTTTTCTCTTTTACCTTGCTAAGGCCGAACCTACTACACTCCCACCTCTCTCCTTGTCTTTTCCATTTTCTTTTGCTCAAAGTCGAAAGTACCATCTCTTCCCTTTCATCTTTTTCTTTCCTCTCTCAAACTCTTGTGCCGAAATCCTCTCCACCTTCATTTGCTGAATTCCCTCTCTTCCATTTTACTTTCTTTTTCTTCCTCTTTTCCATTCTAGCCGAATTTTATTTGTTGTCTTTAATCAACCATAGCCGAAACTCCCTTCATCACTCAACCATTTTGCCAAAATTTCCCATTTCCTTTTTGATTTGTCTTGGCCGAATATCAGCAAGGGTAAATCTCTTTTGGGTTCTTCTCTATTCGGTCTTGGAGAAGGGTTCTTCGGGATTGTGGAAGCAGTCGATTTAAGCCCCTATTCTTTAGTGATCGAAGTTGGACAGGGAAATCTAGTGCGGTAGATCGGGTCTTCGGGATTTAGTGATTTCGCTAGTAACAGGTGTGTAACTTACACACTTTATAACTAAGTAAATATGTTAATAATCTGAATGTGTTAAAAGCCGGAAACTGTGTAGATCTTGATATGTTACCTATTGGGTATGAGCAAGGATTCGGGTAAGTCCGCTTCGATATGATTTTGCTATATGTTGTTTAATACCATGATCTATGATATACTTACTGTATGTTCATATTTGAGCATGATGGCATGATTTGCATAATATTTGCAAAGTTATGGGTGATATGAGAGGAGGGGGAAGATTTGATATCCGTGTCTTTGGGACACCAGAGGTTTGGCACCTCTAGTGGTTTGGTACAGCAGATTATTTCGTGTTTTTGGGACACCAGAGGTTTGGCACCTCATAGCGACTCGTCCCAGTGGCTTAGTACCACAGTGGGTTGGCCCCACAGTTGACATATCGGGATCGTCGCCAGTGATTTGGTATCACACGTGGGTTGGCCCCATACTTGGATTATTGTTATTTCTTGACTTTGGGTCACCAGAGGTTTTGCACCTCATAGCGACTCGTCCCAGTGGCTTAGTACCACAGTGGGTTGGCCCCACATTTGTTATGACGGGATTATCGCCAGTGATTTGGTATCACAACGTGGGTTGGCCCCACAGATGGATTATTCGTGACTTTGGGTCACCAGTGGTTTGGCACCACACTATTATTGGATATCGTGACTTTGGGTCACCAGTGGTTTGGCACCACCAGTGGTTTGGTACCACACGGGGTAGAAACAGAGTTACGGATGGCTAGGTTTGGGTGCATTACATATATTGCTTGGTTATAATTTGTGTAAGTATGTGGCATTAACCGGGAGGGGGATTATGCACTGAGTCTTGGTGGCTTACCTTCTCCCTTATCTTTTCAGGTGATTCCTAGATCGCGGATGAGGAGCCGGATGGACTCGAGGTGGCCATGCAATAGAAATTCGATTTTACACGGACTTTGGTTTGGGTACTTTATTTTATTTAAATACAGTTTTTTTTATATTTATTAGGATTTGTAATAAGGCCTTTTAAATTATGTTCTGAATTATTCATATGCTTTGGATTAGACTTTGAACATGGTTAAGTAAATTACTTGATTAATTTTATAATATGTACGCAACGTTTTCTAAACTACAAAATGCAAAGGTTTTCAAAACTTTACCATCAGGTAATACAAATCACTTGATAATAAATGACAACTCAAATGTTTTCGACAACTTAAATGGTTTCCAAATTTAAACTTTCCACACTTAAATAGAAATGCTTTTCAAATTAACCATTTGGGTTTCTTTTAAAATTACATAAAGGTTTTCTAACCTATGGATCGACAACTAAGTTTTAAAGTTTTATTTCCGGGATTTCAAAGTAAACTATCAGTTTTTAACTAAACATGCACCTGTTTTCTTTAGGCATAAAACAACAATGAGTTTTCCACAAAATTTAATCGGTAACTCGATTTTCTTCAAAACGTTTTCCTCTGTGACATGCCAGATTCGGTCCTGGTGTGTTGACCGGGTTTGGGGTGTTACACTCGAGGACCCATCTAAGGGATAATATGAGTGTTATATGATTTATTCTTTATTTGTATAGTAAAGGTAATGAAATATTCGTAATTAGTCTGTAAAGTCTGATAATACTCCGTAACCCTGTTTCAACGACGGATAAGGGTTAGGAGTGTTACATTTGTTGGTATTAGAGCTTCGGTTTAGTCAATTCTAGGAACAAATGTAATGTGTAAAGTGTCTAGAAATACATGCCATATAAATCTATGATATTGTGATGTGTATGATCCGATCTAATCCTTTTTTTCTTATAGATTGTAAAGATGTCAGATAAATCCAAACATGCTAAACATGATGAAGCAAATAGCAAAATACACACATCTGAGCATGGAACAAGTAGTAGTGTCCCAATTTCTCCGTTTCAAGAACAAGAACTTAAAAATATGTTTTGTAGGTTTATGAACCAATGGTTTAATAAATTTATACGAGAAAGAAATCAAGCTCAGCAACCTCCTCCCCCTACTGCACCATCTGTAAAGCAACTGGTTACTCCTCCACCTCCTCTAGTAATTGAATCTAGTAAATGAACTCCGATCGAAAAACATAGAAAGCGTGGGGCCGAAGAATACTGGGGTAGATCGATGATGATCCTTTCAAAGCTTAGTACTAGCTTCAGAACACAATAAGAGTTTTTGAGGAACTAGCTTGTTCTCCCAAAGAATATTTGAGGTGTGCTGTGTCATTACTAAAAGAAGAGGCTTATAATTGGTGGATGACTATAGTGGTCGTAGTGCCAAAAGAGAAAATCACTTGGGAAATTTTCAATAGTGAATTTAAAAAGAAATATGTTGGTAAGAAGTATTTGGATAAAAAGAAGAGGGGATTTCTTGATTTACGACAAGGAAATCGATCAGTAGCAGAATATGAGAGGGAACTCATACACCTTAGCAAGTATGCCCGGGAAATTGTACCAACCGAGGAAGAAATATGCATTCGGTTTGAGGAATGGTTAAATGATGAAATTAAAATAATGATTGAGTGCACAAAAATACAGGAATTTGTTGTTTTATCAGATCGCACTTAGAAATTGGAAGAGGTATATAATTGTAAAATGCAGAGCCACAGAAAGAATAAAGAATTTTACAAGAGAAGTTCCTCCAAGCCATTTTCTGTTGCACCTGCAAAAAAGTCCAGAGATGATTTTAGTCGAGCCACCCCAATGCTAGAACGATCAAGTAAAAATAAAGTGACTCAACAAGATTTTGGGGTAACTATTAGATCTACAGCTAGTGTGGGTAGTGTACAGAATACTCCTAGGTCTAAGTGCAAATATTGTGGAAAATATCATCCAGGTGAATGCAGAGGTAAGGTAGGGGCTTATTATAAATGTGGAGCCACCAACCATTTTATTCGAAACTACCCTCAGTAGCAAAGAGAGGAAGAAGAGCAAAAAGAAAAATAGATGGCCACTTCTTAAAGAAGTAAACGTTCGGGCCAAAACAGTGTCATTGGGACCACTCGTTTGGGTATGAGAGATTCTGCTGCCCAATAAAAGGCAAGGGCACCTGCACGTACTTATGCTTTCTGAGCGAGAGAGGAAGCTACAGCTTCGGACGTGATTGCTAGTACATTTTATCTTTTTTATGTTACTATGTATGCATTGATTGACCCTTGGTCTACGCATTCTTATGTTTGCACTACATTAGTAACAGAAAGAAATTGCCTGTTGAGTTTACTAATTATGATGTTCACTAGGCCAAAGTGTAATAGTTAATTTAGTGTGTCGAAACTGTCCACTGAAAGTGAAAGGCTGTGAATTCCCTGCTGATTTGATGTTACTACCCTTTCGGGAATTTGATGTTATTCTGGGAATGGATTGGTTGACGAAGCATGATGCTGTAGTAAATTGTAGAGAAAAATGGATTGATCTAAAATGTCAGACAATGGTGGAGCTTGAAAATACATGTAACAACCCAAACCCGGTCTATGCGTTTAGACAAGATTTGGTTTGTCACACAAATCATACATTCGTTCATTCTCAATGGTTAAAATAGAATAGTGCTACAAAACTTTTTAAAAATAGAGTTTAATAAAATTAAATTCGAGGATTTGAAATTTGTGGCTTAAGAAAAATACTTGTTTGAAAACTTATCGTCAAATATAAATATCAAATTCTTAAGATAGTTTAAAAGAACTTTGAAAGAATTTAAAATAATTAAAGTGTCCAAAAATTGTTATAAAACCAATGTTTTTAAGAAAACTTAACATATTTATGATAAAACCATATTAAAAGTTTGGAAATAAATTTTAAACCATCCACACAATAAAATTTATAAAAATGTAACTAGAGGCCTTATTACATCAAACCCATAACAAAAATTTAAGATAATAATTTAAATAAAGTCATAGTTTATAAAAACCCAAGTTTGTAGTATGGCCTCCACCAAGTCATCTCCGGCCCAAGTTCACGTCAATTTCCATTACCTGAAATGGTTAATAAAATTGGGTGAGTTACAAAGAACTCAGTGTGCAACTCACTTACCACCATTATTGGGCCAGATCGTCAAGATAATATGCTGAGCTTGAGCCCAATTACAGAATTCAACAATAAATAATAAAATGAAATAACATAATTTAATAATGCATGTAAAATGAATTTCCCAACCAAAACTAATTTTCCATCCGCTAACACCCCCGTATCAACCAACACACCTGTGGGGATCAAGTCAACCCACCCCGCCAAACACACCAATCATAGGCTTTAAGCCTTTAAATAATTTTGTAGTGCACGACCGAACTAGATTGTGACATTGTCACCGAACTAGAGGCATTTAGCCGAATTTGTGGCAGAGCCACCGAACTAGAGGCATTGAGCCATATTGTGGCAGAGCCACCGAACTAGAGGCATTGAGCCATATTTGTGGCAACTGGCCATTCTTCTCTTCATATATCCCACCCCATGCAATTATGTGTGTATAACAAAATATAGTCATATAAAAAATTTTCAATTATTCCATATCATCGGTGGGTTTATCATTAAACATTTTATTAGGCCCATATAAATAATAATTTAGCAACTAGCCCATTTAACAGTTTAGTGAACTTTTGGCCCATATATCGAACTAGAGTATTTTGGCCCAATTTATCGAACTAGAGTATTTTGGCCCAATTTATCGAACTAGAGTATTTTGGCCCAATTTATCGAACTAGAGTATTTTGGCCCAATTTATCGAACTGGAGTATTTTGGCCCAATTTATCGAACTAGAGTATTTTGGCCCAATTTATCGATTTAACAGTTTTTCGCATATTTCTCGGTTTTAACCGTTTTCATGCATTTTCACAAAAGTATGAATTACTACATAATTTCCGAATTTACCATTTTCACGATTTTATCGCAATACTTATGATTAGAAATCTAACCCGAAATGAGTGTGAAATTACACACCTGGTTATTGAGAGAACTACACTTTCCCGCTCTTCAACACCTATACGTATCGCGATAATTAGAACACTATAATCTAATAATAAAATCGGTCTAAATATAGCGATCTAGAATTTACCCTCGGATTTCCGTAGTACTTCTACTTGCGATTTCTCCCCGATTGATGGTTCGCTAACCGAATCGAATCCACGAACGAATAATGGTTCGGGAGTACGAACGACTTCGAACAGTTGATTTTCCTCGGTTGAACGTCCGCAACCCGGTGGAAAATCCCGGATTCCCGAAATAGTCTTTTGCTTGTACTTAGGGGGAATAACAGAACCTCCCCTCTTCCGAAGACTAAACACTGCCCTTTTCTTCCCTATTTTGAATGTCTTCAAAGACAAAGGAACATTAATCCAATCTAACATAATTTCGAAATAATTCTAAGGTTTTAAAGATGTGATTTCCTTACCACAAAAAAAATCGATTCCAACGATTTGTGTCACCCACGACTTCTTGATTTCCAAACTTCCGTTATCGCACTAAGGTATAACAAAATAAACGTTAATAGAATGAACGTTTATTTTGATCTAATAAAGTCTTCAAACCATCATCAATATTCGGCCATAACCACTATTAACTAATCGAAATGAAAAGAATCTCTTACCTATTTTCCACGTCGAAAAGAAAGGATTTGAGAATGGGGTTTGCTTGATGAACGATTCGGCTATGTAAGATTAATGAGAAGAGAAAATAATTTGGCTTATAGACACCTTAGCATTCGGCCATGAAAGTGTAGGTGGAGAGAATTTCGATTAAAAGAAATAAAATAGGAGAAAGATGGTGATGATGTTGCTTTGATTTCAAAGTGAATAGAAGAAAAAGAAAGAAAAAGATGAGCTTGAGAGAGAGGTGTATATTCGGCAATGGGGAGAATAAAAGAGAAAAAGAATGACTTTTGGTGTAGGTGATTTTTGGCACTCAAGGTAAAAGGCACAAAACAAAAGCTAAAGAAATAAACAAAAATGACCAAATGGTCAAAATAATCAAGGTTTACCAATGCACACTTCGGCCAAAGGGAGAAAAGGTTGAGAGAATTTGCAAAACTATGCACAAAACTAAAAATGTCCAAAACAAAAGACTAAAGTTCTTAGCCAACTATCACCAAAATTCGGCTCCCCCTTTAGTCCACTTTGCCGTCCATATGCATGGTCTAATGACCAAGATATTGTTTCCATAAATAATCCCTTGATTCTTGCCTCATATCTTCACATTTTTCCTTATTTTCTTGATTCCCTTTCTTAAGTTAACAATTTCCTTATTCCTTTGATATTCTAACCAAAAATAACAAGTCAACACCTACCATATAAGCTCTTGGCCGACACCTGCTATATATGTGCAGAAAAATTCAAAATAAAATTCACCTAGATGCTAAACAAGGGATTCGAACCTTCTCCCTCATGCTTAAACCCATGCGCCATCACCACTTGGCCATTAACTCATCTTATTCATCACTTTGACACTTAAATTAATTTATGTGTCATAGCCACTTAATCCACTTCCATAATTTCTCAAAATTAATATTATTCCATCCCAATAAATTTTAAATTCTTCTTCAGGACTATACTAAACACAAAAATAAATAAAGAAATTCCACCTTCTAGAATAATTATTCAAAGCACACAATGAAAATAAATTACTCAAATTTTCAGGGTGTTACAACTCTACCCCCTAAAAGAAAATTTCGTCCTCGAAATTTACCTGGCTGAAAAAGGTGAGGGTATTGTTGCCGAATTGCATCCTCAGGCTCCCACGTAGCTTCCTCCACTCCGTGGTTATGCCATAACACTTTGACCAACGGCACAGTCTTCCTTCTTAGCACCTTAACATCTCGGTCTAAGATTTCCACTGGTTCCTCCTCAAAAGACAAGTTCGAATTCAACTCCACTTCTTCTACCGGTACTATGTGCAAAGGATCCGATCTATAGCGCCTCAGCATGGAAACATGAAAAACATTATGAATTTGGCTCAATTCTGGAGGTAATTCAATCTGATAGGCCACTGGACCAACTCGCTTCACCACACGATATGGTCCAATGTATCTGGGACTCAACTTGCCCTTCTTCCCGAATCTAAAAATCTTCTTCCAAGGTGAGACCTTCAAGAAAACTTGATCTCCTACGACATACTCGATATCCTTACGCTTCAGATCCGCATACGAATTCTGTCTATCCGAAGCTTCGTTTAATCGTGCTCGAATAGCTTTCACTTTTTCTTCCGTTTTAGAAATCATCTCAGGACCTAACATCTGCCGATCGCCCAACTCAGTCCAACAAATAGGAGAACGACATCTACGACCATACAATGCCTCGTAGGGTGCCATCTGAATGCTAGACTGGTAGCTGTTGTTATACGCAAATTCTGCCAACGGTAGAAAATCCTCCCAACTACCCTTAAAATCAATCACACATCCCCTTAACATGTCTTCCAGAATCTGAATCACTCTCTCCGACTGACCATCTGACTGAGGATGAAAAGCCGTACTGAAGTTTAGCTTTGTTCCCAGAGCTTCATGCAAAGCTTTCCAAAATCGAGATGTAAACCTAGGATCCCGATCCGATATAATCGACACGGGTACCCCATGCAACCTCACGATTTCAGATACATACAGCTTCGCCAACTTCTGCAACGAGTAACCCGTACGCACTGGTAGGAAATGAGCAGTCTTCGTCAAACGATCAACAATTACCCAAACAGAGTTTTTCTTAGTAGGTGTTAAAGGTAACCCACTAACAAAATCCATTGTTATCCGCTCCCATTTCCAAAGGGGAATCTTTACCGGATGTAAAAGTCCTGACGGCAATTGATGCTCCGCTTTCACTTGCTGACAAGTTAGACATTTTCCCACAATTTCTGAAATCTCACGTTTCAACCCAGGCCACCAATACTGTTCACGAAGATCCCGATACATCTTATTTCCTCCGGGGTGCATAGCATAAGGGCTACTATGCGCCTCCCTCAAAATCATTTGCCTCAAATCTGAGTCCTTAGGCATACAGACCCTTCCACGAAAACACAACACACCTTCCGGGTTTATTCCAAAATCCTCTATTTCACCATTTTTAACTTGCTGAAGTAAAAGTCCCAACTTCTCATCTAATATCTGTTTTTCCTTGATTTGATCCAACCACAGAGGCTTCACCTGAAGTTCCGCTATCAGACTACCATCATCATACAAACTCAAATGGGCAAACATAGCTCTCAAATCAGATACCACCTTACGACTTAATGCGTCCGCCACCACATTAGCCTTTCCAGGATGATACTCAATTGAGAAATCATAGTCCTTTAACAGCTCCACCCATCTTCGTTGTCTCAAGTTTAATTCCTTCTGAGTAAGAAGATACTTAAGACTCTTGTGATCCGTATAGATGATAGACTTTTCACCATAGAGGTAATGCCTCCAAATCTTTAAGGCAAACACCACTGCTGCTAACTCCAAATCATGAGTAGGGTAGTTTACTTCGTGCGGTCTCAACTGACGAGAAGCATAAGCTACCACTTTCCCACTTTGCATCAATACGCAACCTAAACCCGTATGTGACGCGTCACAATAAACTGTAAACTCTTTTCCAGCCTCAGGTTGAATCAATACAGGCGCTTCCGTTAAAACCTTCTTCAATCTCTCGAAACTTTCTTGCTGTTTGTCGGTCCATACAAACGGCACTCCCTTCCGCAAAAGCTTAGTTAGGGGTGCAGCAATCAACGAGAACCCCTCAACAAAGCGTCTATAGTAACCAGCCAAACCTAAGAAACTCCGAATTTCAGCTACCGACTTTGGTGGTTTCCAATCCAATACAGCTTCAATCTTCCGAGAATCCACCCTTATTCCTTCGGCTGATACCACATGACCCAAGAAAGTCACTTCTCTTAACCAAAATTCACATTTACTGAATTTGGCATACAACTGATTATCTCGAAGCACTTGCAATACAATCCGCAAATGCGAGTCATGCTCTTCTTCACTCCTCGAATAAACCAGAATATCATCTATGAATACCACCACAAACCGGTCTAAAAATGGTTGAAAGACCCGGTTCATCATATCCATAAATGCAGCTGGTGCATTGGTCAACCCAAACGGCATCACCAAAAACTCATAGTGTCCGTAACGGGTTCGAAATGCCGTCTTGTGAATATCCGCTTCTTTCACCTTCAGCTGGTGATAACCCGACCTTAAATCAATTTTTGAGAAAACTGAAGCTCCCTTCAATTGATCAAATAGGTCATCAATCCTCGGCAGAGGGTACCGATTCTTGATCGTCAGCTTATTCAATTGCCTGTAATCGATACACATACGCATCGACCCATCCTTCTTCTTAACAAACAAAACCGGTGCTCCCCACGGAGACACACTCGGTCGAATAAAACCCCGATCTAGCAGTTCTTGAATTTGAGCTTTAAGCTCCGACAACTCCTTCGGTGCCATTCTATAAGGAGCAATGGACACTGGAGCAGTTCCGGGCAAAAGCTCAATACCAAATTCCACTTCCCGATCTGGAGGTACACCAGGAAGTTCTTCGGGAAAAACATCAGGGAACTCCTTCACAGTTCTCGCATCTTCCACTGATAGCTCTTTGGCATCTAAAGCACTAATAAATGCTAAGAATGCTTCGTACCCTTTTCGCACCAACTTCTCCGCCTTTAAAGCAGAAATCACGTTTGCCAAGTAATTTCTCCGCTCGCCTATCATAATTATCTCCTTATCCTCCACAGTTCTTATTGACATTCGCTTTTCAGCACAGTCCAATTGCGCCCGATGTTTAACCAACCAATCCATGCCCAGAATGATATCAAATTCACCAAATGGCAATTCCATCAAATTTGCCAGGAATGTTTCTCCTTGAATTACTAAGGGCACGTCTCTAAATAATTTATTAACCAACACCGTCTGTCCTAAGGGACTAATTACCTTCATCTCACTATCGGAAATTTCAGATTCTAATTTCAAGTTTCCAGTTATGGTGCTAGCAACATATGAATGAGTAGAACCAATATCAATCAAGGCAATAACGGGTACATCAGAGATGAAGAACGTACCAGTTATCACATCAGGTGCATTGCCATCCTCACGGCGTCTGACTGCATACACCAGTCCTGGCTGTCTTGCATCCGCGTTGCCTCTAGGACCATTGCCTCGACCCGCTGCACCTTGACCACGTCCAGCCCCATTACCACCACGACCCGGTCCACGACCTCTCGGTGGTTGCTGAGCTCCTCTTGCCGGTGGTGCATCAGTGGTACGAACTTCTTGAGTTGTATCCATACGTCGAGGG
The DNA here is from genome assembly GCA_005393395.2 of Gossypium australe. Classification (NCBI taxonomy): domain Eukaryota; kingdom Viridiplantae; phylum Streptophyta; class Magnoliopsida; order Malvales; family Malvaceae; genus Gossypium; species Gossypium australe. The sequence continues at coordinate 80,120,516 of CM016614.1, forward strand.
CAACTCCTATATTGATGATCCGTCGATCCACATTTATAGCAAGCACCCGTTTTCCTCCAACATTCTCCCGAATGCCTTTTCCCACAATCAGCACAATCTCGACTCTGATTAACAGCTACAAGTGTTCTTCCTTGGGCTGGTTCCCCATTCTGAGGTCTCTTCGGAAACCTTTTTGAAGAACCCGAATTCTTCAGATCTCTCTTGCTTCGAACTTGCTCCCGATTTTGACGTTCCAAGTTCTTAACCTCTTCGGCTATCTTGGCCTTCTCCACGAGCGTGGCAAAAGTTCTAACTTGCTGTGGGGCTATCAGAACCCGCAACTCATCTTTCAAGCCATCCTCAAAGCGCACACAACGCTCATGATCCGTTGCCACTATCGTTCGAGCATAGCGACTCAAACGTAAGAACTCAGCCTCATATGCTGCCACCGTCTTATTTCCTTGCACCAGGTTCAAGAATTCCTTCCTTCGAGCATCCACATAGCTTGTTCCCACATATTTCCCTTGAAAGGAAGCCTTGAAGAATTCCCAATTAACTAATGCAGCATCAGTGCCTTCTCGGACAGTAAGCCACCATTGGTAAGCTTCATCCCTTAACAAAGATACCGCTCCTCTCAGCTTTTGTGCCACAGTGCACTCAAGATCGTCCATAATTCGCTCCACTGCCTCAAGCCAATATTCAGCGACATTGGGAGCTACGCCAGAGACACCTCTGAAAACCTCAGCTCCACTGGATTTTAATCGCTCCGATATCGACCCACGAGCTGTTGGCCCAGTTCTGGATCCAGCGACCCTTTCAAGTACTCGCAGCATTGCTCGTGTCACAGCATTATCCTCTTCCATATGGTCGTGCGATCCCGTCTCACTCTCGAGTGACGCAGGTGCATCCATTTCCGGCATATGACCTGGTGCTTCAGTTGTGCCCCTAACAGCTCGTCCTCTACCATGGCCACGTCTACCGCGTCCACGACCACGTCCTCTAGTGCTCATAGCGACTAATTCGATTTAATCTGATTAAGAGTTTTATGAATCAGAATAATATTTCAGTTGTTTATTAACGATGTCTTATGATATGAAGGAGATAGAGTTGTTTTCGCAACCATATCCTATTGTCTCAATCTCTACGGTTTTCAACACCTAAAACTAGAAGTTCTAGAGTGTTTCTTAAGATGATATCACAATCATAATAAACAATCAGTATACAGATACTTACTTGACTTGGCGCGGGATGCTCATGGTGCCATACTACCTTTAAATCAAAAAGTCTAGAAATTTAAATTATTTTTCAAACAGATTTCATTGTCGAACCCAAACCACAGCCGAGTTTTGAACAAGGCTCTGATACCACTAAATGTAACAACCCAAACCCGGTCTATGCGTTTAGACAAGATTTGGTTTGTCACACAAATCATACATTCGTTCATTCTCAATGGTTAAAATAGAATAGTGCTACAAAACTTTTTAAAAATAGAGTTTAATAAAATTAAATTCGAGGATTTGAAATTTGTGGCTTAAGAAAAATACTTGTTTGAAAACTTATCGTCAAATATAAATATCAAATTCTTAAGATAGTTTAAAAGAACTTTGAAAGAATTTAAAATAATTAAAGTGTCCAAAAATTGTTATAAAACCAATGTTTTTAAGAAAACTTAACATATTTATGATAAAACCATATTAAAAGTTTGGAAATAAATTTTAAACCATCCACACAATAAAATTTATAAAAATGTAACTAGAGGCCTTATTACATCAAACCCATAACAGAAATTTAAGATAATAATTTAAATAAAGTCATAGTTTATAAAAACCCAAGTTTGTAGTATGGCCTCCACCAAGTCATCTCCGGCCCAAGTCCACGTCAATTTCCATTACCTGAAATGGTTAATAAAATTGGGTGAGTTACAAAGAACTCAGTGTGCAACTCACTTACCACCATTATTGGGCCAGATCGTCAAGATAATATGCTGAGCTTGAGCCCAATTACAGAATTCAACAATATATCATAAAATGAAATAACATAATTTAATAATGCATGTAAAATGAATTTCCCAACCAAAACTAATTTTCCATCCGCTAACACCCCCGTACCAACCAACACACCTGTGGGGATCAAGTCAACCCACCCCGCCAAACACACCAATCATAGGCTTTAAGCCTTTAAATAATTTTGTAGTGCACTACCGAACTAGATTGTGACATTGTCACCGAACTAGAGGCATTTAGCCGAATTTGTGGCAGAGCCACCGAACTAGAGGCATTGAGCCATATTGTGGCAGAGCCACCGAACTAGAGGCATTGAGCCATATTTGTGGCAACTGGCCATTCTTCTCTTCATATATCCCACCCCATGCAATTATGTGTGTATAACAAAATATAGTCATATAACAAATTTTCAATTATTCCATATCATCGGTGGGTTTATCATTAAACATTTTATTAGGCCCATATAAATAATAATTTAGCAACTAGCCCATTTAACAGTTTAGTGAACTTTTGGCCCATATATCGAACTAGAGTATTTTGGCCCAATTTATCGAACTAGAGTATTTTGGCCCAATTTATCGAACTAGAGTATCTTGGCCCAATTTATCGAACTGGAGTATTTTAGCCCAATTTATCGAACTAGAGTATTTTGGCCCAATTTATCGATTTAACAGTTTTTCGCATATTTCTCGGTTTTAACCGTTTTCATGCATTTTCACAAAAGTATGAATTACTACATAATTTCCGAATTTACCATTTTCACGATTTTATCGCAATACTTATGATTAGAAATCTAACCTGAAATGAGTGTGAAATTACACACCTGGTTATTGAGAGAACTACACTTTCCCGCTCTTCAACACCTATACGTATCGCGATAATTAGAACACTATAATCTAATAATAAAATCGGTCTAAATATAGCGATCTAGAATTTACCCTCGGATTTCCGTAGTACTTCTACTTGCGATTTCTCCCCGATTGATGGTTCGCTAACCGAATCGAATCCACGAACGAATAATGGTTCGGGAGTACGAACGACTTCGAACAGTTGATTTTCCTCGGTTGAACGTCCGCAACCCGGTGGAAAATCCCGGATTCCCGAAATAGTCCTTTGCTTGTACTTAGGGGGAATAACAGAACCTCCCCTCTTCCGAAGACTAAACACTGCCCTTTTCTTCCCTATTTTGAATGTCTTCAAAGACAAAGGAACATTAATCCAATCTAACATAATTTCGAAATAATTCTAAGGTTTTAAAGATGTGATTTCCTTACCACAAAAAAAATCGATTCCAACGATTTGTGTCACCCACGACTTCTTGATTTCCAAACTTCCGTTATCGCACTAAGGTATAACAAAATAAACGTTAATAGAATGAACGTTTATTTTGATCTAATAAAGTCTTCAAACCATCATCAATATTCGGCCATAACCACTATTAACTAATCGAAACGAAAAGAATCTCTTACCTATTTTCCACGTCGAAAAGAAAGGATTTGAGAATGGGGTTTGCTTGATGAACGATTCGACTAAGTAAGATTAATGAGAAGAGAAAATAATTTGGCTTATAGACACCTTAGCATTCGGCCATGAAAGTGTAGGTGGAGAGAATTTCGATTAAAAGAAATAAAATAGGAGAAAGATGGTGATGATGTTGCTTTGATTTCAAAGTGAATAAAAGAAAAAGAAAGAAAAAGATGAGCTTGAGAGAGAGGTGTATATTCGGCAATGGGGAGAATAAAAGAGAAAAAGAATGACTTTTGGTGTAGGTGATTTTCGGCACTCAAGGTAAAAGGCACAAAACAAAAGCTAAAGAAATAAACAAAAATGACCAAATGGTCAAAATAATCAAGGTTTACCAATGCACAATTCGGCCAAAGGGAGAAAAGGTTGAGAGAATTTGCAAAACTATGCACAAAACTAAAAATGTCCAAAACAAAAGACTAAAGTTCCTAGCCAAGTATCACCAAAATTCGGCTCCCCCTTTAGTCCACTTTGCCGTCCATATGCATGGTCTAATGACCAAGATATTGTTTCCATAAATAATCCCTTGATTCTTGCCTCATATCTTCACATTTTTCCTTATTTTCTTGATTCCCTTTCTTAAGTTAACAATTTCCTTATTCCTTTGATATTCTAACCAAAAATAACAAGTCAACACCTACCATATAAGCTCTTGGCCGACACTTGCTATATATGTGCAGAAAAATTCAAAATAAAATTCACCTAGATGCTAAACAAGGGATTCGAACCTTCTCCCTCATGCTTAAACCCATGCGCCATCACCACTTGGCCATTAACTCATCTTATGCTTCACTTTGACACTTAAATTAATTTATGTGTCATAGCCACTTAATCCACTTCCATAATTTCTCAAAATTAATATTATTCCATCCCAATAAATTTTAAATTCTTCTTCAGGACTATACTAAACACAAAAAGAAATAAAGAAATTCCACCTTCTAGAATAATTATTCAAAGCACACAATGAAAATAAATTACTCAAATTTTCAGGGTGTTACAATACAACAAAAAATTGCTAGAATTATTTCAGCCTTTTCAGCTCAGAGATTGTTGTGTAAAGGTAATGAGGCATTCTTAGCCTACATTCTTGACACTTGGGTTTCTGAATGAAAGTTAGAATAGTTACCAGTTGTTAATGAATTTGCTGACGTGTTTCTTGAGGGGTTGCCGAGCTTACCACCTGATCGTGAAGCTGAATTTGTGATTGATGTAATTCTGGGAACAACTCCGATATCGATAACACCATATCGTATGGCACCAGCTGAGTTAAAAGAGTTACAGACATAGTTGCAAGAGTTATTGCACAAAGGGTTCATTAGGCCAAGTATGTCTCCTTGGGATGCACCTGTCTTATTTGTGAAAAATAAGACGGTTCTTTAAGGCAGTGTATAAATTACAGACAATTGAACAGGGTCACAATTAAAAATAAATATCCTTTACCTCGTATTGATGATTTATTTGATCAATTGAAAGGTGTCGCGTACCTCGTATTGATGATTTATTTGATTAATTGAAAGGTGTCACAGTATTTTCAAAGATAGACCTAAGATCCGGGTATTATCAGTTGAAAGTTAAAAAGTGTGATATGCCGAAGACTACTTTTTAAAAACTCGATAGGGTCATTATGAGTTCTTAGTAATGCCATTCCAATTAACTAATGCACATGCTACTTTCATGGATTTAATGAATCAAATTTTTTAACCTTATTTGGATATATTTGTGGTTGTGTTTATCGATGATATATTAATCTATTCCAAGACAAAATTCGAGCATGCCCAACACTTGAGAATGGTGCTACAGACTTTGAGGGTGAAACATTTGTATGCAAAGTTCAGCAAAAGTGCATTTTGGCTATACAAGGTTGGATTTCTGGGTCATATTATATCAGTCGATGGGATTCGAATTGATCTGAGAAAAGTTTCTGCCGCGGTGAATTGAAAAGCTCCAAAGAATATTATAGAAGTGCGAAGTTTTCTGGGTTTAGCAGGTTGTTATCGACTCTTTGTTAAAAACTTTTCGATTATTGCCTCATCGCTGACTCAATTGTTACAAAAGAATGTTTAATTTGCGTGGTCTGATGAATGTCATTAGAGTTTTGATCAATTGAAGATGATGTTAACAAAGGCTCCAGTTTTGACTTAGCCAGAATCGGGTATATTGTATGTTGTTTATAATGATGTGTCACTGAATGGTTTGGGTTGTGTATTGATGCAGTTAGGAAAAGTGGTAGCTTATGCTTCTCGACTGTTAAAAACACATGAGAAGAATTATCCTACACATGACCTCGAATTGGATGCAATCGTATTTGCTTTGTAAATTTGGAGACACTATTTATACGGTGAGAAATGTTATGTGTACACAGATCATAAAAGTCTAAAATATTTGATGACTCAAAAAGAGCTGAATTTGAGACAGAGACTGTGGTTAAAGTTACTAAAAGATTATGATTTGGCTATTGACTATCAGCCAGGAAAGGCTAATGTGGTTGCGGATGCACTTAGTAGAAAATCATCTTTGTTTGCACTTCGAGCGATGAATGCTCATTTGTCTCTTAATGAATATGGTTCTGTATTAGCAGAGCTGAAAGCAAAACATGTGTTCCTTCAACGGATTCGTGAATTACAAGATGGAGATCCAAAATTGGTGCTGAAACGACAGATGGTACAGGACAATTCTAGTTCAGAGTATAACATTGATGATAATGGTATGTTGCATTATCGCAATAGAATTTGCATTCCAAATAATTTAGATTTGAAAAATGACATTCTTTCTAAAGCTCACAGTAGCATGCATTCCATTGATTCGGGTAGCACAAAGATGTATTGTGATTTGAAATGGATGTATTGGTGGCCGAGTATGAAACGGGAAACCTATGAATTTGTAACAAAGTGTTTGATTTGTCAACGAGTCAAAGCAGAGCATTAGGTACCAACGGGTTTGTTACAACCTGTCATGATTCTTTAGTGGAAATGAAAGCATGTCACAATGGATTTTGTATCTGGATTATCTGTGGCTCCGAGAAAGAAAGATTCAATTTGGGTGATTATTGATAGGTTAACTAAGTCAGTACATTTTATTCCGATCAAAACAAACTTTTCACTTGAGAAGTTAGCAGAATTATATATGTCTGAGATTGTAAGAGTACACGGAGGTCCAACATCTATTATTTCAAATCGAGATCTAAGGTTTCGAGGTTTTGGAGTAAACTACAAGAAGCCCTAGGTATTAAGTTAAATTTCAGCACAGCATTTCATCCTCAGACTGACGGACAATCAGAATGAGTGATTCAGATTCTAGAAGACATGTTGAGATGTTGTATACTCGAGTTTGGAGATAGCTGGGAAAGGTATTTACCCTTGTCTAAATTTGCCTATAATAATACTTATCAATCTAGTCTTAAATAGCACCATTTGAAGCCCTTTATGGAAGAAAATGTAAGACTCCATTGTATTGGTCTGAATTAAGTGAATCCAAATTAGTGGGAGTCGACTTGATCCGAGAAATTAAAGAAAAAGTTTGAATCATTCGGGACAGTTTAAAAGCTTCTTCTGACCGTCAGAAATCATATGCAGATTTGAAAAGAAGATATATAGAATTTGTGGTTGGCAATCGAGTGTTCTTAAAAGCTTCACCATGGAAGAAAGTATTACGGTTTGGCAGAAAAGGGAAACTGAGTACAAGATTTATTAGACCGTATGAAATTGTTGAAAGAATTGGTATTGTAGCTTATCGGTTAGCTCTGCCTCCAGAACTTGAGAAAATTCATAACGTGTTTCATGTGTCTATGCTAAGATGGTACAGATCAGATCCTTCACATGTGATTCCTCATAGTGAAATTGAGATACGATCAGATATGACTTATTGAGAAGAACCGGTGAAGATTTTAGCTCGAGAGGTTAAAGAATTACGGAATAAACATGTACCATTAGTTAAAGTGTTGTGGCATCGTCATGGTTCGGAGGAGGCAACCTGGGAAACAAAAGAATCAATGAGATTACAGTATCTGAACTTATTCTCAGGTAATAAATTTCGAGGATGAAATTTCCTAAAGGGGGGAGAGTTATAACAGCCCAATTTTTAGTGGTGTTGGAAACAGTGATTTGAGATCACTAAATCTGACAAGTGAGTTTGAAAATTTTATTATTATTTAATAATTATGAGTCAAGTGTGATTTTAGAAATAATCTTGAATTAGTGAATTTTGTGATTTAAAAGAATTATTAGGTTAATTAGTCTCGAAAATGAGGTATCGAGACCTCAATTTCATAAACCGAGCCGTAAATATTTTTATAAATATTTACGGAGTGTCATTGAGTTAGTATTAAAGTTTCGTTAGGAAATTTTCACGTTTCAATAATCAATTATTTAAAAAGGACTAAATTGAAAAAGGTGCAAAACTTGTTAAAATGATTAAATAACTTAAGAGGTAATTAAGGGAGGACCAAATAGGCAATTATACACTTATTATAAGGCTGGACAGCATGTGTGTCCAAGAAATAACAAAAATTAGTGTGTACAAGTGGTAAAATTGGAAATAACAGAAATTGAATTTTCATGAGAATTCTAGACATTTTTCTTCTAAAACTTCAGCAAAACACCATAGAAGAGTCCCTCTAAGCTGGTTTTTCATAGTTTTGCTACAAGTGAGTTCCATTCTTGCCTTTTTCTTGTAATTTTTGTGTTTTTAAGACCTTTACAATTAGGTCCAACTATCTACAAGTGAGTCAGATGGCCTGACCACACGGGCATGTGTCCCTTGTTCCAAAGAAAAGTTTAAAGATTTTGGGAAAAATTCCCTGAATGTCCGGTTTAGTCCTGATTCACTTTTAAGGTATATTTTGGGCCTCGAGGACCCATCTAAGGGACAATATGAGTGTTATATGATTTATTCTTGATTTGTATAGTAAAGGTAATGAAATATTCGTAATTAGATTGTAAAGTCTGATAATGCTCTGTAACCCTGTTCTGGCAATGAATAATGGTTTGGGGTGTTACAAGCCCACTAAGGAGATAGGAGCCCAAACTGTCCACTAAGGAGGAAAAGACCCAACCGTCAATAGAGGTGCCCAAATCAACCACCCAAGACTTGGTAAAACATTTAAAATTAGCCACAAAATTTCCACATGTGATCGTCCAACTCCCCTCCTCATTTCAATGTTTTTCTCTCATGAATCAAGCAAAAATAGCAAAGTCATCCATCCACTTTCCTTAAAGCAAGGGCTGACCATGTGAAGAGAGGATTTCAAGGCTTTCATTTGCTAAAAGTAGCCAACCTCTACAAGTATAAATAGCCCATAGTTATTCACTCATTTGACTCATCCCTCACTACCATCTCTTCTCTCATTCTTAATTCTTCCACTTCCCATTTTAGAGAGCAACACAAGAGTTTGAGAGAAGTATTTCACAAGTTCTTTGAGCAGAAAAATTTGGCAACCTAAAGGCAATTGAGCAAAGGAGAAAAGCAGAAGGAAGGAGGAAAAGGAACACAAGCTAAGCTACGGAGAAACACTAGATTTCTCTTCTAGTTTCTTTTCCTTTTAACTTTTTATTTTGTTCTCAATTGATGAACACGATTGCTAATAATTTTCTGCTTTTGATTTAATTAAAATGACTTAATTTTGTTGTTGTTAGATTGATTGCATTCTTTTCGCTTAGACAATTAAAGTTTTATTAACGATGTTATGTGCCTTGATTGCTTATTTATTCTGATAAAATCATGGACATGTTATTCATGCATTATAAATTTAAGGATACAATTGAATTAATTATTTAATCAGAACAAGATTGTAATTTATTGACACAATATTTGAATGGTGCATGTTTGATATTTTTATGATAAATTAGGTCAAACTAATAATAATATCGAAAAAAACTATTATCTTACATAACTTTAGGATTGATGTGATTAAATTGTTTCAATATAGAAATGTCATTGTTACCTCACATAATATGATGTCTACTTTAGAAAATTAGTAAGTTGATCAAACATTGAAATATGCTGGAAAAACTTAATAATCAAATAAGTGTGACTTCATGGGTTAATAAACAACCGAGTTGCCATGGATATCTTCTGTAACATTATTAGCATTACTTTAATGATTCTAAGTTGCAGAAGGGAATTAATCTAACTCTATCATGTCATAGTAATTAAACTTATGAATTGTTGCTCATACTCCGTGTATACATTTTTCATTCATTTTTAGCATACTTAGTTAATTTTTATTTAAGTTAATTAGTTAAGTCAATCTACTCCCAATTATTTTCATCACCAATTTGCTAAGATTTTATTCCCACCATATTTGCCTATACAGTCCATGTGGAGACGATACTTTTTACTTACTACTTTATTATTTGTTGACGACTGCACATCATTTGAATTTTTCTTGACACATGTCTCCTTCTTCTCTATTTCCATTAATACTATCTATCAACAACAATGAATAAGATATGATAAAAAAAAAAACATATGTAGATTAAAGAAAATAGACTTAATTTGGACTGTTGAGTGATTGCTTTCATTTGGATTTGATTGAACTTTGACATTTTTTTAATGGTTTTGCAATTTAAAATGTAGATATTTCATTGCTGGTTTCTTTATAGTGTTTGGATAATATCTTCTTTTCTTGGTGCCCTGGTTAAGTGATACTGTAATAACCTGATTTTGGGTCTAGTCGAAACAGTGGTTTCGGGACCACAAATTTGACGCAAAAAATTTATCTTTATTATATTTTTATGGTCTACAGTTTTATGGAACAATTTCGTGAAAATTTCGTTCGAAAATTTTGACGTTTGGGCACTCAATTTAGTTAAAGGGACTAATTTGCAAAAACTGCAAAACTTTAATTCTATAGGTTAAAGGTGTCTAATTACTATGAGATTTTAAATTAGAGGTCCTTAGATGGTAACTAGACCATTGGTTAAGTTGGTGGACAAAAATGGACATGGTTAGGTATGTTTCTAAAGTTTTTCATTAATGACATTTTAGTAATTTGGTAATTAAATGAATTAAAAAGCCAAAATAAAGCCAAAATCTTGTCCATCTTCTTCCCCCATGGCCGAAATTTACAAGGAGAACCATGGCTAGGGTTTGTCAAGCTTTCAATCTCGATTGTAAGTCCGTTCTAGCCCCATTTTTAATGATTTTTATGTTTTTGAAATCCTTGTAACATGATCTATCTATTTGTACCACTAATTTAAGATAGGATCAATGTCTAAGGTTTTACCCATGTTGAATATGTAACAGTCCGAATTTGACCCTAATCGGAATGGTGGTTTTGGGACCACGAATTCGAGTCTGAAAAATATTTAAATATTATTTTCTGTGTTAATTATATGTGAATTAGTATATGTGAAAGTTTCGTATAAAAATTTGATTGTTTGTGTGCTTAATTAAATAAAAAGGGCTTAATCGCATAAATTATAAAATTGATAGTTTAATGTGCAAGGGCTAAATTGATGTTGTCTTTTAAAAAAAGAAGTATTAAACTTGAAATTTAGCCATTTTATGTGATAGTGGATGGCATATGACATTTATGTCCATTAGTTAAAGTGTTTGAATAATTTTAAGTAATGGTTAATTTAGTAATCTAATAATATATTATTATAATATACATTATAACATAAAAAAATAAAAACATATTCACCTTTTACAAAGGATAGCCGAAACTAAGAAAAGAAAAAGAACTTAGGGAAGCTTTGATTTTCGGCAACAAATTAGCTTGGATAAGGTATCTTTAGTTTTCGATTTTTGATAATTTTTACGTTTTTGAAATCGTTGCTTCGAATACTTCAAGACCCATGCTTGAATTTTTGATTTTGATGAAGATTTTGAAATGTGCCATTGATGAGTTTATGAGTTTTATGATGATAGTTGATGAATTATGAAATATATGTGTTAGATTAATATGTTTTGTCTTTGGATTTTTGATGAATTTGAGTAATTTAGACTAAATTGCAAAAATAAATTTTAGAGGGACTAAAATGTGAAATAAATGAAATGCATGGACTTGTATACTATGAATATTCGACCCTTAAGGTGTGTAGCCAAATTTTGTGTATTTTGTGTTTTGTGCAAATAGGACTAAATTGAAAATGTGTGAAATATTAGGGGCAAAATGGTAATTTACCCATTTATGTGTTTTAGGACTAAATTGAATAGAAATATGTTTGAATGAGCTTAATTTGAACATGTTTAGATCAAGAACAAAAGAAAACGGACTTGGATCGGGGAAAAGCGAAAATAATCGAATAGTCGGTTTTCGTCATCCGTCGATATACGAGGTAAGTCTCTAAGCAAATAAACATCGTAAATTATTTACGTAACTTAGCATATGCTAAAATTTGGAAACATTGTAACTAGATTATGAAATAGCTGAATTTGGCTAAGTATAATATTTGATTTAGTTAAGTTATTTGATCGATTTATGCTATTTGAATGTTCGTACAATGATTTTGAAATGAGTAAAAGGTTCGATATATGAAATGATTTGTGTGAGACAACTTAAAGTATTACTATTCAGGCTTTGAGCCTAGCAAGCCTTGAGCTGGTGAACTTATCGGGCATTGTGCCTAGCAGGCTTATTGCCGGTGATTGAACATTAGACCTCGGTTCTAGCAAGCTTAGTGCCGGTGTATGATTCAGGCTTATGCTAGCAGGTTTTATACCGGTGATTCATATTACAATCTCATGGTTATGAAATGATCAAGCTATAGTGGAAATTGAGCAAGCTAAAGCTTATTTAAATGATTTAGATTATATTCAGCTATAAGGTATGTATTTATATATGTATATGTTATATGTGATGTTTATTGAGTAAGTAAGTTGATAGATAAATGTTCTTGCATATTCGGCTTCTTTGAGATGTGAATGAAATGATATTGAGTTGAAATTATTTGCTTGCAAATATGAGATTGTTTAATGGACATATTTGTATAGATATACAAATATACATTCGGTTATGTGAGATTATGCATATATACATTCGGTTCTGTGGGATTTTTTTTTTTGTGTACATGGTAGTTGTCTATTCGGTTGTATATGGGAATATATTAAACGATGTGTATTTGGTAAGTTTTTATATTTAAAGTAGATAATGTCGAAGGTTTTGCTAGGTAAGGATATTGGCATTCGACTATGACAGTCTATAAATGTTTTATGATATTATATCAATGTTATAAATTGTATGGTTAAATTTGATTGAATGTTAAATTGACTTGTTATGTTTGCTTAAGGCTTACTAAGCTAAATTAGCTTACCCTGTGTGTTTTGTTATTTTGTTCGGTAGATTTTGGTTTCAAGCTACGAGCTCGGGGGATCGTCAATAAAGTCATCCACACTATCGACTTATTTTGGTACCTCTAAAGTTTGGATTTTGAACTTAAGGCATGTATAAGCTAGTTTAATAATTAGAAGATGTTTTGATGTTGTAAATATAAGCCATGCGAAAATTGCTTGATTTTAAAGTCAAATGATCTAATGCTTAAATGTTCTGAATCATGTTATGTGTGTTTGTTATGCTTGGATTATAAGTATGGTTGCCATGTGAGTTCATTATAAGCACAAGTATATGTATATGTTTTGATATGAAGTATCTTTTAAAGTCTTATAAGTTGTGTTTTTGGTAAGTTGACATTTGTGGTATTTGAATATGTTTGAGTTAGGGAATGATGAAATTTTAGGTTAAGTATTTGGATTGACATATTCGTATATGGTTTATATAGGTGCATTAATATTGAGTTCAAGTTTAGATGTTTCAGACTATGGAAGACATATTTGGTATTTTTGGTTCGATTATGTTTATCTAGATGATTTGATCTATGTCATGCGTGGATGTGTATGCAATTGGTATATCTTGAACTTGGTTAAGCAAAATTCTATACAAAAACATATGTATGTCTAGTTTTGGTATTTGACAACTTGCTTTAGTAGATTAATAATGAGCATGTGCATGTTCGGAAAAAAAAATGAATCTTAAATGACCAACGAATTGTAACCTTTGTATTTGATGTAAAATGCTTATATGAGAAATTGGCTAATGCATTAAAGATATGCTTGAGATGGATTATGTATACTTTGATAATGCTTTACTCATAACGTATTCGGCTTTGACTATGTGAGCAGTAAATATTTGTTGTGACTTGCGCTATGTTCGGTAATGCCTTATAACCCTAATCTGGTGACGGATACGGGTTAAGGGTGTTACATTTGATTGGTATCAGAGCTTGTTTAGTCGATTCTAGGACTATCGTAGCCATGTGAGTCTAGCTATACATGCCTTAAATTATAATGCGATAGTGTGATGACTTCTGACATCTGAATTGTGTTTTTATATAGTAAATAGATCCCGATAGAGCTGTAGCTGATGATGTCGAAAGCGTAGCGCCTAATCCTGCGCATGGGATAGCGCCAGTAGAATCTCGACCTATCTCGAGTAGCCATGAGGGGGAAGCTAAGCAAGCCTTCTACCAGATGCTGAACGAATGGTTTACACAATATATCCGGACTAATATGGCTGTGCAACAACCTCCACCCCTGAATAATACATCTCCGATACCTATAGTACCTCCGATGGTAGATCCGATGAGATTTAGCAGGCCTCCTGTTGATAAAATCAAGAAACACGGGTCCGAAGAGTTTAAAGCTAATGATGATGATGATGATGCGGAACGAACTGAGCTATGGCTTGATAATACTATCCGTGTGTTTGACGAGCTATCATGTACTCCGGATGAATGCTTAAAATGTGCTATATCCTTATTACGGGACACCACATATCACTGGTGGAATACACTAGTATCGGTGGTTCCGAAAGAGAAAGTGACCTGGGAATTCTTCCAGATTGAGTTCCGTAAGAAATATATCAGTCAGAGATTCATCGACCAAAAACGTAAAGAATTTCTGGAATTGAAATAGGGTCGTATGACCGTGATTGAGTATGAACGGAAATTTGTGAGATTAAGCCGATATGCTCGTGAATGTGTTTCAACAGAGGCTATCATGTGTAAAATATTCGAAGATGATCTGAATGAAGACATTAAGTTGCTGGTCGGCATACTTGAGATTAAAGAGTTCGCGGTACTTGTTGAACGAGCCTGTAAAGCCGAAGAGCTTGGAAAAGAGAAAAGAAAAGCTGAATTTGAAGCTAGAGACATCCGTAAAAGATCATCGAGTAAGACCTTTCATTCTGCATCAAAGAAGTTTAGAGATGAATCCAGTCGACATAAAGCTACTTTAGACTTTTCTAGACCAGACCGAGACCGACCTCCTGCGGGTTCTCGAGCCACTTCGATTGCTAGCGTTGGTAATGTTCAGTAGAACCGGGTTGAGTGCAAGCATTGCAGAAAATGGCATTCTGGGAGTTGTAGATTGCATGATCGGTTCTGTTTTAAATGTGGATTGATGGATCATTTTATTCGGGAGTGCCCGATGTTAGCCGAGCAAAACACTGCTCAGAATACGAGACCGAGCAACGTGGCAGCATGAGGTAGACCACCTAGACATTTGTGTAATGTAGTGGCATTCAAAGAGGAACAAAGGATACTGCGGTTTGATCAAAGGCTCGTGCACCTGCAAGAGCATATGCCATACGTGCTCGGGAGGATGCTTCTTCCCCAGATGTTATTACCGGTACTTTCACTCTTTATGATACTAGTGTTATTGCGTTGATTGATCCTGGTTTGACTCATTCTTATGTATGTGAAACATTAGTATCCAGTAAGACTCTGCCTGTTGAGTCTACTGAGTTTGTGATTCGGGTATCCAACCCCCTGGGCCGGTGTGTTCTGGTTAACAAAATGTGTAAAAGTTGCCCGTTGATGATTCAGGATCCATGTTTACCAGTCGATTTGATGTTGTTGCCTTTTGATGAATTCGATATAATTCTAGGCATGGACTGGTTGACTTTGCACGAGGCTGTTGTAAATTGCAAAAGAAAGATCATTGATTTGAGATGTTAGAACGGTGAAATTATTTGGATTGAATCTAATGATCTGAATGGGTTACCAGCAGTAATATCTTCGATGTTAGCCTGGAAATACGTGAGAAAGGGTTATAAAGCTTATTTTGCCTATGTACTTGATAGTAAAGTGAATGAAATGAGAATTGAATCAGTATCAGTTGTGTGTGAGTATCTGGATGTGTTTCCTGAAGAATTACCGGGTTTGCCACCTGTTCGAGAAGTAGAGTTTGGTATCGAGTTAGTACTAGGGACGACTCCGATTTCGATAGCTCCGTACCGGATGGCACCTACAAAATTAAAAGAGTTGAAAGCATAGTTGCAAGAGTTAACAGATAGGGGTTTTGCAAGACCGAGTTTCTCTCCCTAGGATGCACCAGTCCTATTTGAGAAAAAGAAAGATGGAACTATGCGAATGTGCATTGATTACCGACAGCTAAATAAGGTGACTCTAAAGAATAAATACCTGTTGCAACGGATTGATGACTTGTTTGATCAGTTGAAAGGGGATTCAATGTTTTCAAAGATAGATTTGAGGTCGGGTTATTGTCAGTTGCAAGTCAGAGATTCTGATGTGCCAAAGACTGCTTTTTGAATGAGGTACAGACACTATGAGTTTTTGGTTATGCCTTTCGGACTTACTAATGCACCTGTTGTTTTTATGGATTTGATGAATTAGATTTTCAGTCAGTATTTGGATCGGTTTGTGATAGTGTTTATAGATGATATTCTGATCTACTCCAGAGATGAAACTGAGCATGCTGAGCATCTGAGACTTGTGCTACAAACTTTGCAAGATAAACAGTTGTATGCAAAATTTAGTAAATGTGAGTTCTGGTTGAGTGAGGTCAGTTTTCTGGGCCACGTTGTTTTAGCATCAGGTATTCGAGTTGATCCGAATAAAATATCGGCTATACTTGATTGGAAACCACCGAAAAATGTTTCTAAAATTTGAAGTTTTCTGGGGCTTGCTGGTTACTACAGACGATTTGTGAAAGGTTTTTCTATGATAGCTACACCATTGGCAAAGCTATTACAGAAAGATGTTAAGTTTGAATGGTCGAAAAAGTGTTAGAAAAGTTTCAATCAGTTGAAAGCTCTTTTGACCGAAGCTCCAGTGTTAGTCCAACCTGAATCGGGTAAAGAATTTGTTGTTTATAGTGATGCATCTTTGAATGGTTTGGGTTGCGTTTTGATGCAGGAAGGCAAAGTCATAGCTTATGCTTCGAGACAATTGAAGCCACACGAAAGAAACTATCCAACCCATTATTTGGAGTTAGCAGCCATTGTGTTTGCGTTAAATATTTGGCGTCATTACCTATTCGGTGAGAAATGTCATGTTTATTCAGATCACAAGAGTTTGAAGTATTTGATGACTCAGAGAGATTTGAACCTGAGACAACGCAGATGGTTAGAGCTGTTGAAAGATTACGAGTTAGTGATTGACTATCATCTGGGAAAAGCTAATGTTGTTGTGGATGCTTTAAGTCGAAAGCCATTATTTGCTCTTCGTGCATTGAACGCGCATATGATTATGTCTGATGATGGTTCGATAGTAGCCGAATTAAAAGCAAGACCGTTGTTTATTCAACAAGTTTGTGATGCTCAGAAAGTTGACAAAGATTTGTTGGCAAAACGAGTTCAGTGTGAAAGTAATGTTAAGTCAGAGTTCAAATTGATGAGAATGACTGTTTGAAGTTCAAAGACCGAATATGTGTTCCGAGGAATTCAGATTTAATTCAGATGATTTTAAATAAAGCTCACAGTAGCCGATTGTTTGTACATCTGGGTAGCACGAAAATGTATAATGATCTGAAACAGTTCTATTGGTGGCCTGGTATGAAATGAGACATATCTGAATTTGTCTCGAAGTGCTTAGTTTGTCAACAAATAAAAGCCGAACATCAGATGCCTTCTGGGTTACTTCAGCTGATCATGATACCTGAATGGAAATGGGACAAAATCACTATGGATTTTGTATCCGGCTTGCCTATGACACCGAGCAAGAAAGATGCAAATTGGGTTATAGTGGACAGACTAACCAAATCAGCTCACTTTGTTCCAGTTCGTATGGACTATTCGCTCGATAAGCTTGCTGAGTTATACGTATCTCAAATTGTGAGATTACATGGTGTGCCTATTTCTATTGTTTCAGATAGAGACCCGAGATTCATGTCGCGGTTTTGGAAGAAATTGCAAGATGCTTCAGGTACTAAACTACACTTTAGCACAACTTTTCATCCGCAGACAGATGGCCAGTTTGAACGAACCATTCAGATACTTGAGGATATGTTGAGATGTTGCATCCTCGAGTTTGAAGGTACATGGGAACGATATTTACCTCTGATTGAATTTGCTTACAATAATAGCTTTCAATCTAGTATTAAAATGGCACCCTATGAAGCTTTGTACGGTCGTAAATGTCATACACCGTTATACTAGACTGAGCTTAGTGAAAATAAGATACACGGGGTTGACTTGATTAAAGAGACTGAAAAGAAAGTGACAGTGATCTGTAATAGTTTAAATGCTGCATCAGATCGTCAAAAGTCATACGCAGATTTGAAACATAAAGATATTGAGTTTCAGATTGGAGATCGAGTATTTTTGAAAGTTTCAACATGGAAGAAAGTACTCAGATTCAATCGTATGATTCATAATGTCTTTCATGTTTCGATGCTTCGAAGATATCGATCTGATCCCTTACATGTGATTTTCCCGACAGAGGTTGAGATTCAGCCTGATATGACATATGAAGAGGAACCGATTAGTATTCTGGCTCGTGAGATAAAAGAATTGAGAAATAAGAAAATTTCATTAGTTAAGGTATTGTGGAAAAAGCACGGAGTTGAAGAGGCAACATGGGAGTCAGAGGATACAATGAAGGAGCATTATCCAAACCTATTCACCGGTAAGATTTTCGGGGACGAAAATCCCTAAGGGGGGAGAGTTGTAGCAGTCTGAATTTGACACTAATCGGAACGGTGGTTTCGGGACCACGAATTCGAGTCCAAAAAATATTTAAATATTATTTTCTGTGTTAATTATATGTGAATTAGTATGTGTGAAAGTTTCGTATAAAAATTTGATTGTTTGTGTGCTTAATTAAATAAAAAGGGCTTAATCGCGTAAATTATAAAATTGATAGTTTAATGTGCAAGGGCTAAATTGATGTTGTCTTTTAAAAAAGGAAGTATTAAACTTGAAATTTAGCCATTTTATGTGATAGTGGACGGCATATGACATTTATGTCCATTAGTTAAAGTGTTTGAATGTAACATCCCCAAACCCGGCCCATTCACTACAACAGAATCTGGTTATGTTAGTGAAAATATGTTTCTTTACTTAGAATTTAAAACATGAAAATTTACTATCTTTTGAAACCAAGTTCTTTTGAAAACATAACCAAAACTTAAATGTGATAAATTGTCTAAGTCAATTTTTGTGAATATATAAAGCCCATTTGGAAATTAAGTTGTTGGGATAAATTTGTCTTTAATACAAACCAACCATAATTTAAAATAATAATGAAATAGTTCCCAAAAATAAATAAAAGTCAAAAGGCCCTTATTACACAATATTTAAACCCAAAATTCTTCGATTATAACTAAGTTTAAAAATATTTAAACTCTTCTTTCTGCATGGGCCACCTGGCTTCCTCTCCGGACCCGGTCCTACTCATGAATCACCTGAAATGGTTAGGAAAAATAGGGTGAGTCCACTGACTCAGTGCATAATCAAAACACAGATTTCCACATGTATGGGCTTGGCCCAATACCATACGATTCCCATACCATGTTATGCAAATATGCATATCAACCCAATCCTACGATCCAACCGTAACACCAACCTTAGCAGACTCCCTGCCCAAGGCCGTGGATAAACCACCACTGATCACATCGTGATCCATAATCCTTACCTTGGCAAACTCGCTGCTCAAGGCCGTGGCTGAGCCACCGATCAACCAAAGTGATCCCAATATCATAAACCGTCTACGGTGATGCACATAGCCATCAACCGCCGAGATGGGCACCTAGCCAACATCTCCCTTGAGGTAGCACACAGCTAACCCAAAAGCGCTAATGTAGCCTGGGCTAACATTAGACCACGTACACCATGTGTACACTTCTTCCTTCATTGAATCAAGCCCAAATCCCATGCAACTATATAAGTACTACATGTTAAGTCATCATATAACATGAGAATATATATATATATATATATATATATATCATATCATTACCACATCATATCTTATCACATTAACATAATATCCAAGGTTTATTTACCTGATATCCGATTACCCAAACATGGTATTTACCACTTAAGCCATTATGATTGGCTACCACACATCATGCATATGTAAACACATTAGCAAGCAAATAACTGTGAAATAGTGCGATGATTACGCACCTAAATGATACCAAAAACCCGAAACGCTACTTCTGCTTCTGTAACCGTTGACTAATCGCCTCTCGAAAGATCTCCTGCGTTAGGCTCTTCTCCCCCTACAAACGGCCTTAGCATCATATACTCTAACAACTTTAAACTTAATCGAATATCAAAAGCATAGCTTACCAAAATAAACCCTTACCACCACTTACCAAATCGACTGCTAACTACTGAGACTAGACTGAAAGCCTTAAAATCCCAGAATACCTTCACCCACGATTGCAACGAAACCCGAAGAGGTCTAAACTAATATTCGGCCAATAATGCTACCAAAATAAGGGAAGGAAAATTCGGCACAAAGGTGGTGTGGGTTCGGCTAACAAGAAAATCAAGGAAAGGGAATAGTGGTTTCGGCCAAAGGTTTGAGAAGAGAAAGAAAGATGTGGGGTGTGTTTTCGGTTTAGCACAAAATGAGAGAAAGGAGAGATGAAAGAGTGGATGGTTCGGCTATGGGTATAAAAGAGAAAAAGAAGGAAGCTAGCAATGGGGCTTCGGTTTAGAAGGAATGGGAGAACAATGATGAATTGTGAAGCAATTCGGCAAGCAAGCAAATGGGGAAAACCAAAAAGATGAACACCTCCCCCTATTTATAACATTCGGCCAAGCTCCCCCCTAAAGAAAACAAAATTCGACCACTACCCAACCTCCCCACAAAATCCCTCAAATCACTCCTAAAACACCTCCCTTTCATCCATTCAAAAAGATTTGAAAAAGTCAAACCTCTCTCCTTACCTACCTAGCCGAATTCAAAAAGAGAAGACCAAGTCTTCCTCCACCTTTTAAGCATCCAAAAGCTGCCCAACTCCTTACCTTACTGATGCCAAAAGCAAATACCAAAGTGCTGCCTTCGCAGCTCAAACACTGGCCCCTCCTTCCCTACACCTGAGGCGTCACTTCTCCAAGCTCTTAGTGGCGCCTCCCTTGCCACTCTGCCAAGCTATTTCTTGTGCCTAAACTCCACCAAAATTTCTCTTAAGGCCCCTTCTTTCCAAGCTCCCCTTTTAGCCCCTAAAACTAAAAATTTTCCAAGGCATTCCACCACTACCTAGGGTTCTCAGGACCCCTAAGACTTACCCAACCACACACTAAAGTGTGCCAACACCCGAGCTAAGCACCAAAAGCCTAACCCCTGGAACCAGGGTGTTACAATTCTACCCTCCTTACAATAATTTCATCCTCGAAATTACTTGTCTAGACTAATAGTCCAATTCCTGCAACTACACTATGGCTGCGCACTCTGATCTTAAAGAGCTAACATACTTCTAGGCACAGGTTCTAAGTTCATACTCAAAGTCCCAATACTTTACGAGCAACAAAACAAACAGTCACCAAAACGAACAAAACAACAAAGAATATTCCAGACATAAGGAACTTACCAGCTGACACATCAGGCACATCATTATCCTCCCTCCGACGGACTGCATAAACCAGACCTGGCTGTCTTGCCTCAGTGCCACCATTACCGCGGCCTAAAGCTCCGTGACCTCGGCCGGAACCATTTCCTCCATGGTTCGGACCACGACCTCTCATCACCTGCTGACCATCTCTACCTGGTTGCACATGACCTTGACCCATTGCTCGAGTCCTATTCGGATTCTGGGGACAATCCTTAATCAGATGAGACTTGGACTTGCATCTGAAGCATTCTCGAATACGATTCCAGCACTCGCCAACGTGATACCTTCCGCACTGTGCACACGGACGATCTGGATTTTCGGCGGCTGGCTTAGCAATACGAACGGGAGTCTCGACTCTCAGTCTTTTCTGAAACCTCTCAAACGATTCTGACAATCCCAAGCTCCTCTTATCCCGATTGCGTTCTCTGTTCTGCCTCTCAGCCTTCTTGACCTCCTCGGCTATCCGAGCCTTCTCCACTAATACAGCGAAGTCTCTTTCTCGTTGCGGCGCAATCAAAACTCGCAGCTCATCCCGTAGCCCATCTTCAAATCTGACGCATCTCTCATAATCTGTTGCCACGATGCCCCGAGCATACTGGCTCAAATGTAGAAACTCAGCTTCGTACTCCGCTATTGACTTTCTACCTTGCACCAGACTGAGGAACGCCTTCCTTTGAGCATCCACATAGCTCGCTCCGACACACTTCCCTTCGAACTTGATCTTAAAGTAGCCCCAGTCCACTCGATCAACAGGGGTACTTTCCTTAACCGTGAGCCACCACTGGTAGGCCTCATCTCGCAGCAACGAAACAACACCCTTAAGCTTCTCCTCAGCAGATAAGTCTAAGTCGTCCATAATCCTTTCAACAGCCTCAAGCCAGTACTCTGCCACGTTCGGAGCTACCCCAGACACTCCTCTGAAAACTTCGGCTCCATTCGCCCTAAGCCTTTCGGGTACTGACTTCCGAGTCCCACTGCCCCCACTGGCTCCTGCCACTCGCTCAAGCACCTGCAGCATAGCTTGCGATACTGCGTCGTCTCCTCCAATCTGATCCTGCTGTTCAACCTCAACAGCTGGTGGCGGTGCATCACTCTCTGACCCATGGCGAGACCCAACCGGTTCCGATACTGACATCCTGCCTCTGCCACGTCCACGAGTATTGCGACCATGCCCCCTAGAACTCATATCTAGCGCCTCGATTTAGTCTGATTAAAAATTTTATGCATTAGAAATTTGGTTCCACTATTTATCCACGAGCAAGTTTTATGAAAAGACATTTTCGAGAGTAGTTCTTTCGAGCAATCAGGTTTCATTCCCTACCCAGGGGTAATTCCGTCATTTTCCTATAGGGGTATATCGGTAATGACTCAGGGTCAATTTTGAAAATAGTTTTTTTTTCAACTTAAAGATATTTTAAAATTTACAAAATCTTAGGGGTCATCTTGAAAATTTTGGTTTCAAACCAGATGTGTTGCAAAAATTCCAAAAATCGGGGTTATCTCAGTAATTTTGGAAGTTAAAGGCATTTTCGTAAATTCTCCAAATCGGAATATCATAATATTTCACAAAATAGGATTTTCTGGTATTTGGTAAAATAGGAATATTTCAGTAAAAGTCGAGAGAAATCTGAAAATTTAGAAATCAATGGCGGTTTGGAAATTTTATCAACCAGGGGTATTTTTGTAAATTTCCACAAACCATGGTATCTTAATATTTGAGATCCCAAGATTTTGGTATATTACAAAGTAAAAATCTTTTTATCAAAAATTGAGGGTAGTACGGTAATTTTGCAATACAGGGGCATTTTTTGTAATTTTGCCACTAGGGGCATTTTGGTAATTTTATAAATCGAAAAAAAGCGTCCTTCAAAAATTAGATTTAGGGTTTCACAAACCAAATGGGTAAAGTTGAAAATTTTAAAATAGGGGATTTTAAAACAATCAGGCCAAATCCTTTTCGGGTTTTAATAATCGGTTTAGCCTATGAACAAGTCCTCTTGGTTAAGGTGAACCGTAGCTACGCACCAGGTAGGATTCCTGCGAAGAGGAGGTGAGTCGCTAGGACTGTTTAAATACCAAGCTCTTCCGGATCCGATCCTAGACATGCGCACCAAGGTTACCACACCTTAACTCGGCGACTCATTTCACAGGTTTGTTTAAGAGCTTTAAGTTTTATGCAAATGTTTGAGTAAACTAATCCTAAGGTCCAATAGCCTTAATATTCTACCTACGAGCCCAAATAAACCCATAATAATACACACAAACAAATCACTTCAAAAGTTCGAATTACTTACCTGGTGGACTTCGGGCCGGAGGTATAGGTGCCATGCCAGAATAACCTGAAAAATTTCTTAGAAGCCCATATTTTTGAAAATGTTTTTGGGCCCAAAACCCTCAAAGCCGAGTTTTGAACCGGGCTCTGATACCAATTTGTAACATCCCCAAATCCGGCCCATTCACTACAACCGAATCTGGTTATGTTAGTGAAAATATGTTTCTTTACTTAGAATTTAAAACATGAAAATTTACTATCTTTTGAAACCAAGTTCTTTTGAAAACATAACCAAAACTTAAATGTGATAAATTGTCTAAGTCAATTTTTGTGAATATATAAAGCCCATTTGGAAATTAAGTTGTTGGGATAAATTTGTCTTTAATACAAACCAACCATAATTTAAAATAATAATGAAATAGTTCCCAAAAATAAATAAAAGTCAAAAGGCCCTTATTACACAATATTTAAACCCAAATTCTTCGATTATAACTAAGTTTAAAAATATTTAAACTCTTCTTTCTGCATGGGCCACCTGGCTTCCTCTCCGGACCCGGTCCTACTCATGAATCACCTGAAATGGTTAGGAAAAATAGGGTGAGTCCACTGACTCAGTGTATAATCAAAACACAGATTTCCACATGTATGGGCTTGGCCCAATACCATACGATTCCCATACCATGTTATTCAAATATGCATATCAACCCAATCCTACGATCCGACCGTAACACCAACCTTAGCAGACTCCCTGCCCAAGGCCGTGGATAAACCACCACTGATCACATCGTGATCCATAATCCTTACCTTGGCAAACTCGCTGCTCAAGGCCGTGGCTGAGCCACCGATCAACCAAAGTGATCCCAATATCGTAAACCATCTACGATGATGCACATAGCCATCAACCGCCGAGATGGGCACCTAGCCAACATCTCCCTTGAGCTAGCACACAGCTAACCCTCAAGCGCTAATGTAGCCTGGGCTAACATTAGACCACGTACACCATGTGTACACTTCTTCCTTCATTGAATCAAGCCCAAATCCCATGCAACTATATAAGTGCTACATGTTAAGTCATCATATAACATGAGAATATATATATATATATATATCATATCATTACCACATCATATCTTATCACATTAACATAATATCCAAGGTTTATTTACCTGATATCCGATTACCCAAACATGGTATTTACCACTTAAGCCATTATGATTGGCTACCACACATCATGCATATGTAAACACATTAGCAAGCAAATAACTGTGAAATAGTGCGATGATTACGCACCTAAATGATACCAAAAACCCGAAACGCTACTTCTGCTTCTGTAACCGTTGACTAATCGCCTCTCGAAAGATCTCCTGCGTTAGGCTCTTCTCCCCCTACAAACGGCCTTAGCATCATATACTCTAACAACTTTAAACTTAATCGAATATCAAAAGCATAGCTTACCAAAATAAACCCTTACCACCACTTACCAAATCGACTGCTAACTACTGAGACTAGACCGAAAGCCTTAAAATCCCAGAATACCTTCACCCACGATTGCAACGAAACCCGAAGAGGTCTAAACTAATATTCGGCCAATAATGCTACCAAAATAAGGGAAGGAAAATTCGGCACAAAGGTGGTGTGGGTTCGGCTAACAAGAAAATCAAGGAAAGGGAATAGTGGTTTCGGCCAAAGGTTTGAGAAGAGAAAGAAAGATGTGGGGTGTGTTTTCGGTTTAGCACAAAATGAGAGAAAGGAGAGATGAAAGAGTGGATGGTTCGGCTATGGGTATAAAAGAGAAAAAGAAGGAAGCTAGCAATGGGGCTTCGGTTTAGAAGGAATGGGAGAACAATGATGAATTGTGAAGCAATTCGGCAAGCAAGCAAATGGGGAAAACCAAAAAGATGAACACCTCCCCCTATTTATAACATTCGGCCAAGCTCCCCCCTAAAGAAAACAAAATTCGACCACTACCCAACCTCCCCACAAAATCCCTCAAATCACTCCTAAAACACCTCCCTTTCATCCATTCAAAAAGATTTGAAAAAGTCAAACCTCTCTCCTTACCTACCTAGCCGAATTCAAAAAGAGAAGACCAAGTCTTCCTCTACCTTTTAAGCATCCAAAAGCTGCCCAACTCCTTACCTTACTGACGCCAAAAGCAAATACCAAAGTGCTGCCTTCGCAGCTCGAACACTGGCCCCCCCTTCCCTACACCTGAGGCGTCACTTCTCCAAGCTCTTAGTGGCGCCTCCCTTGCCACTCTGCCAAGCTATTTCTTGTGCCTAAACTCCACCAAAATTTCTCTTAAGGCCCCTTCTATCCAAGCTCCCCTTTTAGCCCCTAAAACTAAAAATTTTCCAAGGCATTCCACCACTACCTAGGGTTCTCAGGACCCCTAAGACTTACCCAACCACACACTAAAGTGTGCCAACACCCGAGCTAAGCACCAAAAGCCTAACCCCTAGAACCAGGGTGTTACATTGAATAATTTTAAGTAATGGTTAATTTAGTAATCTAATAATATGTTATTATAATATACATTAGAACATAAAAAAATAAAAACATATTCATCTTTTACAAGGGATAGCCGAAACTAAGAAAAGAAAAAGAACTTAGGGAAGCTTTGATTTTCGGCAACAAATTAGCTTGGATAAGGTATGTTTTGTTTTCGGTTTTTGATAATTTTTACGTTTTTGAAATCGTTGCTTCATATACTTCAAGACCCATGCTTGAATTTTTGATTTTGATGAAGATTTTGAAATGTGCCATTGATGAGTTTATGAGTTTTATGATGATAGTTGATGAATTATGAAATATATGTGTTAGATTAATATGTTTTGTCTTTGGATTTTGATTAATTTGAGTAATTTGGACTAAATTACAAAAATAAATTTTAGAGGGACTAAAATGTGAAATGAATGAAATGCATGAACTCGTATGAATACTATGAATATTCGGCCCTTAAGGTGTGTAGCCAAATTTTGTGTATTTTGTGTTTTGTGCAAATAGGACTAAATTGAAAATGTGTGAAATATTAGGGGCAAAATGGTAATTTACCCATTTATGTGTTTTAGGATTAAATTGAATAGAAATGTGTTTGAATGAGCTTAATTTGAACATGTTTAGATCAAGAACAAAAGAAAACAGACTTGGATTGGGGAAAAGCGAATATAATCGAATAGCCGGTTTTCGTCGTCCGTCAATATACGCAGTAAGTCTCTAAGCAAATAAACATCGTAAATTATTTACGTAACCTAGTATATGCTGAAATTTGGAAACATTGTAACTAGATTATGAAATAGCCGAATTTGGCTAAGTATAATATTTGATTTAGTTAAGTTATTTGATCGATATATGCTATTTGAATGTTCGTACAATGAGTTCGAAATGAGTAAAAGGTTCGATATATGAAATGATTTGTGTGAGACAACTTAAAGTATTACTATTCAGGCTTTGAGCATAGCAAGCCTTGAGCTGGTGAACTTATCGGGCATTGTGCCTAGTAGAATTATTGTCGGTGATTGAATATTAGACCTCGGGTCTAGCAGGCTTAGTGTTGGTCTATGATTCAGGCTTATGCCTAGCAGGTTTTATACCGGTGATTCATATTACAATCTCATGGTTATGAAATGATCAAGCTATAGTGAAAATTGAGCAAGCTAAAGCTTATTTAAAAGATTTAGATTATATTCAGTTATAAGTTATGTATTTATGTATGTATATGTTATATGTGATGTTTATTGAATAAGTAAGTTGATAGATTAATGTTCTTGTATATTCGGCTTCTTTGAGATGTGAATGAAATGATATTGAGTTGAAATTATTTGCTTGCAAATATGAGATTGTTTAATGGACATATATGTATAGATATACAAATATACATTCGGTTATGTGAGATTATGCATATATACATTTGGTTATGTGGAATTATGCATATATATACATTCGGTTATGTGGGATTATGTCTATATATACATTCGATTCTGTGGGATTTTTTTTTGTGTACATGGTAGTTGTCTATTCGGTTTATATGGGAATATATTAAACAATGTGTATTTGGTAAGTTTTTATATTTAAAATAGATAATGTCGAAGGTTTTGCTAGGTAAGGATATTGGCATTCGACTATGACAATCTATAAATGTGTTATGATATCATATCAATGTTATAAATTGTATGGTTAAATTTGATTGAATGTTAAATTGACTTGTTATGTTTGCTTAAGGCTTACTAAGCTAAATTAGCTTACCCTGTGTGTTTTGTATTCTGTTCGGTAGATTTTGGTTTCAAGCTACGAGCTCGGGGGATCGTCAATAAAGTCATCCACACTATCGACTTATTTTGGTACCTCTAAAGTTTTGATTTTGAACTTAAGGCATGTATAGGCTAGTTTAATAATTAGAAGATGTTTTGATGCTGTAAATATAAGCCATGCGAAAATGGCTTGATTTTAAAGTCAAATGATCTTATGCTTAAATGTTCTTAATCATGTTATGTGTGTTTGTTATGCTTGGATTATAAGTATGGTTGCCATGTGAGTTCATTATAAGCACAAGTATATGTATATGTTTTGATATGAAGTATCTTTTAAAGTCTTATAAGTTGTGTTTTTGGTAAGTTGACATTTGTGGTATTTGAATATGTTTGAGTTAGGGAATGATGAAATTTTAGGTTAAGTATTTGGATTGACATATTCGTATATGGTTTATATAGGTGCATGAATATTGAGTTCAAGTTTAGGTGTTTCGGACTATGGAAGACATATTTGGTATTTTTGGTTCGATTATGTTTATCTAGATGATTTGATCTATGTCATGCGTGGATGTGTATGCAATTGGTATATCTTGAACTTGGTTAAGCAAAATTCTATACAAAAACATATGTATGTCTAGTTTTGGTATTTGACAACTTGCTTTAGTAGATTAATAATGAGCATGTGCATGTTCGAAAAAAAAAATGAATATTAAATGACCACATGAATTGTATCCTTTGTATTTGATGTAAAATGCTTATATGAGAAATTGGCTAATGGATTAAAGATATGCTCGAGATGGATTAAGTATACTTTGATAATGCTTTACTCATAACGTGTAACACCCCAAACCCGGCCCATGCGTTACAACCGGATCTGACATGTCACATGGGAAAAACGTATAAAGTCCTTGTGATTCATACTAAAATAGGTGTTATTTGGTTATGGTTAAGAAAACAAGTTTGGATGTAAATATTTGATAAAATACAACTATTTTTGAGAGGTTGATTGATGAATTAAAAATCGAGGTAGTGAACGTTAAAACCGTGACTTTTGAAAATGTCATTGGTAATTTGAAAGAGAATTCGAGTTAAAATATTTGTACATATTTATAAAAACCTTTTGTTAATCAATTTTGAAAACCGTTATTTTTTATTTTAGAAAATTCCCGTTTAAAATAAATCATCCAAGATAATAAGTACGTTAAACATAAAGCAAAATAAAATATTCCAGAGGCCTTATTACAACTTAAAAACCCAAAATAGTAAAAGTAATAAAGTAAATGGAAATAGAAATTTAAAGTTCAAAAACACCATTTCTGAAGTATGGCCTCCACCGAGTCATCCATGGCTTAAGTCCACATCACTGAGCATTACCTGCAAGGGTTAAGGAAAAGGGGTGAGTTACTAGAACTCAGTGTATAATCCCCTTTCCGTCGTCCACTGGGCTTGAATCCATTTAGCAATAACTTGGGCTTAAACCCATTTACATGATCAATAATAAAATGAAGTAATGTATGCAGCCCAACCCATCCATCCATCACACCCCCGACCAGCCAATCACACCTGTGGGGATCAAGTCAACCCACCCCGCCGCTCACACCAAAATTTGCAGTCAAGGTGCTTATCATATATTTTTATTGTGGCCTAGTATAATTGGGCCCATTGGGCCTTGGGCTTGGGAGCGTAAAATTTTTGAGAACAAGAGAACGACACTAATGCAAGTTGGACCTATTACGTGAGTGATTTTGGAAGGTTAGGGGGCTTCCATGAAGTCCCGGGATCAAACCTGGGCTTTAGGAAAAATTTTGGTTTTAGGTGAATAAAACCCTGGGAGTTAGAAGGTAGGCTTTAAGAATAAAATGTGGAGAAAAATGGCACAAAAGGAGTTGTGGTCTAGTGGCAAATGGCGCCACATGGGAGACAAGGGAATGACGCCATACAAGGAAGCAAAGGTGTAACACCCCAAACCCGGCCCAAACACCACGGCCGAATTTAGAATGCTACTGAGGAAAAAGTTTGAAAAGAATTTAACATAAAGGTGAAAACTTAATAATTTTCCGTCATTTATAAAACATGGTATATTTAAAATTCTAAGTAAAACTAAGTTGTTACAAATTCCCGGAATTAAAACTTTAATGTAAGTTTCTAAGATATGAATTGTTTGAAAGAAAACATTCCCAGTTATTAGCTCGATAATTAATCCATCGGAAACATAATAAAATCCCCAAAATACTTTAAATGGCCTTATTACATTAATGATTTACCCAAAAGTACTAAAAATATAAAATGCTTAAAACAAATAAAACATCTTCTGCATGGCCACCTCGTATCCGCTCCAGCCCGGTCCAAGATTCATGTATCACCTGTAATGTTTGAAAAAAATAGGGTGAGTCAAACCGACTCAGTGTATAGTTATTCCACATGCCTCCAGAAATGGGCTTGGCCCACATCCACACAGTCCACATACGTAATCATGCAAAATGAATCCCAACCCAACCTAGTGTCCATCCGCTACACACCCTCGTACCCGCCGCACACACCAGGGGATTACTAAATCACCCTCCAACCGCTACACACCTCCTTGGCAGACCTGCTGCTCAAGGCCGTGGCTTAGCCACCGATCACCTAAGTGACCCCACATATCTGTACCCACGAGGTGACTCAAGGTCATCCTCAATCCACGGTGATGCACACAGCTATCATCCACCCACGATGTGGCACATAGCCAACACCCCACCTTGATGAAGCACATAGCCAACATCAAGCGCCAATGTAGCTCAAGGCTAACATCGGACCACGTACATAAATATGTACACCCTGTCCTTCAATATTCACATCCCAGTCCCCATGTATATATATATGTATCATGACAAAACAATGTTAAGATGAGTATACATCGCATGCTTACCACAGTTTTACACATAAATCACAGGTAGATTAATATCATTAAATACTGACCTGATTAACCGATTACCCACCATGGGTAGTCACCATCTCAGTCATATTTCCAGCCACCACACATATCTTATACACATATATATAACAACACATACAAACAACAAGAGAGCAGTGCGATAACTACACACCTGTTTGGCACAGTCGACTAAATCCCGAAACCCAAAGCCTAAACGATTTGCACCTTGCGATTTGATGAACTCCTTCCTACATAACTATGTTAGATTCGGCTCTAACATAAATAAGCAAAAGTAATGGCCTTCGGCCTACCACTACCACCATCCTACCTCAATTTATCGAATCCCAGAATCACACATTTGAACCTAACAGTCTGCCGAAATCCCTAAATGGAACCATATTAGTTTCGGCCTCAAGCTTAAAGACATAGAAAATATGTGGCCCCTTGGCCGAATATCACCACTTCCTTACCTTGATGGATCGAATCCCGAGAGATCTCTACTCCCTTAACGTTAGACTACTGAAATCCCGATATCACCTTTCATGGGTTCGGCCATAATAGAGAGAATGGAGTTAGATCTTTAACTTTTGGCAATCAAGAGAGATAAAAGAAAAACGATTAAAAGAAATCTCTTACCCACTATTGAGAATTGATTGGAGCAGGTTCTAGCCTATGGTACTTTCGGCTTTAAAGAAAAGAAGTGAAGCAAAGAAATTTGGGGAGGTTTAATAGAGGTTCGGCTATTGAGAGTTATGAAGAGAAAAGAAGAGTTGGGGTTGAAAAAGTTTCGGCAATGGGGAGATTGAGAGAGATACCTTGGCTTTTGAAGATGGTTGAATTGGTAAGAAGATAAAGAAGAAGAGAAGGTAAGGTTTTAAAGGTTTCGGCTTCTGGTCACAAAAGAAAAGAACAAGAACACAAGTTGAATCCCTAGAGATTTTCGGCACAAAAGAGAAAGATGAGAAGAGAATCAATTTTGGCACACCTCTCCTACTATTACCAAAACCGAAAATGCCATCCTCCAAAGCTCCATATTCGGCCAACCCCTTTTCCCTCACCCAATTCCCTTAAAAATCTCCTCAAATCTCTCCCCTTATCCCTCCTCAAATCGCTCCACAAATCACTCAATCAACAAATTTGAACTTCACTCAAATTCCTCCATAATCCTCTCCACACCACTCATTCAAAATAATTTGAATGAGTCAACCCTTATCACTCTTCTCTAGCCGAATTTTAAAATAAAATTGACCAAGTCTTAATCCTTATCTCCTCAGAACCCTTGTGCTGTCCACCTCTGCTCTTCCCTGCTGCAAAATAAAACTCTAAAAGCTTCCCTTGCTGCTCGAACCTAGGCCCCCATCCTCTGCTTGTGGCGTCACCTTCCAAGGCCCTAAGTGGCGCCTTCTTGCCACTTTGCCAACTGAATTCTTGTGCCTAAAACTCCACCGTTTATTCCTTTCAGGCCTAGCTCCCCTTTGCCCAGCTCAAAACAAAAATTTTCCTATGGCTCCTACCCAAGCCCAAGGTTTCCCGAAGCCCCCAAACACTTCCAAACAGCATACCAACACACAAATACCAATAAAAAGCATAGCCCCCAAATCTAGGATATTACAGTTCTACCCCCCTTAAAAATAATTTCGGCCTCGAAATTACCAACTAACTAACAGTCGTGCATCCTAACTCACCACACTACGCTCCTGCTGCGCACCCTGCTCTTAATAAAACTAATATACATTCTACTAAATCTTGGAACCCTTCCTCACCATCTTCTCTACCTTAAGAGCAGACACTACATGGGATAAGTAATTCCCCCGTTCACCTATCACTATAACCCCTGAACCTCTAAAGACACTTCCCTAAAGACTGATTGCCCTAAAGGACTAAATACAGTCATCTTCCTAGGTACAGTTTCAAAGTTCACACTCAAAGTTCCAGATACTATACTAGCAATATAAGAACGAGCTGACCCAATGCCTATTAAAGCTGTAAAGGGTAACCCTGCAATAAGAAACTTACCCGTGATCACATCTGGCGCATCACCCTCCTCGCGACATCTGACTGCATAAACCAATCCTGGCTGTCTCGCATCTGAACCCCCAGCACCTCTGCCTAGTGCTCCACGACCCTGGTCAGAACCATTCCCTCTATGGTTCGGACCACGACCCCTCGTCGCCTGCTGACCACCTCTGCCCTGCTGCACATACCCCGAACAAGCTCTACTCGGATCCTGAGGACAATCTTTAATCAAATGAGACTTAGACTTACACCTAAAACACTCTCGATCCCGTCCCCAGCACTAGCCAACATGAAACCTTCCACACCGAGCACACGGACGGTCCCGATTTCCAGCAGCTGGCATAGAAACACGAGCAGAATTCTCAACCCTCGGTCTTTTCTGAAGACTCCCAGATGATTCTGACGGCTCAAAACTCCTCTTACTCTGGTTCCTATCCCTATCTCTATTCTGCCTCTCGGCCCTCTTGACCTCTTCGGCTATTCGAGCTTTCTCCACTAGGATGGCGAAGTCACTTTCTCGCTGCAGAGCAATCAAAACCCGCAGCTCATCCTACAGCCCATCTTCAAATCTGACGCATCTCTCATAATCGGTAGCCACGATGCCCCGAGCATACCGGCTCAATCGCAGAAATTCAGCCTCGTACTCTGCTATTGACTTGCCACCTTGCACCAAATTGAGGAACGCCTTCCTCTGAGCATCCACATAACTAGCTCCGACGTATTTTCCCTCAAACTTGATCTTAAAGTAACCCCAGTCTACTCGGTCTGCAGGGGCACCTTCTCTGACTGTGAGCCACCATTGGTAAGCCTCATTCCGGAGCAACGAAATAGCACCCTTAAGCTTTTCCTCAGCAGTGCAGTCCAAATCGTCCATGATCCTTTCAACTGCCTCTAGCCAGTACTCCGCCACGTTCGGAGCTACCCCAGACACCCCTCTGAATACCTCAGCTCCATTCACTCTAAGTCTTTCAGATACTGACTTTCGAACTCCATTGCCCACATTGGCTCCCGCTACTCGTTCTAATACTCGCAGCATAGCGTGCGACACTGCGTCATTTCCACCCGTCTGATCCTGATCCTCCGCGACCACCGTTGGCGGCGGCGGCACATCATTTTCTGACCCATGGCCAGGCCCCACTGGTTCCGACACTGTCATCCTGCCTCTACCACGCCCACGAGTATTGCGACCACGTCCCCTAGAACTCATGTCTACTATCGCGATTTAATCTGATTTAGGAAATTTTATGCATTAGTTATTTGTTCCACTGATTACCCGCGAACAATTTTATGTAAAGAAGATTAGTAGTAGTTCTTTCAATCAATCAAAGTTTTCATCTCAAGTTTTCTACTCTAATTCTAAGAGTCACATTCAGTCTTCAACAACATTCACTACACTACTTTGGGCATTTTGCCTTTCCCAACCCAGGGGCATTTTCGTAATAAATCAGGGTAAAAAAATATTTTTATAAATCAAATGCATTCCGGAATTTTCAAAACTCGAGGTTATTTTGAAAATTTTTCCAAATCAAAGGTATTGCGGAAATTTCAGAAATCGGGGTTATTTTGGTAATTTTGTAAATCAGGGGTAATTTAGAATTTTTTTTAAACCGGGATATTTTGGTCATTTTCAAATCTTAAGGTAGTTTTTACAAAACAGTGTAGCTGGTCCCTTTCGGGCTTTAATTATCGGGTTAAGCCGGTGAATAAGTCCTCTTGGTTAAGGGTGAACTGTCACTACGCACCAGGTAGAATTCGAGTGAAAAGGAGGTGAGTCACTAGGACTGCTTAAATACCAAGCTCCCACCGAATCCAATCCTAGACATGCGCACAACCGTTGCCACACCCTAACTCGGTGACTTACTCATAGGTCTGTTTGGTTGCACTTAAGTCTTATGTATTTTGTGTTGAAGTAAACTAGTCCTAGGGTTCAATAGCTCCTACTCTACTAATCTACGATCCCATAATGCCCATAAAGTTTCACATACCAATCACTTCAGTAGTTAGGGGTACTTACCTGGTGGACTTCGGGCCGGAGACACAGGTGCCATGCCAGACTAAACCTCAAAATAATTCATGAAAGTCTATGTTTTTTAAAAGCCCATCTTTGAAAAAAAATGTTTTTGGCCCAAAAACCCTCAAAGCCGAGTTTTGAACCTGGCTCTGATACCAAATTGTAACACCCCAAACCCGACCCAAACACCACGGCCGAATTTAGAATGCTACTGAGGAAAAAGTTTGAAAAGAATTTAACATAAAGGTGAAAACTTAATAATTTTCCGTCATTTATAAAACATGGTATATATAAAATTCTAAGTAAAACTAAGTTGTTACAAATTCCCGGAATTAAAACTTTAATGTAAGTTTCTAAGATATGAATTGTTTGAAAGAAAACATTCCCAGTTATTAGCTCGATAATTAATCCATTGGAAACATAATAAAATCCCCAAAATACTTTAAATGGCCTTATTACAATAATGATTTACCCAAAAGTACTAAAAATATAAAATGCTTAAAACAAATAAAACATCTTCTGCATGGCCACCTCGTATCCGCTCCAGCCCGGTCCAAGATTCATGTATCACCTGTAATGTTTGAAAAAAATAGGGTGAGTCAAACCGACTCAGTGTATAGTTATTCCACATGCCTCCACAAATGGGCTTGGCCCACATCCACACAGTCCACATACGTAATCATGCAAAATGAATCCCAACCCAACCTAGTGTCCATCCGCTACACACCCCCGTACCCGCGGCACACACCAGGGGATTACTAAATCACCCTCCAACCGCTACACACCTCCTTGGCAGACCTGCTGCTCAAGGCCGTGGCTTAGCCACCGATCACCTAAGTGACCCCACATATCTGTACCCACGAGGTGACTCAAGGTCATCCTCAATCCACGATGATGCACGCAGCTATCATCCGCCCACGATGTGGCACATAGCCAACACCTCACCTTGATGAAGCACATAGCCAACATCAAGCGCC
Source organism: Gossypium australe (assembly GCA_005393395.2). Taxonomy (NCBI): domain Eukaryota; kingdom Viridiplantae; phylum Streptophyta; class Magnoliopsida; order Malvales; family Malvaceae; genus Gossypium; species Gossypium australe. Next base: position 80,156,264 of record CM016614.1, read on the forward strand.
AATGTAGCTCAAGGCTAACATCGGACCACGTACATAAATATGTACACCCTGTCCTTCAATATTCACATCCCAGTCCCCATGTATATATATATGTATCATGACAAAACAATGTTAAGATGAGTATACATCGCATGCTTACCACAATTTTACACATAAATCACAGGTAGATTAATGTCATTAAATACTGACCTGATTAACCGATTACCCACCATGGGTAGTCACCATCTCAGCCATATTTCCGGCCACCACACATATCTTATACACATATATATAACAACACATACAAACAACAAGAGAGCAGTGCGATAACTACACACCTGTTTGGCACAGTCGACTAAATCCCGAAACCCAAAGCCTAAACGATTTGCACCTTGCGATTTGATGAACTCCCTCCTACATAACTATGTTAGATTCGGCTCTAACATAAATAAGCAAAAGTAATGGCCTTCGGCCTACGACTACCACCATCCTACCTCAATTGATCAAATCCCGGAATCACACGTTTGAACCTAACAGTCTGCCGAAATCCCTAAATGGAACCATATTAGTTTCGGCCTCAAGCTTAAAGACATAGAAAATATGTGGCCCCTTGGCCGAATATCACCATTTCCTTACCTTGATGGATCAAATCCCGAGAGATCTCTACTCCCTTAACGTTAGACTACTGAAATCCCGATATCACCTTTCATGGGTTCAGCCATAACAGAGAGAATGGAGTTAGATCTTTAACTTTCGGCAATCAAGAGAGATAGAAGAAAAACTATTAAAAGAAATCTCTTACCCACTATTGAGAATCGATTGGAGCAGATTCCAGCCTATGATACTTTCGGCTTTGAAGAAAAGAAGTGAAGCAAAGAAATTTGGGGAGGTTTAATAGAGGTTCGGCTATTGAGAGTTATGAGGAGAAAAGAAGAGTTGGGGTTGAAGAAGTTTTGGCAATGGGGAGATTGAGAGAGATACCTTGGCTTTTGAAGATGGTTGAATTGGTAAGAAGATGAAGAAGAAGAGAAGGTAAGGTTTTAGAGGTTTCGGCTTCTGGTCACAAAAGAAAAGAAAAAGAACACAAGTTGAATCCCTAGAGATTTTCGGCACAAAAGAGAAAGATGAGAAGAGAATCAATTTTGGCACACCTCTCCTACTATTACCAAAACCGAAAATGCCATCCTCCAAAGCTCCATATTTGGCCAACCCCTTTTCCCTCACCCAAATCCCTTAAAAATCTCCTCAAATCTCTCCCCTTATCCCTCCTCAAATCGCTCCACAAATCACTCAATCAACAAATTTGAACTTCACTCAAATTCCTCCATAATCCTCTCCACACCACTCATTCAAAATAATTTAAATGAGTCAACCCTTATCACTCTTCTCTAGCCGAATTTTAAAATAAAATTGACCAAGTCTTAATCCTTATCTCCTCAGAACCCTTGTGTCGTCCACCTCTGCTCTTCCCTGCTGCAAAATAAAACTCCAAAAGCTTCCCTTGCTGCTCGAACCTAGGCCCCCATCCTCTGCTTGTGGCGTCACCTTCCAAGGCCCTAAGTGGCGCCTTCTTGCCACTTTGCCAACTGAATTCTTGTGTCTAAAACTCCACTGTTTATTCCTTTAAGGCCTAGCTTCCCTAGCTCCCCTTTGCCCAGATCAAAATAAAAATTTTCCTATGGCTCCTACCCAAGCCCAAGGTTTCTCGAAGCCCCCAAACACTTCCAAACAGCATACCAACACACAAATACCAATAAAAAGCATAGCCCCCAAATCTAGGATATTACAAAAGGGGTCTAAGGTTCAAGTCTTGGCGCTTGCATTTCATTTTGATTTATTTTTAAGTGAACTTAGACTTTGGCCCATAGACTTCTATTTAGTTACGCATGATTTTAGACACAAGAGGAGCTTGTGGCCTAGTGGCTACCGGCATGGATTAAGTTACAGGAGAGCCTGAGTTTGAATCCCAACGCAAACAAAAAGGGATATTTATTTTGCTAATTTGGGACGGCCAGAGTTTGTGCTGGATTTAAACTCTGCTGGAGGAGGGATCCCACATCGGGAAGCTAGCAAGAGGGAAGGTGAGAAACTGGCTTTAAATAGAGCAATCTATGAAGAGAGTAAGGATGCATGGGTTGGTGTTTGGGGCCCTTAGGAGGTCCTAAAGGCATGTCTACACTACTATCCAAAGGCCTATCGAGATAGTTGCTTAAAGAAGAGATAGAACATGGTGACTAAGCATGCAACTCAAGGAGCTATTCGAACATGATAAGAAACTTCAAATACAAGGACAACTAAGTCCAGATAGTGTATTTTAACTAAACTTTAGGAGAATAAGTATAAAGATCTCAAGGGGATTTTATGAGATTTTCTTCAAAACTAAAAGGCTAAGCGGCCTTTCTTGTAATCATAGGGTTATGTATTTTACACTAAAATTGATGAGAGTTGATCACTAAAATCAGAGTCTTAAAATTTATAAAGAGAATGATCAAATCTGGAAACTAACTCTGACAACGATTGAAGGCAAGTGTACCTATCGAACAGTAGTATAACTTAGGCAAGACCGAATTATCGAACCCAGAGGAACTAAAAGTACTAATACTAACTTTCTTTTTTATTATTTAACCTAAAAATAAGTGAAATTGCTTTAATATAATCTAAACTAATTACTAAACTAAAGAAACAAAAACAAAAAGGATGAATTGGGAAAATAACTTTAGGAAAAACTCAGTTGATTAAGATGATACCCTCAGAAAGAATCCACCTAGACTTCACTTATTATTTAACCCTGAACCATATGATTTATTTACTTAGCTTGATCCGTAAGACTCCCTAACGTATTGTAATATCCCGAAATTAGGCCTAGTAGGATTGGGCCAATTGGGCCTTGGGCTTTAAAAAAAAATTTGAGTATTATTTTATTATTTGTGTTAGCTCGGGTATGAATTATGTATGTTTAGCATAGTCTTGTGAGGGCTTGATTTTATTAATGAGGCTAGAATAATTTTTAGTTTGAAGAATTTAATGTAGTGGAGTAAGTGAGCTTGCCACTTAAGTTAATTTAAGTGTTAAATTATAGCATATGAGGAGTTAGTGGCATAGTGGATAAGGAGCTTGAAAGGTTGCTTGAGGGAAGTGGTTCGAGTAGCATGGAAAGCATATTGAGGATTTTATTTTTGTACATCTTAGCATTAGAGTTCGGTCAACTTTATTTATGATAAGGTTGGACTTTCAACTTTTATGGCAAGTTGAATAGCAAAATGGGAAAGCTTGTATTTTGGGATAAGAATCAAGAGGTTAAGGTAGGATAAGGGGACAAAGGGCTTGGATGATGGAAAGTTGTTTTGGAAATATTTTTTTATGGTCATTTTGTCCATGAATGTGAACGGCTTCTTGGACTATGGGGGTTGGCTTAAGTTTTGTGAATGAATAGGAGGAAATAGGGAGAAAATTAGGAGTATGTTTAATTCAAAATTGTTGACAAGAGGCTTGAATGTTGGAGAATGTTTTGGAAACTCTTTGATGGCCTTTAGTCCATGTATTTGGACGGTTTTGGAGCTTAGGGGGGGAGTGACCGAATTTTGTATTGTTGATTTCTAGTTGGTGCCAAAATTTCTTTTGGTTATTGGTCATAATCGGTTAGTAAGGAAATACTTTGCATTTCTTGTTTTGAGCCATATCAAATCCCTTTTGAACTTTACCAATTTTTCTCTTGAGTGTACCAAAATGAATCAAAACCGAATGTCCTTTAGTGTTTGTTGTTTTTCTTCATAGGCATTTGGCCGAAACCATTTGGAACTTCCCTCTCTTCTTTCAATTTTCTTTGCTACTCACATACTTCATTTCTTTCTAGCCACAAATCAATTGCTTTCTTCTTCCAAAACCATAGCCGAAACTTCCTACTTCCTTCTTGATTTGACTTGGCCGAATATCAACAAGGATAGGACTTCTTTTGGTTTTCTTCAATCGGTTTTGGAAGATAGACTCCTCGGGACTTTGGATGAAATCGTTCTAAGCCTCAAATCTTTGACAATCTTTTTGGGGTAAGTCAATAGGTAAGACTTGGTATTACATTCGATAACCCTTCGGGATTTGTTGGTGTGGCTGTATGGCCTTGTTTATAGTTTTGTGGCTTGGCCGAATGTTCATAGTGCCATAAAAAGGTGTTCTTTTGTGTGTAGCTAAAGGAAGGGAACTCAGAGTGTGATTTGGGATTTGGTAGGAGACCAAATCGGCTTTAAGGGAGAAGGAAGAACCACGTTTCGAGATCGTGTTAGGTTCGAGTAGTTCGGGATTTCACTAATAGGCAGGTGTGTAGTTAGCCTACCGTTTTCCGGGTATTTATGTTATATCTGTATGTGTTAAATATGTACTAATTAGTGCAATGGAAATTGAGATAAATACCCTTAAAGGGGTATGTCGATAATCCGGTAAGTACCAAACCTGATAATATGTGATTATTAATATGAATATGTGTTATGACTATGCTTGATGAACATGCTCATGCATCATTATATTATATCATTATTTATGTTACATGTGCATGGGTTGGGATATGATATGAAAGAAGGTACGGGTGTACTTCGAGTACGTGGTTTGGTGTTAGCTACGGCTACATCATGGATTGACGTTGACTAAGGTCACGTTGTGGATTAATTGCGATTTAGTTCGCGTGGCTTGATGAGGGCTGTGTGCCTCATTGTGGTTGATATCGGCTATGTGCCATATAGAGGTTGATGAGAGACTTTGTGTCCCATCGTGGTTTTGGTGTTAGGTATGGCTACATCGTGGATTGGCGCTGACTGAGGTCGCGTTGTGGATTATTGTGCTTAATTGCACGTGGACGGCATTGATTGCCTTTTGGAGTGAAAAGGAGAGGGTGATTTATTAATCCCCTGGTGTGTGGTAGGCTGGATAAGGGGGTGCGTAGCGGATGGACCCTAGGATTGGGTTGGGTGCACTTTGCATAATTCTATGTGACCTGTGAAATGAGGTATTAATGTGGAAATGTGGGCCAAGCCCAGAATGTAGTAATATGTGAATATGATATCCTATTATCTGATATATGGGTTTATATGTGGTTAACATGTGGGTGGAATTCAGTGGATTAATTACACACTGAGTCTGTGTGACTCACCCAATTTTTCTCAAACCTTACAGGTGATGCTCGGACCAGGTTGGAGTGGATACGAGGTGGCCCATGCAGAAGATATTTTATTTGTTTTACACATTTTATTTATGAAAGGTTATTTATTGTAATAAGGGCCATTTTAAGTATTTAAGGACTTTTATTATGTTTTAAGTTGGATTGTTGATTATATTATTATTTGATAATATTTTATTTTTTTTAGACAACTTCATTTTACTTGAAATTTTAATCACACAATGTTTTAGTAAAGACAAATTAATTTTAATGTTTTCACACTAACTCAAAAGTTTTTTTAAACGTTTTTCGCAGTGGCATTTCAAATTCGGTCATAGCGAATGGGCCAGGTTTGGGGTGTTACACGTATATTAAACCTTCTCTCAAAACGAATAACGTCTAACCCTATGTTAATTAACGGAAATCTCTTTCTCGAATAATAACCCCCTAGAATAGCAGTAAATCGATCTATGGACTCCCATATTAGGTTTCACCCTAATCCGGAAAAATCTCGTCACTCTATCTCTAGGCGTGCGATCAACTCCGCTTAATTATGCTAGATCTACTCTTAAGCAGGGCCTATTCCTTCCCCACCTAAGCACATCAAATTTAGATTAAGCTTGTATAATTAAGAACAAATTAAGTATTTATCATATAATTCAGAAATTAATAACAAGATTCATCTAGGTTTCATCCCCTTCAGGTATCTGAAGGATTTAGTTCATAACAAATAAAGAAAACATCTCAAGAGAAAAGATAAAACAAAACATAAGAAATCCCTAAAACTCCCTGAGGGAATTGAAGGAGAAATCCGCCGTCTTGAGTAGAATTTTGGCTTCTTGGGATGGACCAATTGGCTAACTCCGAGTGATTCCCACAAATCTAACCTTTCCAGCTTGGCTCCTTGGCCTCGCTCACCGCCCTTTCGGCTTCTGCCGAACTCCCCTTTCAAGTTGCCCCCTTATGTGTTTATATAGGCTTTGAGATGCCTTATTTGGTACCTAAGTATCCTAATTTAAGTAGAATTCCTACTAGGGTGTTTGAATAGGCTTTGGAATGTGTTTCTTTGCCTCCAAGTATCCTTTCCCGAATGAGATTGCTCTTTCCAGTGACAGGGACACGGCCATGGCACACGCCCATGTGAATCGTGGCTAGGCCGTGTTTGGATTTCTTTAATGAGGCACGGCTGTGTGAGTCGGGGGTCTGGCCGTGTTCTAGGTAATCAATAAGGCACGGCCGTGTGAGCTTAAGTCCAGGCCGTGTCGATTTCACCTTGGCCCAATTTACTCCGTTTTGGGCCCATTTATGTTCTTTTCATCCTCGGGTGCTTTCCTGGGTATAAGACATGGAAAGAAAGGATTAAGAGCACCTTTTTATATAAATCGAGGCTTATATCATCCAAAATCATACTAAATGTGGGATTAAAATATGTTACTATTACGGTTTATCAAATACCCCCACACTTAAGCTTTTGCTTGTCCTCAAGCAAAATTCTCAACTTACAATTAAAACGAACTTTCCATAATTCATAATTCTTATCAACCATGCCTCATCATAATTCATAGATAATTTATACATGGATAATTCAACTCAAAGAGTCTTAAAGATTCAAACAAGATAAGTCATACATTTGTATCGCGAAAATGTAGGTGTCTCCCCCTTATCTAAATAATTACCTTTAGTTCAAAACCGACAAGGATTGATATCCTCACAAAAGATTCACTCAAATTAATCTTAAGTGTTTAAGGTTCAGGAAAAATAATCACTCAAAAGTCGAACCTAAAAAGTTAATCCCATAGGCTTGCCTGAAAATCAAATCTCTACCACTATAATATAAGATGTTACCCAAATTAAAAGGTCTTTAACAGGGTTGTAACGGGGCTAGGGTTAAAGGTGTGGATAAAGGCTAAAATTAGAAGGTTAGAATCGAGATTGAATTGATAAGTACCTACCTAAGAATACTGAAATAATATTTACATCAACTGAAAATAATAATCCTACCAATACGAGCTTTTCTTTCGAAAAATAAACTTTAAATGTATAAGCTCACCACTAATACTGCATATACTTCGATTTTTTTAAGAACAAACTAATGAATTCAAAATAACATAATATAATTCGGTAACTAATCAAATCATATCTCGATATAAGGGTAGTCAAACGGAATGGTGATAACAAAAACAAAGGGGTTTTGAGTTAATATTAGCTGGTAAGTCAATAAAAAGGGTCGTTAGGATCAATGGGGTTCACTAGGGGTTAGTTGTAAAGGTAGGCTATTTAGTGGAGTAAGTGGGTTAAAACCTAGGTGCCTTTATCATCTCAGTGTATCAAATCATAGGTGTGGTCTCAACATGTATAAACGAGGCAAGTTCTAGAATAACAGTTCAAAGTTGACACACTCATAATCAAGAATTGAGCATGAAAAAGAATGTATGCTCTATAAGGTTCAAAATCTCACAAAAATTATGGGTGTTTTGACATCAACCTTGTAAATTTCAACTTCAAGATAATATTTAAATTTAGTTTAACAACCTAGTGAGAATTTTAGTTCTGAAAATTAGACTTATCATGCTTGATTCTCTAGTATGTTAAAATTTAATCGTCAATGCACAATTATCAATGACTTACTCAAAAACATGTTAATAAAAACCATAAATCATCAGAAAATTCATCCTAATTAGTAACATGAGAAAATTGATTCAAAACAAGACTAAATTCAGGGATTTGAGAATAATAAAAAGTTTGGCCGAATATGAGAATAATGCAAAAAGTTAGGCACTTTCTTCAAATAAATATTCACCCCCACACTTAAGATGTACATTGCCCTCAATGTACAAAGATAGATATAAGATTTACGGGATAAATCAAAAGAGAAGGAGAAAGAATACTCCCTGAATTTTGGATGTTGTCCCTAGAGGATGGTAGAGGTCATGGTGTGTATGTTTGGAGGGGTCGGTCTGGATGACGATCCTGTGCTAGATGAAGAAATTGGGGAGCTCGTAAAGGATTAGCCAGTGTTTATTAAGACATAATTAAAATAGAATAAATTTGTAATTAAAGAAAAGCAAGCTAAAGTGAAGGAGACAAAGAAGGAAAATAAAAATAAAAGAAAAGAAGAATGGACCGAAGAGTCCTTATTGTAGGATGGTTCGCGAGGTGGGTGTGACCTCGAGGGCTGCGGAGGAGCTGGCGGTGGCAGAAGTGGCGTGATTCCCAAGTCGCCTGGCGAACCTGACACTAAGAAACTAAAATAAATTGAACTAAATAGAGTAGAAGAGAAGTAAAGATAAGAAAATTGAAGCAAAAGAGAAAAGAAAAATAGAAACTAAATGCTCTCAAAGACCCTTGGCTTGGTGTTTGGATGAAGCGGCCGGCATGAACTTATGTGTAGGGTCTCCTTTGTGGAGACTATGCTTGCCTTCTTACGCTTCTTTGGCATGAATTTAGTGTAGCTCAAGAGTCTGGACACGTTTTCTAAGGAAAGAAGAGAAATCTTGAAAGAAAAAGAAGGGAAAAAGAAGATGGGGAGAAAGGGAAAGGGCTGTGGGGTTTAAATAGGAGCTCAAATCTGGCACGTTCCCACGCCCGTGGTTCGAGGGCGTGTCGAATCCCACGGCCGCCTTGCACGGTCGTGTGTCCATGCGTGTTGTTTCACCATGCCCGTGTTTCAGCCAGTCACGCCCGTGTCTGAGAAGTTAGTATGTTGACACGGTCGGGAGGCAAGGGCGTGTTCTACCCGTGCTTGGTAAGTCAGTAGCTTCACATGGTCGTGGGGCACGGTCGTGCCACTTTTCGGTGCCCGTGGGGTAGTGGTTGGATCCGTGACGTTGGGATTAGTTGGGATTTGATTCACACGACCTCTGCTATGTCAGTACGGGGATTTTGGTGGTTCACACGGTCACGGACACGGCCGTGTGTAAGACCGTGTGGTCTGGAATTCTACACTTTTTTTTTACACAAAATGTTTCAGGAAAGAAAGAAGGAAAGACAAGAAACTAAAAATAAATACAAAATAGGGTTAGTACTCGGGTTGCCTCCCGACAAGCGCTCATTTATAATCTTAAGCTAGACTTTTCTTGTATATGAAACAAAATCAGGGAGGTTTAAAGGTTTGAATATCTTCCCTCATACTTATAGTTTTATTTCCTTGATGAAAATTTGGTCGAGAAACGTTTACCTTAGAAGTGTTGAATGTTGGGTTGCTTACCTCAAATGCTTCGTGTGAGAAGATATTTTGTACCTTGAGAGGAATTTCTTCGTTCTTGTTCAGGTTTGATGTGGTGATGCGATGATCAGTTTTGTCTACCAGTACCTGGTCTCCTATTTGGAAGTGGTTTGATGTTCCTACGAGCTCTTCTGGGGGTTCCTTTGTTTCTCTTCACGTGGTTCCGGTTCCCCTTCAAAGTTTGTTTTCTGCTCCTCTAGTTCGTCGACCTTAAGGTTTCGTTCCTTATGTAAATTCTCTTTATTGGTATTAGGTCCGTGATTCGGCTCAGGTTTGTGTCCTTGTGTTATTTCCTGCGATGAAGGTTGTTAAAATTCATTATCAACTGAATTGTCTTTCTTAACTGCACCGATTGTTGTCCTGGCCGAGTCAAGAGCTGGAAGACTGACTGCTTCGTTACCTACACAAAGTATGAGTTCTCTTGTGGCAACATCAATTTTAGTTTTAGCAGTTGCTAAGAAAGGTCTTCCTAAAATTAAGGGGATTGAATTATCCTCATCCATGTCTAAGACAACAAAATCAACTGGGAAAACGAATTTATCGATTTTGACAAGAACATCTTCGATAATGCCCCTAGGAATTCTAACAGATTTATCAGCTAATTGAATACTCATCCTAGTTTGTTTGGGCTTCCCTAGACCTAGTTGTTTAAACAATGTGTAAGGCATGACAATTATACTACCAATTAAACATGGAATAGTAAAACTCCCTGGATCTTTTTGCTTCCGCGGTAGTCTATTTTGTAACATTGCTGAGCACACTGCATTTAATTCCACATGTGGCTCTTTCGTCTAATTTTTGTTTGTTCGTTAAGAGCTGTTTTAAAAATTTTCTCGAGTCTGGCATCTGAAAAAGAGCTTCAAGAAGAGGTAAGTTAATATGTAATTTCTTTAAAAGTTTAAGAAACTTACCGAACAGTTCCTCTGTATTATCTTTTTTTATGGCTTTGGGGTAAGGTATGCGAGGTTGGTATTCCTTGATTACCGGTTTTGGTTTTTCTTGTGTTACCTCTATTTTTCCTTTGTCCACCTCATTTGGTTTGTCTACCACTTTACTATCATGAGCTGTGATGGCTTGAATTTGCTCTTTTGGATTAATCTCTGTGTTACTTGGTAGACGTCCTTGCGGTCATTCTGGCATTAACTTTGCAAGTTGTCCGACTGCCTTAGTGACTTCTCCTACTGACTTAGTAAGTTCCCCAATTCGGTTCTTGGTCTCGTCAACCGATGTTTGTTGATTTTTGAGTGTTTTCTCACTGACTTAGTAAGTTCCCCAATTCGATTCTTGGTCTCGTCAACCGATGTTTGTTGATTTTTGAGTGTTTTCTCAGTATCTTGGAGACAGTTTTCTGTGCTTGCCATGAACTTCGTCAGCAACTCTTCGAGGTTTGGCTTTTTCTCTTGCGGATATGGCTGATTTTGGAAATTTTGAGGAGGTTGTTGCCTTTGATTTCCTTGACCTCCCCATGAAAAATCTGGGTGGTTCCTCCAACCTGGATTGTAAGTATTACCATAAGGATTATTATTGAATCTAAAATTATTACCTATATAGTTCATCTGTTCGCTCTCTGCGTCTGGTTGGTAGGGTGGGTACTCAACATTCGCCACAGTTCCACTTGTATCGCACTGCATGACTGGATGTGCCTGCGAAGAACACAAACTATCAATCTTTTTATTCATCATTTCTACCTGTGTTGATAGCATGGTTATCGCATCGATATTGTAAACTCCGGTTGATTTTGTTGGTTTCGTCCTTGTAACTTGCCACTGATAGTTGTTCAGTGACATCTCTTCAATGAACTCGTAGGCTGCTTCAGGAGTTCTGTTGTTCAGGGTTCCACCGGCGACTGAATCGATTAGTTGTCTCGTTGAGGGGTTTACACCATTATAAAAAGTTTGGACTTGTAGCCACAATGGTAGTATCCTTGTATCTCTCCCATGCATCGTATAATTTCTCTAAATCCATCTGCACAAAAGAAGAAATATCATTCCGTAATTTGGCCGTTTTGGCCAATGGGAAATATTTCAATAAAAACTTCTCAGTCATTTACTCCCATGTGGTGATTGACCCTCGTGGTAACGAGTTTAACCACTGTTTGGCTTTATTCCTTAATGAAAAAGGGAATAACCGAATACGTATGGTATCATCAGAAACGCCATTTATTTTGAAGGTATCACAGGACTCCAAGAAATTAGCTATATGAGTATTTGGATCTTTGTCCTGCAAACCATCAAATTGAACAATTTGTTGAAACATTTGCATTGTGTTAGGCTTTAATTAAAAATTATTAGCAGCTATAGCAGGCCTAACAATACTCAATTCTGCTCCTGTTAAATGCGGTTTAGCATAATCAAACATAGTACATGGAGCATTGTTTTCTCCCACATCATGTGGTTGTGGGTTATTCTCGTCCATCCCTTCAGTAGGATTGGATCTAGCCTCTTCCTGATTTTCCTCTGTGTAATTTAGGGATCGCCTAGTTTCTCTGCAATTCCTTCGAGCGTAGCTTCAATATCACTGTCGTATACCAAAGGTCCTCTCGGGTTCCTTCTAGTCATAAACTAGAGGTACTTGTGAAAAGAGAAAGAAAATTTAGCAAAACCTAGATTTTAAAAAAAATAAAAGTAAATTGCAAAAATTAAAAATAATGGCTAAAGTAATAAAAATAGAGTTTTCTTAATATTTTAGTTCCCCGGCAACGGCGCCAAAAACTTGATCGCTAAAATCAGAGTCTTAAAATTTATAAAGAGAATGATCAAACCTGGAAACTAACTCTGACAACGATTGAAGGCAAGTGTACCTATCGAACAGTAGTATAGCTTAGGCAAGACTGGATTATCGAACCAAAAGGAACTAAAATCACTAATACTAACTTTCTTTTTATTATTTAACCTAAAAATAAGTGAAATTGCTTTAATATAATCTAAACTAATTACTAAACCAAAGAAAAAAAGGATGAATTGGGAAAATAACTTTAGGAAAAACTCAGTTGATTAAGACAATACCCTCAGAAAGAATCCACCTAGACTTCACTTGTTATTTAACCCTGAACCATACGATTTATTAAAAACTTGATCGCAGAAATCAGAGTTTTAAATTTATAATGAATGAGATCGAACCTGGAAACTAACTCTGACAATGATTAAAGGCAAGTGTACCTATCGAACAGTAATATAGCTTAGGCAAGACCAGATTATCGAACCCAAAGGAACTAAAAGTACTAATACTAATTTTCTTTTTATTATTTAACCTAAGAATAAGTGAAATTGATTTAATATCATATAAACTAATTACTAAACTAAAGACACAAAGACAAAGAGGATGAATTGGGAAAATAACTTTAGGAAAAACTCAATTGATTAAGACGATACCCTCAGAAAGAATCCACCTAGACTTCACTTGTTATTTAACCCTGAACCATACGATTTATTTACTTAGTTTGATCTGTAAGACTCCCTAACGTATATTAAACCCTCTTCCGAAGCGAATAACGTCTAACCCTAGGTTAATTAACGAAAATCTCTTTCTCAAATAATGACCCCCTAGAATAGCAGTAAATCGATCTATGAACTCCCATATTAGGTTTCACCCTAATCCAGCAAAATCTTGTCACCCTATCTCTAGGCGCGCGATCAACTCCGTTTAATTATGCTAGATCTACTCTTAAGTAGGGTCTATTCCTCCTCCACCTAAGCACATCAAATTTGTATTAAGCTTGCATAATTAAGAACAAACTAAGTATTTATCATATAATTCAGAAATTAATAACAAGATTCATCTAGGTTTCATCCCCTTCAGGTATCTGAAGGATTTAGTTCAAAACAAATAATGAAAACATCTCAAGAGAAAAGATAAAACAAAACATAAGAAATCCCTAAAACCCCCTGAAGGAATTGAAGGAGAAATCCACCGCCTTGAGTAGAGTTCGGCTTCTTGGGATGGATCAACTGGCTAACTCCGAGTGATTCCCACAAATCTAACCTTTCCGGCTTGGCTCATTGGCCTCGCTCACCGCCCTTTCGGCTTCTGCCGAACTCCCCTTTCAAGTTGCCCCATTGGGTGTTTATATAGGCTTTGAGATGCCTTACTTGGTACCTAAGTATCCTAATTTAAGTAGAATTCCTACTAGGGTGTTTGAATAGGCTTTGGAATGTGTTTTCTTTGCCTCCAAGTATCCTTTCCCGAATGAGATTGCTCTTTCTAGCGACAGGGACACGGCCATGGCACACGCCCGTGTGAATCGTGGCCAGGCCGTGTTCGGATTTCTTAATGAGGCACAGCCGTGTGAGTCGGGGGTTAGGCTGTGTTCTAGATGATCAACAAGGCACAACCGTGTGAGCTTAAGTCCAGGCCGTGTCGATTTCCACCTTGGCCCAATTTACTCCGTTTTGGGCCCGTTTTATGTTCTTTTCATCCTCGGGTTCTTTCTTGGGTATAAGACATGAAAAGAAAGGATTAAGAGCACCTTTTTATATAAATCGAGGCTTAAATCATCCAAAAGCATACTAAATGTAGGATTAAAATATGTTACTATTACGGTTTATCAAGAGTAAGTGCCATTTATCCTTAATGTTATATGTACTAGTACAAAAGTTAGAATATTAGGCAAAATATAAACTCATTTAACTAATTATAAGCTTTTTATTGATTTTGATATCATGAGTTAGCATCAAAATAATTAGTTAAATTATAAAGTAAAATAAATATAATATTGTTAAAGTTAAAATAAAAATAAATATGTTTTTTTCTTAAATTTCAAATAAATGTATTTGTTTTTCAAAATAAAAAAAAAATGAAACTCTATATTTTATGGGGTTTTTGTACAAATCAGGAGAGGATAAGGCCATGAAAAGCTAATAAAAGATTTTGAAATGCATGTTGCCCATTGTTTAGCTTCCTTGGATGGTTGATTTCTTTCCGTTGGTCCATTTTGTATGGTAACAAACTAGAGGAGATGTGTGATGTCATCAAGTGTTGGTTGAAGTTTCCATTCTACCTTGGTACGTCCATGTATGATATTTTACCATTTCTTGTCACTTTTAGGAGCCTGCAAGAGCTCATATTGTGGGTTTTGAGAGTGAAAAAGAAAGATTGAAGAGTGAGAAGTCTAGCTTGGGTTTTGTTAACAAATTTTAAGCATCGACTAGACAAAAATAAGGAGTCTTTGTTGTCTTAGGCAATAGTAGCTCCACCTATCATATTTTCTCATCTGCAATGGATAATACATACAAAAAGTAGTAGGAGAGGGGTTATTGCATAGTCTCTAAATTTTGGACCATTAGTTGATGATTTGGAGAAGTGTCAAGGGGATAAGCATTCGAGATTGAGTCATAAAGATTTTGAATCCTTATGATTGTCCCTGTTGGTGAAGGATTAGTCATTTTGAAGATGAATCAATTGCTTGATTTCCAAATGATCCAAAGAGTAAAAGCCACCGAAGTATAAAATCCCCTCGAGTCATACGAGTTGATACTGTTTAAATCGAGCTAATAAAGGAACCACATGGATATAGAAGAGATCTAAAGGTAATCAAATCGAAAAGCTAACAAAGACCCAAACCAAACAAGCGAAGTTGCATTCAAGGATGAGGTGTTCAATGGATTCCCTATTATCCTTACAAAATGGACAAGGATTATCATCAAGGAAAAGACACCTAGAGAGTAGATCCTATGCTGAAAGGAAATTATTAAAAATTTCCCAAACAAAGATGATAATTTTATAAGGGAGTTTAAGTTTCCAAAGTTTTGTCCGTGCTTTATGGGAAGATAATGTCGCATGTGTAATTGTGGTAGACTGAAACAGAAGGGCATATGTGTTGTTTTTAAAGAAGCTACCATTAAAGTCAAATTTACATGCAATTCTGTCTTCACCCCCTTGAATCATGAAGGTCTTTCTGAAAAGGTCAAATGCTCAACTATGATCAGGTATATTTAAAGATTTATTTTAGTCCCAAATGTTGAAGTATGGAAGAAAGAATGATTGTACTTCAAAGGAGGTGATAAGAGGTTTGATAATATAATAAGGGGAAAGTTTGAATTTTTATTTTTCAGTATTTTTTACCTCCCTAAAGCTAAACACCTATTCCTTGTAAACATTTGTATCTACCTCTATGAATTCTTTTCCATGCCCTGGTTTAACATATTCAAATGGGTGATGACTATAGCACTTGGGTTTAAGACCTTGGCCAAGAAGCAATTTCGATTAGTCATTATGCTCCATGTGATTTTTGAAAGAAAGGCTTCATTGAAAATTCTAGTCTTACAAATCCCCAATCCTCCCTCAGACAAAAGAACACAAATTTTATCCCAGTGCTAGGTGTGAAGTTTTCTATCATCATGGTTATGTCGCCACCTAAATCGCGAATAGGCTTCATTATAGCCTACGCTTCTCGGCATCTTAAGCCTAATGAAAGGAATTATCTTATTCATGAACTGGAATTAGCTACGATTGTGTTTCCATTGAAAATCTAGCGACATTATTTATATGGTGAGAAATGCCATATTTTCACGACCACAAAAGCTTGAAGTATTTGATGACATAGAAAGAATTGAATCTAAGACAACATTGGTGGCTCGAGTTGTTGAAAGATTATGATATGATCATTGATTATCATCAAGTTAAAGCGAATGCGGTTGTTGATGCTTTGAGTCGAAAGTCTTTGTTTGCTCTGAGAGTGATGAACACTCGCATGACTTTGCAGTGTGACAATTCCATTTTAGTTGAGTTAAGGGCTAAACTGATATTCTTACAGAGAATTCAGGAGTTCCAGAAAGATGACCTTAACTTGCGAACCAAATGAAAACTGGTTGAAATTGGTCAGACGACCGAGTTTAACATTGGTGATAATAGTAGTCTATGCTTTCATAACCATTTGTGCGTACCAAAAGATTCAGAATTGAAACATGAGATTTTTCACGAAGCTTATAGAAGTACATATTCGATTCATCCAGGTAGTACTAGAATGTATTGTAATCTGAAACAGATGTACTGGTGGCTGGGAATGAACCAGGAAATCTCATAATTTTTTTCAAAATGTTTAGTACTTAAGCAGGTGAAAGCCGAGCATCAGGTTTCGTCAGGTTTATTATAACCTATAATGAGTCTAGAATGGAAATGGGAGCGAGTCATGATAGATTTTGTATCGGGTTTGCCCCTATCGTCAAAAAAGTAAGATGCAATTTGGGTTGTTGTTGACAAACTAACTCAATCCACACATTCTATCCTCATAAGGACAAATTACTCAATGGAGAGATTAGTTGAGTTGTATATTTCTGAGATTGTTAGATTACACGGTATGCCACTATACATTATTTCTGCTTGAGATATGAGATTTACCTCCAGGTTTTGGGGAAAATTACGAGGAACCCTGAGTACAAAATTGAATTTCAATATATCATTCCATCCTTAAAAAGACAGACAATCAGAATAGGTGATTCAAATACTTAAAGAAATGTTGCGATGTTGTGTAATTTAGTTTAAAGGTAGTTGGGAAAACTTTATGTCGTTATCGGAATTTTCTTATAATAACAGTTAGCAGTTAAGTATAAAAAATTGCACCGTATAAGGTTTTATACGAACACAAATGTAGAACTCTGTTGTATTGGCCAGAATTGAGTGAATGTAACATCCTAAATTAATAGGCCTTTGCATTTATTGTATGTGCTACGTTTAATATGTCAATTAGAATGTGTAAGGGGTTCAGAATGGGCTCAGGTTTGGGCCGAGGTTGTAGTTAAAATTCTTGTTTGAACGCTTTAGTGGAAAGCTTGTTAAGTTAGGGCATAACAGATATTAGCTGTGTTTTAAAACACAAATAGGCTTGTGGCCCAGTGCCAAAATGGCGCCACTAAGAGGGAAGGGAGTTGGCGTCAATTGAAGGTCCAAGGTTCGAGTCCCCTGGTACCTTTTATTTTAAATATTTTCGGCATTTATAAGAGCAGTGGTGGAGTTCGACAATGATGCTTAAATTTAGGAATTTGTTTAATGTGATAATAAGGTGGATAATGTGCTGATAAAGGAAGGAAGAGGTAGTGTTATCCATGACACTGTGGATGAGTAGTCAGATGAGGATAAGGAAAGAATCAAGGAGTTATATGCAAGGTTAGGTGGTGGCCGAAATTTTGACTCTAAGGGGGGAGGAGAAATCGGTTTTGCTATGATCAAGGGGTGCCAAAATTTCCCTTAAACAAATAGCTTGGTTTCGATTAAAAAGAGGGGCATTTTCTTAAGCAGTAGGTGCCGAAATTCTCTTTAAGTAGAGGGGATATCTCCCCAATTCCGGCATTTGAACCCCATTCTCTTAATCTTTTCTCTCATTCTCTGTTCTCTTCTACAAGCCGAAACTTCAGTCAATCTCTGCAATCTTTTCTTTTGATTCCTTCAGAAGTCGAAATCTCTTATTTCACTTTCTTCTTCATTCTTTTTCCTCTTGTGCTGATTTCTCTATAAAGCCGAAATCTCCATAGTTTTCCTCTGATCATCTTTTCATCTGAACCCTTAGATCTCATTTGTGAGTTGGTTCTATTTCTTTCGGCATTTAAATCTTCTTCTTTGGCATTGCCGAATTTCCTCTCAAGTGTTAGCCGAATCCCCTGTGTTGAGGTAAGTGTCGACTTCAGTTAGTTTCTCATATGCTATTTCGGTTTTAGAGACCAAAGTCGAAAGGCTAATTGTGGTGGCAAGGATATCTCCTGAGTAACGTTTTTCTTATGTTCTTATTTTGGGGCGACACATCGGGAATTAAAGTAGATCTCTTAGATCTAAAAGCCGAAAACACTAGTCCCTGAATCTCATATCACTTTTCGAGAATTTCAAGGTAAGGGATTCTCTTTAGATTCTCGTTAGATTCAATATCGAAATCACAATCTTAACCATATGTTATAATTAATAAGGACTTTTTGATGGAATCAAATGTCGATCAGGCAAAGGAGGGGACTAGATCTGAAAACCCAATTCCTAAGTTTAAGAAGCGAGCAGTGTCAGCAGTACGGGATTGGCCACCGGGTTGTGGACTGGCTTTTGCACAACACCTTAGGCAAATAGCGGTTGTGTCGGCTACGGATAGTGTCGGCATAGGAAGTATCATTGTAACATCCTGAATTTATGGGCTTGTGCATTTTGTGCAGTGTATGCTTAAAATATTAATTTAAGGATTTGAGGTGCAAATGGGGCTCAGGTTTGGGCTGAGGCTTTGATTAAATATTTTGTTTAGACACTCTAGGGGCTTAAATTAAAGTTTTAGTAGTTTAATTGACATATTGGGCTTGTGGCCCAGCAGCTAGGGGCACAGTAAAGGGGAGCTGTAAGTGGCGTCACTAGTGTATGAGGAGGGCCCAAATTTTGGTTGCTTGAAGCCTAAGTTAACTTAAAAGAGTATGGGGGGACGGCACAAGGCTATTTTTTAGGGAATTTTATTATGTTTTAATACGTGGATATTGTGTTGATAAATGAAGGAGGAGTTGGAGCTAGTTAAGTCTCTTTTGGGATGAGTAAATTTAGAAAGATAGGAGCTATCTTTAGGTGTTTAATGTTAGCCGAAATCTTGAAGAATTGGAAAGGAAAGGGGCACTCGCTCTTGGCTTAAGGTGGATGTGCCGAATTTGCTGTCCAAGTTTTCATTTTTTTCCCTTTTCTCTGCCGAAATTCCTACTCTATTCTCCCTCTCTTTTCTTTTTCTTCAGTTGGCCGAATCCTCTAACAGATTCCTTTCTCATCTCTTTCAAGACACTTTAGCCGAATCTTCAAGCCTCTCTTTGCTTTCTTTTCACTTTTCTTTTTAGCCGAAACCATATCAGTTCATCTTTTTCGAGATTTTCATAAAAGCCGAAATCGTGAGATCTCGTCTCCTGTGATTGCCGAAATCACTCTGGGGTGTCTGCTTATGCCGAAATCTGAAGGGAATTGAAGGTAACTATTGATTTGTGGGATCCAAATCTTTTTCGACTTTTCAAAGTCTCTGGCCGAATGGCTATTTAGTGACTATTGTAACACCCCCAAACCCGGCTCATGCGTTTCAACCGCATCTGGTATGTCACTAAAGAATTTTTTATAAAACATGTCGTAGCACTTTGGAAAAACATTTATCAAGTTTAAATATTTATACCGAAAACTTAATAATTTATTAAATCATATAAGGTATAAAGTTATAAATTACCTTGGTGAGTTTTTAAATAAAAACCGAAATTTTATACATGTCTTAACTTAATTTAGACATAAAATTTAAATGCCCAGTAATAATAGCCCAACATAAAACCGAAACATAAATAATAGTCTAGTGGCCCAAGGCCTTATTAAAACGAAATTGAAAACCCTTAATCAAAAATATTAAAAACAATATTCTAAGTAAAATCTTCTGCTGGATCAAGTATTCTCTCGCATGGCCACCTCGTGCTCCTCTCCAGCCCGGTCCGATGCACTAGGTGCTACCTGAAATTGTTAAATAAGAGGGTGAGTCGTGAGACTCAGTGTGCAACCCTCATGCACCATTAGACTTGGGCCTTAACCCCACAGAACATATAACAAAATATAATATATCAGAAAATATGCAAAGCCCAACCCAAATCCTAGATTTTAATCCGCTACACGCCACCCTTACCAACCAGTCATACCATTTGGGGATTTCTACAATCAACCCACACCGCTACAAACCATTGATGGCAGACATGCTGCTCATCGTCAGATCATGGTCGTAGCCACTACAACAGGTCACGCCAGAAGCCGCTACAACATGTCACGGCAGAAGCCGCTACAACAGGCCACGGCAGAAGCCGCTACAACAGGTCACGGCAGAAGCCGCTACAACAGGTCACTGCAGAAGCTGCTACAACAGAACACTTCCCCTTTCAATAAACCCAACCCCATGCAATCACAGAAACAGCATACTTATCACAGATGTCACCTTAACAGTAACATTCACTTAGGAATGACAGGGATCACTAACCTGGTGATTCTCTTTTACCCTCCTCGGGTTTTAACCATGATACCGGGATTTCGGCATTTATCAGAATATAACAAATTTATAACATATTTTAACAGGCAATCTAAATGGTGTGGAAGTGTTACACACCTGATATCGCGTAGTTTTGCTCCCTTAGTCCATATTCTTACTATCAGGATCTACAGCCCTTAGTCTAAAACCTTGTTCAAAAGCTGGAAGAATACAAAGATTTGGGCTCCCCTACATTCGGCCAAGGGTTAATAAATACCTGAATTTATACGTTAAAAATCAGTAGATCTCCTTACCTTGAAATCCCGGAAGTAACACGATTCGAGTGTTACTGAATCCTGACTTAGAGATCTACGCGATTGACTCCTCTTCAAATCCCAGAATGTCAAAAATAAGAGAAAAACTCAAGATTAATTCCCTTATAGCCATTTGGCTAAAGTCCCTAAAAAGCCAAAAAGGATTGAAGTCTTATGAATCGATAGTTACCTTCAGTTTCCTTCGAAATTTGGCATAAGCAGATACCACAAAGAGAATTCAGCAAACACAGGAGATGAGATCTAAGGATTTTGGCTTTTATGGAAATCCCGGAAAAGATGAACTGATGCGTTTTTGGCTTTTAGAAGATCTGAATAGAGTGTTTCGGCTTTGGCTTAGAAAGAAAGTAAAAAGAAATTAAGAGAAGTTTTAGAGATTTTGCCTAAAATATTTGAAAGAGATGAGGAATAGATTGTCAGAGAGTTCGGCCAAAAAGGAAAAAAAGAAAAGAAAGAAATTTGAGAGGGAGAATGGAGTGGTGATTTCGGCAGAGAAAGAAAAAGATGAAAAGAACTTAGCCACTAATTTTTGGCACAAAGAATGAAGAAAAGTGTAACATCCTAGATTAGGGGTTATGCGTTCGTGCGTAATTCATGAGATAGTGGGCTCAGTGGGTGTGTTGGATGTGTTCTGAGGAGTTTTAGGAACCCTAAGATGTAAGGAAATGTCTTGTCCTGGTAAGTATTCTAAACCATTGTATGAAGTATATGTGGGCTTGATGGGCTTTATGGGACGTTGATTAGTTAGATTAGAACCTGATGGATTCTAGGCCTAGCTGAAACAACCTCTAAAATCTCATAAGACTTAACTTCACTAAACAAACCCGTGAACAAGTCGCAAGGCTAGGGTGTGGTAACAGTCATGCGCATGTCTAGGATTGGATCCAGAAGAGCCTGGTACTTAAGCAGTCCTAGTGACTCACCTCCTCTTCGCTGGAATTCTACCTAGTGCGTAGTGACTGTTCACCCTAGCCACGAGGATTTGTTGATGGGTCAAAATTTATGATTAAAACCCGAAAGGGACCGACCACCTTATTTTTACAAAATTGCTAAAATACCCTTACTCTCGAAAAAAAATACCAAGATTTGCAAATATACCCCAATTTACAAAGTCAACGAAATTTTTCCTCAGAAAAAAAACAACACACGACAACAACCAAAAACTCACAACCACTTGAACACTACTATTTTTCTTTTGAAATCAAATCCTCCAAGATACCCCTGTTTTAAAAAAAAATTGTGGAAGTATATCTGATTTGTAAAATAACCAAAGTACCCCTGATTTCAAAATCACCGAACTACCCCCGGACTTCAAAATTACTGAAATACCCCCGGATTGTAAAAATTACCAAAATACCCTTATTTCACAAAATCACCAAGGAACCCTATTTTGAAAAATTACGAAAATACCCCTCGGTAGTGGAATAACAAAAATATCCCTAGGTGTTGAATGTGGGTGCATGGATGTTGTTTATATGTTGATTGATTGAATGTATGCGGCCTCTAGAATTAGGAGGTAAACTTGAGACTGAAACTGTAGACAGGCTCGAATTCGAAAGAATCACTCTCAAAAATACTTTTCATAAGATTGTTCATGGTTAATCAGTGGAAAGAATTAATGATTCATAAAAAAATTTTTAATCAGATAAATGTCAATCGGAAGAATGAGTGCAAGGGGTCGATGACGTCCGCCGCGTGGACACGGTAGGGGTAGGATGACTTTGTCTGAGCCAGTAGGGTCTGGCCACGGGTCAGGGAACGAAATGCCGGATCCTCCAGCTATGGAGGGAGAATTACGGGAGTAGGCAACCGGAGATGATGCTGTATCTCAGGCGATGTTGAGGGTTTTAGAGAGAGTTGCTGGAGTAGACATGGGCACAAGAGCCCGGAAATCTGTGCCGGAGCGACTTAGGGCCAATGGGGCAAAAGTGTTTAGGGGAGTTTCTGGCGTAGCCTCTAACACAGCTGAGTATTGGATGGAAGCGACTGAGCGCATAATGGATGACCTAGATTTCACGGTGGAGGAAAAGTTGAAAGGGGTCGTGTCTCTTCTTCGAGACGAGGCTTATCAGTGGTGGCTCACGATGAAGGAGGGTACTGCCGCAGATCGGATTGACTGGGACTTCTTTAAGGAGTCATTCCAGGGAAAGTATGTTGGGGCCAGCTATGTGGATGCACAGAGGAAGGCATTTCTGAATCTAGTGCAGGGAGGTAGATCTGTGGCTGGATATGAGGCGGAGTTTCTGCGCTTGAGTCGCTACGCTCGAGGAATGGTAGCAACCGAATATGAACGTTGTGTTCGGTTCGAGGATGGATTGCGGAATGAGTTAAGGGTTTTGATAGCACCACAGAGAGAGAGATTTTACTGTTCTGGTGGAGAAGGTTAAGATAGCTGAGGAGGTAAAACGGACTGAAAGACAAGAAAGAGATAAGGAGTGGGGAAGGAATAAGAGAAATTTTGGGCTGGCAGGAGCATCTGGGAATTCGCAGAAAAGGCCTAGGTCTGATGGGCCAGCTCGTGCTCCGACACCTGCTGCGTGGAATTAAAATCGATTATGCAATTGGTGTGGGAAAGCACATTCTGGGGAGTGTAGAAGAAGAACAGGTGGATGTTTCAGGTGTGGATCCACGGAGCATCTGATTAAGGACTGTCCGCAAGTGGATCTGGTACAGCCAACGGGCCGAGGTTCTGATCAGACTAGGAGAGGTGACCCGTCTGGACCGAGGGGTCGTGAAGTACAGGTAATGTAGATGCGAGGCAGCCGGGTCTAGTTTATGCAGTTCGTCGACAGGAGGATGGTGAAGTAAATCGGTACGTTTCTTATTGCTGGTAACCCTTTTCTTGCCTTGATTGATATTGGGTCAACCCACTCCTATGTTGCATGTTCGATATCTGAGACCCTAAGTATAGACTCTGAAAAAACTACTAGGAAGATGACCGTGGTTAGTCCCCTAGGACAATCTAGGGTAGTGGACAAGCTATTTAAGGATGTACCGTTAGAGACTCAAGGGGTAGTGTTTTTGGCAGACTTAATGGAATTCCCATTTGGAGAGTTTGATCTTATCCTAGGAATGGATTGGTTGACTAAGCATCGTGCTAAGTTGGATTGTGAGACCAAGCGTGTGGTGTTGAGTACCCCGGAAGGCGGGGAGGTGGTTGTGTTAGGGGAGAGAAGGAACTATTTGTCCAACGTAGTATCGGCATTGAAGGCTGTTAAGATGATTCAGAAAGGATGCAACGCATTCCTAGCTTTTATTAGTGCTTTGGATGCTAAGGAGGTGACTGTCGATAAGGTTCGAACAGTCAAGGGTTTCGCGGATGTATTTCCGGAGGAGTTGCCAGGATTACCCCCGGATCGCGAAGTGGAGTTTGGAATAGAACTACTTCCGGGTACGGCTCCGGTATCCATTACTCCTTATCGAATGGCACCGAAGGAGTTGGTGGAACTCAAAGATCAGATCCAGAAGCTTTTGGATCGAGGATTTATTTGACCGAGTGTGTCTCCATGGGGAGCACCGGTCCTATTCGTGAAAAAGAAGGACGGATCCATGCGTATGTGCGTGGACTATCGTCAACTGAATAAGTTGACGATTAAGAACAAGTAACCATTGCCAAGAATCAACGACCTGCTCGATCAGCTTAAAGGAGCTTCAGTCTTTTCGAAGATTGATATAAGGTCGGGATATCATCAGTTAAAGGTAAACGGAGGGGACATTCATAAGACGGCGTTTCGAACACGCTATGGCCATTATGAGTTCTTGGTAATGCCGTTCGGTTTGACGAACGCGCCAGCAGCATTCATGGATACGATGAACCTGGTGTTTCAACCATATCTTGATCGGTTCGTCGTGGTGTTCATCGACGATATCCTGGTTTATTCCAAGTCCGAGGAGGAGCATGATGCTCATCTTTGTGTGGTGTTGCAAATTCTGAGGGAGAAGCAGTTGTACGCAAAGTTTA
The DNA here is from genome assembly GCA_005393395.2 of Gossypium australe. Taxonomy (NCBI): domain Eukaryota; kingdom Viridiplantae; phylum Streptophyta; class Magnoliopsida; order Malvales; family Malvaceae; genus Gossypium; species Gossypium australe. Next base: position 80,180,831 of record CM016614.1, read on the forward strand.
GTAAGTGTGAGTTCTGGCTGAAGGAGGTGACTTTCTTAGGGCATGTAGTTTCCGCAGATGGAATTAGAGTAGACCCTCAGAAGGTAGAAGCTGTATTAGATTGGAAATCGCCGAAGTCTGTGGCGAAAATTTGAAGTTTCTTGGGATTGGCAGGGTATTACAGGAGGTTTGTCGAGGAGTTCTCTTCAATTGTTGCCCCTTTAACTAAGTTGTAGAGGAAGGGAGCACCATTTGTTTGGACTGACAAACAACAGGAGGGCTTTGAGAAGCTGAAGAGAATCTTGACGGAAGCGCCAGTGTTAATTCAGCCAGATGTGGGAAAAGAATTTACCGTCTACTGTGATGTGTCACACACGGGTTTAGGATGTGTGTTGATGCAAGATGGAAAAGTGGTTGCGTATGCGTCCCGACAGTTAAGACCGCATGAATTGAACTACCCTACGCACGATTTAGAATTGGCGACGGTAGTGTTTGCTCTGAAGATTTGGAGGCATTACCTGTATGGGGAGAAGTCGGTTATTTACACGGACCATAAGAGTCTGACGTATATTCTTACCCAGAAGGAATTGAATCTGAGGCAACGTAGGTGGATTGAACTCTTGAAGGACTATGACTATTCGATCGAATACCATCCGGGTAAGGCTAACGTGGTGGCAGATGCGTTGAGTAGGAAGGCGATAGCGGATTTGAGGGCGATGTTCGCTAATCTCAGTCTGTATGAGGATGGCAGTTTGGTGGCTGAACTTCAAGTAAGACCTATGTGGACAAGTCAGATCAAAGAGAAACAACTTTTGGATGATATCTTGGGTACTCGAATCCGACAAGTACAGAATGGTGAAGGTGAGGACTACAGTTTAAATGGTGATGGGGTTTTGTGTTTTCGTAAGAAAGTTTGTATGCCAAAGGATGTGGAGTTAAGGCAGGGGATTCTTCAGGAGTCGCATAGTAGCCCTTACGCTATGCATCCTGGACGGGTTAAGATGTATCGGGATTTGCGGGAACAATTTTGGTGGCCAGGTCTGAAGCGAAAGGTAACGGAATTCGTGGGAAAGTGCTTGACGTGCCAACAGGTGAAAACGGAACACCAAGTGCCTTTGGGGTTGTTGCAACCGGTGAAGATTCCGCAGTGGAAATCGGAGAGAATCACGATGGATTTTGTTAGAGGGTTACCCCTTACGCCCACTAAGAAGCATTCAATTTGGGTGGTTGTGGACCGACTGACGAAATCTGCTCATTTCATACCGATTCGTGTTGACTACCCTCTGCAAAGGTTGGCTAAATTGTACGTGGCTAAGGTTGTGAGATTACATGGTGTACCTGTGTCGATTATATCAGATAGGGACCCTAGGTTCATGTCACGATTCTGGAAGGCTCTTCATCAAGCATTGGGAACAAGGTTAGACTTTAGTACCGTTTTTCACCCACAGACTGATGGTCAGTCTGAGAGGGTAATTCAGATCTTGGAGGATATGCTAAGGGGCTGCATCATCGATTTTAGGGGTAGTTGGGAGGAGTATTTACCCTTGGCTGAATTCGCATACAATAATAGTTTTCAAGCTAGTATTCAGATGGCGCCGTATGAAGCGTTATATGGAAGGAGATGTCATACCCCTACTTGTTGGACGGAGTTGGGTGAACGTCAGGTGTTGGGTCCAGAGCTAGTTTTGGAAACGGAGGAGAAAGTTAAGTGAATACGGGCTCGGTTGAAGGAAGCGTCGGATCGGCAGAAATCTTATGCGGATTTAAAATGAAAGGAGATGGAATTTGCAGTGGGAGATCAAGTCTTTTCGAAAGTATCACCATGGAAGAAGGTAATGAGGTTTGGACGGAAGGGTAAGTTAAGTCCTCGGTTTATTGGGTCGTTTCGGGTACTAGAGTGCGTGGGCCCAGTGGCTTATCGTTTGGAGTTGCCTTCATAGTTGGAGCAAATACATGACGTGTTTCATGTCTTGATGCTAAGACGTTATTGTTCTGATCCGTCGCATGTGGTGCCGGTGGAAGAGAATGAAGTAAGATCAGATTTATCCTTTGAGGAGGAACCAGTGCAAATCTTGGATCGAGACGTAAAAATGTTGAGAAGGAAGTCCGTCCCTTTGGTCAAAGTTTTGTGGCAAAATCACGGTGCAGAAGAGGCGACGTGGGAGCCAGAGGATGTTATACGACAACAGTATCCCCATCTCTTTTGATCAGGTAAATTTCGAGGCCGAAATTTATTTTAAGGGGGTAGAACTGTAACATCCTGAATTTATGGGCTTGTGCATTTTGTGTAGTGTATACTTAAAATATTAATTTAAGGATTTGAGGTGCAAATGGGGCTCAGGTTTGGGCTGAGGCTTTGATTAAATATTTTGTTTAGACACTCTAGGTGCTTAAATTAAAGTTTTAGTAGTTTAATTGACATATTGGGCTTGTGGCCCAGCAGCTAGGGGCACAGTAAAGGGGAGCTGTAAGTGGCGTCACTAGTGCATGAGGAGGGCCCAAATTTTTGTTGCTTGAAGCCCAAGTTATAGAGCTAAATTTCGGCACTTAAAAGAGTAAGGGGGACGACACAAGGCTATTTTTTAGGGAATTTTATTATGTTTTAATATGTGGATATTGTGTTGATAAATGAAGGAGGAGTTGGAGCTAGTTAAGTCTCTTTTGGGATGAGTAAATTTAGAAAGATAGGAGCTATCTTTAGGTGTTTAGTGTTAGCCGAAATCTTGAAGAATTGGAAAGGAAAGGGGCACTCGCTCTTGGCTTAAGGTGGATGTGTCGAATTTGCTGTCCAAGTTTTCATTTTTTTTTTCTCTTTTCTCTACCGAAATTCCTACTCTATTCTCCCTCTTTTTTCCTTTTCTTCAGTTGGCCGAATCCTCTAACAGATTCCTTTCTCATCTCTTTCAAGACACTTTAGCCGAATCTTCAAGCCTCTCATTTCTTTCTTTTCACTTTTCTTTTTAGCCGAAACCACATCAGTTCATCTTTTCTGGGATTTTCATAAAAGTTGAAATCGTGAGATCTCGTCTCCTGTGATTGCTGAAATCACTCTGGGGTGTCTGCTTATGCCGAAATCTGAAGGGAATTGAAGGTAAGTATTGATTTGTGGGATCCAAATCTTTTCCGGCTTTTCAAAGTCTCTGGCTGAATGGCTATTTAGTGACTAATCTATTGTTTTCTCTTATTTTTTGGCATTCCGAGATCTGAAGTGGAGTCAATCGCGTAGATCTCTAAGTCATAGTTCAGTAACCCTCGAATCGTGTTACTTTCGGGATTTCAAGGTAAGGAGATCTATTGATTTTAGTGTGCAAATTCGGGATTTACTAACCTTTGGCCGATTATAGGGGAGGCCAAATCTTCGTCTTCTTCTGGCTTTTGAGCAAGGTTTTAGACTAAGAGTTGTAGATCTGGATAGCAAGGATATTGACTAAGAGTGTAGTACTACGCGATATCAGGTGTGTAACTTCTCACACCATTAGATTGAATGCTAATGTATATATATGTAATAAATCTGCTATACTCTGTTAAATGCCGAAATCCCGGCATAACGTTTGAAAACCCGAGGAGGGTAAAGGATAAATATCAGGTTAGTGATTTCTGCCATTCCTCAGTGAATGTTTCTGTTAAAAAAACGATATGTTTTATATGTCGATTTCTATGTATCCTTGGGGTTGGGTGATTGATGAAAGGGGAAGTGATCTGTTCTGGTGGCTTATGCCATTTCAGCCTAGTGACTCTGTCACAACTCTGTTTCTGATGGCTTCTACCATTTCAGCCTGGTGACTCTGTCACAACTTTGACGATGAGCAGCTAACTGCAGCATGACTGCGATCAATAGTGTGTAGCGGTGTGGGTTGATTGTAGAAATCCCCAATGGTGTGATTGGCAGGTAAGAGTGGTGTGTAGCGGATGGAAACCTAGGATTGGTTTAGGTTTTATGTATGTTATCTTCTATATTATGTTCTATATTCTGATCTGTGGGCTAAGGCCCAATCTGATGGTGCACGGGGGTTGCACACTATGTTTCGCGACTCACCCTATTATTTTAACCATTTCAGGTAGCACTTAGTGCATCGGACCGGGCTGGAGAGGAGAGCAAGGTGACCATGCGATAGAGTACTGAGGATTCAGCAAAAAGACTTTACTTTATTAATTTATTTTTAAGAAATTTATTTTAAGTGGGTTTTAAATTTCGTTGTAATAAGGCCTTGGGCCACTAGACTATCATTTATGTTTTGGTATTATGTTGGGCTTTTATTACTGGGCAGTTAAATTTGATGTTTAAAATTAAGTTGGGACATGTATAAAATTTTGGTTTTTATTTAAAAATTCACCAAGGCAATTTATAACTTTATATTTTATATGACTTAGTAAATTATTATGTTTTCGGTATAACTATTTAAACCTGATTATTGTTTTTTCCAAAGTGCTACATCTTTTTATAAAATTTCCTTAGTGACATACCAGATCCGGTTGTAGTGTTTGGACCGGGTTTGGGGGTGTTACAATCATCTTGTCCGTAATCAGGTGTGTAGATCTCTAACACACTTTTTAACTGTGATTTATATGTTATGGGCTAGAAGCCGGAAAGAGGCTGTGTAGACAGTCGAATAAAACTGGAAAAAGGGTTTGCAAAGGATGCCAGGTACGTAATCATAGAAACCTCTCTATGAGTATCGATATATGTGAAAGCCTGTTTTCTTGTTTTCAAGTATGTATGCATGGGGCGGAACTATGATAATGAAGGGGAAGTGCATGATAGGTCACTTGGTGATCGGTGGTTAAACCACAAAATCTAATGTTAGGTCACATAGTGATCGGTGGCAATGCCACGTTTAATAATTCCTGATTATTAGGAATAGGCAGTACAGCTGTCGTTATGGTGTGTAGCGGATGGAGGGTTGATTGTAGAAATCCCCGAGGTGTGATGGTTGGTACGGGTTGGTGTGTAGAGGATGGAATTCTAGGATGGGTTGGGCTATTCATCATTTATCATTTATCATGTAATTATGATTGTTGCCTTTATGTATGGGCCAGGGCTCATAATGTGTTTGTGGGCCTCAAGTCATTGTGTTCGGGATTTATACACTGAGTCTTGGTGACTCACCCTTTCATTTTTCCTACTCTTTCAGATGAGCAGTAGATCATGGACATGGGAGCTGAGACGGACTCGAGGGGCCATCAAGTTATTTATTTTCATAAACTATTTCGGGTGTTTATCTAAGTTCTAATTTTTGGGACTATTTTTGTAATAAGGCCTCCTTAGCTTAGTGTTTTGATTTATATTTGTCAATGCTTACATTTATAAATTTATGTTCAAAGTTTCATTTATAAAAAGGAATAAAATGGGCTTTTCAAACAAGAGATTTTTACGGAAAAATTAAATAAAAAGAAAAATACACGGTTTTTCCCTAAAGTCACTTATTTATTTAATTACTATCTCACTAAACTCCGATTTCCAAAACCAACAAGGCGAAAGTTTTCAATGTTCAACCCGTAGCATACCAGAGCTGGTAGAAACTTATGGACCGGGTTTAGGGGTGTTACAGTGAAAGAATGTTAGTAGGGGTCGATCTGATACGTGAGATAGAAGATAAATTTAGGGTTATACGAGACTATTTGAAAGCTGCTTCAAATCGTCAAAAATCACATGCTTATTTGAAAAGAAAAGATATTGAGTTTTAGATTGGTGATGAATTATTTTTGAAAGTATCGCCCTGGAAGAAAGTTCTACGCTTTGACCTAAAAGGAAAACTCAGTTCGAGGTTCATTAGGTCGTATAAGAGAGAGGAGAGTTTTAATAGCTCTTTTTTTAGTGGTGCCAGAAATGATGGTTTTGAAACCCCATTTCTGATGAGTGAGTCCGTAAATATTATTATTTAATATTCAAAAGTCTAAATTAGAGGTATATTGAACTTTGGTCCCTTAATTTTATTGAATAGATAACTAATTAAGGTATAAGCACTAAATTATAAAAATGGTAAAATTTTAATTGATATAGATTTTTAGCTAGCTAATTGTAGAATTGTGCAATTGGACAAAATTATTGTACTGAATAGTGGAAAATGATGTAGGAATGCACTAAATTAAGCTAATTGTGATTAAGTTTTACTAATTAAGGTTTAATTAAGTTAATTGATATTAACTATGTTTTAATCTAAGTGTATATATTAAATTAAAATGAAATAAAAAAAATATATGCTTATATTCTTCCTCTTGAAAGAAAGAAAGAAAGAAAACAAATGGTTTCAACATTTTCAACTTAAATTCTTCAAATAGTAAGTAGTTTTTAGTCTTTTTCTTATAATTTTTATGTTTTTGAGATCCCATTAACTTGACTTAGTTGACCCATGTACTATTTTTTAAAATTGTTTATGTTTCTAAAAATTTCCATTGATGATTTCTTGAAGTTCTTGGTGTTAAATGATTAGATTTAAAGCTTAGATATGAAAAAAAGACTAATTTGTAAAGTGAAAATTGTTAGTTTTGAACATATAGATTGAAGTGTAAATATTTTGAAAATTTTATAATTATGGATAATATAGATGATGGAATTGAGATCGATTTCAAAATTGAAGCTCAAATTTGATAGTTATAGCAAAATTGGTTTTAGGGACTAAATTGAATAAAGTGTAAAACTTTAAGGAGCATTTGAAAACTATAATTGAATTGTTATATGAATTGATAAATTGAAATGAACTATCGTATAGATCAGGAATTGAACCAATCAGAAGATAACCAAGGAAAAGACAAAATTACATATTAGTTATTGATAACTTATTATTGCAGTTTACCCATGTAAGTTCATATGGTGTTATTATGTGTAATGGTAATATAAATATATTTCAATTATGAAATTGCTTGTGTAAATGAAATTTTGAATTTGTTACAATTTGGTACAAAAAAGTGAAACGTATATTAAATTGTAAAGAAATGTTCGATTATGGGATGATATGTATATAATGACTCTACAATGAATTAAATGATACTAATATAGTCTTAATGCCCACGTGAACTTAGTAAGTAATTAGAATATGATTGGCATGTCAATAGGCTTAGTTGTGCGCTTGTACGGGTTTAACATTTCTGTGCTCTCTATTCAGTACTTTGATACTCTTTGTTTATCACTTTGTGCTCTCTAGTGTGGTGTAGTTACCTGTATCAGAGTTTATTTACTAGAGTTCATTGGAACAATTGGATAATGAAAATTGAATTGAAAATGACATGTTATGAGCTTGATGTTTAAATGGTATATGATGATTCAATAATATACATGATATTGAAACGTGAATTCTATGTGAATATTACTAAATTGAATAGCATTATAAATGTTGAAATTACTATGTTATTCGTTTATACTAAACTCGCCTATTTGTTGTGAATCTTTTACATCAGGTTCATTTTATTGTGTAATGTTATTTAGTTATAAGATTAATTTTATGTTGAGGCAAGTTATCATTATTTTTCTATGAACTTACTAAGCATTTGAAATGCTTACCTAGCTGTTTTTCGTTTTTGTAGATCGTCATTTACGGAACTCGTCAGTTGAATCAACTCCAAGATCACACTATCCCTCTATCGACTCAATAGACTTTACTCATTTTAGCTCAGTATTATGGCATGTACTTAGGGGCTTTTGTATGTCAACTTGTGAGTTGTTATTTTGGTTAAAATCATGTTTGAAGTTTGAATTTGGAAATCTAATGTTCATATTTGCATATATGTGTATATTAGTAATGAGATAGGCCTTATATGTGCATCTTGTGGTATGACAAATTTTGATTATGATAATGGTATGATTAAGTGTTGTTTTGAATGGTTGAAAGTATGATAGTTAAGTTGATACTTTTGCTAAGTTATATAAAGTGTTTTGGTGTCAATTTAAGGCAAAATGAATTGGTTGATTTTGGCATAAACTAATTGATGAAACGTGTTAAAACTGAACATCGATAATGGCAATATAGAACGATCACAAAGCAATAAGAAAGAAAAATAAAATACACAGATTTTACGTGGAAACCCTATCGGGAAAAAACCACAGGCAGAGGAGAAGAAAATTCACTAATGTTGAAAATCAAATGATACAAGAAGAGTTTTGACTACATCTATTTAAAGGTTGAAAAACCTTATTCTAATCAATGTCAAATAGAAGAACTGTAGTTCTATACAGATTCTACTTTTGCAACATAGTCCGTATCCCCTAGTTTTGCCACTGATTTTATTTTAACAAGGATTCGGGTCACACAACTCTAACGAAATGGCATGTATTTTGAAGTGTTTATGCATATTTGAGGTGTGTCTATAAGCACCATTTGATTTTGACTTGGCTTGAACATGTAAAAGTACCAAAATGTGAGACTTTTTACCATCTACAGAAAGGTATCGATACCATGGATTAAGAATCAGTACTTTACCAAATTATCATGATTCAAAATTGACAGAATGCTAATTTGGTATCGATAGCAGTATAAAGAATTAATACTTATTCTCAAGGATTGATACTTTATAATTTTACCGTTACAAATTGACTTGTGTTCACATTTTGAAAAATGGTAGAATGTCAAAACGATATCGATACTGAATTTGGTATTGATACTGATTTATAGGGGTATCAATACCTTATTCCAAGTATCTATACTTGTAAATTTTACTTTGAATTTTGAAACATCAAAGCTGAAAATGGTATCGATAAAATTTTGAAAATTTATAAATATGATCCTTCTTCATGCTTGGGTCAACTTGGGGAGCTTTCATAAGCTCGATTGAGACTCTAAAATATTCATTGATCATGTTGTGACTGAATATGTGAAATGTTTATATGTTTGGATGGTTTAACTTCAATGTTTTCGTCAGTACTTTTTCCAGTAATTGTTGTAACATTCTATAACTTGGACCTGACGATCGGGTCGAGCAATGGGTGTTATAGGAGTTTTCCCAGCTCTAGATACAAACCTAGAAACTATCAGATCTAGTGTAACAACTTATTTTTCAATAGTGCTGAAAATAGTGGTGGGACCAGAAATCCTACGAGTGAGTCCGTATATATTATTATTTAATATTTACATGTCAAATATAGTATTATATTAAATTTTAATTCTATAATTTTTTGTTATTTAAATGAATAGTTAAGTTCAAGTGGTTTGTCTCTAAAGTCAAGTGGTTTTGGAAAATAAGGTATTGGGACCTCGTTTCTATAAACTGTGCCCATAAATATTTTTATTAATGTTTAGAGAGTGATTATATAGGTGTATTAAAACTTTGTCCATAAATTTTAATGTTTAGATAGTTAATTTAGTAAAAAGGATTAAATCATAAAAGTCATAAAAGTTAATCGCTATTAGTTTATTTATGCTTAATAGCCATAAAACCATGATTGGAAGGCCTTATGTTGAAATTAGACCATATTAAAGTAACTTGGACGATTAGTGGGTTGTTTTTAAGTGTTTTATATGTTAAGTTATATTTATTTTATAATATATGTTAAAATAATAAAAGTAAAACAAATAATAAAACGAAAAGACAACCATTTCTGATCGAAACTCCATGGGTGAGCAAGGAAGCATTCGACCAAGCTTTAGGTCTTTTGCATGGTATGTGATTTGAGTCTATTTTTAATTTTTTTATGTTTTTGAGATCATTGTAACTTAATCTAGTTAACTCAGGGACTAATTCAAAAATTATTAAAAGTTTTGAGTTATGCCATTGATGAATTTGTGATGTTTTTGAAGTTTGATGATAGATTATTAAGCTTGATAGTTGAATAGGATTATTCTGTAAAGTGATCTTGATTAATTTTAAGTTTAGGGACTAAATTGAATAAAAGGTAAAAGTTTACGATAAAAGTGTAAAATGTTGAAAAAAGGTCAAATATGTGAATTTTATTATTTAAAAGTATATGAATTGAATAATTGAATTAAATTAATATATAGATCAAGAAAGGGATTAATCAATAGACAAACACGAAAAAGGAAAAATTGTTGATTAGTCCTTGGAGTCATGTTCACTATGGAATCTGTTAGGTAAGTTCGTATTAGATTTTGGTTATGTCTATTGATGTTTTAAATTTAAATTGGATATATTTGAATAGGTATACAAATATGTATGTGTGTATACTTATGATTTACATACTTAACTAGGTAAGTTTGAAAATGGAAACAAAGAACCAATTTGTAAAATATGGCAAAGGTATATGTATGAATTGAATTGTAATAGTATTATGGAATTGTAAAGGATTATGTGGTCGATTGAATAGTTATGAAATGGAATGGTAATGGATTTGTAACACCCCAAACCCGGCCCATTAAATCCGACCGAATTTGGAATGCCACTGCGGAACACTTTCGAAAAACATTCTTACTAAAAAGGTAAACCGTTTAAAAATTTGTCGAGTTCGGTAAAACGCTTTTGTGACTTGTAATATTCTAAGTAAAAATCGAAGTTTATTATAAAAATATCGGATTCGAGCTTTGCTCGAGGAAATAAAATCGTTTGCAATCAACCTTTCATATTAGGGCATAATAATAACGATACTTAATAAATGGACTGAAATACTTTAGTGGGCCTTATTACAATACACACTTAATCAAAATACGGATAATGTAAATATTTAATTCATTAATCAAGAGATTCCTTTGCATGAAAATCCACTTTTTGCATGGCCACCTTTGTATCCTCTCCGACCCGGTCCAAGCTTTACGCGCCACCTGAAAGGTTTAATAAAAATAGAGTGAGTCACCAAGACTCAGTGCATAGTTAATACACATGTCCTCACATATGGGCTTGGCCCATAACCATTCAATCCATATATATATAACATACAATTATAAATATGCAATTATGAATACACAATATTATAAATATGATTACGAATATACAATTACAAAGTCCAATCCACAAAGTGATCCACACATCTTTCTTTTGCACATTCTTTCTTAAGGTCGTAGCCAAGCCACCGATCCCATAGGATCCCACATATCTTTCAATTCACAAATCATCAAGCACGAATGCAGCACGAGGTTCGGATTAGACCTCTCACATAGTGTACACCCTTTTCTTCAATAGTCACATCACAAGTCTCATGCGTACGTATATGTACCATAGCAACATTTTGTACGAAACCAATATGTATATTTTATATATCATGGTCACATTTTACTCAGAACGATATACATCACATATCAATCACTTTATTTTACATTCATCAATAATCAATTATTATCGCAAATCACTGAAAGGTTAATATCATAACCTGATTATTCGATCACTTACCTTAGTATCCATACTTTTAGCCTTTATTTTGGCTAACATGCATAACATATTCGTTTACATAAAACAACACATACAACACATATAATGAATAACAAACAAGAGTACAGTGCGATAACTACGCACCTGACTATAGCGATATCCGATTTATCTATCACAATCTAAAGTCCCGAAACTTGTCTCATTTCTGACGATTTGCCTGGAGCAATTCAATTCCCGAAAAATTCCTTTGATGCTCCATAACACTTTCTACACACAAACAGAGTACATCACTGTAGCCTTATTCACATTCGGCAACCTTTTATAACCAAAGTTAATATTTGGTTATCATCACAACCCAAAATATAGCTTTTACCCGAAAATAAGACTTCCTTACCTTGCTTATTGATCCCGAAACACCATTTGTTCCTGTCGATTAGCTCTCAAGGTATCGATAGTCCTATTAAAAACAAGGTTAGGGTAGGCTAATACACAAACTTATGAACAAAGGCCCTTAGCCGAAACTACAACTTATTTACCTTGATGTTCAAAATTTCGGGAGCTCTCTTAAAGTTCCTTCCCTCAACTACACAAAAGAGCACACCAATATAGTCCTTGAAGGTTCGGCCACAAGTAAACTAGATTAAGGTTTCGGCTACCACATCTTAACACTCTTCAAAGCTGAAAATGGTCACCATGAGAGAAGCCTTCATTCGGCCACATAAGAGAAATAGTTTCAAGATCTCAACTTTTAAAACTCACCACAAGATTCGACAATGGTGTAATGGTGGAGGGATTTCGGCTAACCTTCCAAATGATGGTTATATAATCGGTTATGGTTTCCAAAGGCAGAAAGGCATTCGGCTTCAAGAGGTAGAGATAGATTCGGGGTTGAAAGGGAACATAAAGGAAGATAAATGAGGAAGATCGGCACTTAATCCCCTCCCCCTTTCGAAACCGAGAACAAAATAAGCTTCCCCTAGGAGTCTCCCTAATCCAGCCATGCTCAAGGCAAAGTTAAGGAAAAATTATTTCAAGAAGTCAGCCATGCACATTTGGAGGAGAACTAAAAACAAACTAGGAAGATTTAGCTATGCTCTTCAAAGCTCAAGGCTGATCAAAAGCTCCCCAAAGCTTCATTTGGTCAAAACAATTGCAAAAATCAGAAATTTTGGCACTCTTTGCTACTAGGAGGCCGTCCATGAGATGCCTAGGAAAGAAAATTCCCCCCCCCCATTCGGCCATGCTCCCCACGCCAAAAGACCATCACCAATCTCAATATTATTATTTAATAAAAGTCCTCATTCTAACCTATCCTCCCTCACCTTCAAATAATATAACAACATAATTAAACTACTCCATAATTTCCAACAGCCATATATTTACAACCCCTATGCCGCATGCTTCTATTCCCCAAGGCCAAGACCCATGCTCATTGAAAAAGAAAGGATTAATACTTTGTTTATTCCTTATTCCTTTACCACATAAACTAACCTAACAAATAAAACCCATACCTCACCATAATAAAATAACTAACAATAAATAAAATAAAAGAATAATGCTCCCATGTTTAAAAATAAAGCAAACAAGCAGAATTTTTTAAACTGCATGCACGCATGCTGCATGCATTAATTACCCATGCAGCTACAAACTCCCACGCCGGTCTCAAAAAGAAAGACCCAGTTGCAACCCCCAGGTCTCGAACCCGAGACCTGAAGAAAAGTCCTCCATGCCCCAGCCACTCGGCCCTTGCGCGTTTCATGCAATAATCTCATCAGAATTTCTTTTAAACCTTACCTTGCCAGTTCCCTTCACTTTAGCGCTAAAATAAAAATAAAGCGCCTTATGCGCGATTTCCAAGACTCGAACATGAGTCTTTCAAGTCGTGGTTCTCCAGCAAGGTCCTTGGCCACTCGGCCACTTAGAATTTCATGACACGAAAGCATCGCATTTTCTTTTAAGCCTTACTCCGATGGCTTCCTCATTTTAACGCTAGGAGCTAAAAATAAAAAACATCTGCGCCCCCAATGGGACTCGAACGCCCGACCTCGAGAGGCCCTCATGCTGCAAGCGTCTCAGCCACTCGGCCAGGCGCCTTTTTGTGATTCAAATCACCTCGATTTCTTTTTAAGGCCTCCTTATGCAGCGCCCTTTTACAAAAAAAAAAATGTCTTTTGCTGCGCCTAAGACTCGAACCCTCGACCATGCTAGGCGCCAAACCTTAAGTGGCACACGGAAGCCACTTTGCTACCTGGACTTTCATGTCCAAAACTTTACAAAATTTATTATTAAGGCCTCCTCAGCCAAATTTCACTTTTAGCCCAAAATCTTTAAAATTTTCCAAAATAGTCCCTTTTTATCCTCGGGCTTTAGGGACTCCAAAAACACATAAAAAATCACTCTTAAGGCCTACTAACACTCGAGTTATTTACCAAACTCGCAACCCCTATTTTGGGATATTACAATTCTACCCCCCCTTAAAAATAATTTCGTCCTCGAAATTACTTATTAACGAACATTCGTACATTTCAATTTACCATATATCAATCACATATTCCCAATTATACACATATGCAAACATATTCAACCTCTTTCACATTTAGCATTTTCACATATGGCCACTTCTTCACAAGCATATCCAAGCTTAGATTCCATTACAGATGTCATACACATCAATGGTAAGATCAATTGCACATATTAAAATACTTACCGAAGCTTCAACTATATCACATCTCACTTAATTCAAATGGGAAAATACCAACTTATCTTATTCCTTGCAAATAGGAAGGACTTGTACTTACCCGAGCACTTAGCTTATGGTAATAAACATATTCCATCTTGTAAGTGATTCATGAATTCTCTAATATAACACATCACCGGCATTAAGCCTGCTAGGCATCGAAGCCTGAAATACACACCGGCACAAAGCCTGCTAGGCATCAAAGCCTGAAATATACATCGGCACAAAGCCTGCTAGGCATCAAAGCCTGAAATATACACCGGCACAAAGCCTGCTAGGCATCAAAGCCTGAAATATACACCGGCACAAAGCCTGCTAGGCATCAAAGCCTGAAATATACACCGGCACAAAGCCTGCTAGGCTGAAAGCCTGATATAGTATTATCACCATTTGAATCACATTACAAGCTAACCAAAATTATAAACCATATAATTTACATCACTTGTATTTATCACTTCAATAATATTTCATGATAGATAGTCTATCCACATATCGCTTGTACTTATCACTTGAGTAACATTTCATGATAGAAAGTCTATCCACAGTCGGCTTTCACTATATTTATAACCAGAATTCCAACATGTACACAAGGTCATAACTAACCTTAACAATATTCAATTGCTTATAGACTTACACTTTAAAACATTTTCAATTTCTGGTTCCAATACTCGCCGACACGATATTTTCCACACTGAGCACACGGACGGTCCCAATTTCCCATAGCTGGCTTAATCACATGAGCAAAACTTTCAACCTTCGGTCTTTTCCGAAGATCCTTAGATAATTTAGACAATTCAAAATTTCTCCCATCACGGTTCATATTCTTATCTCGATTTTATCTCATCGAGTTCTTAATCTCTTCAGCTATCTTAGCTTTTTCGACTAACACAGCAATTTCCCGTTCCTGTTGAGGAACTATCAACAGTCTCAGGCCGTCTCTTAATTCGTCCTTAAACCGAACACATCATTCATGTTTTGTAGACACTACTCTTCAAGCATATTGGCTTAACCTTAGGAATTCAGTCTCGTATTTCACCACAGACTTGTTCCATTGAACTAGTCCCAAAAACATATATCCTCTGAGCATCAATGTAATAAGTACTGACATACTTATTCTGGTATGTCATCTTGACATACTCCCAAATGGGGTCCTCTACTGTGACACTATCCCGAACCGTGAGCCACCACTGATACGTCTCGTCGCGAAGTAGCGTTACCATTTCTTTCACTTTTTTCTCTCAGGGTTTAGATCAAGCTCATCCACAACTCGCTTGGTTGTTTCCAACCGATATTCGACCGTACTGAGTGCCACTCCCGATACATTACAGAACAAATCCGCTCCATTGGCTCAAAGTCGCTCGGGAACAATTTTCGAGCTCTCATATTTCTCCCTCTCCAGCCACCATCTCTAATACTCGCAGCACTGTCCGCGGTAAAGCATTATTCCTCGTCTGATCTTGTTACTCATTATCAAGAGTTGGTGGTGGAGGTGATACCTTATTATCAACCCTTGACCCAATCTAACGAGTTCCGATACGGCCATTTTGCCTCGATCACGTCATCTAGAACTCAACTCTTATCTCTCAATCTGACTTAGAAAGTTTTATGCATTATAAATTTTGTTTCACTGATTATCCGCGAATAATTTTATGGAATAAAGTATTTTAGAAGTGGTTCTTTCGATCACACATAGGTTCGATTCAAGTTCGCTACTTCTAATTTAGAGAGTTACACACACAATTCATAAGCAAGGACACATTCATTCACTACACCTCTAGGGTCATTTCAGTTCTCAAGTCTTATGCACTTGTTTTTGAGTAGACTAGTCTTAGGGTTCGATAGCCCAAATTTTCCAATCTACAAGCCCAATTATGCCCATACAGTTCACATATTCAATATACCTCAATAGTCAGAGGTACTTACCAGGTGGACTTCGGGTCGGAGGTACAGGTGCCATGCCAGAACAAGCCCAAAATAGAAGTTCACATTTTGAAAAGCCCACTTTCGAAAACTATTTTCGAGCCCAAAACCTCAAAGCCGAGTTTTGAACCTTGCTCTGATACCAAAAACTAACACCCCAAACCCGGCCCATTAAATCCGACCGAATTTGGAATGCCACTGCGGAACACTTTCAAAAAACATTCTTACTAAAAAGGTAAACCGTTTAAAAATTTGTCGAGTTCGGTAAAACGCTTTTGTGACTTGTAATATTCTAAGTAAAAATCGAAGTTTATTATAAAAATATTGGATTCGAGCTTTGCTCGAGGAAATAAAATCGTTTGCAATCAACCTTTCATATTAGGGCATAATAATAACGATACTTAATAAATGGACTGAAATACTTTAGTG
Source organism: Gossypium australe (assembly GCA_005393395.2). Taxonomy (NCBI): domain Eukaryota; kingdom Viridiplantae; phylum Streptophyta; class Magnoliopsida; order Malvales; family Malvaceae; genus Gossypium; species Gossypium australe. The sequence goes on from CM016614.1 coordinate 80,197,143, forward strand.
GGCCTTATTACAATACACACTTAATCAAAATACGGATAATGTAAATATTTAATTCATTAATCAAGAGATTCCTTTGCATGAAAATCCACTTTTTGCATGGCCACCTTTGTATCCTCTCCGACCCGGTCCAAGCTTTACGCGCCACCTGAAAGGTTTAATAAAAATAGAGTGAGTCACCAAGACTCAGTGCATAGTTATACACATGTCCTCACATATGGGCTTGGCCCATAACCATTCAATCCATATATATATATAACATACAATTATAAATATGCAATTATGAATACACAATATTATAAATATGATTACGAATATACAATTACGAAGTCCAATCCACAAAGTGATCCACACATCTTTCTTTTGCACATTATTTCTTAAGGTCGTAGCCAAGCCACCGATCCCATAGGGATCCCACATATCTTTCAATTCACAAATCATCAAGCACGAATGCAGCACGAGGTTCGGATTAGACCTCTCACATAGTGTACACCCTTTTCTTCAATAGTCACATCACAAGTCTCATGCGTACGTATATGTACCATAGCAACATTTTGTACGAAACCAATATGTATATTTTATATATCATGGTCACATTTTACTCAGAACGATATACATCACATATCAATCACTTTATTTTACATTCATCAATAATCAATTATTATCGCAAATCACTGTAAGGTTAATATCATAACCTGATTATTCGATCACTTACCTTAGTATCCATACTTTTAGCCTTTATTTTGGCTAACATGCATAACATATTCGTTTACATAAAACAACACATACAACACATATAATGAATAACAAACAAGAGTACAGTGCGATAACTACGCACCTGACTATAGCGATATCCGATTTATCTATCACAATCTAAAGTCCCGAAACTTGTCTCATTTCTGACGATTTCCCTGGAGCAATTCAATTCCCGAAAAATTCCTTTGATGCTCCATAACACTTTCTACACACAAACAGAGTACATCACTGTAGCCTTATTCACATTCGGCCACCCTTTATAACCAAAGTTAATATTTGGTTATCATCACAACCCAAAATATAGCTTTTAGCCGAAAATAAGACTTCCTTACCTTGCTTATTGATCCCGAAACACCATTTGTTCCTGTCGATTAGCTCTCAAGGTATCGATAGTCCTATTAAAAACAAGGTTAGGGTAGGCTAATACACAAACTTATGAACAAAGGCCCTTAGCCGAAACTACAACTTATTTACCTTGATGTTCAAAATTTCGAGAGCTCTCTTAAAGTTCCTTCCCTCAACTACACAATAGAGCACACCAATATAGTCCTTGAAGGTTCGGCCACAAGTAAACTAGATTAAGGTTTCGGTTACCACATCTTAACACTCTTCAAAGCTGAAAATGGTCACCATGAGAGAAGCCTTCATTCGGCCACATAAGAGAAATAGTTTCAAGATCTCAACTTTTAAAACTCACCACAAGATTCGACAATGGTGTAATGGTGGAGGGATTTCGGCTAACCTTCCAAATGATGGTTATATAATCGGTTATGGTTTCCAAAGGCAGAGAGGCATTCGACTTCAGGAGGTAGAGATAGATTCGGGGTTGAAAGGGAACATAGAGGAAGATAAATGAGGAAGATCGGCACTTAATCCCCTCCCCCTTTCGAAACTGAGAACAAAATAAGCTTCCCCTAGGAGTCTCCCTAATCTGGCCATGCTCAAGGCAAAGTTAAGGAAAAATTATTTCAAGAAGTCAGCCATGCACATTTGGAGGAGAACTAAAAACAAACTAGGAAGATTTAGCTATGCTCTTCAAAGCTCAAGGCTGATCAAAAGCTCCCCAAAGCTTCATTTGGTCAAAACAATTGCAAAAATCAGAAATTTTGGCACTTTTTGCTACTAGGAGGCCGTCCATGAGATGCCTAGGAAAGAAAATTTCCCCCCCATTCGGCCATGCTCCCCACGCCAAAAGACCATCACCAATCTCAATATTATTATTTAATAAAAGTCTTCATTCTAACCTATCCTCCCTCACCTTCAAATAATATAACAACATAATTAAACTACTCCATAATTTCCAACAGCCATATATTTACAACCCCTATGCCACATGCTTCTATTCCCCAAGGCCAAGACCCATGCTCATTGAAAAAGAAAGGAATAATACTTTGTTTATTCCTTATTCCTTTACCACATAAACTAACCTAACAAATAAAACCCATACCTCACCATAATAAAATAACTAACAATAAATAAAATAAAAGAATAATGCTCCCATGTTTAAAAATAAAGCAAACAAGCAGAATTTTTTAAACTGCATGCACGCATGCTGCATGCATTAATTACCCATGCAGCTACAAACTCCCACGCCGGTCTCAAAAAGAAAGACCCAGTTGCAACCCCCAGGTCTCGAACCCGAGACCTGGAGAAAAGTCCTCCATGCCCCAGCCACTCGGCCCTTGCGCGTTTCATGCGATAATCTCATCAGAATTTCTTTTAAACCTTACCTTGCCAGTTCCCTTCACTTTAGCGCTAAAATAAAAATAAAGCGCCTTATGCGCGATTTCCAGGACTCGAACATGAGTCTTTCAAGTCGTGGTTCTCCAGCAAGGTCCTTGGCCACTCGGCCACTTAGAATTTCATGACACGAAAGCATCACATTTTCTTTTAAGCCTTACTCCGGTGGCTTCTTCATTTTAACGCTAGGAGCTAAAAATAAAAAACATCTGCGCCCCCAATGGGACTCGAACGCTCGACCTCGAGAGGCCCCCATGCTGCAAGTGTCTCAGCCACTCGGCCAGGCGCCTTTTTGTGATTCAAATCACCTCGATTTCTTTTTAAGGCCTCCTTATGCAGCGCCCTTTTACAAAATAAAAATGTCTTTTGCTGCGCCTAAGACTCGAACCCTCGACCATGCTAGGCGCCAAACCTTAAGTGGCACACAGAAGCCACTTTGCTACCTGGACTTTCATGTCCAAAACTTTACAAAATTTATTATTAAGGCCTCCTCAGCCAAATTTCACTTTTAGCCCAAAATCTTCAAAATTTTCCAAAATAGTCCTTTTTTATCCTCGGGCTTTAGGGACTCCAAAAACACATAAAAATCACTCTTAAGGCCTACTAACACTCGAGTTATTTACCAAACTCGCAACCCCTATTTCGGGATATTACAGGATCAAAGTGTAAAGTATTGAAATGTTACAAGTTGAAAATGAATTATATTATGACATGGTATGCGTTGATCTTGTGAAATATGATATTATGCTATAAAGATGGAAAGATTATAGAATGTATGTGATCAAGAAAAAAGCTGTAAGCATGTATAGGTGATGGTATACAGGATAAGCCCATTTGAACTTAGTGAATAGCTAAGATACAAATGACATGTCATTAGGGTTAGGGCGTAGCAGGCTTTGTGCCAATGTATATTTAGTAGGCTTCGTACCGGTGCATATTTAGCAGGCTCCGTGCTGGTGTTTTCAATAGCAAGCACTCTATGTTGGTGTCTTATTTAGCAGGTACTATGTACCGGTGATGTATACTGTACTGATGGCTTGAGGTCTTGCGTGTGTTGCAAATTCTCTGAAGCTTGTGTGAGGAGCATCGTGTATCGGTGAATGTCCTTATGTTAGCTCATATGAGAATTAACCTCCTATGTATCCAAAGTCCATTTACTATTGTTCTCCGATTAAAATAGTTAACTATCAAAATGGGAATGGAATAGAAACATACGAGGATATATATCTTGATAAATTATTATTGACATGTTATGTTTGGTTATATGAAAATATATATATGAAATGGTTATATGAATCAGTTATATAAAAATAGATATATGAATGGAACTTTGGATTTAAAAATTTGCAACGAAATGAGAGTTTTAGATGTGTTTACTTGTAAGGTTTATGACATGATAAAATTATATGTTTTGTATATGTAGACTCACTAACCTTATGAGATTGTGGTGTTTATAGGAAGTAAATGAACTCATGACCTTATTTATGAAATTAATTGCAAAATGTTTTAGTTATTGCAGTTACAGTAAGTTAAAGTTTACGTTTAATACAGACTTACTAAGCTTTACGTAAGCTTAGTTTGGTTGGTTTTCTTCTTAGTAAATCATCGGACACTTGCAGTCAATTGGAGCTTCATTGGAGATCACACTATCCGTAAACTCTTTTGATAGTTATTTGTTAAATTTGGTTAGTTATAAGTGGCATGTAAATAGGGTTTTGATATATATATATATATATATATGTTATAAGCATTTTGGTTACTTGTTGTGCACTTAAAAATATGGTGTATGTGTTGTGGTAAGTCCTATTTAGTAAATTGTTTGGTTATGGTTGTGATGGTGGATGTATATGGTGATATCTAGATGCATTCAAATGTTTATTTTTGTATGTTTTGGTTAATATGCAATTCAAAATGTTTGAAGCTTGATGAATGGTCAAATTGTATATGTTAGGTTATGCATTTGGAATAAGGTTTTTGAACATTTAAAGGTTTGGTTTGTCGATCAACTTTGATATTTTCTATCTAAAGTTTAAATGATGTTTGAATGAAACCAAATTGTGTACATGTATTGATTGAATGGTTGTTGTATATATGTTTAAAATGTGGTGCCAATGAGAGCATATTGGTTATGCACTTAGGTTTATTGTGAATTGGTATGTTTTAGCTTGTTTAAGTACAATTTCGATAGGTTTAATTGTTGGTTATTGCATAGTTTGAAGCATAATCATTTGGATGTGAAATGGCTTGCTTTTGAAGGTGTTTTTGGGCACACACGGCCTATGACATGGGCTGTCACATGGTCGTATGCCCCACTCGGTCATATGACATGACTATATGATCCTTTAATTTTTGGTGAAGGAATTGTCCACACTGTCTTAGAGAGTTACAAGACCTGACGACATGGCTCGGGTCAACGATCACACCGGGTATAGGGTGTTACACCACTTATCATCAAATTGAACTTAGACAAGCAATAAGCCAATATTTTCTTGTCATAATTTCGCTATATATGCAAAATATGAAAGACAAAAACGCAAAAGATATAACACTAAAAAGTGAAATTAACTTTATTTATTTATTCATCATTCAAATACATAGAAAATAGTTATATGTTTACTACAATATGGACACATTTCCCAACATGAAGGACCAAATAGATAGAAATGAATAAGCAAGAGAAATGGGTCACATTCACAAATGAATGTGTTTTCTCACTGAGTATTAAACAGGGTCTATTTCTCCTTTGATTTAAGCACATCAAACATGGATCAATAAATCTGGAAATATTAAACCAAGAATTAAGCACTCATAATTAAGTACAATATCTAAGTATTTATTTCGTAAAATAAAAATCAAAAGACAAAATCTATTATAGGGTTCATCTCCCCTAGGTATTTAAAAAATTAGTTCATTCTTGCAAATAAAAACAACCAAGAAACATATAACCAAAAGAAATAAAGAAACTCGTTATAATCTCCTAAGAAATCAACTTGGAATCTTCGATCTTGATAGAAATCTGCTTCAGAATCGGCTTCAATGGTATTTTTCGAGTTGCTTTCTTGAATATTCTATGATGGCTCACTCCTATCTTCTTATTGTTGTCATATATATGTCTTAAAATGCTTAAAAGACCTAAAAAATTGACGCGACTTACCACATGGCTGTGTAGTAGGCCATGCGGAATGGGTCAGCCCATTTGGCTCTTATAGCTTTATCTGATTTTTTGATTTTCACTCCTTTTGCTCCCAAATGCTTTATCAAGCATAAAAACATGAATTCAAAGGATTAGGAGCATAAAATTCACAATTAACATCAAATAATCATCCAAAAACACAGTAAAAATTAGATTAAAACATGTTACTTTTAGCACTTATCATAGAACAAAATAGATAGAAAAGAATGGAAATGATTAAGTAAAAGAAATGGGTCACATTCACAAATGAATGCGTTTTTCTCGCTGAGTACCCAAAATTTTTTATGAGGGCTTTAGAAGATTTACAAGCATGATTGGAAGAGTTATAAAATATGTTACAATCATTAGCAAAAAGAAAATGATTGACCGATGGGGCATTTCTAGATATCTTGATACATGGAATGGATCCAATTGCTTCAGCTTTCTGAAGCAAGAGTGAGAGGATATTCATGCAAAGGAAAAACAAATGGGCTAAAAAGGGATCACCTTGACAAAGGCCTCTAATCGAGGAGAAACTTTTAGAAAGCGAGACATTGACTATAGAATGATGGGAGACTATAGAAACACATCGATAGATTAAGTTCATCCATCTCTAATCTAAACCTATTCTTTATACGAAAATGGTAAAGAAATCCCAATTTTTCCTACCAAATGTCACCCGTGTGGCTCAAGGTTAATCTCTAAAAACAGGGCTCTAGAAGGTTCTTTTAGAGAATTAGTCGGTGGGATCAATTTTCCAGGTAATTATATATGTTTTTGAAAAAGTATATTTACAATTATTTTTAAATTTATCAAAATTGAAGTGGTAATTAGCTTCAAACTCAAAAGTTATACTTGCTGACATATCAAACATTTAGTTACATATTCAACAATATACCATTTCATTCCCGGCCACCAGTACATTTTTTTCAAATCATTGTACATTTTATTACTATCAGGATGAATAGACATGGTACCATTATGAGCTTCATTCAAAATCTTCTGTACAAAATCTGAATTCTTCGATACACATATCCTATCTCTGAATAACAGACACCATCAGATGAAATCTGAAATTCTGAATCAGAACCCAACTCACACTGTACCCTTTTAGCTTGTAGTTCATCATCATCTTTCTGAGCTTCACAGATCTGTCATAGAAATGTAGGTTTAGCTTTTAATTTAGCTATGAATGAACCATCCTTTGATAATGATAACCGGGGTTCATTTCCCGTAAAGTAAACAATGATTTTCTGCTTAAAGCATCAGCAACCACATTGGCCATTCCCGGATGATAATCAATAACCATGTCATAATCTTTTAACAGTTCAAGCCACCTACGCTGCCTCAGATTCAAATCTTTCTGCGTCATCATATATTTCAAACTCTTGTGATCTGTGAATATGTGACAGTTTTTACCAAACAAGTAATGCCGCTAGGTTTTCAATACAAATATAATAGCTGCTAGTTCCAAATCATGTATCGAGTAATTTCTTTTATGTGGTTTTAGCTGTCTAGAAGCATAGGCTATCACTTTACCTTCTTGCATCAAAACACAAACTGGACCATTTAACGATGCGTCATTATAAATTACAAATACCTTACTCGATTTAGGCTGAACTAGTACGGGTGTTTCAATTAATAAGGTTTTCAATCTATCAAAACTCTGCTGACATTTATTAGACCACTCGAATTTCACATCTTTTTGTAACAGACAAGTCATCGGAGAGGCTATCATTAAAAACCCTTTTACAAACCTCCGATAATAAGCAGCTAGTCCCAGAAAACTTCTAACTTCAGATACATTCTTCAGTGGTTTCCAATTAACAATTGCTGAAATTTTATTTGGATCCACTCTAATACCTTCAGCAAATACTATATGTCCGAGAAAACAAACTTCCCGTAGCCAAAATTCACATTTACTGAATTTGGCATATAATTGTTTCTCACGCAGAGTTTGCAACACTATTCTCAAATGATCAGCATGTTGATTTTCATCTCGAGAATATATCAAAATATCATCAATAAATACCACTACAAACCTGACTAGATACGGCCTAAAGATTCTGTTCATCAAATCCATAAATACTGCAAGTGTGTTTGTCAATTCAAATGACATCACAAGAAACTCATAATGTCCATATCTGGTTCTGAAAGTTGTTTTTGGCACATCCAAATCTTTTAGCTATAGCTGATAGTAACCAGAACAAAGATCAATCTTTGAAAATACAGTGGCACCTTCCAGTTGATCAAACAAGCCATCAATACGAGGCAGTGGATACTTATTCTTTATTGTGAATTTATTGAGCTGTCTGTAATCAATACACAGTCTTAATAATCCATCTTTCTTCTTTACAAATAGAACCGGTGCACCCCAAGGTGAAAAACTGGGTCAAGCAAAGCCTCTATCAGTCAATTCTTGCAACTGTGCTTTTGATTCTTTTAACTCTATTGGGGCCATTCGATAAAGTGCTATAGATATAGGAGTTGTTTCTGAAACAAGATCTATAGAGAACTCCACTTCTCTAACCGGTGGTAATTTGTGTAATTCATCCGGAAATACATCAGGAAACTCACAAACAACAAGCACTGATTTAATCTTCGACTCATATACTTTAGTGTCTAACATATAAGCAAGGTAAGCATCATACCTTTTTCTGATATATTTCTGTGCTGATATAGTCGAAATCACATTAGATACCCCATCTAATTTATCAGGTTCAACATGGAGTAACTCACCATTCTAACACTTTAACACAATGTATTTCTGTTTACAATTCACCACTGCATCATGTTGAGTTAGCCAATCTATTCCCAAAATTACATCAAATTCATCAAAGGGCAGTAGCATCAAATCAGCCGAGAAACAATAACCCTTTACCATCAATGGACAGTTTTTACAAGCTTTATCCACCATAACATACTGTCCTAGGGGGTTCGAAACTTTAACCACAATTTCAGTGAATTCAACAGGTAAATTTTGAATAGACACTAAATTTGTGCATATGTATGAATGTGTTGAACCAGGATCTATCAAAGCAGTAATTTCAGTATTAAGTAGAGAAAATGTACCAATAATGACGTCTGGTGCAGAGGCATCCTCTTTTGCACGTATAACATATGTTCTTACTTGTGCTCGTGCCTCATATTTAATTGTTGAATCTTTTGTAGCACTCCGACTATCACTGACATTTTCAGGGTGTCGGGTTGGTCTACCTCTCGAACTAGGATTGCTTGGCTTTGAAGTCTGATCAGTATCTTTTCAATCCTTTCCGGACAATCATTAAGAAAATGTTCAAGGGAACCACATTTATAACATGCTCCACTTCTCAAACGACACCCAAAATAAAATTTATTACAATGTTAAAACTTTGATTTGGGGTTACCAACACTTCCAACACTTGTTACTGACGGAGACGAAGATCTCGGGTTAGAGCGTAGAGAACCTCGTTCTTTTTTAAAATATCCATAGATGCGGTAAAATGATCATAGTATTTTTCTTAATTTTTTGAAGTAGATAATTGTGACTTGCCCATAAATCTTTTACTAGAAATCTAGGTTTCTCTCTCTACTTGTTTCTTTTCTTTACTTAATTCCCCGGCTTTGTGTGCTCGATCGACTAGTACCACAAATTCCCTAAATTCAAGAATTCCAATCAATAGCTTGATATCTTCATTTAATCCTTCTTCAAAACATTTACACATGTCAGCCTCAGTCAGAACCCATTCTCTGGCATACTTGCTCAATCTAACGAATTCTCGTTCGTATTCAGATACTATCATACTTCCCTGTTTGAGCTCTAAAAATTCTTTCTTTTTCTGATTCAAAAATCTCTAATTAATGCACTTCTTTCTAAATTTTGTTTGGAAGAATTCCCATGTAACATTTTTCCTCAATACAACAGAAATCAAAGTATTCCACAACTAATAACCTGAATCTTTTAACAATGATACGGCACATTTCAAACACTCTGCTGGTGTGCATGATAATTCATCTAAAACCCTGATAGTATTTTCCAGCCAAAATCCAGCTCTCTCTAGATCATCATTAGCTGTTGCTCTGAATTCTTCTGCCCCATATTTATGGATTTTATCTACCAGAGGCTTACCATCTAACAGGTTCAACACCTTGTGGCATGTCAGAAACCGGTTGAGGAGCAGGAGGACAAGGTTGTTGTACAGCAGGATTTGTTCTTAAAAATTCTGTGAATCACTCATTCATCATTTGGAAGAACGCTTCTTTTACCTCATCGCATTGGCCCTCAGATGCGGGCCTTCTACTACTAGATGCATCTCTTTGTACTGAAGCTTAAGCAATGCTCTCAGCTTCCTCGGATTTAGCTCTTGTAACATCCTGAATTAATGGGCCTGTGCATTTTGGTGTTGTATGTTTAATGGGTTAGTTTGAGAATTAGAGGTGCGAATTGGGCTCAGGTTTGGCTAAGGCCTCGGTTAAATTTTCTGTTGGGGCACTACAGGGTTTAAAGGTATGTATCTGTGTTTAAAATGTCAAAATGGGCTTGTGGCCCAAAGTTGGGTGGCGCTACAAAGGAACAGAGGGTGGCGTCACTAGTGGATGGAGAGGGCCCAAGGTTGGCCGCTTGGAGCCCAAGCTTTTGGGCCAATTTCGACACTTAAAAGGGAGCAATGGGGGACAGCATCAAGGCTGGAATTTAGGGGATTTTAATGTTTTAATATGTGGATATTAAAGCTGATAAAGGAGGGAGGAGTTGGTGCTAATTAGGCCTCTTTTGGATGAGTTAGTAGATTAAGATAAGGAAGAAAGATAGGAGTTATCATTTGGTTGCAGAGTTGGCCGAAAATCAAACACGGGAGAGGGGGGAGAACCGGTTTAGTATGGCAAGGGGTGTGTCGAAAATTTGAAGGCCATCTCATTTGTTTTTCTTTTCTCATCTTTTCTCTTCCAAAAGATGAAAATCACCACCTTCCTCACCCATTCTTTTTCTTTGAAATTTCCTTTTAGCCGAATCTCCTGACCCCCCCATTGTTATTCTTCTCCCATTCACTAAAAGCCGAAACTTTTCCATTCTTTTCCTTCTTCTGTTGAAACTTCTTCCTAGCCGAAATCTCTAAGGCTCTTTTTGTTTTCTTTTCCTAAGCCAAAACCGAAACTCCTCATTCAGTTCTTCTAAAAGCTGAAAACGCATCAGCCCTCTCTTGTTTATCTTTTCTAGGATTTTCTTAAAAGTTGAAATTCCTAGATCTCTAATCTTCTACGCTTCGATCTTCTTTTGTGATTGCCGAATCTTTCTGCAAGGGGTAGCCGAAACCTTCTGTAGAGGTAAGTGTCGGTTGTGCTATTTTTCCAATCTTTTCTGGATTTTAGAGACTATAGCCGAATGGCTACATGGTGGACTGATCTTGTGTTTTCTTTCATGGGCGACCTTCCGGGATTTGAAGGAGATCTAATCGCCTAGGTTTCTAAGTTGGTAGCACTCGAATCATACTACTTTTAGGATTCAATCGATCTAGGTAAGGAGATCTATCCAACTAAGCGTGTTAATCTAAGCAAATATTAATTCTTGGCCGATTGTAGGGGGAGCCTTGTCTTTGCGTTCTTTCGATTTTTGAGCAGAGTCGTAGACAGAGAACAATGGTTCTGATTAGCGAGAGTATAGTACTACGTGTTATCAGGTGTGTAATTTCTCACACCATCTCTGTTGTCTGTTAGTTTATATATGAAGCTGTTTATATTCTGTTAAATGCTGAAATCCCGGCATGGTTGTTGAAAACCCGTGGAGGGTAAGGGCGACTCATCAGGTTAGTGATATCGGTGATTTTCATTGAGTAAAATGATTCTGCTAAGTTGTTATGATATACATGCATGTCGTTTTCTATGTTTGCTCGGGGTTGGGCGTTAGATGTATATCAAAGGGGAAGTGTTATGTTGTAGTGGCTCTGCCACAATCTGTTGTAGTGGCTCTGCCACGATCTGTTCTGGTGACTACGTCACAAATCTGACGATGAGCAGCTAACTGCAGCATGACTGCCATCGGTGGTGTGTAGCGGTGAGGGTGATTGTAGAAATCCCCATTGGTGTGATTGGCAGGTAAGGGTGGTGTGTAGCGGATGGATCTAGGATTGGGATGGGCTTTGCTTACTTCTAATATGTGATATTCTGTTATTCTGTTCTGTGGGGCTAAGGCCCAGTCTGATGGTGCAAGAGGGGTTGCACCCTGAGTCTTGTGACTCACCCCATTGTTTAACATTTTTTTTCAGGTAGCACTTAGTGCATCGGACCGGGCTGGAAAGGAGCGCAAGGTGGCCACGCATGGATTCATTTGGATGCATTAAAGTACGTTGTTTTAGTTATTTTCCCATCATGTTTTCAATTAGTTTGGTTTTATATTTTATTGTAATAAGGCCACTGGCTACTGTTTATTGGTTTTATGTTTTCGATTTTCAGGTTTTCATTCACTTAGACTTTATGATTAATTGAAACTAAGGCATGTGTTAAAATAATAACATTCAAAGGCAAAATTTTGGTTTTTATTCATTAAGGTCTTAATTAAAATTTATTTCTTTCACAAATTATCAAATTATATTTTTTCCCGCATAAATGTTTAAACTATGTTTTTCAAAAAAAAATGCGACATGTTTTATAAAATCTTCTTAGTGACATGCCAGATCCGGTCGGGGTGTTTGGGCCGAGTTTGGGGTGTTACAGCTCTAGCTTGGTTAGATGACATTACTATATGAAAAACATGTTTAAAATGGCCAGGAGATATCACACTATTTCAAATTATATAATGGCATGTATAGCTAAACTCGTACTTGCTATGTTAGTCCAAGATTCGGCTAAATCGTAGCTCTAATACCAATAAATGTAACACCCCTAACCCGTACCTGTTGCCAAAACAGGGTTATAGAGCATTACCAGAGTTTACAGTTAAATTTCAGTTAATTTATATCATTTACTATTCATTTCAAAAACTCAATCACAATCAATCATAATATCCCTCATATGTGTCCTCGAGGCCCAAAATATATATTAGAATCAAGTCAGGACTAAACCAGGATCACAAATTTTTTTTTGCGAAATTTAAAAATATTTCTCATGTACAGAGGTCACACGCCCATGTGAGTAGGCCATGTGGCTCACACAGGCTGGTGATATGCCCATGTCTCAGGCCGTGTGGGCATTCGATGTGAGGCATACAACCATGTCCCAACCCGTGTCCTTACCCATGTAACTCTCTAACTTGTGCCACACGGCCTACCACACGCCCGTATGCTAGGCCGTGTGGTTAATTTAATTTTCACAAATTAGGTGCAGGTTTTACACCGCCGAGACACACGCTCGTGTTCTAGGCCGTGTATCTCACACAGTTGAGACACACACCGTGTCTCTGCCCGTGTGCCCAATTCTGAGCATTCTATTTCTCAATTTTAAGATGCAAGGGGCACACAGCCAAACCACAAGCCCATGTGCCAGGTCGTGTGTCGCACGCGGTCAAGACACACGCCCGTGTGTCTATCATTGTGGACAAAATAAGGCCATTTTCCAAGCCTTATTTCTCACCCATTTTACTTTGCACCTACAACATCTCAAACCAATCCGCAATCCAACAATACAGAGTCCTGTGGTGGCTGAGAGGGATTACCTTTGGTTTCCTCTTTTCCTCTCTACTCAGCTTATACCCTCTATTATTGCCTCCAGATCTTCACACTTAGGGCTTCCTACTTTGGCTTTTTATAAGCTTTTCTTCCTAGGGTAACTCCAACAGCCCACGATATCTTCTCCTATTTTTTAGGCAGATTTTTCTGGTACAAATAGAGTTGGGCTGAGACTGGTATGCATGGAGTGTTGACTCGGTCATCTTCCTGAAATTGACATGGCATTCGTGTTGGCAAACTATCCAACCTTTTGCCCTGGCAAACCTTCACTTATTTATTTCTTTCTCCACGTCCTACACCTACCAAACCACCAAACACAACCCTTCCACACGTAATTAAAAGTATCTAACATATAAACACAGCCCAAGCTCATAATGCAATGATAAAAATGCTAATAAAATGTCCTACAATGCCACTAAATGTACCTAAGTACAAGCAATTATCTAAGTCTAAAGACATGAAATATAACTCTTTTCAAGAGTTATTGCACATCAAACATGGATCAATAGTCTAGAAATATTAAACCAAAAATTAAGCACACGTAAGTAAATACAATATCTAAGTATTTATTGGGTAAAATAAAAATCAAAAGAAAAAATTCATCATAGGGTTCATCACCCCTAGGTATTTTGAAAATTAGTTCATGCTTGCAAATAAAAACAACTAAGAAACAATATAACCAAAAGAAATAAAGAAACTCATGATAATCTCCTAATAAATCAACTAGGAATCTTCAATCTTGACGGAAACCTACCACATGGCCCTATGGCTCACACTGTCGTGTGGAAAAGGTTAGCCTGTGTGGCTCCTATAGCCTATTCTGATTTTTTTTATTTTCACTTATTTTGCTCCCAAATGCTCTATTAAGCATAAAAACGTGAATTTAATAGATTGAAAGCATAAAATTCATAATTAACATCGAACAATCATCCAAAACTGCATTAATAATGAGATTAAAACATGTTACTTTTAGCACTTATCATAGAACCAAATAGGTAGAAATGAATGGAAATGATTAAGTAAGAGAAATGGGTCACTTTCACAAATGAAAGCGTTTTCTCGCTAAGTAACTGAAATTTTTTATGAGAGCTTTAAAAGATCTACAAGCATGACTGGAAGAGTTAAAAAAATATGTTACAATCATTAGCAAAAAGATAATGATTGATCAACAATGGTAAAGAAATCCCAATTTTTCCTACCAAATGTCACCTGTGAGGCTCAAGGTTGATCTCTAAGAACGGGGCTCTAGAATGTTCTTTTAGAGAATTAGTCGGTGGGATCAATTTTCCAAGTAATTATATATGTTTTTGAAAACATATATTTACAATTGTTTTTAAATTTATCAAAATTGAAGTGGTAATTAGCTTCAAACTCAAAATTTATACTAACAATAGCTAAAACAGTTTTAACTGTCTGATTTTCTAAATAACAATCCCACATAAATCACATAATGCAAGGTCAAGTTTGTACAAAAGTACTCAATCGTTAATTTTATGTGAGTTAGAATTTTGGTGATAAAGAAAATGATTAGACAAACAGAGAGATGTGTTATTTCCACTAATATCTTAAATAAGGCAATCCAATGCTTACCACTAGACTTTGGCAACCAATGCAAGCAAAGTAAAGGTTGAATTTTGGCTTCTCAAATTAGGTTTGAGAAATATGAAATTATTGTGTGCGATTTTTTAATTTTTACTATGTGCGATTGTTGTATGTGGATTTTATCCGGTTATATTTTATACATCCATTCACTTATAGTTTGTATTGATTTAATTTTATGTTGTTGCTCAAAGTTGTAATTGTAATTGTATTGTACTTGTAAGCCCTCAAAAAGATTTATATTTAATATATAAATTTATACTTGATGCACACACAAAATATAAATTTATGCAATATCAAAAAATCAAATATCACATCATTAGAAATATTAGAAATGAAAATAAGTGCATTGAATTATACATTGACAGTACATCAAATATTAGCCCCTAATATATTGTTTGTCAGCATATAAATTTAACCTTAAATCTTAAAAGTTTAATTATTTGTATCTACTTGGAAAGTTGATTATTCATAGGTATATAAATTGGGAAAGAATACACTTATATTATTGTAAAACTAAATTAGTTTTAAACATTTTCATAAATCTTTCTACCATTAATAAACGGATGGGCGTTTGGTACACTAACAGTCTACTTTTTTTTTATTCTACACGTAGTCTCAAAAACTTGACACGTGTCTAATTTTTTAAAACATTTATTTTTAAATAATTTACTATACCCTTATAGGTCACTTGTCAGCCACTTGACCCTGCTTGTACCAAATAATTTACCTTAATATTTTAACAATTTAATTGTTATATATAATATTTATATTATGCATGCTAAATTTTTAATAAATTAAAAATATCTAATAATGTATTCAACCATTAAATATATATCAATAAAGATGATTTTTTTTCTAATATAATAGAGATATTAAAATTATTTAAAATTTTACCTACATAATAGATTAATAAAAACAACCCTCAAACTATTTAAGTATTAATTATAGAAAGATAAAAGAGAACATATAAGATTACACTAATTTTAGATTAATATAAGTGAGCACTGACCATATATGTATATTATAAATATTATAAAAGCCTTACTGTTTATTCTTTTCTAATCAAATTTCAACATTTCAACACTTCACTTTAAAGATTGAGATGCCAATTTCCCCTGGCCATTGAAGTTTTGAAGAGAAAAAAACGTGGGCTGCCAACACCAAGCTAATCTCTTTTATAAAGATATTTGGCTAAATGGTTGTTTAAGTAAGATGTAAATTTTGAATTTTATAGATAGAAAAATAATATTAAAAGAGTTTGAGTTTCATGTACAAGCCCGTTTTGCTTGGCCCATACACCAATAAACCAAAAACAAAACCCATTATAACCAAATACAAAAACAAACTCAAGCTCAATTGCCAAAACCCAATCAGCCTGCTAACCTAACAAGCCCAATACCAAACAGAAAAGACAACAACTTAGTGAAGAAAAATCCTAGGTGCGCCGCACCTAGGGTGTCGGTCTTCTGCCCTCTGCCTCTGTCGACCGCCACTGTCAGAGTCTGTCACCGCCCCACTTGCACCGCCACTGGCACCTGCACAAAAGAAGAAATGACAGATATTAAATGGATGTAAAAGTTCAGGCTATAAAAGCCGATTAAACTCTTTGTAAAAAGGGGATTTTTTTATCAATACAAAAAAAAAACAGATTCGAATAAGAGAAAGAAAATCAAAACACAATAAACCAAAGATTAACCACCAATAAAAGGCAGAGATTAAAACACCAAAAGCAAGCATTCGAAAAGAACAAACCACGAGCAAAAGTTCTTTTATTTTCCGTCTATTTAGAAAAGAACAACTTAGTGAAGAAAAATCAAGGCAATATTCTGTATTTAGAATTTCGAGAAATCGTGCCTTAACGTGCTGGGTTTCGGTTTTTCGCTTGGCCAAATTATCGAATATCCTTTTGATATTTTCAATGCATGAGTCTCGGGAATCATGAGATGATCTTGGATTCAAAGATTTAAATTATCGTGTCATAATGTGCTGGATGTGATATTTTATTCTTTCGGAGCGAGAGAATCTTAATATCCGATTCGAGGAAATTCAGATATTTTTAAAAGAGATCGTATTTTTAAAATCTTTTCAAATTTTCAACATTAAGACGTTAACTAATCAATTAGGTACTAATTTTGGGCGTATCGAGGGTGCTAACCCTTCCTCGTGCGTAATCGACTCCCGAACCCGTTTTCTGGATTTCGCAGACCAAAAATCATCGTTTTAATAAATTAAAAATTTTATTGGAATGATTGAATTACGAGAAAAAAGATTGATGGCGACTCCCGTTTTTTATTTTCATTTTCAAAAATCTAAGTCGACCTCCGTTTCAAAAAAAATGATTTCTGACATTTCATTTACGAATTCAATTTTAAGTATAATTAATGTCTACTAATGAGAGATTTTAAGAAAAAAAAAACAGTAATATGCGGCGATGCGAACTAACTAAATTCATTGAAAAAAAGAAGCCCAAATTTGCTGAAAAAAAAAAAACAACAAACAAACATTGACAAGGACAACTTTTGGTACATTTTCCACGTAGAATGTAAGATCAAGTAACGCGCCATGCAAGCCAAATACGAATGAGTCATAATCATAAAGTCAGCGGTTGGAAAACAGAAAAATTCGTTAATTACAGCCATGATATCATATCATATGGCAGAAAACTATGACCAACACAACCTCCAATAAAGTCTAATCCTAATTTCTTAAATACTCTCTATAAATACAAATTTAGCCACAAGCTCTTTCTTCACCACCCTTTCACTTTCTTCTTATTAGATATCTTGTGTATTTAACTCTAGTTTTTGTTTTCGGTAGTGAACAGAGAAAATGGTAACAGCTGCAATATTTAGAGCTGCTGCTACGGTGATGCTGCTGGTTTTGAGCTTCAGCGCATGCCAAGCACAGCTTTCTTCTACGTTTTATGGTGACACATGCCCCAATGCACTCAGTACCATTCGCACATCCATCAGATCCGCCATTGCAAGAGAACGTAGAATGGCTGCATCTCTTATTCGGCTTCATTTCCATGATTGCTTTGTTCAGGTACTTGTTTAATATGTTTATACTCGTACGTATATTACAACAAATTTCAATTGCATGCGTGGATTGTATTAAATGGAGTGCTTGCTTTGCTTTGCTTTGCTTTATTCAGGGTTGTGATGCTTCAATCTTACTGGGCAATTCCCCTTCCATCACAAGCGAGAAGTTCGTAACTCAATAATAACTCTGTAAGAGGCTTTGAAGTTATAGATGAGGCTAAATCTGCAGTTGAAAACGTATGCCCTGGGGTTGTATCTTGTGCCGACATCCTTGCCGTCGCTGCCAGGGATGCCTCTGAATACGTGAGTCAATATCGCTATTCCCCGCGTACATATATATATATGGAGAGAGAGAGAGAGAAAGAGAGAGATCAGTAATACGTTAAATATTCTACTTAAATTTTTCATATTTAATTAATTCTAATTGATTAACATGATCTCCTGGAACAATCAGGTAGGTGGTCCCTTGTGGACAGTGAAGCTTGGAAGAAAAGATTCAACCACTGCAAGCGCCAGTCTAGCTAGCAGAGACCTTCCTCGTTTCGCAGATGGTCTTCACAGGCTTATCGATCTCTTTGAAAGCAAGGGCCTTAGTGAAAGAGACATGGTTGCTTTGTCAGGTTTGGGCACAACTAATCCTTTTAATACCATTTCATTTTCCTTACTAAACAAACAGTACTGACAACTGAGATAATTAACTTAAACCATTTGTGGGTGCAGGTTCTCAACCATTGGACAGGCGCAATGCGTGACATTCAGGGATAGGATATACAGTAATGGAAGTGACATTGACGCTGGGTTTGCCAGCACTCGCAGACGCAATTGTCCAGCTACTTTCCCCAACGGAAATGGAAATTTGGCACCACTTGATTTGGTCACACCAAATTCCTTTGACAACAACTACTTCAGGAATCTACTGCAAAAGAAGGGTCTTCTCCGGTCGGATCAAGTGCTGTTCAGTGGTGGATCCACAGATAGCATAGTCAACGACTACAGCAGGAACCCTTCAACTTTCAGATCCGATTTCGCTTCCGCCATGATCAAGATGGGAGATATCGAGCCTCTGACTGGTTCTGCAGGGATCATAAGGAGGATTTGCAGCCGTGTTAACTAGTTCAATTATCTGTTTCTTTTCCTATTCATAGTCCTCTTTTAAGTGTTTAAAGTTGTTGTAATGCTTCTTTCCCATACCTTCGTAGTTTTGTTGCAAGACCTAGTAAGGAGGATTTTGCAGCCATTTTATTTTTCATATACTTGTACGTTTATATATGTAATTTATTAACGAGGAAGGAAATGCCTATGTCAATTTAAAATAAATTTGTTTTACAATCTTTTATATAATTTTCTTTTTAAAAAGGTTTTAGCAAAAGAAAGCATAAAGTAGAAATAATTGAAATGAATGAAGTCCAAAAAACAGTACCGTGCAAGTAATTAAAGGATTAGTAAATTGAATAGAATAATAAGTCAAACACTGCTCTCTCGCAATCTCCCAAAGAAATAGGTTTGCTGTGGTTGGGTATTGAGTAGGGCGGTGACGAAGACAACTATGGAAAAGGATGATATCTCTCTACTGGAAGAAGAATTGGTGCATCTGACAGTCAAAAGCTCGCTGGTGGTTCCCAATGGAAAGTTGACTCTCTTAGGGACGTTATGGACTAGGAAAACCTACAATCCAGATAGCTTTCGAGCCTAATTAAAGAGTATATGGAAAACAAGAAAGAAAATTGAGATTAAAATTACTGGTAAAAACTTGTTCATGGTTGAATTTGAAGATGAGGAGGATTTGGAATTAATATTGGTAGGAAGGACGTGGCTGTTTAGACTAAATTTGGTGATTTTCAAAAAACTTTAAAAGTTGATAGATAGAAGCAATCTCTGTTTGGTTAATCTCCCTTTTGGCTCAAAATATGTCCTTGCCTACCTGAATGTGATAAGAAAGACCTTACACATGCGATTGGATCCACTTTTGGAGTAATCATTAGTTCAGAAATAATGGGGGAATTCTGTTGTATAAAAGTGGAGTTAGACGGTCAAAAGTCATTACGTAGAGGGATCTTCATTCTAGCTGGTACGCAAGGAAAATCTTGGATCCCCTTCAAGTATGAAAATTTGCCTGGCTTTTGCTTTGGATGTGGGCAAATGGGACACGGGATAAAGGACTGCAATGATACTTCAGGCGAATTCAAGGAACTGGCAGAAGATGATTTGCCTTTCTCTCTAGCCCTGAAAGTATAATTAAATTTGATAAGGAAAGTAAGTATGTGACTAGGAGTTACCTTGAAGGAATCAATGACACAATGCTACTACTTGGGGAGATCTGATGAATGAAGGGAAGGAAATACAAATCCCGATTCAGTTCAGGAAAGAAAGTGGACGGCGACGAAGGTCAGTTCGGGAATAAGGGAGGTAGAGACCAACCCGGAATCTAATTTGGTCCAATGGACATTAAGGAACAAGATAAGGATGAATATAATGGAAAAGTCCTATTTTTTTTAAAAGTCCTGATAAGGATAAAGTAGAACATAGTGGTCATGTAACTTGGGCCAACTCTCCTTCAGCTTTGGAAGTGGGCGAAACTGCTTTCTCTTAAAACATTAATGATGGACCCAAGAGGCCACTAAAAGGATAGAGAATAATGGGAAAAAATGCACCAATGGATCAAAGTGAGGGGGACCCATCTATCGAAAAAGGAAAGGGGATTGAGATGGTCTCGAGGATATAGGATCGCTCTCCCCAAATATGGTTGGAGGTAAAAGGGCAAAAGTAACAGTGAGGGAATTTGAAACTGAAGAAAACATGGTTGGAAAAGGTAATATTTTAGAAGAAGCTAAAACATCATCTCAAATAGGACAGGCGGCAGCCAGTCGACTTGCCGACCGGGCGCAATGAAAATCTTATGTTGGAATATCCGTAGTTTGGGGAATTCACGGGTAGTGCGTAGACTTCAAAATGTACTGAAGTTATATAAACCCTAACTTGTCTTCTTTATGGAGACGAAAATTAATAAGAACAAGATGGAATCAGTCCAAAGGCGATACGGTTTTATCAATGGGATAAAGGTGGTAGCGGAAGGCAGCAAAGGTGGTTTATGTGTAGTATGGAAGGATGATGTGGATATTATACTATAGAGTTTCTCTATCAACTTTATAGATGTGATGGTTAAGTCAGAAGAGCTACAATTGGAATGGCGATTTACTAGATTTTATGGATCTCCGTATGCAAACGGGAGAAGCGATTCATGGAATGAATTAAGAAGACCGAGTACGCTTTTTTATCTTCCATGGTTAGTTTGTGGAGATTTTAATGAAATTCTATACGCATCTGAGAAAAATGGTGGACTGCCAAGAGAAGAAAAAAGAATGGAGAAGTTTCAGGAAACTCTTTCGGAATGTGGCCTCTATGATATGGGTTTTTCGAGACTATGGTTGACATGGGAAAGGGGAAATTCGTCGGAAACTAATATTTGGGAGCAACTTGATAGGGGAGTGGCAAATGCAAGTTGGTTAGAATAGTTTTCACATGCTTCAATTCATCATTTACCACACTCTTTCTCTAACCATTGTCCTCTCCTAATTCAATTAGGAAAAAAGGGTACAGAGAGGAACAAGAAGAATTTTTATTTTGAAGCTTGGTGGATGATGGAGGTGTAACACCCCTTACCCATACCTTACGTTGGAACCGGGCACGAGGCATTACCGGACTTAACTCACTTGGTCATACAACATAAAATATCTCTTTCACCATCCAAAACATTCTCATTAAGGACCTACGAGGCCTTAAACATACATACGGAGGGTTTCAAAACTCAACCGGAAACTTTAGTGCACTTAAAAAAATTTCACCTAAACAGGGGCCACATGCCCGTGTGAAATGGGAAACGCCCGTGTGGTCAGGCTGTGTGGTCACACACGGCCATGTCCCTACCCCATGTGGGATTTATTTTCATTTTGAACCTACAGGGGTTTTCACACGGCCGAACACACGCTCGTGTCCTTGGCCCGTGTCCCTCACACGGCTTCGACAAGCCAGTGTCATAGCCCGTGTGCCAAAATCTTGGCATTTTGTTTATGACGTCATCATCTCACTAAGGTCACACGGCCAAGGCACACGCCCATGTCCTTAGACCGTGTGTCGAATTAAATTCCAATTTCAAGGTGTAGACATCACAATGCCTGGGCACACACCCATGTTCGTGGTCGTGCCTACCACACGGCTGAGACACACGGCCGTGTCTCTGCCCGTGTGTTTACTACAAAGCTTACTGACTTGTAAAAAAAACATGCAGGGGACACACGACCTAGTCACACACCCATGGAACTGACCGTGTGTCACTCACGACCTAGACACAAGCCCGTGTGCCTACCCGTGTGGACAAGAACAAGGCTATTTGCCAAGCTCTTTTCACTACCTTAGCTCACACGACATAAATCCATTTAACAAATCACTAAACAACTCTGATTTGCAATATATACTTCCATGAATAACTTCATCTTTACATAAATAATAATGAGCCATCAACTATGGTTATTTACAAAATAATTCATCTTTAAAGGGGCCAACACACTCTTGGCCAAAATAACAAACCTAGTCTAGCCCCTATACATGCCATACTCAAAACACGAAGTCTAGATATACCGAGATGAGCTGATAGTGTGGGTGATCTTCCTATTATCTTCGTATCCCGAACCGGCTCTTTGACACTATAAACAAGGGAAAAGAAAGGGAGTAAGCTTTAAGCTTAGTAATTTTACATATAAACAAATGACATCATAACATATGCTACTCAACATTTAGCATTTCAAACTAAGCAAGAGCAATTCACATTTCATAGTCTTCCTTACTTGTTTCACCTCTTACCACATTCCAACCATGTCACGAGCATAATGCTCACATTCATTAACATACAACCATGCACTTATCACCACATGATCATATGAAATAATATATCATAATAATACTAATCACTCGGTGGTTTCGCACTTAGCCCACCATCAATTTTTAACAAGGCGGTATCATACATAGCCCACCAACATGGATAATTACGGTGGTACCGCATATAGCCCACCAAATGATATTATAGACGATGGTATCACACACAGCCCATCGTAATGAAGGGGTAAGGTGGTATCGCACATAGCCCACCAACAAGTATAATTAAAGTGGTATCGCACACAGCCCACCATTAATTACTATGGATATTATTCCACATTTACATGTCTATTTCAATGTTCATACAAGAATTATTTATTATATACCGTATTCAATCCACTTGAATCATAATTGTTCTCAATCATACAAATACACCAATAAGTAACAACTTGTGTATTTAAGATGCATTTGTTTACACATAAACTTACCTCAGTGCAAAATGCGTAAATCAACAGTATATTCCAGAACCTTGCCTTTTCCCCGGTCAAGGTTGATTCCAAGCTCTTCTTGGTCTATAATAAAAAAATTCACTCATTCAATCATCTTATATATCATAATACATCACAATCGATACTTAGGCAAAAATGACCATTTTGCCCTTACACTTTGGCAAAATTATGATTTTTCCCCTAGGCTCGTAAATCATTTTTCAACACATTTTCTCATTAAAAAAGCCTAGCTGAACATTTATTCCTCTTACAACTACTCAAAAATCTAACTATTTCATACATTTATTACACGTTTTTAATCTTTGCATTCAAGTCCTATTTAGATGTTTTCATGCTAACACCTTTCACAAAAGTTGTTTCTCATCTCACTAGCATTCATTTTCTTCCATAAAAACTTAGCAAACAACATAAAATATCTTATGGCAAGTCCCTAAAATTTCAATCATATTACGATTTAGTCCTCTCATTAGCTAGCTTAAGCTTTGGGGGTTCCAAAAATATAAAAATCATCAAGAAAGAACTCTAAAATCACTTACTTGTTAGAGAATATGTTGGCTGAAAGTTTGAGCTTAAAAACCCTTGTTTCTTACTGTAAATTCCGGTAGGAGAGGAAGAGAAATGAAAAAGATGATAGCTTTCCCTGTACTAATCTTATTTTATTCATTTTTATCACCTAATATTACCAAATTTGACCAAAAATTTAATGCTCTTGTCTCCCTAGTCTCTATGGCCGGCCAACACACCCCAATTGGCATAATTGCACTTTAAGGACCTCCAATTTAATATTCTATGGCTAATAGACACCTCTAACTTGAAAAATAGAACTTTCGCACTTTATGCGATTTAGTCCTTTTTCACAATTAAGCATACAATCATTAAAATTAAAGCACCAAAATTTTCATATAGCCATATATTAATGCCATAACACACAAAATAGTATCAAAAGGATTAGCGATCTCGAAACTACTGTTCCGACTAGCCTCAAAATTGGGTTGTTACAGAAGGAGACGTTTGGAAAGAAAGTCCAAACATTCTGGGGTGTGACAAGTGGAAAAGATTTAATGAAGGCAGATCGACAAAGTGAAATTTTAAATGATTTAATTGATGCAAAACTACAATTAAATTGGGAGATTGACAATGAGGAACTGTACTGGGAACAAAGGGCAAGGATCAATTGGCTCAAGGCTGGCGATAAAAACACAAAATTCTTTCATTCATTTGCCTCGCAATGTAAAAAAAGGAATACAATTAATTTTAAGACTGAAGATGGTAGGGTCATAAGGGAGCATAGTAAGATGGCACAAATTGCAAAAGAATTTTTTGAAGGTCTTTTCACATAAAAAAAGGGAAGTCTAGTATGCTACATATTTTATCAAGGGTTGAGAAATGTATTTCTAAGGACATGAACTATGAGTTTACGAAACCCTATTCAGAAGATGAGGTTTTTGCTACTGTAAAAGAAATGGGACCTACTAAGGCACCAGGTATTGATGGTTTTCCATTCATTTTCTTTTAACGCTCCTGGCATATTATTAGAAAGGATGTTAGTCTCTTTTGTTTAAGTGTCCTCAATGAAAAGAAGAGCGTGGCAAATTTAAATGTTACTAATATTGTTTTAATTCCAAAAACCCAAAACCTATAAATATGACTAGTTTCAAGCCTATTAGCTTGTGTAAAGTCATCTATAAGGTGGTGGGAAAAGGGTGGCAAACCGCTTACAGAAGGTCCTAGGCTTATGTATTAACAGTTCTCAAAGTGCCTTCTTTTCGGGTAGGCTAATATCGGATAATATCTTATTGGCATATGAGATATTGCATACTTTTGGTCAAAAAAGGGGAGGAATAAAAGGGTTAATGGCCCCTAAAATTGGACATGAGTAGAGCTTATGACAGAGTGGAATAGGTTTTTTAAAAGAGATGATGACTAGAATGGGTTTCGCGAAGGCCTAGGTGGATCCGGTGATTGAGTGTGTATCGACTGCTTTATATTCAGTAAGCTTATTAAGGGACTAAGGCTAGGGGATTCCCTAAGCCCTTTTCTTATTCTGGTTCGTAGCGAGGGTTTATCTACTCTTATGAGTCTTGCCGGTAGTGAGAGGAAATTAAAGGGAGTTAGGGCAAGTCGAAGTGGACCTTCGATTTTAAATCTACTTTTTGCAGACGACTGCATCCTTTTTAGGGAAGCTACAACTAGAGGAGGAATTGCCTTGAAAAATATATTGAAAGAATATGAAGACTGCTCAGGGCATTGTGTGAACTTTGACAAATCTACGATTTTCTTTAGTGCGAATACTCCTGAAAATTCAAGAATGCAACTATCTAATGATGTAACAGACCAATTTTGACCCTAATCAGAACGGTGGTTTCGGGACCACGAATCCGAGCTTAAGAGATATTATAATATTATGTATTGTGTTTGTTATGTGTGTTTTTGTGAGTGTGAAAGTTTCGTGGAAAATTTTAGCTATCTGAGTGTTTAATTTGTTAAAAAGGTCTAAATTGCAAGAAGAACAAAGTAGTGGGCATTAATAAAAAGGGAGCTAAGTGAATTGTCCATAAAACATAAGGATTTGCATGTCAAATTTCCCACCTTTAAACAAGGTGGACGGCAAGCATGCATATATGCTCTCTTTTTTTATTTTTTTGTATGACATTTAGGCATTAGTATATTAAAGCATGCTAGGATTATATACTTTTTAATTATATATTTTGATTTTTAGTAAAATTAAAAGAAAAAGCATGCTATAATTTATGTTGAAAGAAAATAAAAAAACAAAGGAATAATTCTCTCATCCTTCATCCCTTCTTGCCCATTTCTACCTTGAAGAGAAGAGAAGAACTTCATCTTCCCCATTCGGCCTTGTATGCACTAGATTAGGTAAGAATTGAACTTGATATGGCTTAAGTTCTTGATCATTTTCTCTTCTTTTGAAACAAGCAAAATGTGCTAATGTGGGTATGATGAGATTCGGCCATGGATGTTAATGTTGTAGTTTGTATTGATAATGAGTTAGATGGTATGAAAAGAAATGGCATGGACTTGTAAGAAGATTTGTTGTTTTGGCTTGAAGATACCCTCATAGTTGGCCGAATAATAGGATGGATATTCATGAAAACATCTCTTCTTGTGTCTAGATGTTCGGCCATTCCCTTATGATGAAATTTACCATATAAGATTGTTATATGTGATGTTTAAGTTATTGGGTGAACTAAGTTTAGAATTTGATTACTTGAAGTAAACTAGTGCAAGGGGGTAAATTTGATGAATGGAAGAGTTATAGAGAATCCTAGGCACCTAAGAGCCATTCGGCCATGGAGAAGAGACCCCAAATGGGTTGAAATTTTATTGTGGTGTTCAATAGGTTAAATTGGATTAGTTAAATGCTTGAATTAGGTGTGGTTATTAGCTTGTTTATTGGTTGTATGTTGAAGAAAATACATGGGTATGGAATTAGTATATTCGGTCATAAGAGAAAATGAATTTGAGCTAATGTATTTGATTATATATGTGTAATTATATAAAGTTAAGGTACGGCTAGATAAGAAGGTAAGTGGTAAGTTAAAACACATCAAGGAAATTATTACCAAGTGTTTCCTAATAATTTGAATGCACTTGAACAAAGTAGGGGATGTATGCCGAATGCACATGGTTATGTCTTGAAATTATGTATTTTATGATTTTGCTTTTGAATTGAATGGAAGTGTTGTTTAATTGGTTAAAATTGAACCAAATTAGATCGGGAACAAAAAGAGAAAGATCAAGATCGAGGAAAAACAAAGATTATCGAGTAGCCGATTTGCACGGCTTATCGACAACCGAGGTAAGTCCTTTAGTTAAATCATGTCAAAGAATTTATTTGGTTATTTTGACTATTAAAAATTTATGAATGTTAATGTCCAATTACATCATGGCCGATTGTATATTGACATATGAGTTGATGATTTATGTTGAGAAGGTGATGGAAATTATTTTGGCTAATGCAAGGTAAATAAGTAAGTTCTTGAGCTACTTTCTATTTAAGGATCATTTACATATCTAAGGAATAAATGTATATGATTCGTTGTGTATAGTGAAAATGTGAAAAGCATGTAAAAATATGCTGACATTCGGGCCTCGAGCCTAGCAGGCCTCGTGCCGGTGACATAATCAGGCTTTATGCCTAGCAGGCCTCGTGCCAGTGTTAATTATCGGGCTTTTACGCCTAGCAGGCCTTGTGCCGGTGATATTTATCGGGCTTTACGCCTAGCAGGCCTTGCGCCGGTGTTACTATTCAGGCTTTTACGCCTAGCAGGCTTGATGCCGGTGATGTAATTTACCTAAGAGGAATTTAATCCTCGTCAAGACAATTTAGAGCTAAATTGTCGAGAATACGGTTCGGGTAAGTATGTGAGGTATGTTATGTTAAATATTACTTGTGCCAAATTGACCTTGATATATGTAAACTGACGGAAGTCGAGCTTAGAACATGCTATTATGGGACAAGTGATTTGCATGTATAACTGCTAAGAAAGTAGGTTATTGATTTATTAATATTTGGCCTTGTGTAAACTAGTTGCTTAGTTGTTTATGTAGAATGCCATATGTGGATTGTTTTATTTTCGTAAATAATTAAATGTTCTAATTTCTATGAGTGGGACTTACTAAGCTAGTAAGCTTAATCGTGTGAGATGTTTCCTTTGTTTTATAGATTAGGAGCAAGCCACAAGCTCACCGGGAACGTTGGAAAGTCGCTCACACTATCAACCTACATTTTGGGTACTCCTTCATTTTGGGTTGGTTTTAAACGAAGGCATGTATAGGATAGGCTTGGATTTGTTTGAGGAAATTTTACGGTTCACATGTAAACCCTAAAAAGAATGGCCATGCGAATATGGCTAAATTTCTAGTTAAGTACGTTGTTGTGTTTTTGATGTGTATGTTGGTTCTTGATGGCAAGGTTTATGCTTTCTTAATCAAAGTTTAATCATTTTGTTAAGGAAATGTTTATATACGGAATGAATCCTTGAATTAGGAATGTAGGTAGGTTTGGTTAGAAGCTAGTCTTCATAAATTGCGACAAAACAACTTGTAGTAACAGCAGTGATGTGAGTTAAAAAAAAAAAAATCACCAAAAATAGGGTATATTGAATTAAAAGGTGAATGAGACATGGAATTAAACCTTATTGTGTCTATTTTTACATGAAAGAAACAGAGTAGGCAAAAGATTTATACATTATGAGGTAATTCAGTTTTAGTGAGACCTGCTCTGAATGAATTCGTGAGTCACTGCTCTGTTTTGGAAAAATTGTCATAAATTGTACAAAAATAATTAGGAAGCATGGTTTATATGTGTAAAACCCTTATTGAGTCTATTTTTCATTGGTATAAACTATAACAGTATATGAAATTTGTGCAACGAGATAACTGTATTTATGTAGAGACAGGTCAGAATTTTCAGACACTGTAATAAGGGTAACTTTGATGAATAAACTGTACTAATTGGCCACATGAAAAATTCTGGAAAAATTATGGTGAATAGTTATGTGAGTCTAATTTCAAGGAAAATTTACGGATCCAAATTTTGAGTCCTGTAACCCGAGTTATGGCCGATTTAGTCAGCGTGATGCAGTTGGACAGCTTTAAAAATTTTCCTCCCCGAGTTAATGGTCACGTCTAGTAACGCCACGTACTCGATTCCGGCGAGGGCTTCGGGTAAGGGGCGTTACATTTGATTGGTATCAGAGCTTACGGTTTAGTCGATTCTAGGACTACCGTGGCGCGTGTGAGTCTAGCTATACATGCCTGTGGTTATATGTTGATAGTGTGGTGACTTCTGACAGCCTGAATTTTTGTTTTGTATGGTAAATGGACTCTGAACCAGAAAGAGCTGTGGCTGATGATGTGGAGAGCGTGGCGCCTGACCATACCCACGGATCAGCGCCGATAGACTCTCGACCTGTTTCGGGTAGCCACGAAGGAGAAACTAAACAAGCCTTTTATCGGATGATGAATGAATGGTTTGCCCAATTTATTCAAAATAACCCGGCTGTACCACAACCTCCGCCCCCGAATAATCCAACTCCGGATCCTCTAGCTCCCCTAGTGATAGATCCAATGAGATCTAGTAGGCCCCCAGTTGACAAAATTCGAAAATATGGGGCCGAAGAATTTAAAGCCAATGACGATGATGATGCTGAGAGAGCCGAAATGTGGCTTGATAACACTATTCGGGTACTTGGTGAGCTGTCTTGTACCCCGGATGAATGCTTGAAGTGTACTATATCTTTACTACGGGACACTGCATATCACTGGTGGAATACACTAGTATCAGTGGTTCCGAAAGAAAAAGTGACATGGGATTTCTTCCAAACTGAATTTCGCAAGAAGTACATTAGCCAAAGATTTATTGATCAAAAACGAAAAGAGTTCCTTGAGCTGAAACAAGGACGAATGACCGTAACGGAGTATGAACGAAAATTTGTCAGGCTCAGCCGGTATGCTAGAGAGTGTGTCTCTACTGAAGCCATTATGTGTAAAAGATTCGAAGACGGCTTAAATGAAGATATAAAGATGTTTGTTGGCGTTCTTGAAATCCAAGAATTTGTAACCTTAGTTGAGAGAGCTTGCAAAGCTGAAGAGCTCGGGAAGGAGAAAAGAAAGGCTGATACCGAAGCCAGAGATATTCGAAAGAGGTCTTCGGGCAAAGTCTTTCATTCCACGAGCAAGAAGCCCAGAGATGACTACAGCCGACAGAAAACTACTACAGATCTGCCTAGACGGGATCGATCTCCCAGGAGCTCCCGGGCTACCTCGATAGCCAGTGTTGGTAACATTCCACAAAATAGAGTTGAATGCAAGTACTGTGGGAAATGGCACTCAGGGAGTTGTAGATTCCATGATCGGTCTTGCTATAAGTGTGGATCGTCAGGTCATTTTATCAGAGAGTGTCCGAAGTTAGCTGAGCAGAATGCCGTTCAGAACACTACACTGAGCAACGTGCCAATGCGGGGTAGACCACCCAGACATTCAGGCAATGTGGGTGGTAGCCAGAAAGGAACGACGAATGCTACAGAGCGATCTGAGGCTAGAGCTCCGGCTAGAGCATATGCTGCGCGAGCTAGAGAGGATGCTTCCTCCCCCGACGTCATTACCGGTACTTTCACTCTTTTTGATACTACTGTGATTGCACTAATTGATCCTGGTTCGACTCATTCTTATGTTTGTGAAACTTTAAAATTTGGTAAGACTCTGTTAGTTGAGTCTACCGAGTTCGTAATTCGTGTGTCCAACCCTTTGGGTAGATGCGTGCTTGTTAATAAAGTATGTAGAGGTTGCCCGTTGATGGTACGAGACTATTGCTTTCCAGCTGACCTGATGTTGTTGCCCTTCGATGAATTTGATATAATTTTGGCTATGGATTGGTTAACTTCACACGAGGCAGTGGTGGATTGCAAAAGAAAGCTTATTGATTTGAAATGCCGAAACGGTGAGACAATCAGAATAAAATCCTGTGATGTAAATGAGTTGCCTACAGTAATATCCTCAATGGTGGCCCAAAAGTATGTGAGAAAAGGGTGTGAAGCCTATTTGGCTTATGTGCTGGATAATAAAATGTCCAAGAGACAAATGAAATCGGTACCAGTTGTATGTGAATACGCCGATGTGTTTCCTGAAGAGCTACCGGGTTTACCCCCAGTACGAGAGATTGAGTTCGGCATTGAGTTAGTGCCGGATGCGACCCCAATTTCGATAGCCCCGTACCGAATGGCGCCTACTGAATTAAAAGAATTGAAAGCGCAGCTACAAGAATTGACAGAGAGGGGTTTCGCACGGCCGAGTTTTTCCCCGTGGGGTGCACCAGTCCTATTTGTGAAAAAGAAAGATGGGACAATGCGAATGTGTATCGACTACCGGTAACTAAATAAGGTAACTATAAAGAATAAGTACCCGTTACCTCGGATTGACGATTTATTTGATCAGTTGAAGGGAGCTTCAGTGTTTTCGAAGATAGATTTGAGATCGGGTTATTATCAGTTGCGAGTCAGAGATTCAGATGTGCCAAAAACTGCATTCCGAACGAGGTACGGACATTATGAGTTTTTGGTTATGCCTTTTGGACTCACTAATGCACCTGCTGTTTTTATGGATCTAATGAACCGAGTCTTCCGACAGTTCTTGGATCGGTTTGTAGTAGTGTTTATCGATGATATATTGGTCTACTCTAAAAATGAAGCGGAACACGTTGAGCACTTGAGAGTAGTACTACAAACCTTGAGAGATCATCGTTTATATGCAAAATTCAGTAAGTGTGAGTTTTGGATGAACGAAGTTAGCTTCTTGGGTCATGTGGTTTCGGTGTCAGGAATTCGGGTGGATCCAAACAAAATAGCAGCCATACTTGATTGGAAACCACCAAAGAATGTTTCCGAGATCCGAAGTTTCCTAGGCCTCGCGGGATATTATAGACGATTTGTAAAAGGTTTTTCCGTAATAGCTGCACCCTTGACGAGACTACTACAGAAAGATGTCAAATATGAGTGGTCAGAAAAATGTCAGAAGAGTTTTGAGCAGTTGAAAGCCCTTTTAACCGAGGCTCCAGTGTTAACTCAGCCTGAATCGGGTAAAGAATTTACTATTTTTAGTGATGCATCTTTAAATGGGTTGGGTTGTGTTCTAATGCAAGAAGGCAAGGTGATTGCCTATGCTTCCAGACAATTGAAGCCCCATGAAAGAAATTATCCCACTCATGATCTGGAGTTAGCAGCCATTGTGTTCGCATTAAAAATTTGGCGTCACCATTTATTCGGTGAAAAATGTCATGTTTATTCAGATCACAAAAGTCTAAAATATTTAATGACTCAGAAAGATCTAAATTTGAGACAACGCCGATGGTTAGAATTGCTGAAAGACTATGAATTAGTGATTGACTACCATCCTGGGAAAGCTAATGTTGTTGCAGATGCGCTGAGTCGAAAATCATTATTTGCTCTTCGTGCATTAAACGCATGGATGACGATGTCTAAGGATGGTTCGATCATAGCCGAGCTACAAGCAAGACCAATGTTTATTCGGCAAATTTGCGATGCACAGAAAGTTGACGAAAAGCTAGTTGCTATTCGGATTCAGTGTGAAAACGCTACAGAATCAGATTTCCAGATAGATGCAAATGACTGTCTGAAGTATAAAAGTCGATTGTGTGTTCCAATGAACTCAGATTTGATCCAGATGATTCTGAGTGAGGCCCATAATGGCCGAATGTCGATACACCCGGGTAGCACGAAAATGTATAATGATTTGAAACAGTTCTATTGGTGGCCTGGCATGAAACGAGATATATCCGAATTTGTCTCCAAGCGCTTAATTTGTCAACAGGTGAAAGCTGAGCACCAGGTTCCATCCGGATTGCTTCAGCCAATCATGATACCCGAATGGAAATGGGATAGAATCACCATGGATTTTATATCTGGTCTCCCTATGACACCTAGTAAGAAAGATGCCGTTTGGGTTATCGTTGATAGACTGACTAAATCAGCTCATTTTGTGCCGGTACGTACGGACTATTCACTTGACAAACTCGCCGAATTGTATGTGTCGCAGATTGTAAGATTGCACGGTGTACCGAGTTCCATTGTTTCAGATAGAGACCCAAGATTTACCTCGCGATTCTGGAAGAAATTGCAAGATGCATTAGGTACTAAACTTCATTTTAGTACAGCCTTCCATCCGCAAACAGACGGTCAGTCTGAGCGAACTATTTTGATACTTGAGGACATGTTGAGGTGTTGCGTCCTCGAGTTTGAAGGTATGTGGGAACGATACCTACCTTTGATTGAGTTTGCTTACAATAATAGCTTTCAATCTAGCATAAAAATGGCACCTTATGAAGCCTTATACGGTCGAAAATGTCGCACACCATTGTATTGGAATGAGCTCAGTGAGAATAAGATACACGGGGTTGATTGGATTAAAGAAACAGAACAGAAGGTGGTCGTTATTCGGAGTAATTTGAAAGCTGCTTCGGATCGTCAAAAGTCCTATGCCGATTTAAAACGTAAGGACATTGAATTTCAGGTCGGGGATCAGGTGTTCTTAAAAGTTTCTCCGTGGAAGAAAATACTCCGATTCGGTCAGAAAGGCAAGTTGAGTCCGAGATTTATCGGACCGTATGAAATCATAGAGCGTATAGGGCCTGTTGCCTATAGATTGAAATTGCCCCTTGACTTAGAAAAGATACACAATGTATTTCATGTTTCGATGCTTCGCAAATATAGATCGGATCCGTCCCATGTGATTACACCGTCAGAGATTGAAATTAGATCCGATTTGACATATGATGAGGAACCGATCCGTATCTTAGCTTGGGAAATAAAAGAGTTGAGAAATAAAAGAATTCCATTAGTAAAGGTTTTATGGAATCGTCACGGAGTTGAAGAGGCTACGTGGGAGCCTGAAGAGTCAATGAGGCAACAATATCCGAACTTATTTAACGGTAAGATTTTCGGGGACGAAAATCCTCAAAGGGGGGGAGAGTTGTAACAGACCAATTTTGACCCTAATCGGAACGGTGGTTTCGGGACCACGAATCCGAGCTTAAGAGATATTATAATATTATGTATTGTGTTTGTTATGTGTGTTTTTGTGAGTGTGAAAGTTTCGTGGAAAATTTTAGCTATCTGAGTGTTTAATTTGTTAAAAAGGTCTAAATTGCAAGAAGAACAAAGTAGTGGGCATTAATAAAAAGGGAGCTAAGTGAATTGTCCATAAAACATAAGGATTTGCATGTCAAATTTCCCACCTTTAAACAAGGTGGACGGCAAGCATGCATATATGCTCTCTTTTTTTATTTTTTTGTATGACATTTAGGCATTATTATATTAAAGCATGCTATGATTATATACTTTTTAATTATATATTTTGATTTTTAGTAAAATTAAAAGAAAAAGCATGCTATAATTTATGTTGAAAGAAAATAAAAAAACAAAGGAATAATTCTCTCATCCTTCATCCCTTCTTGCCGATTTCTACCTTGAAGAGAAGAGAAGAACTTCATCTTCCCCATTCGGCCTTGCATGCACTAGATTAGGTAAGAATTGAACTTGATATGGCTTAAGTTCTTGATCATTTTCTCTTCTTTTGAAACAAGCAAAATGTGCTAATGTGGGTATGATGAGATTCGGCCATGGATGTTAATGTTGTAGTTTGTATTGATAATGAGTTAGATGGTATGAAAAGAAATGGCATGGACTTGTAAGAAGATTTGTTGTTTTGGCTTGAAGATACCCTCATAGTTGGCCGAATAATAGGATGGATATTCATGAAAACATCTCTTCTTGTGTCTAGATGTTCGGCCATTCCCTTATGATGAAATTTACCATATAAGATTGTTATATGTGATGTTTAAGTTATTGGGTGAACTAAGTTTAGAATTTGATTACTTGAAGTAAACTAGTGCAAGGGGGTAAATTTGATGAATGGAAGAGTTATAGAGAATCCTAGGCACCTAAGGGCCATTCGGCCATGGAGAAGAGACCCCAAATGGGTTGAAATTTTATTGTGGTGTTCAATAGGTTAAATTGGATTAGTTAAATGCTTGAATTAGGTGTGGTTATTAGCTTGTTTATTGGTTGTATGTTGAAGAAAATACATGGGTATGGAATTAGTATATTCGGTCATAAGAGAAAATGAATTTGAGCTAATGTATTTGATTATATATGTGTAATTATATAAAGTTAAGGTACGGCTAGATAAGAAGGTAAGTGGTAAGTTAAAACACATCAAGGAAATTATTACCAAGTGTTTCCTAATAATTTGAATGCACTTGAACAAAGTAGGGGATGTATGCCGAATGCACATGGTTATGTCTTGAAATTATGTATTTTATGATTTTGCTTTTGAATTGAATGGAAGTGTTGTTTAATTGGTTAAAATTGAACCAAATTAGATCGGGAACAAAAAGAGAAAGATCAAGATCGAGGAAAAACAAAGATTATCGAGTAGCCGATTTGCACGGCTTATCGACAACCGAGGTAAGTCCTTTAGTTAAATCATGTCAAAGAATTTATTTGGTTATTTTGACTATTAAAAATTTATGAATGTTAATGTCCAATTACATCATGGCCGATTGTATATTGACATATGAGTTGATGATTTATGTTGAGAAGGTGATGGAAATTATTTTGGCTAATGCAAGGTAAATAAGTAAGTTCTTGAGCTACTTTCTATTTAAGGATCATTTACATATCTAAGGAATAAATGTATATGATTCGTTGTGTATAGTGAAAATGTGAAAAGCATGTAAAAATATGCTGACATTCGGGCCTTGAGCCTAGCAGGCCTCGTGCCGGTGACATAATCAGGCTTTATGCCTAGCAGGCCTCGTGCCAGTGTTAATTATCGGGCTTTTACGCCTAGCAGGCCTTGTGCCGGTGATATTTATCGGGCTTTACGCCTAGCAGGCCTTGCGCCGGTGTTACTATTCAGGCTTTTACGCCTAGCAGGCTTGATGCCGGTGATGTAATTTACCTAAGAGGAATTTAATCCTCGTCAAGACAATTTAGAGCTAAATTGTCGAGAATACGGTTCGGGTAAGTATGTGAGGTATGTTATGTTAAATATTACTTGTGCCAAATTGACCTTGATATATGTAAACTGACGGAAGTCGAGCTTAGAACATGCTATTATGGGACAAGTGATTTGCATGTATAACTGCTAAGAAAGTAGGTTATTGATTTATTAATATTTGGCCTTGTGTAAACTAGTTGCTTAGTTGTTTATGTAGAATGCCATATGTGGATTGTTTTATTTTCGTAAATAATTAAATGTTCTAATTTCTATGAGTGGGACTTACTAAGCTAGTAAGCTTAATCGTGTGAGATGTTTCCTTTGTTTTATAGATTAGGAGCAAGCCACAAGCTCACCGGGAACGTTGGAAAGTCGCTCACACTATCAACCTACATTTTGGGTACTCCTTCATTTTGGGTTGGTTTTAAACGAAGGCATGTATAGGATAGGCTTGGATTTGTTTGAGGAAATTTTACGGTTCACATGTAAACCCTAAAAAGAATGGCCATGCGAATATGGCTAAATTTCTAGTTAAGTACGTTGTTGTGTTTTTGATGTGTATGTTGGTTCTTGATGGCAAGGTTTATGCTTTCTTAATCAAAGTTTAATCATTTTGTTAAGGAAATGTTTATATACGGAATGAATCCTTGAATTAGGAATGTAGGTAGGTTTGGTTAGAAGCTAGTCTTCATAAATTGCGACAAAACAACTTGTAGTAACAGCAGTGATGTGAGTTAAAAAAAAAATCACCAAAAATAGGGTATATTGAATTAAAAGGTGAATGAGACATGGAATTAAACCTTATTGTGTCTATTTTTACATGAAAGAAACAGAGTAGGCAAAAGAATTATACATTATGAGGTAATTCAGTTTTAGTGAGACCTGCTCTGAATGAATTCGTGAGTCACTGCTCTGTTTTGGAAAAATTGTCATAAATTGTACAAAAATAATTAGGAAGCATGGTTTATATGTGTAAAACCCTTATTGAGCCTATTTTTCATTGGTATAAACTATAACAGTATATGAAATTTGTGCAACGAGATAACTGTATTTATGTAGAGACAGGTCAGAATTTTCAGACACTGTAATAAGGGTAACTTTGATGAATAAACTGTACTAATTGGCCACATGAAAAATTCTGGAAAAATTATGGTGAATAGTTATGTGAGTCTAATTTCAAGGAAAATTTACGGATCCAAATTCCGAGTCCTGTAACCCGAGTTATGGCCGATTTAGTCAGCGTGATGCAGTTGGACAGCTTTAAAAATTTTCCTCCCCGAGTTAATGGTCACGTCTAGTAACGCCACGTACTCGATTCCGGCGAGGGCTTCGGGTAAGGGGCGTTACAAATGAGGTGGGAGTAAGATATTCTAATAACCTAGAGAAGTACTTGGGTCTTCCTAATGTAATAGGTAGAAAGAAAAAAGCCTCTTTTCAAAGCCTAAATGATCGGATGAAAAGAAAAATAGATAACTGGAGCACACGATTCTTATCATAAGGGGGAAAAGAAGTTTTCATTAAAAAAGTTTTACAGTCTATCCCAACTTATTCTATGGCCTGTGTTCTACTTCCAAAATTGCTATGTGAAGAAATAGAAAGAATAATTTCTAGGTTTTGGTGGTAGAAATCTCAAGGAAAACTAGGCTTGCATTAGTGTACGTAGGGAAAGCTATGTGATTTGAAGGAAAACGGGGGTTTGGGTTTTCAAAACTTGGCAAATTTCAATGTAGCACTATTAGGAAAACAGAGATGGAGACTTACTACAACCCCAGACTCTTTATTTGAAAAAATTCTTAAATCAAAATATTACCCCAATTCAGACTTTTTACAAGAAGTCTTAAAACATAATGCGTCTTATACATGGAAGAGTATATGGGCGGCGAGGAAAGTACTTCATGAAGGAACGTGCTGGAAAGTAGGAAAGGGTGATAATGTTTCTATTTTTAATCATTAATGGTTACCAGGTTCTGATAATTACAGGTTAAGTCATCTAGTTGATAATTTTAATTTGAAGTATGTTTCAAATCTCATTGACAATAATAAAAGAGTATGGAGGGAAGAGATAATTTTAAATACCTTTATAGAGGCCGATGCGAGAAGGATCTTGTAACAGCCCATTTTCAGTGAAATCGGAACAATGGTTTCGGAACCATAAATCTGAAGTTAAAAAATTTATTTTATTATTATTTTATTTCCTACAGTATGATAACAGTACCATACAAAAATTTCGTTAAAAAATTTTACTGTTTACATGATCAATTTGATAAAAAGAACTAAATTGCGTAAAGTGCAAAAGTTGAGTTCTAGTAGCTAAAAGTAGTAAACAGCTATAGAACCCTAAAGTTTGATTCCTTAAATGGTAATTAGACCATTAATGGTGTTAGTGGAATGTGATGCCTTGACAGTTGTGAAAATTTTAATGTTATTAAAGGTTATATATGTAAATTGGTAAGTAAATGGTTAATTAAATAAAACAAATAGCAAAGTCACCATCTTTAACCTAATTTACAATCGAAAATTAAAGAGAGGATAGCCATGGAAGCTTAAAGCATTCGGAAATCTTAACCTTGCTCATAGGTATGTATTTTTGTCTCGTTTTTTACGATTTCTATGTTTTTTGGATCGTTGTAGCTTAATCTAGCTAGCCTGGGGTCTAATTTGTGAAATTGTTAAACTATTAGGGTTTTACCATTGATGAATATACATGAGTTTTGAATTTTGATGATAGAAAATGGATGGTTGTTGTTAGATAAACAACTTTTGTAAAGGAATTTTTGATAAAATTATCAATTAGGGATTAAATTGAAAAATATGATAAATTCATGATATAATTTGTGAATTAATGAAATATGTGGGATGCTATAAGTTTGTATAATATTCGGCTAGGCTTGGGTAAGGGTAAAATTGCATGAATTTCATTTTTCAAGCCTAGGGACTAAATTGTAGAGAAATTAAAAGTATAGGGGCAAAATAGTAATTTTTCCAAAAATATGTTTTGGATTAAATTGAATGAATTATATTTTAATTGAGTTAAATTTATCCGTGTAGATCCAATTAGACCTCGTACAGAGTTAGATCGAGGCAAAGAGAAAGTCTTGGATTAATCGCCTCTGTATCTACGTATACTCATCGAGTTAAGTTTGTGTAATTAAATTGTGTTTATATGTTTTTAATTGAATTGGATAAATGTTATGAGTTGTCATAACTTAAAATCTAACCATTTTAACCTAAATCCATGTTAACCATGGATACAAGGAACCTTAGAACAATCCATATTTATCAACAATTCACAACAAAACCCATGGATTTATACTTTTAACAATTTAATCCCTAATTCCAAAATTCAACAAAAATCACTTATGAAAACATGTTTGTTTTATAAAAGAAATTTTAATAATCAATCATCTAACATCAAAACACATTCAAAAAATCCATGACAAGTCCCTCAACCTTTAACAATTTTGCAAATTAATCCCTAGGCTAGCTAGATTAAGCTACAATAGACTAAAAAACATAAAAATCATTAAAAACGGGACTTGAATACACTTACATGCACCAAAAAGAGCTTGGCCAAACCTATCCTTCCTCTCTAATGGTGATTTTCAGTGGGAGAGGACAAATGTAAAAGATGAAGCAAGTTATGTTTTATTTAATTTAGGTTTTAATTATTCAATTACAATTTTAACCTTTAAAATCTATCAAAATTTCAATAAAACCTTATCCATGCACATCCACTATCTCCTTAAATGGTATATTTACCATTCAAGTCCTTTAGTTTTCATTTCCATAGCCATTTGACCCCTTTAACTAATAGAACTCATTTTTTTCACCTTTTACAATTTAGTCTTTTTCACTTAATTAACTCTGTAAACTTCAAAACTTTCTTAACAAAATTTTAATACGACCTTAATATCATCTCTTAGAAACTAAATAAATAATAAAATAATAATTCACTAGTTGGACTTGTGGTCCCAAAACCTATAATAGCCCAAATTTTAGCAATGTCGGAAATAGTGGTTTGAGACCACCAAATCTAACAAATAAATTCGTAGATTGTATTATTTAATATTTACTAGCCAAATGTAGCTTTTAAAAGATTTTTGAAATAGTAAATTGTGTTTTATAAAGATTTATTTGGTCAAGAAATTGAGAAAAAGAGGTATCGAGATCTCGGTGTTATAAACTAAGCCATAAATATTTTTATGAATATTCATGGAGTGTCAATAAGGTAGCATTAAAATTTCGTTAGAAAATTTTGACGTTCGGGTGGTTAATTAAATAAAAAGGACTAAATTGAAAAAGGTCTAAAAGTTGCTAAAAGGAATAAATAGCTCAATTGTCAAATGAGGAAGGACCTAAAGTGCAAATAAGCCCAAAGGAGATATTTTGGGCGGCAATAGTTGGGAAAAATCAGGAAATGGGTGAAATAAGGGCAAAATTGGAAAATTGCCAAAATTAGTTAAATAAAAATGAGACCAAATTGGAATATCTAGAATTCTCATCATTTTTCTTCATATTCATCAGCGGAAAAATAGCCATGGAAGAGGATTCAAGCTGGTTTTCATACTATAGATTCATGTAAGTTTAATTCTTGCTTTCTCCTTGAAATTTCTAAGTTTTTAGACTTTTACAATTGGGTCCAACTTACTATGACATTAGTGTTGATTACATGGCTAATTTTTAAAGTTGCTATGGATGATTATATGATGAATAAACATAGAATTGAAGCTTTAATTTTGATATATGATGATTTTTTAAAGTAAAATTGATGGAAATTGACTTTAGGACCTAATAGTGAAAGAGTTTGGAATTAAGGTCTAGTGCTAAAGTTTTGATTTCCAAGGGTTATGAAGTAGTTTAAAATGATAGAATAAAGTATTAATTGAGAAAAATTAGCTCAATTGAGGGGTTAATTGAGTAAGGACTGAATTGTATGAACTGTGAAATTTGAGGCAAAATGAAAATAAACATTTTGCACTAAAACAGTTTTGGATAGTAGCAGTAGTCTAACTTTGAAAAATCACCAAAAATTATAGAAATCGAATTAGAGGATGAATAAAATATGAAATTAAATCTTATTAAATCTAGTTTATTATAGAAGAAACGGTGTAAGCAATGGAATTGTGAATAATGAGATATAATAAATTTTGTGAGACAAAGTCAGAATGATAATGCAACGACTAAGTGTAATTGAATATGACTATGTGATGAAAAAGTATAGGTATAAGAGGAATTTAATAAGAATTGAGTCTATATACGTTTCTTGTTATTTATATGAAGTGTACGACTAATAAATGGTAATAAGTATACGGCTTGGTTGAATATCTTAAATTGGTTCTTGACTGTATTAAAATGTTGGTAAAGATAAAGGATCAAGTGAGTGAGAAATATGGCTTGGAAAATAGCCTAATTTTCATCCATACGGGTAGACACGGGCGTGTGTCTAAGCCGTGTGTGACAAGCGGTCTACCCCATGGGCGTATGGTCCGGCTGTGTGTCCCCAGTCACACGGGCGTGTGACCCTTATATGCGAGAAAAATTTTAAAAGTTGAGAAATATTTTCCTGAGGATCACATTTAGTCTCGACCCGATTTTAATGCATGACTTGGACCTCGAAGGTCCGTTAAAGGAACGTTTATAATTAGTCTCGATATTTGAACGATAATGATCTCAAATTATCTATAAGTGTTCTGTACTCCTTGGTAATGCCTTGTAACCCTGTTCCGGCAACGGATACAGGGTTGGGGTGTTACATTTAGTGGTATTAGAACTACGGTTTAGTCGGTTCTCTGACCTAACATAGCATATGTGAAGTCTAGAAATATATGTCATTATAAAACCTGTGATAGTGTGATATCTCTCGACCTTGATGAGAATTATTTTACTAATAGATGGAGATGCTTCCAACCGAGCTAATTCCAATAGTGATGAAAGTGATACTTGAGTATTTAATAGAAAAAGGGCAATTGCCTATGATGAGTAAAGATTTCTAAAAGTACGAAATAAATGTTTGTAATGAATATATTGATGATAAAATTTATGTTATGTGTGCATATATGAAAGCCAAATTTTGAGGCTTTATGACCTCTTCCCCTCATAAGTATAGTTTTATATAGAGAAATTTACCAGATTTATATCGATTAAGTTTACAAGTGAAACACCCCAAACCCGGCCCACGAGCCTGGACCGGATCTGGTATGTTCCTCGAAAGAAACTGATTCAAAAATCTTTTATTACTTAGGAAAAACTTGTGTGTTTAGAAAGAAAGTTTGTTTGGGTTGGGCTTGAGTTGAAAATGTATTAATAATATATTAAATCTCTTTTTCTTTTTTTTTAAATAAATTTGTTTGATCCATAAATAATAATTTGTAAACATAATAAATAAAAGTAAAAAGAAATAAAGAAATTCAACTATGGCCTTATGGCCTTATTACATCAAATAATTCCCAAAATAAACTTAAAATACTTAAAATAAAATAAACGTCCAAATCGTAAATTTCTTGCTTTGCATGGCTATCCCTTAGCTTCTGCCGAGCCCGGTCCATTACTGTTCGTCACCTGAAAATAGTCCCACAACGGGGTGAGTCAACAGACTCAATGTGTACAACACTAAGTCCAAATAAATTTAGGCATAACATACATATCATATTCACATAATAATTTACGATAATGATGCAGCCCAAAACCCAAACCTAGTTAACCATCCGTTTAAGGTCAGCGTACGACTTCTGCCTATCAGAGGCTTCCTTTAACCGTGCCATGATTATCTCAACCTTTTCTTCAGTTTCTGCCACTAACTCTGGACCCAAAACTCGACGTTCTCCTAACTCAGTCCAACAAGTAGGAGTTCGACACTTCCGACCATACAACGCCTCATAAGGTGCCATCCGAATACTAGCCTGATAGCTGTTATTGTAGGTGAACTCTGCTAAAGGCAAATAGTCTTCCCAACTTCCTCGGAAATCCATCACACAGCCTCTCAACATATCCTCCAACACTTGTATAACCCGTTCAGACTGCCCATCTGATTATGGATGAAAAGCCGTAGTGAAGTCCAACTTAGTGCCTAAAGCTTGATGAAGTGCCCTCCAAAACCGAGACATAAACCTTGGGTCTCTATCGGAGATGATCGATACCGGTACTCCATGTAACCTCACAATTTCCGCTACATATAATTTGGCCAACTTCTGAAGAGAATAGTCAACTCTTACCGGAATGAAGTGCGCGGACTTGGTCAGACGATCCACTATTACCCATACCGAGTCCTTCTTAGTAGGCGTAAGGGGAAGCCCACTAACGAAGTCCATGGTAATTCTTTCCCACTTCCACTGCGGAATCTTGATTGGCTGAAGCAATCCCGATGG
This sequence comes from Gossypium australe, assembly GCA_005393395.2. Classification (NCBI taxonomy): domain Eukaryota; kingdom Viridiplantae; phylum Streptophyta; class Magnoliopsida; order Malvales; family Malvaceae; genus Gossypium; species Gossypium australe. The sequence goes on from CM016614.1 coordinate 80,240,370, forward strand.
AACTTGGTGCTCAGCCTTAACTTGATGACACGTCAAACATTTTCCCACGAATTCAGTAACTTCCCGTTTAAGATCAGGCCACCAAAACTGTTCCCTTAGATCTCTGTACAGCTTACTGCCTCCGGGATGCATAGCATAAGGGCTACTATGCACCTCCTAAAGAATCCTTTGTCTTAACTCTTCGTCCCTCGGCATACAGACTTTTCCTTTGTAGCACAATACTCCTTCAACATTAACGCCATAATCCTCTAACTCTTCGTTCTGTACTTGTTGTAACTTAGCACTTAGGTCCTTATCAGCCAACTGTCCCTCTTTCACCTCATTGAGCCATGTGGGCTTGACTTGCAACTCTGCCAATAGGCTTCCATCATCATACAAACTCAAGTGTGCGAACATAGCCCTTAGATCCGACACAACCTTCTGACTTAGGGCATCAGCTACCACATTCGCCTTGCCCGGGTGGTACTCTATCGAGCAATCATAATCCTTCAATAACTCCACCCATCTTCGCTGCCTCAAGTTCAACTCCTTCTGAGTCAACAGATACTTAAGGCTTTTGTGGTTTGTGTAAATTATCGACCTTTCCCCATAAAGGTAGTGCCTCCAAACCTTAAGAGCGAAAACTACTGCTGCCAATTCCAAGTCATGAGTTGGGTAGTTAACCTCATGCGGCCTTAACTGTCGAGACGCATAAGCGACTACTTTTCCTTCTTGCATTAGCACACAGCCTAATCCCGTGTGAGAAGCATCACAGTATACCACAAAATCCTTCCCTGCCTCCGGCTGACTTAACACTGGAGCTTCCGTCAACACTTTCTTAAGCTTTTCAAAGCTCTCCTGTTGCTTATCAGTCCATTCAAAGGGTACTTCCTTTCTTAGCAACTTTGTCAAAGGCGCGGCTATTGACGAGAACCCTTCCACGAACCTTCTGTAATAGCCTGCCAAACCTAAGAAACTTCAGATCTCAGCCACGGACCTAGGTGGTTTCCAATCAACACTGCTTCGATCTTCCTAGGATCCACTCTTATTCCCTCTGCGGATACTACATGCCCTAAGAATGCCACCTCCTTAGCCAAAATTCACACTTGCTGAATTTGGCATAGAGTTTCTTCTCCCTTAATACCTCCAACACAACTCGGAGATGCTCATCATGCTCTTCCTCCGACTTAGAATACACCAGGATGTCATCGATAAACACGACAACGAACCTACCCAAATAGGGTTGAAAAACTCGATTCATCATATCCATGAACGCGGCTGGGGCGTTCGTCAACCCAAACGGCATCACTACAAACTCAAAATGGCCGTATCTTGTCCTAAAAGCTGTCTTATGGATATCTGCCTCCTTCACCTTCAACTGATGATATCCCGACCTTAGGTCTATCTTCGAGAATACTGCGGCCCCCTTCAGCTGATCGAACAAGTCATCGATCCTTGGCAAAGGATACTTGTTCTTAATGGTTAGCTTATTTAACTGACGATAGTCTATGCACATACGCATAGTTCCGTCCTTCTTCTTCACGAACAAAATCGGCGCTCCCCATGGAGCTCAACCAACTCCTTTGGTGCCATTCTGTACGGAGCGATTGACACATGAGCTGTTCCCGGCAGCAAGTCTATTCCAAATTCCACCTCCCTATCTGGGGGTATTCCTGGAAATTCCTCCGAAAACACATCTTCGAAATCCCTTACAGTTCTAACTCCACTGACACCTTCTTCCTTTCCACCCAACGCACTTACGAAGGCTAAGAACGCCTTGCACCCTTTCCTAACCATTTTCTCAGCCTTCAATGCCGAAACTACGTTAGACAGGTAGTTTCTTCTTTCTCCGATCATTACCACTACTTCATCCTCCGAGGTCCTTAGTTCCATTCGTTTAGCAGCACAATCCAACACGGTTCGGTGCTCTAGTAGCCAGTCCATTCCAAGTATAAGTTCAAACTCCCCAAAGGGTAGTTCCATTAAGTCAGCCCGAAAGTTCACTCCCTGAATCTCTAGGGGTACATTCTGAAAGATCTCATCCACCACTACAGTTTGACCTAATGGGCTTACTACAGTCATCTGCCTATCAGAAAGTTCAGAGTCTAAGCCTAGTGTTTCCACTACCCTACATGCAACATAAGAATGGGTCGAACCCACATCAATCAGAGCAAAATAGGGCTTGCCATAAATAAAGAACGTACCGGTTATAACATCCGGCGCGTCTCCTTCCTCCCTCCGGCGAACCGCATAAACCAAACCTGGCTGCCTCGCCTCAGCATTAGCAGCACCTCTGCCCTGTGTTCCACGTCCTCTACCAGCACCATTACCTCTGTTATTCGAACCATGACCTCGTTGAGGCTGCTGTCCCCATCTACCAGCCTGATTAACATTCTGAGCTGCTGGTCGACTTTCATCTGGTATCTTAGGACAATCCTTGATCATATGGTCTTTGGACCCACACCTAAAGCATCCTTCCGTCTTCTTCCAGCACTCTCCTAAGTGCTTCTTTCCACACAGATCACAAGAACGATACTGCCCTCCTGTACCAGCTTGCTGACCTCGCGGCCCATCCACTCTAGGCCTCTTTTGAAACTTCCCAGACGATCCAAAACTTCTTTTTGGCCTATTCCGATCCATGGTCTGCTTGGTAGAATCCTTAATTCCCTCGGCTACCTTGGCCTTTTCTACTAAAGCAGAAAACTCCCGCTCCTGATGCGGTGCTATCAACAATCTCAGAAAATCCCTTAGTCCGTCCTCAAAACGGACACAGCGCTCATGCTCAGTTGCCACTATTCCTCGAGCATACCGGCTCAACCTCAGGAATTCAGCTTCATATTCCGCAACGGACTTGTTCCCTTGAACCAGTCCCAGAAATGCTTTCCTTTGATCATCAGTATACCTGGTTCCAACATACTTCTTTTGATTCGCTTCCTTGACATACTCCCAGGTCAGATCCTCAGCCGTGGCACCATCCCGAACAGTTAACCACCATTGGTAAGCTTCATCGCGTAGCAGTGCCACCATTCCTTTTAGCTTCTCCTCATTACTCAGCTGCACTGGGTGCCACGCCAGATACTCCACGAAACATTTCAGCTCCATTAGCTCGGAGCCGCTCAGGTACAGATTTTCGAGTTCCTGAATTTCCTCCTGCACCAGCCACCAACTCAAGAACTCGCAGCACAGCCTGCGATACGGCATCATCCCCCGTCTGAGCCTGCTGCTCAGCACCAACAGCTGGGGGTGGTGGTGGCGGTGGTACCTCATTATCAGACCCTTGACCCGATTTAACGGGTTCCGACACAGTCATTCTTCCTCTACCGCGTCCATGACAGCCACATCCTCTAGAACTCATTTCTATCGTCGCGATCTGATTAAAAAGTTTTATGAATTAGTCCTTGTTTCACTTATTACCCGCGAAGAAGTTTTATGAAAAGAATTTTAGGAGTGGTTCTTTCGTATTCATACATGCACAATCTTTTCATTCATACATCCATCAATCAATTATGAACTTTCGTTCATTCAGAGAAACGTTGTAGTTTTCATTGTTGTTGTTTTTCCACTACCCAGGGGTATTTTCGTAATTTCTCCTACAGGGGTATTTTCATAATTTTTCAAAAGAAAAAGTTCCTTGGTGATTTTGTCAAAAAGTATTTTGGAATTTTTAGATTCCCAGGGTGTTTTGGAAAATTTTGAAATCCGGGGGTATTTCGGTAATTTTGGATCTCGGGAGTATTTTGGTAACAAACCAGGGTAAATTTGTAAAGTTTAATATTTCCGGGGTATTTCCAAATTTTGCAAAACTTTGAGAGTTCTTTTTGAGAATTGCACTTTCCAAAACGGTAATGTTGCAAAAATTTTGGAAAATTTTGTCATTTTGGTAATTTTGTAAGTTGGGGCAATTTTGTAATTTTCCAAAATCAAGGTATTTTTGATATTTTGCAAATTAGGGTTTTTGAACCTTTAGAAAATAATGAAATTTTGGTAAAACTGTTGGGTAGTTGGACATTTTATAAACCAAAGGCATTTTTTGTAATTTTACCATTAGGGGTATTTTTGTAATTTCATAAATCAAAAATTTTTCGGAAATATATATTTTTTTTTCTTCAAAACAATTTTATCAGTTCAAAAGAGTGGTTTGTTGAATTTTTAAAACTAGGGTTTCCATAAAAACACGGCTAGTTCCCTTTCGGGTTTTAGTTAGTGTGTTTAGCCTATGACCGAGTCCTCTTGGTCAGGGTGAACCAAAGCTACGCACCAGGTAGGATTCGAATGGAGAGGAGGTGAGTCACACGGACTGCTTAAGTACCAAGCTCCCACTGAAACCATTCCTAGACATGCGCACAGAGGTTGCCACACCCACTGAGTCATCTTGGTTAGGGTGAACCGAAGCTACGCACCAGGTAGGATTCCAGCGAAGAGGAGGTGAGTCACTAGGGCTGCTTAAATACCAGGCTCTTCCGAATCCAATCCTAGACATGCGCACAGGGGTTAACACACCCTAACTTGGTGACTTAGCCATAGGTTTGTTTAAGTAAGTATTAAATCTTATGTATTTGTTGGGGTACACTAGTCCTAGGGTTCACATACTTATCATACTAATCTACGTTCCATTCCATTTCTACCCTTCTACAGATCACAATATAAATCACACAAAGGTTAGGGGTACTTACCCGGTGGACTTCGGGTCGGAGACTTAGGTGCCATGCCAGAAAACCTGCTTATTTCCAAAAATATTTTCATAAAACTCATTTGGGCTCGATTTGAAAACGTTTTGGGCCTTAGACCACAGGCCGAGAGTTTAAGACTGGGCTCTGATACCAAATTGAAACACCCCAAACCCGGCCCACGAGCCTGGACCGGATCTGGTATGTTCCTCGAAAGAAACTGATTCCAAACTCTTTTATTACTTAGGAAAAACTTGTGTGTTTAGAAAGAAAGTTTATTTGGGTTGGGCTTGAGTTGAAAATGCATTAATAATATATTAAATCTCTTTTTCTTTTTTTTTTTAAAATAAATTTGTTTGATCCATAAATAATAATTTGTAAACATAATAAATAAAAGTAAAAAGAAATAAAGAAATTCAACTATGGCCTTATGGCCTTATTACATCAAATAATTCCCAAAATAAACTTAAAATACTTAAAATAAAATAAACGTCCAAATCGTAAATTTCTTGCTGTGCATGGCCATCCCTAAGCTTCTGCCGAGCCCGGTTCATTACTGTTCGTCACCTGAAAATAGTCCCACAACGGGGTGAGTCAACAGACTCAATGTGTACACAACACTAAGTCCAAATAAATTTAGGCATAACATACATATCATATTCACATAATAATTTACGATAATGATGCAGCCCAAAACCCAAACCTAGTTAACCATCCGCTACACTTCCCCCGTACCAACCTGCACACCGTGGGGACTAATAAGTCAACCCTCCATCCGCTACACTCCATCAAAGGCAGTCGCTGCAGTCGACGTGCTCATCGCCCTTATAGTCTCGTGGTCTTAGGTCACCACGTTCAGATATTGTGGTCTTAGGTCACCACATTCAGATATCGCAGTCTTAGGTCACCGCATTCAGATAGCGTGGTCTTAGGTCACCACATTCACTTCCCCTTTTCAATAACCCATATGCCCCATATCATAAATATTATGCCTTAACATGCCAAATTTCACATTCTTATCTTTATTCACATGTTACATATAACATATTTCATAATCCTAATAGGAGTAGGAAACGTACCTGAGTACTTTTGTACCATTACATGGTACTTAGCCATATTCACATTCTTATAAACATGCACATACTAATTATAGCCATTTTATTAAGAAGAAGTGTGGGTACACACCTGATTCACTTAGCAGTTCACTTAAATCCCGAAAAGCTTGATCTACGCTTTAGATCTTGAATGCCTATATTCGGCCATCCATAATATGTAAGTAAAGAGCCTATTCGGCTATAAAACCAAACCCTAATAGGATTTGTACATTTAAAACCTACCTTGTTGCCGATTGGAACACCAACAAATCCCGAAATCTTTACTTTAATTCCTCCTTGTATTCGGCCAAGCATGAAATTGACAAAGGGGTTAGTTTTCGGCTTTTTAACCGATTATCAAATAGATCTAGATATCAAATCAGGCCTTGGCCGAACATATCTATGTGCTTACCTTCCAAATCTTAAATCCCAAAACCTTGTGTGCCACTGTCGACTGTCCCTACACATCCATAGTTAGATTCGGCCCTTCACACAAAAATCTATTAGAATGGCCTATGGCCGAATACATGCCTTACCTTTAATCTTAGAAATCCCGGAACTTTCCTTCTTATAGTCGACAGTCACAGAATCCCGAAACTTTCCTTCAAAGTTTCGGCCAACAAGTATATGGCATTAGAATCTTGGCTTTTGATTTGGAAAAAGAAAATAATATCAATAGATCCTTACCCTTTCTTGAAGAAGTCGACAGCCTCTATGCTTGGAGCCCCTCAAAGATTCGGCTTTTGGATGGATTGGAAAGAAAAGGAATAGGAAGAAGAGAAATGTGAAGAAATTGGCTTGCTTTGCTAGAGTTTTCGGTTTTGACAAAATAGCAGAGAAGAGAGGATTTTCCTAGGGAAAAATTCGGCAGAGAGAGGAGAATTGCTTAAGGAATTTCGGCAAAGGAAAAAGTGAATGGATGAATAGCCTCTTTTCCTCTAGTAGCCGTAATTACTAGCTAGAGTCCCTTACTTGGCCACCATTCTTCTATGTTGATAGCTTTTATCCCTTAATTTATCACTTACTCAAATTAAAAGAATTTAATCCAACAATTATCTCTTGAAAATAATGATAATACATCCCTTATTATCTCCTTGAAAATAATCTAAAATAAATCTATTACTTATCTCCTATTTAGCCGAAATTTAAAGAGAATAAAACTCCTCTTTTAAAAGTCTTCTAGCCGTCCATCCCTCTGCTCCTTGTAGCAAAAATAAAAACTTTATTTTGCTCACTAAGTGACTCGAACTCAGGCCCACTTGCATAGCTTGTGGCGTCACTTACCTGGGCCTTAAGTGGCATTTCCAGGCCACTTTTCCCAACCTGTTTGTGTGTCATATTTCACATACATTTTCCCTTAAGGCCACCTTGTCTTAGTTTCCCCTTTTTTTAAACTTTAAAACTCGACATTTCTAAGACATTTCCTTTCATTTCCAAGTTTCCAAAAACGTTCGTTTCCCTCCTTTAACCTAGCATTTCCTTACATTTCCAAGTTTCCAGAAATGTTCACTTTCCTCTTTTAACTTATCATTTCCATACATTTTCAGGTTTCCAAAAATGTTCAAAACATATTCATAACACATAAGACATGTCATTTCTTACAATTAAACCGAAAATGCATAGGCCCTTTTCAGGATGTTACAACAAGTGTGAAATTGATGAGTTCAGTGGCTAAATGATTAATAACGCAGATAGAACTAAGAATGGGTTAGTTAGTAAAAATGATTATAATTGAGATATCAGTTCATTTATTTTGAAGATTATTCAGAATATACAATAGTATTGTTAAGAAAGAGCTTATTCATGAGGAATCGATTTATTCAAGTATGGTATTTACAAAACGAAATTTCTGGAAAAAAAAAATATTCTGAATTAGTTCCTTTAGTGAACTGAATAATTTGATATTATTGATTGCTTTAGTAGTTAGTGGAGTAGTAATGAAGTCATAAAAATATCTGAAAGCAGTTGTTATAATTGGATATGATGTAGCGATTTCTTTTGTGTATTTTACATTATCTGCTATTTTCAAAAATATATGTAAATGTTCATTTTGAAATGTGATTCTTATTTACATGGAAAGGTTGTTTGATTATGAAATTGGAATGAATTTTTGAAAGTCTTGATAAATTATGAGCGGTATTGTTCTACCCTTCTCTGGTATTCTAATCGATTATGCTTGAGAGGACACTTGATAGAAATATTCATATGATATTGCTTTCTATTTCTATTAGGTCGAATCTCTGAATTGCAAATATGATTTATTCGTGAAAGATATTTATTGACCGAAGATGAAAGTTCTATTGACCGAAGCATCAGTTCTGGTTCAGCCTAAATCGGGTAAGAAAGTTATAATTTACAGTGATATATCAATGAGTGGGTAAACTGTGTTTTAATGCAGTAAGACAAAGTAATGTTCTATACTTTTTAACAATTAAAAATTGCATGAAAAAGAATTACCTGATATATGATTTAGAAATGGCCGTTAATGTTTCAACTGTAACACCCCTAACCCGTAACCATCGCCGGGATAGGGTTAAGAGGCGTTATCGGACATATCAAAACTTTTACGATCATTTCTCAAACATAAAATACATCATCATCATATCATAGCAAATCATATACATAGAGCCCCTTTAAAAGGTCTACGAGACCTTAAACATGCACAGGAAAAGGGTCGAGACTAAACTAAGTACATACAAAATTTTCCAAAAATTAAACATTTTTTTCAAAGTTACAAAGGTCGCACGTCCGTGTGGGTAGGCCTTGTGCCTCACACAGCATTAGACATACCCTTGTGCCTCACACGACATTAGACACACCCCTGTGCCTCACACGGCATTAGACACACCCGTGTGTCTAGGCCGTGGCAAAACAGGGCATACATACTGACTTGCCTACACGGCCACAAGACACGCCCCTATGCTTACCCGTGGGCAACACTGACTTAATTACACGGCCTGTCATACGCCTGTGTGTCTGGCCCGTGTGCGAGTCTGACTTGTTTCGAATTAAAACCTTAAGAGACACGATCGAGACACACGCCCGTGTGCTCAACCACGTGGGTAAATATAGGCCATTTGCAAGGCCAATTTGCCACCCAATTTTGGGTCAAACCTACAAGCATCCAACATGCCTCAATTCATGATCTAATAGCAACCAAAAACATACCAAATCATGCACAAATTTACCTTTAACCACATCTTTCATTTACATATACAATTCCTACTCAAATATACCAATTTAAAGTATCAACTTTACATCACAAACATATAACTAATACTTCATCTAAAACCATTTCAATTCATAGTAACTGTAACACCCCAAACCCAGCCTCGAAGTTAGGCCCGAATCTGGCGTGTCACATGGAAGTGTTTTTCGAAAACCATGTTTTCATTGAAAACCCTTCTTAAGGAAATTTAAACTTGAGTAAAAATTCCAGTTATTTCGGTTTACTTTTACCCGTGGTTTATTAAAAATTCATTCCCTTTTAAAATGTTATTTGTTGCAGAAGCTTAATTTAAAGTAGATGATTTATGAAAACGTGATGTTTAAAAATTGCATTGCAGAAATGTAACGATTTGGAAACAGTAATCGTTTTGGGAAAACCGCGTTCTACTTCTAGCAGATATAAATCGTAATAAACTGAAAATCCCAAATTAAAAATCAAAAAATAAAAAAAATGGCCTTATTACAAACCAATAAGAAAGCGGTTTAAGTACCGAAAAATAGAATACTAAAACCCAAAGCTGATCGTAGTGTGGCCACCTCTGAGTACTTCAGTTCGTCGAACCGCCTACTGAGGATTTCCTGAAAAATTAAAAAAAGAGGGGTGAGTTTACGAAAACTTAGTGTGTAATCCCCTATTACGGCCTCGGTCTGGACCAAGCCCGTACAGTATCGGTCTGGGCCTAAGCCCCAAACCAATAACAGAACAAATGGCCTAAGCCCTATACAGTGACAGATCTCATAAACAGATATGCAACAATATGAGGATGCATCCCACCCCGATCCAGCCAAATCACCACCCGTACCAACCAACACACCATGTGGGGATAAAATCGACCTACCCAGCCAACACACCAAGCTTAGCACCAGTTGCGACACTAAGTCAACAGAACGGCTAGACGTCGTGAATAGAACGGCTAGGCGCCGTGGACAGAACAATTCGGTGCCGTGGATAGAACGGCTAAAAAGCCATAAATATCGCAGCAACGCTGTTAGATAACAGAACATATAAAAGCCGTAAATAGAATGGTTATAAACCATAATCAGGATGGCACAAAGCTACCGGTGATTGTAATAAGTTTGACACATAGCCATTAGCGACGGTAATGTAATCGGCACACAGCCACAGGTAATTATGATCAACACAGAGTCATCAATATATATGTTAGGCACATTGCCACGGGTAAATACGGTTGGCACCAAGCCATAACCAAGATGGCACAGAGCCATAAATATCGCACAAAGGCTGAAAGCCTTGTACAGAACGGCAATGGGCCGTACACTTCCTCCGTAACTTTGTCCCAACCCCATGTAATATGTAACACCCCAAACCCGGCCCATTTGCTATGACCGAATTTGAAATGCCACTGCGGAAAAACGTTTAAAAAAAAATATTTGACTTAAAGGTGAAAACATGAAAATTTATTATCTCTAATAAAACATTGTATAATTAAAGTTCCAAATAAAATTAAGTTGTTTAAAATAAAACATTTTCAAATAATAATATAATCGACAATCCAACTTAAAACATAATAAAAGTCCTTAAATACTTTAAGTGGCCCTTATTACATCAAATAAATCCCCAAAATACTGACAATATAAAATTGTATAAAATAAGGAAAATAACTTCTGCATGGGCCACCTCGTATCCACTCCAACCCGGTCCAAGCTTTATGCATCACCTGTAAGGTTTGAGAAAAATTAGGTGAGTCACACAGACTCAGTGTGTAATCAGTCCACTGAAATCCACCCACATGTGGGCTTAGCCCACAACCATATATCATATCATAATTCAGATAGTAGAACAACTTACTCACATCATTTCCACAATTGGGCCTTGGCCCATATAATCACTTAATCCACATATCCATTAAAATTATGCAAAATGCACCCAACCCAACCTAGGGTTCATCCACTACTCACCCCCCGTATCCAGCCACCACACACCAGGGGATTATCAAATCACCCTCTCCTTTTTACTCCAAAAGGCAATCAATGCCGTCTACGTGCAATTAAGCACAATAATCCACAACGCGACCTCAGTCAGCGCCAATCCACGATGTAGCCGTAGCTAACACCAAAACCACGATGGGACACAAAGTCACTCATCAACCACGATATGGCACATAGTCGATATCAACCACGATGAGGCACACAGCCACTCATCAAACCACGCGAACTAAATCGCAATTAATCCACAATGTGACCTTAGTCAACGTCAATCCACGATGTAGCTCAAGGCTAACATCAAACCACGTACTCGAAGTACACCCGTACCTTCTTTCATATCATATCCCAACCCATGCACATGCAACATTCCATAATGACATAATATAATGATGCATGAGCATGTTCATCAAGCATATTATCATAGATTCATAATAGTAATCACATTTGATCAGATTTGGTACTTACCGGATTATCGACATACCCATTGAGGGTATTCATATCACAATTTCCATTGCACTAGTTAGCACATATTTAACACATACAGATATAACACAAATACCCGGAAAACGGTAGGCTAACTACACACCTGTCTATTAGAGAAATCCCGAACTGCTCGAATCTAACACGATCTCGAAACGTGCTTCTTCCTTCTCCCTAAATGCCGATTTGGTCTCCTACCAAATCCCGAATCACACTCTGAGTTCCCTTCCTTAAGCTACACGCAAAAGAACACCTTCTTATGGCACTATGAACAATCGGCCATGCCTAAAACCAAGACTTAATCCATTGATTTCGGCACACCCATGAAGAAATAAATAAAACCGATTGCTAAGGAAGAAAATATACTTACTACCACACGTTGTTCACCACTCCTGAAGCACCATCAAAGAATCGGCTCCAAGATCCCAAAGAGAAAGGTTTCGGCACAAGAATGATGAAGAGAGATCACGCCAAAATAGAGGGAGTTGAATGCTTAGAGAATTCGGCTATGGTGAAAAATTAGGGAGAAAAAATAATGTTGAAAGTCTCTTGTGGAAAGCAAAGAGGAAAAGATGAATAGAAATGAGGAGTTTGGGTTTCGGGTTCTCAAAAATAGAAGATGAATCAAGGAAGAACTTTGAGTCCAAGTGCATTCAGCAATAAGGGAAAAAAGAGAAGAAATGGTCTTTTGATGGTTTTGTAGTTTTGGTCACAAAAAGAAAAGAAAGAATGAATGCACTTGAGGGGAGAAAGAACAATTAAAAACAAAATAGTCAAAACTCAAATGGCTAAAAAGAAAAGAAAGCAAAAGGTTTACCTTATGACCAAAATACATTCGGCTAAGAGGAGTAAACAAATTAGAGAGAAACACAAAAATGACCCAAAAGAAAGATGTACTCAACTAGCACTAATTCTACCAAAACTAACACCAAACCATACCAAAAGCTAACCAAAAAATTCGGCCAATCCCCCTAGACACCCATACCGTCCATATTCATGGACAATTAGCCATAGAATAATTTCCAAAACACTCTCTATCATCCAAGCCCTTTGTCCCCCCATCTTACCATAATCTTAAGATTCTTATCCCCAATTACAAGCTTTCCTAAACTAATATTCAACTTGCCATAATATTCAAAAGTCCAACCTATCATAATTAGAGCTTGACCGTCCATTAATGCTAGGATACATAAAAATAAAGTCTTCAAAATGCTAATCATGCTACTCGAACCACTTCCCTCAAGCAACTCTTCATGCATCTTAACCACCTTGCCACTAACTCCTCATGTGCTAGATTTTAACACTTAAATTAACTTAGTGTCAGGTTCACCTAATCCACTTCACTAAATTCTTCAAACTAAAATTATTCTAGCTTAGCTAATAATTCCAAGCCTTCACAAAACTAAACTAAGCACCCAAATAAACCCGAGAATTCATATAAACCTCGTAACCTTCCAAATCCATTTAACTAATAAATCCAATTTGCAAAAACACTATTTTCTTATTCTTAAAGGTTTTAAACTCTCCTAATCCCAAAGTCCAATCGGCCCAATCCTACTAGGCCCAATTTCGGGATATTACATAACATGTCATGTATGTCATGCTCAATCATTACACGTGTATGCAAAATGGCCATGCTCAGTAACAATCATTTAAACATAATTTAAAAGCATACCAGTCATACAACCACCATCAAGTCAGTTAAAACACAGTCATACAATCCCAGTCAAATAAGTCCAGTTCATAATCTAAGTCAGTCATTTACCCACAAGGGCAAAACAGTCATTCTACCCTATAAAGGTATTTCGGTAATCCTACCCTTCTAATGTATTTCGGTAATTGTACCCTACAGGGGTATTTCGGTAATTTTGCAAACCAGGGGTATTTTAGTAATTTTTCAAACCGAGGGTATTTAAATAATTTTGCAAACTGAGGGTATTCCGATAATTTCACAAATCAGGTGTATTTCGATAATTTTACAATCCGAGGGTATTTTGGTAATTTCACAAATCAGGGGTATTTTGGTAATTTTACAATCCGAGGGTATTTCAGTAATTTTAAAAATCAGGGGTTTTTCGGTAATTTTGCAATATGAGGGTTTTTCGATAATTTCACAAATCAGGGGTATTTTGATAATTTCACAAATTAGGGGTATTTCAGTAATTTTACAAACCGGGGGTACTTCGGTAATTTCGCAAACTGATGGTATTTTAGTAATTTTGTAAACCAAGGGTATTTCAGTACTTTTGTAAACCAAGGGTATTTCAGTAATTTTGTAAACCAAGGGTATTTTAGTAATTTTGTAAACCAAGGGTATTTCAGTAAGCCACAGATATGAGGTTCACATAGACCAGTTCAATATCTACTACACAATCATATAATTTATTCATATGGGCGCACGGGCCCACACCCCCTTGCTTGACATGAGATTCGAACCTTTGCCCTCTCCTATGCTCCAGATGCTACATGCCACCACAACACAAGCTCCTTTTGTGTCTTAAAGCATGCGCAACTAAATATAAGCCTATGGGCCAAAGTCTAAGTTCATTTAAAAAGAAATAAAAAAGAATTGCAAGCACCAAGACTTGAACCCAAGCTTTCCCTTACACCCTTAATGACGCCTTGCCATTAGACCACTCCCTTCCTTGTATCATTTTTTTCCACATTTTATTCTTAAAGCCTACTTACTAACTCCAAGGGTTTTATTCACCTAAAACCAAAATTTTTCCTAAAGCCCAGGTTTGATCCCGGGACTTCATGGAAGCCCCCTAACCTTCCAAAATCACCCACCTAATAGGTCCAACTTGCATTAGTGCCGTTCTCTTGTTCTCAAAAATTTTAAACGCCCCCATGCTCAAGGCCTAATAGGCCCAACTCTACTAGGCCCGAATTCGGGGCGTTATAGTAATTTCTCATCATTTAAATATCCAAAATCAACCATGAACTCACCTATATATGAACCATTTCATTTAGCCATTTATGAGCACATCATAACATACCAACTAATGCTTCAATAAGCATGAACAAAACTCATTCATAAACACATTCATTAACAAGCCATATCCCATGGCTATTTTTACACATCTCAAAACATATTCTAATACTTCTAGCCTATACATGCCATACTAAAAAATGTACACATTCAAAAGGTACCAAAATATAGTTCGATAGTGTGGTGATGATCCTTGAAGATCCCCGAGCTCCCCGTAGCTTTAATAATCTATAAAACATTGAACAAACATACACACCAAGTAAGCTATCATAGCTTAGTAAGTCATAAGCAAATAATGAACAAATAAACATTTGCATTAAACCAACTAGCCAAATCAAAACAAACCTTAACCAAATATACATTTATTATGCTAGCAAACTCAATTATTATCACATTTACAATAACATTTTAACATCAATAGCCTAATACACATATACTCATAAGCACATATAAATTTCTTTTTTATCATACCTAATTCATATATTTATCTCAAACACATAAACTTACCTTACTTTCACATTCATATAACATAGCACGTACCTGAACCTTTTAATTCGTTTTCACATTCGATCTTAGCTCGATAATGCCCATCGAACCATTCGGAATTAACAAGGATACTCGGATAATCAGAAATCTCTTACAATGCCAATGTCCCAGACATGGTCTTACATGTAATCACATATCGATGCCACTGTCCCAGACAAGGTCTTACACGAATCAAATACGATGCCAATGTCCTAGACATGGTCTTACACGTAAACACAAGTCAATACCAACGTCCCAAACGCGGACTTACACGAAAGCACATATCGGAATTGTAACATCCTGAAAATGGGCCTATGCATTTTTGATTTAAGTATACGAAATGGCATGTCTTGTGTGTATTATGAACATTTTTGGAAACTTGGAAATGATTTAGAAATGTTAAGTTTCAAAAGAGGAAAGTGAACATTTCTGGAAACTTGGAAATGTAAGAAATGTTAAGTTCAAAAGAGGAAAGTGAACATTTCTGGAAACTTGGAAATGTAAGGAAATGTTAAGTTTAAAGGAGGCAAACGAAAATTTTTGGAAACTTGGAAATGTAAAGAAATGTCAAGTTTTAAAGGTTAAAAAGAGGAAACTAAGGCAGGGTGGCCTTAAGAAAATTAATAGGAGGAATTTGACACACCATCAGGCTTGGAAAAGTGGCCTGAAGATATCACTTAAGGCCCAGGTAGGTGACGCCACAAGCTTGTGTATTTGGGCCAGGGTTCGAGTCACTTGGGGAGCAAATAAAGGAGTTTTATTTTTGCTACAAAGAGCAGGGAAGTGGACGGCACTAAGGAACCCAAGGGAAGAGTTTAAATTCTCTTAAAATTTCGGCTAATAGATGGATAAATAATAGATTTATTTTAGATTATTTTCAAGAGATAATTGTTGGATTAAATTCTTTTATTAAGTGATAATTAAAGGGATAAAGCTATCAAAATAGAAGAGTGGTGGCCAAGTAAGGGACTCTAGCATAGTAAATTCGGCTATAAAAGGAAAAGGGAGGCCATTCAGCATTATTTTCTTCTCCTTTTTCTCTCTGCCGAATTCTCTCTGTCATTGTTCTTCTTTCTCTTTTCAATTCTTCACAAAGCCGAAAACAAAATCCCCCTAGTCTTGCCGAATTTTCCTAAGTTTTATATCTTCCTCTTCTTTCTTTGAAAAACCAAAATCCTCTACTGTTCATCAAGAAGCCGAAATTGTAATCCACATCAAGGCCATAGCCGAATATTGTTAAAGGCTGAAGCAAGGATTGTTGATTCCTATAGTAAGGGTAAGGATCTATTATTATCATTATGTTCCTTTTCTTCAAGACCAAGATTAAGATTCTAATGCTATTTGTATCTCTTGGCCGAAACTACAAAGGATCTTTCGGGATTTACTAAGTGTCGACTACAAGGAAGGAGAAGTTCTTTTTTCGAAGGTACACCATAAGCCGCGTGTTCCCTAGTTATTCGGTGAGTTTCGGGATTTAAAATCCACAAGGTAAGTGTCTATAGCATTCGGCCAAGGCTTATTTTGATATCTAGATCTATTTCATAATTGTTTAAGAAGCCGAAACTAACCTGGGATGTGATTTAATGTTTGGCCGAATACAAGAAGGAATACAACAAAGTTTCTTGACTTGATTCTTAAGTTAATCGGCAACAAGGTAAGTTTTAGTGTACTAATCCTACTAGGATTTGGATTTATGGCCGAATGGCTCTTTACTAAGTATTAAATGATTGATTAAATGTAGAGATTTAAGATCTAAGGCCTTAGATCAAGCTTTTCGGGATTTGGATTGGAAACCTTAAGCGAATCAGGTGTGTACCCACACTTCTTCTTAATAAAATTTATGGCTATAATTAGTATGTGCATGTTTATAAGAATGTGAAAATATGGCTAAAGTACCATGCAATGGTACAAAGTACTCAGGTACGTTTCCTACTCCTACTAGGATTATGAATATATGTTATTTGTAACATGTGAAAAAGTGATAAGAATGTGAATTAAGGCATGATGTGCATGATATGTATGATATGGGGCATTCGGGTTATATGAAAGGGGAAGTGAATGTGGTGACCTAAGACCACGATATCTGAATGTGGTGACCTAAGACCACGAAATCTGAATGCGGTAACCTAAGACCGCGATAATCTGAATGTGGTGACCTAAGACCACGAAATCTGAATGTGGTGACCTAAGACCACGAATTTTATAAGGGCGATGAGCACGTCGACTGCAGCGACTGCCTTCGATGGAGTGTAGCGGAAGGAGGGTCGACTTAGTAGTCCCCATGGTGTACAGGTTGGTACGGGGAAGTGTAGCGGATGGCTAACTAGGTTTGGGTTTGGTTGCATCATTATTTTTACCTGTTATTTGAATATGTATGTGATATGATAATGCATGCCTGAAATGTTAAGACTTAGTGTTTGTGTACACATTGAGTCTGTTTGATTCACCCCGTTGGGGAACTTTTTCTTCCAGGTGATGATCAGTAATGGACCGGGTCGGCAGGAGCTTAAAGGTGACCATGCACAGTAAGGAAAATTTTATTATTTGGACTTTTATTTTATTTAAGCACTTTAATTCATTTTTGGGAATTATTTGATGTAATAAGGCCGTAGTGAACTATTTTATTTTCTGTTTAATTTACTACGTTACGACATTTTTAATTATTAAAGATTAAGTCAATTTAATTTAAAATAAACTCTAAATATTTTGTCACCTCAAATGAACTCGTTTTCAACTCAAGCCCAACCCAAAACAAACTTTCTTTCAAAACACCCAAGTTTTTCCTAAGTCACAAAAGAATTTGAAACGGTTTACACCGGGGAACATACCAGATCCGGTCAAGGATCGTGGGCCGGGTTTGGGGTGTTTCAATTTGGTATCAGATCCCAGTTTCAAACCCTCGGCCTAGGGTTTAAGGCCCAAAACGTTTTCAAATCGAGCCCAAATGAGTTTTTGAAGATAAGCAGGTTTTCTGGCATGGCACCTAAGTCTCCGACCCACAGTCCTCCAGGTAAGTACCCCTAACCATTGTGTGAATTATAGTATGAATTGTAGAAGGGTAGAATTGGAATGGCACGTAGAATAGCATGATAAGTATTTGGAACCCTAGGACTAGTTTACCCCAACTATTACATAAGACTTAATGACTAATTAAACAAACCTATGGCTAAGTCGCCGAGTTAGGGTGTTGCAACCATTGTGCGCATGTCTAGGATTGGATCCGGAAGAGCCTGGTATTTAAGCAGTCCTAGTGACTCACCTCCTCTTCGCAGGAATCCTACCTAGTGCGTAGCTTCGGTTCACCCTAACCAAGAGAACTTATTCATAGGCTAAACCCCTAACTAAAACCCGAAAGGGATTAGCCACATTTTTATGGAAACCCTAGCTTTAAAATGACTAAATTACCCTTTTGATTTATACAAGCTATCCCATAAAATTTTTCTGAAATATTTCTTGATTTACAAAATTACTAAAATACCCCTGGTGGTAAATTACAAAAATGCCCTTGGTTTATGAAATTTCCAAAATACCCACAGTTTTTATTAAAAAAAAAATTTCATTACTTTATAACAAGTCCAAAAACTCTACTTCTGCGAAATATTAAAATACTCCAACTTGGAAAATTTACGAAATTGCCCCTAACTTACAAAATTACCAAAATGACCCTGATTTCCAAAATTTTTGTAACATCACTGGTTTGGAAAACAAAATTCTCAAAAATAACCCTCAAGTTTTATAAATTTTGAAATACCCCTGAATTATTAAACTTTACAAATTTACCCTGATTTGTAAAAATTTACTGAAATACCCTTGGAATTTCAAAATTTTCCAAAATACCCCGGGAATTTTAAAATTCCAAAATACTTTTTTTTGACAAAATCACCAAGGAACTTTTTCTTTTGAAAAATTATGAAAATACCCCTGTAGGACGAATTACGGAAATACCCCTGGGTAGTGGGAAAACATCAACAATGAAAACTACAACATTTCTCTGAATGAATGAAAGTTCATAATTAATTGATGAATGTATGAATGTAAAGACTGTATGCATGTATGAATACGAAAGAACCACTTCTAAAATTCTTTTCATAAAACTTCTTCGCGGGTAATCAGTGGAATAAAGGCTAATTCATAAAATTTCTTAATTAGATTAAAGCACGATCGTAGAAATGAGCTCTAGGGGACGTGGTTCTGGAATACCTTAATTGCCTTGTTCGTTGTAAAGTCAGTTCGTTCTTATGTCGCTAGTAAGGTGTATGGAACCTTGATTGTAAACTAAGAGAATGTGCCTAGAAAGTATGATAGTTTCTTAAGATCAGAGTGCGCAGTAGTAGCGTAGTGTGGTGAGCTAGGAAGTATGACTGTTCGTTAGTAAGTAATTTCGAGGACGAAATTATTTTAAGGGGGGTAGAACTGTAACATCCTGAAAATGGGCCTATGCATTTTTGATTTAAGTATACGAAATGGCATGTCTTGTGTGTATTATGAACATTTTTGGAAACTTGGAAATGATTTAGAAATGTTAAGTTTCAAAAGAGGAAAGTGAACATTTCTGGAAACTTGGAAATGTAAGAATGTTAAGTTCAAAAGAGGAAAGTGAACATTTCTGGAAACTTGAAAATGTAAGGAAATGTTAAGTTTAAAGGAGGCAAACGAAAATTTTTGGAAACTTGGAAATGTAAAGAAATGTCAAGTTTTAAAGGTTAAAAAGAGGAAACTAAGGCAGGGTGGCCTTAAGAAAATTAATAGGAGGAATTTGACACACCATCAGGCTTGGAAAAGTGGCCTGAAGATATCACTTAAGGCCCAGGTAGGTGACGCCACAAGCTTGTGTATTTGGGCCAGGGTTCGAGTCACTTGGGGAGCAAATAAAGGAGTTTTATTTTTGCTACAAAGAGCAGGGAAGTGGACGACACTAAGGAACCCAAGGGAAGAGTTTAAATTCTCTTAAAATTTCGACTAATAGATGGATAAATAATAAATTTATTTTAGATTATTTTCAAGAGATAATTGTTGGATTAAATTCTTTTATTAAGTGATAATTGTTGGATTAAATTCTCTTAAAAGGATCTTTCGGGATTTACTAAGTGTCGACTACAAGGAAGGAGAAGTTCTTTTTTCGAAGGTACACCATAAGCCGCGTGTTCCCTAGTTATTCGGTGAGTTTCGGGATTTAAAATCCACAAGGTAAGTGTCTATAGCATTCGGCCAAGGCTTATTTTGATATCTAGATCTATTTCATAATTGTTTAAGAAGCCGAAACTAACCTGGGATGTGATTTAATGTTTGGCCGAATACAAGAAGGAATACAACAAAGTTTCGGGACTTGATTCTTAAGTCAATCGGCAACAAGGTAAGTTTTAGTGTACTAATCCTACTAGGATTTGGATTTATGGCCGAATGGCTCTTTACTAAGTATTAAATGATTGATTAAATGTAGAGATTTAAGATCTAAGGCCTTAGATCAAGCTTTTCGGGATTTGGATTGGAAACCTTAAGCGAATCAGGTGTGTACCCACACTTCTTCTTAATAAAATTTATGGCTATAATTAGTATGTGCATGTTTATAAGAATGTGAAAATATGGCTAAAGTACCATGCAATGGTACAAAGTACTCAGGTACGTTTCCTACTCCTACTAGGATTATGAATATATGTTATTTGTAACATGTGAAAAAGTGATAAGAATGTGAATTAAGGCATGATGTGCATGATATGTATGATATGGGGCATTCGGGTTATATGAAAGGGGAAGTGAATGTGGTGACCTAAGACCACGATATCTGAATGTGGTGACCTAAGACCACGAAATCTGAATGCGGTGACCTAAGACCGCGATAATCGGAATGTGGTGACCTAAGACCACGAAATCTGAATGTGGTGACCTAAGACCACGAATTTTATAAGGGCGATGAGCACGTCGACTGCAGCGACTGCCTTCGATGGAGTGTAGCGGAAGGAGGGTCGACTTAGTAGTCCCCATGGTGTACAGGTTGGTACGGGGAAGTGTAGTGGATGGCTAACTAGGTTTGGGTTTGGGTTGCATCATTATTTTTACCTGTTATTTGAATATGTATGTGATATGATAATGCATGCCTGAAATGTTAATACTTAGTGTTTGTGCACACATTGAGTCTGTTTGACTCACCCCATTGGGGAACTTTTTCTTCCAGGTGATGATCAGT
The DNA here is from genome assembly GCA_005393395.2 of Gossypium australe. Lineage (NCBI taxonomy): Eukaryota > Viridiplantae > Streptophyta > Magnoliopsida > Malvales > Malvaceae > Gossypium > Gossypium australe. The sequence goes on from CM016614.1 coordinate 80,261,466, forward strand.
AATGGACCGGGTCGGCAGGAGCTTAAAGGTGGCCATGCACAGTAAGGAAAATTTTATTATTTGGACTTTTATTTTATTTAAGCACTTTAATTCATTTTTGGGAATTATTTGATGTAATAAGGCCATAGTGAACTATTTTATTTTCTGTTTAATTTACTATGTTACGAAATTTTTAATTATTAAAGATTAAGTCAATTTAATTTAAAATAAACTATAAATATTTTGTCACCTCAAATAAACTCGTTTTCAACTCAAGCCCAACCCAAAACAAACTTTCTTTCAAAACACCCAAGTTTTTCCTAAGTCACAAAAGAATTTGAAACGGTTTACACTGGGGAACATACCAGATCCGGTCAAGGCTCGTGGGCCGGGTTTGGGGTGTTTCATAAATCCTATGTCATGACATATGTATCCTAACTATTCCTAAGGCTCATATGGGGCTTCCAAACATCGTAACTCGATCATTTCAGGCTCGTAAATGTTGCTCCAATGCTCAATTTATTTCAACAAATTATATACACAAATAATAATTCAATTCGATACTATCATAATGAATATAATAGATTCATTCGATATGTATTTACTTATGAACTTACCTCGGATAACGAAGGATGAAATCGACTACTCGACCACTTTTGACTTCCCCCGATCTAATTCCGTTTTCTTTTGTTCTTGATCTATATAAATTCCAATTTAACTATTTAATAACACATTTCATTCACTTCAAACCATGAACACATAATTTGCAACACCCCTAACCCGTATCCAACACCGGACTAGGGTTACGAGGTATTACCGATCAAATCACAACATTTAAACATACATAGATCATACATCATTAAAACATATTTAATCATTGACACAAAGTCCCTAAAGAAGGTTTACAAGTCCTTAATCATGCTTTAAGAATGAGTCGGAACTAAGTCGAGCACATACGAGACTTTGCAAAACTTATAAAAATTTCTTTCAAAATAGGGCACATGCCCGTGTGGCTAGGCCGTGTGCCTCCCACGGCCGTGCCTTAGCCCGTGTTTCAGCCCTTGTACAAATTTGACTGGTACCACACAGCCTAACACATGCTCGTGTATCCAGCCCGTGTGGCTTTCTGACTTGTTTTTCGAATATGGACAGCATTGGACACAGGCGAGACACATGCCCGTGTGCTCACCCATGTGGACAATTATAGGCCATTTTCAAGGCGAAATTGCCTCCCAAATTTTGGGTCACACCTACAAGCATCAAGCCATTCTAAATTCATATCTCAAATGTATTCAAAACATACATTTTAACCATCATTCCCATCTACCAATTCAAGCATGAAACATACCATTTCCACTTCACCAATTCATACCATAATGATCATTCACATAAAACCACATATACACATTATAACCATCATTCTCACATATCCAAAACATATACTAAAGTCATTAAACTATCTAGCCATATCACATGGCAAGATCTAAATATCTCAAAACATCCCATAATTGCTAGCCTATACATGCCATATACCAATTATACAACTTCCAAAAGTACCAAAAATAGATGGCCAATAGTGTGATTGAGTCGCTGACGATCCCTGGATCCGAGCTAGCTTTAATGACACTGTAAAATAGAGAAAGACTTCACATAGTAAGCTTTAAAGCTTAGTATGTTCATAATACAACACAATTAACTCATCAATTCATATTCAATATACAAAATTAACTATCACATAGATCAATTCACATCACCATTCAATCTCACCCAAGGCCATTACTCACCTTCATACCACATTTATAAATTTATGTATAAGCATTTACAATGTTTCTCAATCCAATCCTTTCCATCTTTTATTCACATAACCATTTATCAATTTCATTCATGATATCATCAACCACACATGTTCTGTACATACCTGTACCATTACGTATCTATATATCGCATTTACCACTTAATGCTCAATGCCATAGTTCGTTCGATTCTCTTCAAACGTTCGATGAACTCGCACACTCAATGCCATTTAATTAGCCTAAGCTAAAATAGTATCACACACTTAGTGCCATCACATTAAACAGAAGATGTCTCAATATCGCACACACAGTGCCAACTATTATAGTCGATGCTTTCTTTATCTCGCACACTTAGTGCTGATCATCATTGTATCGATTTTATTTACGCACACTTAGTGCCATATAACTTCAAAATCACATCTCACATTTTCGAATTCCATACTCAGATTTCCATTCATTTCAACAAATAATAACTTCGTTTAAACAACATGTATTATACACGAACTTACCTCGGACGTAAAAATAGCTACACTAGTCAATCAATCGAGCACTTTGTCTTTGCCTCAGTCTCGATCTGAATCTCTTTTTTCTTGATTTATATAATATTAAAATCAACTCATTCAATCACATTTTCATCCAAAACAATCCACAACACATCATTAAAGTATTTTATATTTTTAGCCCTCACATTTTCACATTTTGACATTTTAGTCCCTATTTCATAAAATCACCAAATACACATAATTTCATTATACACATGCCTAGCCGAATTTTCCCCTAGCTCATATAAGCCCACATATTTCATTTCTTTCACATTTTAGTCTTTTAATTTCACATTTTCACAATTTAGCCCATTTTTGACATGTTTGTCAAAAATCACTTCACAAAACATTAAAATCTATCAACAACTATTCATTATTCATCATCAACTATCACAAAGCTAAAACATTCATCAATGGCATCTTACAAAATCACCAACAAATTCAAAAATTAAGGCATGACTAGCTAGAACATAAAGCAACGATCACAAAAACGTAGAAATCATCAAAAACCGAGTTAAAAACACATACCAATTGAAGCTTGAGCTTGCCGAACCTAACTAGCTCTTTTTCTCTTCTTTTTCATTCAATTTTCGGTAAAAGATGAACACCAATGCCACTATCTTCTGTTTTATTTTATTTATTATACATTAATATTTATTTTACCATTTTACCCTTGGTTATTAAACCATTTATTCATCAAATATATGCCCATTTATGGCCATTCCCACTATCAAGGGTCCAATTACAACATAAGGACCTTTCATTTAATAAGCCATGGCAATTAAGCACTTTAACAATTAGCACACAGTTTTTGCATTTTATGCTATTAAGTCCTTTTTCGCAAATTGACACACAAACGATAAAATTTTCACACAGAATTTTCACACATCCTTAATCACATACCGTAAACACTAAAAATAATATTAAAATATTTTTTCGACCTAGGATTTGTTGTCGCGAAACCATTATTCTGACTAGGTCTAAACCGGGTTGTTACATAATTAGGGCATTTTGCACTTAAGCCACTAAAATTCACATTTTTGACATTTTAGTCCCTATTTAATAAAATCACAAAATACACAAAATTTCATATTTCCCATGCTTGCCGAATATTCATGTAGTTCATATAAGTCCACACATTTCATTTATTTCACATTTTAGTCCCTCAATTTATTATTTTCACAATTATGCCCAAATTACTTAAATTCATCAAAAATCCAAAGACAAAATATATTAATCTATCACATATCTTTTATTTTCCATCATCAAACAACAAAAACCACAATCTATCATCAATGGCATTTCATGAATACATCACCAAATTCAAAAATTCAAGCATGGGTTTTATAATATTTGAAACAACGAATACAAAAACGTAAAAATTATCAAAAACCGAATAAAAAACTTACCTCAATCAAAGCTTTAAATAGCCGAATGTTAAGAAAGCTAAAACCCCTTTTTGTTTCTCTTATTTTCGGTGGCGAATGCATGAAAAAGATGAAACATTTGTTTTTTTAATTAATCTCAACATTATATATAAAATACCAACATTACCCTTAACTAATACATTTAAAATCCACTAACACATGTCCATATATTAAAACCATGGTCAAATTTCATAATAAGGACCTCACATTTAATAAGCCATAGCAATTACGCTCTTAATCATTTAAAATGTAACTTTTGCATTTTCTGCGATTAGGTCTTTTTTTTTGTAAATTAAGCACACAAACGATCAAATTAAAGCACAGAAATTTCACACACGTCAATTCACATACTATAAACACAGAATATAATATTAAAATATTTTTTTGACTCGGATTTGTGGTCTCGAAACCACTATTCTGACTAGGGTCTAAATCGGACTATTACATCAGCCTTGAAAACTGGTGATACTATTAGTCAGTTAAAAATATCTGAACCTCTCCACTGAAGGAATTATCGAGGACGAAAATTCTTAAAGGAGGAGAGTTGTAATAGCTCAAATTTCATCGATGTTGGAATAGTGGTTCGAGACCACGAAATCTGACAAATAAATTCGTAGATTATATTATTTAATATTTGCGAGCCAAATGTAGCTTTTAAAAGATTTTTGAAATAGTAAATTGTGTTTTATAAAGATTTATTTCGTCAAGAAATTGAGAAACAGAGGTATCGAGATCTCGGTGTTATAAACTGAGCTATAAATATTTTTATGAATATTTACGGAGTGTCAATAAGGTAGTATTAAAATTTTGTTAGAAAATTTTGACGTTCGGGTGGTTAATTAAATGAAAAGGACTAAATTGAAAAAGGTGTAAAAGTTGCTAGAAGGATTAAATAGCACAATTGTCAAATGAGGAAGGACCTAAAGTGAAAATAAGCCCAAAGGAGATATTTTGGGCGTCAATAGCTGACAAAAATCAAGAAATGGGTGAAATAAGGGTAAAATTGGAAAATTACCAAAATTAGTTAAATAAAAATGGGACCAAACTGGAATATCTAGAATTCTCATCATTTTTCTTCATATTCATCAGCTATAAAATAGCCATGGTAGAGGGTTCAAGCTGGTTTTCATACTCTAGCTTCATGTAAGTTTAATTCTTGCTTTCTCCTTTAAATTTCTAAGTTTTTGGACTTTTACAATTGGGTCCAACTTATTATGACATTAGTTTTTGATTCCATGGCTAATTTTTAAAGTTGCTATGGATGAGCATATGATGAATAAAAATAGAATTGAAGCTTTAATTTTGATGTATGATGATTTTATCAAGTAAAGTTGATGGAAATTGACTTTAGGGACCTAATAGTGAAAGAGTTTGGAATTAAGGTCTAGTGCTAAAGTTTTGATTTCCAAGGGTTATGAAGTAGTTTAAAATGATGGAATAAAGTATTAATTGTGAAAAATTAGCTCAATTGAGGGGTTAATTGAGCAAGAACTGAATTGTATGAACTGTGAAATTTGGGGCAAAATGAAAATCAACATTTTGTACTAAAATAGTTTTGGACAGTAGCAGTAGTCTAATTTTGAAAAATCACCAAAAATTATAGAAATCAAATTAGAGGATGAATAAAATATGAAATTAAATCTTGTTGAGTCTAGTTTATTATAGAAGAAACAATGTAAGCAACGGAATTGTGAATCATGAGATATAATAAATTTTGTGAGATAAGGTCAGAATGATTTCGGCTTCCCCTTTCCTTATTTTGAAAAAATCATCAAAAATTGGAGGAAAATATTTAGGGGCTTAAATTTATATTTTTAAAATCCTGAATGAGTCTCTTTTCAAGAGAAACAAACGAGAATATCATCCAAATCCCGTGCAAGGAGATAATTATTTTTTAGTAAAGAAGGGTCGGAACTGTCAGACAGCAGAACAAGGATGATTTTAAAGAATAAACTGTACTTATTGGCTAAACCAAAAATTATGAAAATTTTGTGGAAAGAAGATATGTGAGTCTAGTTTCAAGGAGAATTAGCGGATCTTAATTTGAATTTCTGTATCTCAAGATAAAAAAAATTTAGCGAATGTGATGCAGATAGACAACTTGAATATCTATATAAGTAAATAGTGAAAATTATAGATAATGTTACTTACAAGTGTGTTATTTATACTAAGGATGTGGATGGAGAGGAGGAGGAGGAAAAATATATGAATGACTTGTGTATAAATTGATCACATGCCCGATTATAGTCGATAAATGTTAAATTAGAAATGATATAATGTTTTATTTCGAATATTTACAATGAAATTGTGATTATCTTTATGATATAAAAATTGAATTTGTAAGTTTGTATGTAAATAATACATCATTTTTTTATTTATGTTTTAATATTTTGTTATATTATATGTGATATGGTTGAATATGGAGTAATTATTTGATGTAAATTATGAATTGTGATTGATTATGGAGGAATTGGTAAAATGTTGAAATGTGAGAATTCTCAGTTGAACCTTCGGAATAGAAATGATACGAATGAGGTTGCTAGGTCACATGTGTGGTACTATGTGTAGGCCTATATGTTTACAAGAGAGCTACGAGATGGTTTTAGGTCACATGTAACACCCCAACCCGTATCTGTCACCGAATTAGATTTACGAGGCATTACCAAACAAAATATAGTTTCCAAACATTCACATATTCACACAGATTATATTCGCATAAATAAAGCATAAGGCCTAATTATAATTTAAAATCGCAAAACAATTACAATTCTCATGCATATATTCATATTTACACCTTAATACACATGCCTCAAAGTCATATACAATATGCTTCAAAATAAATGCACGAATGGTGAGCTTACCATTATAATGGCATTCGGATACTTAATAAATATTTAACATTTTATCTCTTAATAGTATTCATGCGCTTAATAAACCAAACAAATCATATCACAAAGCTTTATGTCCAATATCATATGCAGCATTAACAATTATACAATTGATCAAATGTATTTCATTGAGTAATTAAAATCCTTATGAGCATTTCTCCATATCAAATTTGAATTATTCAAGCATAAACATGTACACATATTACCAACCATTCTATCCTCAATTCGGCTAGCCAGTTAACTTATAAAAGCTAAACCCAAATCATACATTATCTATTTGACTAACGTCAGCCGAATTTGCAAGTACACCATTTAATAACTTTAAGTCTATTTTCAAAACAACTATACATCATCTTATAAGACCAAAATATATTTGTTTTCTATTTACAAGCTTGTGCGCATATGTATACATCAATTCAACCATTTCCGCACATCCATACTAAACATTTCACTTTACAAATACTTTATAATTCTATTGGCCGAACCTATTGACTAAACATTATAGCCTTTGCTCTCCTACAATAAACATCAATCACATTTCATTTTCATATAAACATTCAAATCAAATAACTCTATCGGCGATCATCAATCTTAACCTTCAAAAATTCTTACCATTTCTAACATAATCCATACCCAACGACTCACTCATTCAAGCTTAATATATATGCATACTTTTTCATTTCCAAGCTGAATCAAAATTAACCAATATACAATCAAATATAAAATTCATCATTTTACCTCATATAAAGCCGAATTATAAACTAACCATACATGCGAATCAAACCATGTAACAAGCATAGTCGATGAGTTATTTTGTAAGTAATTCATATCATTACACATCCAAGGTATACAACCCAAAATACCATTCATACATGTCATGGAACATATCTACCAAAACATGCATATACCATGACCAAAATTTCACAACCATCAACTAACTCATTAATCCAACCAACCATATAACCAAATACCACACACAAACACACCATGAAATATACTTGCATAATAAGCTATTGTATTGACCGAATAGTCATAAGCCTTCATATCAAGATTAAGCCATTTTCGCATGGCTATATATATACATACATGCCCAAAAATCAAACATTTTAACTATGCTATACATGCCATATGCCCAAAAATCAACTTAGTAAAATACCGAAAGAAACAGTCGATAGTGTGATAGGCTTTGCTGACGATCCTCGAGCTCATAACGTGACTCCAAAATCTATAAAACAGAGGTAAACAAGAACACACACATTGTAAGCTATTTGAGCTTAGTAAGTCTTAAGCAAAAACATATATAACAACAATTACATAGTAACATTTTTTTAATAATGCCGAATATGTATAATATCATTTATAAGTTGTCATTTACTACCAGATCATATTTGAAACTCACATACATATATCATATGGCCAAACATAATCTATCATATACATATACATAATTTCACTTTCATTATTACAAATACATCAATAAGCCGAATCATATATATGTTCAAAGAGGTTAACACATAGTACATATTCACATAACCCTTTGTCATTTCAAATAACTAACTTACCTTGTTTCCATATAAACAAATAACTAACACATACCTGAACCTGAAATTCAATTTCTCATACGGTCTTTACTTCACATTGCCTGTTGAACCGTTCGGAATTTAAAAAGGATACGTGGACAGTCGGAAGCTCGTACAATGCCAACGTCCCAGATGTGGTCTTACATGTAATCACATATTGATGCCACTGTCCCAGACAGGGTCTTACACGTATCAAATACGATGCCAATGTCCCAAACATGGTCTTACATGTAAACACAAGTTGGTGCCTAAATCCCAGACGTGATCTTACATGATAACACTTATCGAAAATCCTATGTCATGACATATGTATCCTATCTATTCCTAGGATTCGTACGGGACTTTTGGACGTTAAATCTCGATCGGATCGAACTCGAAATATAGCTCCTTTACTCAATACACTTTCGGCCAAACACAATTATATTCACAATAATTCCATTCATCATATAACATATATATTATCAAATTTAACAACATTTATATGCTTATTAACTTACCTCGGATATTGATGGATGTAATCGACTACTCGACTACTTTTGACTTCCCCCGATCTAATTCCGTTTTTTTCCGTTCTTAATCTAAATAAATTCAAATGTAACTAATTTAATCACACGTTCATTCAATTTAATCCAAAAACACATAAATGGGCAAATTACCATTTTGCCCCTAACATTTTACAGTTTTTGCAATTTAGTCCCTATTGCATAAAATAGAAAATACACAAAATTTGCATATACTATGCTTAGGCCAAATATTCACTATCTCCATACAAGTCCATATATTTCATTTTTTCAAATTTTAGTCCCTCAAAAATTTATTTTCACAATTTAGTCCAAATTACTCAAAATTATCAAAAATCCCAAGACAAAACATGTTAAGTCAAAGCATATCTTCCATATTCAATCATCTAACAACAAAAATCACATGAATTCATCTATGACTTAACTCAAAATATTCATCAAAATTAAAAATTGAAGCATGGGTTTTGTACATTTCATAGCAACGATCTCAAAAACGTAAAAGTATCAAAAACCAAAACTGAAACATACCTTAATCAAGCTCCCAAGTGTGCCGAAACTTAAAGCTTTCAATGTTTTCTTATTTTTCTTTGAGTTTTGGTCAAAAATGATGAACATGCATGTGATTTGATTTTATGTGTTTATTATAACATTATATTATATTATTATTCTTTTCACTTTTATTTTTAATATATAAAAACCATATATTAATCATTGTGCCTTCCACTACCTTTTATTATTGGCTAAATTACAACATAAAACCTCCATATTATAAAGACAACAACAATTAGGCACTTTCATATTTAACCATCAAATTTTCTTTAACACCCCAAACCCGGCCCATGCGTTACAACCGGATCTGACATGTCACATGGGAAAAACGTATAAAGTCCTTGTGATTCATACTAAAATAGGTGTTATTTGGTTATGGTTAAGAAAACAAGTTTGGATGTAAAAATTTGATAAAATACAACTATTTTTGAGAGGTTGATTGATGAATTAAAAATTGAGGTAGTGGACGTTAAAACCGTGACTTTTGAAAATGTCGTTGGTAATTTGAAAGAGAATTCGAGTTAAAATATTTGTACATATTTATAAAAACCTTTTGTTAATCCATTTTGAAAACTGTTATTTTTTATTTTAGAAAATTCCCGTTTAAAATAAATCATGCAAGATAATAAGTACGTCAAACATAAAGCAAAATAAAATATTCCAGAGGCCTTATTACAACTTAAAACCCAAAATAGTAAAAGTAATAAAGTAAACAGAAATAGAAATTTAAAGTTCAAAAACACCATTTCTGAAGTATGGCCTCCACCGAGTCATCCATGGCTCAAGTCCACATCACTGAGCATTCCTGCAAGGGTTAAGGAAAAGGGGTGAGTTACTAGAACTCAGTGTATAATCCTCTTACCGTCATCCACTGGGCCTGAATCCATTTAGCAATAACTTGGGTTTAAGCCAATTTACATGATCAATAATAAAATGAAGTAATGTACGCAACCCAACCCATCCATCCATCACACCCCCGACCAGCCAATCACACCTGTGGGGATCAAGTCAACCCACCCCGCCGCTCACACCAAAATTTACAGTCAAGCTGCTTATCATATATTTTTATTTTGGCCAAGCCACCAAAATCATAAGTAACATTATAATGAATATTTTGTGGCAATGCCACCAGGCTACACTACTCTTCATACATTTATCCCAACCCATGCGATATGTAATATGCAACATGCATAATAAAGCATAATATCCACATATATGTACAACAATCATTAATCCAATAATTTATTACGATGAATCAGCCCGTTATAGCACTTTGTATTTCGGCCCACTAAGGCATTCTAGCAAATTCAGCCCATAGGGGCATTTTGGTAAATCGACCCATAGGGGCATTTGGGTAAACCGGCCCATAGGGGCATTTTCGTAAATCGGCCCATAGGGGCATTTTCGTAATTCTAACAATTTTAATATCAATTTTGAAAAATCTTTAAAAATAATGTAATTTAAGCAAATTTCTCGTTTTATGCCATATTACGATTTTTAGCCTTATAGTAATAACGATCTATTATCCAACATGTAATCGTATCATGAATCTACGGAATTTCAGTGTGAGATTACACACCTGATTAAGGTAAGGACTAAGCCTTCTTGATCGTCGGCACCTAAATCACCATTACAGTCGATTAATCCAACAAACGAGATTTTATTAATCTAAATCTAAATTAGACAATCTAACAAAACGCTTACTCTTAGTATCGTGAACGACCACGATTTGCCTATTCTCACCGGTTGATGGTCCACAACCCGGTGGGAAATCTCGAATCGCTGATACCGCTCTACGCTTGAACTTAGTAGTAGGAATCGCAAATCCAATCCTTTTGTGCTCTCCAATTGTTTTTGCTTTCGAATCAGTACCTCTTGCCTCCATTGGAAAAAGTCTTAATCAAAATGATATTACGATGATATAAACCGATTGTCTAAGGAAAAGGTTCGACTTACCACTATTTCCGTAGGATCCACAAGTGAATAAAAATGAGTGATTTAGTCCCTATAACAACCGATTAATCACAACCATCATTCCGTTTAGCAAACTAATCAAACAATGAGCGAGATCGAAATAATCCATAAAGAAACTTCTTACATTATGATGATAAATCTGATTTCTACCGATTGGGCTTACGACTACGGATGAATCGACAAAATAAAAGATTCGGCCAACCCCACAAGAACACTACAAAATAGGAGATGATCACGAAATGAGGGAGTAGAAGAGAGGAATGTTTCGGTTTAGAGAACCATCCAAAGAGAAGGTACATATTCGGCATGAAGAAAAGAAAATGCAAGGATAGAATAGAGCCACTTACCGATTCGATCAAAGAAGAGATGCTCAACTCGCAAGATGGAGAAGAGAAGATGATAGAAATTCGGCTATTGATGAGAAAAGAATAAAGAAGATTTGGCCAAACAAAGTTGTGTCGATTAAAGAGAAAGGGAGAATGGTTGAGGAGATGGTGAAGAAGAAAAGAAGTGATGGGCAAAGGGGTATAGAGGTTCGACTATTACCAAAAGAAAATGAACCAAATTGGATTGAGTGTTTTGGTAAAACAAAAGAAAGAAGAAAAGAACAAAAGGCTATAGTGATTCGGCCAAAACAAAGGAAAAGAAGTTGGAAAAAGAAAATGCCAAAATGTTAAGAAGAAACAAAACTTTTCATGCACAATATTTGCAAAATGCAATAGGAATTTTGGCTCTCCCTATTCCCTTAACCAAAACCGTGTATCACTTTTTCCAAAAGGATGAATGTTGACCAAAATAATCTTTCCAAAACATCCTCCACATAATAGGCAAACATGATCCCTTCTCTCGCCTTTTTCTTTTGATTCTTTCCTTCATTATCCCTTGTTTTCCTCCCTGCCATATTTTCTTATTCTTCTTTCCATAGATAAAAAGTCTTCCTTACCTTAATTAGGACCATGGCCGACACTTGGAAGAGAAGTACAAAAATGAATCAAAATTTTTGCACTAGGTGGGATTTGAACTCCTCCCCAAAAGCCCTTCATGTGACGCCACAACCTCCTTGCCATATGCTCACTTATGCTAGCAAAATACACATTTATTTCCTTAAGCATTGATGTCACTTACCTATCTCTCCTTAAAGTGCTTAAACATAAAAATTTTGCTAAGGCCCAATTCAACCCCGAGCCTTCTTAGGACCCCTAAACATCCACAATTAACAATTTTAACTAGCCTAACGCAAGATATACTTCAAAACATAAAATTCTGAATTTTAGGATGTTACAATTCTACCCCCTTAAAGAAATTTCAGCCTCAAAATTTACCTGATTAAAAGAGATGAGGGTATTGCTGCAGAATCGCGTCCTCTGGCTCCCATGTAGCTTCCTCTAATCTGTGATTACGCCATAATACTTTGATTAACGGAACCGACTTCCTTCTCAACACCTTAGTATCCCGATCTAAAATCTGCACTGGCTCCTCTTCAAAAGATAAGTCAGGTCTTATCTCAACTTCCTCCACTGGCACAACATGAGATGGATCCGAATGATAAAGCCTTAACATAGAGAAATGGAATACACTATGTATCGGACTTAACTCCGGAGGTAACTCAAGTTGATAAGCCACTGGCCCAACACGCTTCAATACACGGTATGGTCCGATAAACCTAGGGCTCCACTTCCCTTTCCGCCCAAATCTTAAGACCTTCTTCCAAGGTGAGACATTCAAAAAGACTTGATCTCCCACTGTAAACTCTATATCATTATGCTTCAAATCCGCGTAAGATTTCTGTCTGTCCGAAGCTTCTTTTAACTGTGCCCCGAATTACCTTAACTTTTTCCTCCGTTTCTGAGATCAACTCAGGACCCAATAACTGTCGCTCTCCTAGCTCAGTCCAGCAGGTAGGAGTACGACACCTACGACCATACAACGCCTCGTAGGGTGCCATCTGGATACTGGATTGATAGCTGTTGTTGTATGCAAACTCTACCAACAGTAGGAAATCTTCCCAACTACCCCTGAAGTCGATCACACAGCCTCTTAACATGTCTTCCAGAATCTAGATTACTCTCTCCGACTAACCATCAGTCTGCGGATGAAACGCTGTGCTAAAATTTAGTCTTGTACCCAAAGCTTCATGCAGAGCCTTCCAGAACCGTGATGTGAACCTAGGATCCCTATCTGATATGATAGACATTGGTACCCCATGCAACCTCACGATCTCCGCAACATACAACTTGGCCAACTTCTGCAACGAATAATCCGTATGAAAAGGTAGGAAATGAGCAGTCTTCGTTAACCGATCCACTATCACCCATACTGAATCTTTCTTAGTAGGCGTTAAAGGTAACCCACTAACAAAGTCCATCATTATTCTTTCCCATTTCCATAATGGAATTTTCACCGGCTGCAGCAACCCTGACAGCAGTTGATGTTCCGCCTTCACCTGCTGACATGTCAAGCACTTGCTCATGAAATCAGTAACCTCCCGCTTCAACCCTGAGCACTAATACTGCTCACGGAGGTCTCGGTACATCTTATTTCCCCCGGGGTGCATAGCATATGGGCTACTATGCGCCTCACGCAGAGTCATTTGTCTCAATTCCGAATCCTTGGGCATACAAACTCTTCCACGGAAACAAAATACTCCATCACTATTCAATCCAAAATCTCTTATCTCACCACCTTCCACTTGCTAAAGTCGAGAACCCAATGCTTCATCTATCAACTGCTTTTCCTTAATCTGGCTTACCCATGCAGGCTTCACCTGAAGTTCGGCTAACAGGCTACCATCTTCATAAAGGCTGAGATGAGCGAACATCGCTCTCAAATCTGATATCACCTTACGACTTAACGCATCTGCCACCACGTTAGCCTTTCCTAGATGATACTCGATTGAGAAATCATAATCTTTCAACAGTTCTATCCACCTCAACTGTCTTAAGTTCAACTCCTTCTGGGTAAGGAGGTACTTCAGAATCTTATGATCCGTATAGATAATCGACTTCTCACCGTACAGATAGTGTCTCCAAATCTTCAGAGCAAACACCACTGCAGCTAAATCCAAATCATGAGTGGGATAGTTCACCTCATGCAGCCTTAATTGACGAGATGCATAAGCCACCACTTTTCCCTCTTGCATCAACACACATCCCAAGCCCGTGTGTGACGCATCATAATAAATAATAAACTCCTTACCAGCTTCAGGTTGAATCAATACTGGCGCTTCTGTAAGAATCTTCTTCAATTTCCCAAAGCTCCCTTGCTGCTTATCTGACCACACAAACGGTACTCCCTTACGCAACAGCTTAGTTAGGGGTGCAGCAATCAACGAAAACCCCTCAACGAATCGCCTGTAATACCTAGCTAAGCCTAGAAAAATCTAAATTTCTGCCACTGACTTCGGTGGTTTCCAATCCAAAACAACCTCGACCTTCCTGGGATCAACTCTAATTCCTTCGGTAGACACAACATGCCCCAAAAAGGTCACTCCCTTCAGCCAAAATTCACACTTACTGAATTTGGCATACAGTTGCTTCTCCCTTAGTATCTGCAATACAACTCGTAGATGCGAATCATGCTCTTCTTCAGTCTTTGAGTACACCAAGATGTCTTCTATGAATTCAACCACAAACCGGTCTAGATACGGTTGGAAGACCCGGTTCATCATGTCCATAAATGTAGCTGGTGCATTAGTCAACCTGAACGACATTACTAAAAACTCGTAATGCCCATATCGAGTTCGAAACGCAGTCTTATGAATATTCGCCCCCTTGACCTTTAACTGGTGGTAACCCAGTCTCAAATCTATCTTCGAGAAGACCGAAGCTCCTCGCAGCTGATCGAACAGATCATCGATCGTCGGTAACGTATACTTGTTCTTGATCGTTAACTTATTCAATTGTCTATAATCGATGTACATACGCATCGACCCATGCTTTTTCTTAATGAACAAAATCGGTGCTCCCCATGGTGACACACTCGGTTGAATAAATTCGCGATCCAACAACTCTTGAATTTGAGCTTTAAGCTCCGCTAGCTCTTTCAGCGCCATTCTATAAGGAGCAATAGATACCGGAGCCGTCCCTGGCAACAGCTCAATACCAAACTCCACCTCTCGATCCGGAGGTAATCTTGGAAGCTCCTCGGGAAAGACGTCCGAAAACTCTTTCACCGTTCTAACACTCTCAACCGACAACTCTTTGGCATCCAAAGCATTGATAAAGGTAAGAACGCTCCACACCCTTTTCGCACCAACTTTTCTGCCTTTAAGGCAGATACCACATTAGACAGATAGTTTCTTCTTTCACCTATCATCATCACTTCCTTATCCTCTGAAGTTCTTAGTACCATTTGCTTTGCAGCATAGTCCAAGTTTGCACGGTGTTTAACCAACCGGTCCAAGCCCAAAATGAGATCGAACTCGCCGAATGGTAGTTCCATCAAATCCGCCAGAAAAACTTCCCCCTGAATTTCTAAGGGCACATCCCTAAACAACTTATTTACTACCACTGACTGTCCTAAAGGGCTAATCACAGTGGTTTCTCCAGTAAAAATTTCAGATCTAATATTCAGAGTTCCAGACACAGCACATGCAACATACGAATGGGTGGATCCAATATCTATCAAAGCGGTAACAGGTACATTAGATATGAAGAACGTACCGATTATGACGTCAGGTGTATCGCCATCCTCTCGACGTCTGACCGCGTAAACCAAACCTGGCTGTCTCGCCTCCGCGTTACCCCTATTACCGGTACCTCTACCTGGTACACCCTGACCTCGTCCTACACCATTACCACCTCGACCTGGCCCACGGCCTCTCAGCGGCTGCTGAGCGCCTCCAGCTGGCTGCGCAAATCTATTACAAACTACCTGAGCCTGAGCAGGCTCTCGAAGGCAATCCTTAAATCGATGGTCCTTAGAACCACATCTGAAACATCCACCAGTTCTCTTCCAGCATTCACCTGAATGAAGTTTTCCACAATCCGCACATGGTTGTAACTGATTGGTAGCAGTTGGAGCACCCACTCGAACTGGTCCCTCACTCTTGGGCCTTTTCTGAAAGCCTCTAGCAGAACTTGAGTACCCAGAGTCTCTCTTGTTCCTGGCTCTATCCTTGTCTCGGTTTTGCCGCTCCGAGTGTTTAACCTCTTCAGCTATGTTAGCTTTTTCCACCAGAGTAGCAAAATTTCTCTCCTTCTGTGGGGCTATCAGTACCCGTAACTTGTCACGCAATCCATCCTCAAAACGCACACAGCGTTCATAATCAGTCGGCACTATTCCCCGAGCATACCGACTCAAACGCATAAACTCCGCCTCATAAGCTGCCACAGATTTACCTTCTTGGACCAGATTCAGGAATTCCTTCCTTTGGGCATCCACATAGCTAGCCCCAACATACTTTCCTTGGAATGCTGTCTTGAAGAATTCCCAAGTAATACGATCGGCCTGAGTGCCTTCCTGAACAGTGAGCCACCACTGATACGCCTCGTCTCTCAACAAAGACACCACTCCTTTCAGTTTCTGCTCGGCGGTGCAATCTAGATCATCCATGATCCGCTCCACAGCCTCAAGCCAGTACTCCGCTACATTAGGGGCTACACCCTAAATACCTCTAAAAACTTCAGCCCCATTTGATCTAAGTCGCTCCGGTATCGACCCACGAGCTGCAGACTCAGTTCTTGCCCTAGCAACCCTTTCCAGAACTCGCAACATTACTTGGGACAGAGCATCGTCCTCTCTCATACGATCATGTGACCCAGCTTCAGTCACTAGGGACACAGGGGCATCCATTTTCGGCATATGTCCCGATGCCTCGGATATAACTCTAGCACCTCGGCCTCTACCACGGCCACGTCTACTACGTCCACGTCCTCCAGCGCTCATGTTTGCTAAATCAATTTAATCTGATTACAAGTCTTATGAATCAGTATGCTTATTCAATGTTTATTAAACAATATTTTATGGAGTATAAGAAGTGAAGTTGTTTTCACAAAACGTATCTTAAAGTCTCAATCTCTATAGTTTTCAGCTCCTAAAGCTATAAGTTCTAGAGTATTTCTACAATTATACCACAATAATCATAAAATGATAACATAAACTTACTTGACTTGGTGCCGGATACCTTGGTGCCATACTTCCTTTAAAACATGCATTTATAATTTAGAATTCAAACAGCTTTGGAAAACGCTTTTGAACCCAAACCACAGTAGAGTTTTACAAACCCGACCTATGCGTTACAACCGGATCTGACATGTCACGTGGGAAAAACGTATAAAGTCCTTGTGATTCATACTAAAATAGGTGTTATTTGGTTATGGTTAAGAAAACAAGTTTGGATGTAAATATTTGATAAAATACAACTATTTTTGAGAGGTTGATTGATGAATTAAAAATCGAGGTAGTGAACGCTAAAACCGTGACTTTTGAAAATGTCGTTGGTAATTTGAAAGAGAATTCGAGTTAAAATATTTGTACTTGTTAATCAATTTTGAAAATCGTTATTTTTTATTTTAGAAAATTCCCGTTTAAAATAAATCAAGCAAGATAATAAGTACGTCAAACATAAAGCAAAATAAAATATTCCAGAGGCCTTATTACAACTTAAAAACCCAAAATAGTAAAAGTAATAAAGTAAACGGAAATAGAAATTTAAAGTTCAAAAACACCATTTCTGAAGTATGGCCTCCACCGAGTCATCCATGGCCCAAGTCCACATCACTGAGCATTACCTGCAAGGGTTAAGGAAAAGGGGTGAGTTACTAGAACTCAGTGTATAATCCCCTTATCGTCATCCACTGGGCCTGAATCCATTTAGCAATAACTTGGGCTTAAGCCCATTTACATGATCAATAATAAAATGAAGTAATGTATGCAACCCAACCCATCCATCCATCACACCCCCGACCAGCCAATCACACCTGTGGGGATCAAGTCAACCCACCCCGCCGCTCACACCAAAATTTGCAGTCAAGCTGCTTATCATATATTTTTATTGTGGCCAAGCCACCGAAATCATAAGTAACATTATAATGAATATTTTGTGGCAATGCCACCAGGCTACACTGCTCTTCATACATTTATCCCAACCCATGCGATATGTAATATGCAACATGCATAATAAAGCATAATATCCACATATATGTACAACAATCATTAATCCAATAATTTATTACGATGAATCGGCTCATTATAGCACTTTGTATTTTGGCCCACTAAGGCATTCTAGCAAATTCAGCCCATAGGGGCATTTTGGTAAATCGGCACATAGGGGCATTTTCGTAATTCTAACAATTTTAATATTGATTTTGACAAATCTTTAAAAATAATGTAATTTAAGAAAATTTCTCGTTTTATGCCATATTACGATTTTTAGCCTTATAGTAATAACGATCTATTATCCAACATGTAATCGTATCATGGATCTACAGAATTTCAGTGTGAGATTACACACCTGATTACGGTAAGGACTAAGCCTTCTTGATCGTCGGCACCTAAATCACCATTACACTCAATTAATCCAAAAACGAGATTTTATTAATCTAAACCCAAATTAGACGATCTAATTAAACGCTTACTCTTAGTATCGTGAACGACCACGATTTGCCTATTCTCACCTGATGATAGTCCACAACCCGGTGGGAAATCTTGAATTGTTGATACCGCTCTACGCTTGACCTTAGGAGTAGGAATCGCAAATCCACTCCTTTTGTGTTCTCCAATCGCTTTTCCTTTCGAATCAGTACCATTTGCCTCCATTGGAAAAAGTCTTAATCAAAACGATATTACGATGATATAAATCGATTGTCTAAGGAAAAGGTTCGGCTTACCACTATTTTCGTAGGATCCACAAGTGAATAAAAACGAGCGATTTAATCCCTATAACAACCGATTAGTCACAACCATCATTCCGTTTAGCAAACTAATCAAACAATGAGCGAGATCAAAATAATCCATAAAGAAACTTCTTACCTTGCGATGATAAATCTGATTTCCACCGATTGGGCTTACGACTATGGATGAATCGACAAAATAAAAGATTCGGCCAACCCCACAAGAACACTACAAAATAGGAGATGATCACGAAATGAGGGAGTAGAAGAGAGGAATGTTTCGGTTTAGAGAACCATCCAAAGAGAAAGTACATATTCGGCATGAAGAAAAGAAAATGCAAGGATAGAATAGAGCCACTTACTGATTCGATCAAAGAAGAGATGCTCAACTCGGAAGATGGGAAAGAGAACATGATAGAAATTCGGCTATTGACGAGAAAAGAATAAAGAAGATTCGGCCAAACAAAGTTGTGTCAATTAAAGAGAAAGGGAGAATGGTTGAGGAGATGGTGAAGAAGAAAAGAAGTGATGGACAAAGGGGTATGGAGGTTCAGCTATTACCAAAAGAAAATGAACCAAATTGGATTGAGTGTTTTGGCAAAACAAAAGAAAGGAGAAAAGAACAAAAGGCTATAGTGATTCGGCCAAAACAAAGGAAAAGAAGTTAGAAAAAGAAAATGCCAAAATGTTAAGAAGAAACAAAACTTTTCATGTACAATATTTGCAAAATGCAATAGGAATTTTGGCTCTCCCTATTCCCCTAACCAAAACCGTGTATCACTTTTGCCAAAAGGATGAATGTTGACCAAATAATCTTTCCAAAACATCCTCCACATAATAGGCCAACATGTTCCCTTCTCTTGCCTTTTTCTTTTGATTCTTTCCTTCATTATCCCTTGTTTTCCTCCCTACCATATTTTCTTATTCTTCTTTCCATAGATAAAAAGTCTTCCTTACCTTAATTAGGACCATGGCCGACACTTGGAAGAGAAGTACAAAAATTAATCAAAATATTTTGTACTAGGTGGGATTCGAACTCCTCCCCAAAAGCCCTTCATGTGACGCCACAACCTCCTTGCCATATGCTCACTTATGCTAGCAAAATACACATTTATTTCCTTAAGCATTGATGTCACTTACCTATCTCTCCTTAAAGTGCTTAAACATAAAAATTTTGCTAAGGCCCAATTCAACCCCGAGCCTTTTTAGGACCCTAAACATACACAATTAACATTTTTAACTAGCCTAACGCAAGATATACTTCAAAACATAAAATTCTGAATTTCAGGATGTTACACTCTACCCTTCTAACATGTATGCTTTACTTGGATCACTCGTCTCACAGCTGCTCACCTCTCGATCTACTTACTTGCGGTGTTTAGGAAAGAGTGTGTGAATTCTTGCGAACCCAGTGAACATACAAGAAGAACTAATAACCCCATAGTAAACACAAAACATAAGTTAAGCAGAAACTTAGCCAAGTTTACTGAGCTGTGAACCAGGATTCGCCATACTTGTACAAAGCCTGGTTTACAATTACTTGTAGACATACAGCTTAGTAAAAGCATAGTATCTTGGAAATCACATTCTTATTCACTTGTTTATTCCTGTTGGTAAACGGATCTCCTTATAACGTCTCAAAATGAATCTATGAGTCATTAACATGTCTCATAAGTGTAGCACAAGGCTAAACACTCTCCAACACACCAACATGTCTTAATGAATGGAGCTCAGCTCGACATTCCCTTATCTCTCCAGCCTATTCTAGGGCCTCAACACCGAAAACGTAAAACATATAGGTGATTACTCACAATTTTATGGCATGCCATTATATCCAACATGTTCAAAAGGTTATTTTAAAACATTTACTTAGCATAGAGTTCGCAAAACACATAATCATATAGAGCTCGTATGTAACTATTAATGAAAAGACATATTTAAATACTTCCATAAAACGAAGTAATAGAAAAGACTTACTCTCGGAACTTAGGTCAAAAACCAAATCTCCTAATTAAAATTATGGTTCACACATACAAGTGACGATCCTTGAACACTCACCGATTTGCTTGAAAGGTTAGACAAGCTTTCCTATTCCCTTAACCTTGTTTGAATATGGTTCTTGATTTGTAAGTGATGGGCTCTTAGGACTTTGACGACAGAACAACCGGTAGTAAATTTAGGAGAACAGAATATAGAAATCCTTTAACGGCAATGGCTTAATTTATAGGCTCTAAGTGACTTAACGTCCTTAGGATACTCAAAATGAATCTATGGGTAAAAAACTGCTTCGAGACTGCTTCATTAGAAATCAGTTTTAAAAAAACACAAAGAACACCCAAAGCACCCAAGAAACTAATACCAAATGATACGCAGACGTTCGTATAAGGCGTGCGATATTGTGTAAATTTTGTTAAGAGTATAAATTTTATATATTAACAATGAATTACAATAATGTATCATTCAAGTTTTTTTTTTAAAATAAATCCATTTAATTTTATTTTGGAGGATGTATCATCATTTAAAAGTTAGTCCTTTTTAAAATAAATTATTTGTTTTTTTCCACTTTAATCTTTTTGTTACTAGTTTAACTCTCAACCTTTAAATTTTAGTTAAATTCAAACTCTAAAAATCGTTGTTTTACCATTTTTTAAATTTTAGTTTACCAATAAAGTGTTAAAATGCGTAAAGGAACTATAAAAAGTAAAAGTAAATGAAAACCTAAGGCTAAGAGTCAATGAAAATCGTTGAAATCAGAAAATTGCGGAGCAATTTGACAAACTTCGTTCAAGGTGTTCCTAATTTCCAAAAAAATATATAATTTAAATTGGAGCCTCCTAAAATAATTAGATTTGATTTGAAAAGTTTTGGCATGAAATTAAGCCCATGAAATATTTTTTAAAATTTTATTCTTTTTCATACTTTATGCTCTTTTTTTTTTCTCTTTTTTGATCATTTTTTTGTGAGAAATATTTTTTAAAATTCTAAGAGAGTGTCAAGAATTAGTATGTAAAATTTTAGATCATTTGGAAACGTTTACCTACTAAAAAATAATTTTTCTGAAAAAATTCTGGGTAAAAAACTTCTTTGAGGCTGTTTTGCTGGAAATTAGTTTAAAAAAACACAAACAACACCCAAAACACCTAAGAAATTGATACCAAATGATACACATACTTTCGTATAAGGCATGTGATAAACCATAAATTACACATATTTTAACCCCATGCTTGGCTTATTTTTGGATAAATATTCATTAGATTTAATGAGTTCGATGCTCCTAATCCTTTAATTTCATGTTTTATACTCAGGAGAGCTTAAGAGTCAAAAAGAACGAGGAACGGGCCAAAAAAGGGGCAAAATGGGCCTACATCAGAAATCACACGGCCTGGACTATCGACCACGAGCGGACCACAGGGCCGTATGTGACAAACAGGATCGATCGCGGCTTGGACTATCGACCACGGGCATGTCCCTACCGTCTCTAGGTTTAATTCTATTCGGAAAGGGCTACTTGTGGGCCAAGTAAAGCATCTCAAAGCCTATATAAACACCCTAAGGGGCAACCTAAAAGCAGAGGTTGACAGGACGTCAAATAGACACCGAGTAGAAGGAGAAAATACTCCAAGACAGTCGTCAGGAATAGCTTAGGAGAAGGATCTCCATCAAGATTGAGGATCTCCCATCAAGTTCTTTAAATATTTTTAGATTTTCTTATGTTTTGTTGTTTTTTCCTATTCTAATATGTTTCCCTCTATCAGTATGAACTAAATCCATTAAATACCTAAGGGGATGAAACCTAAGACAGATCTTATTATTATTTGATTTATAAGATAAATACTTGTTCTTATTCTTAATTGTGAGTTCTTATTCTTGTTTTGATAATCCAGGTTATTGATTCAAGTTGAATGTGCTTATTTAGTGGAGCAAAAGTCCCTATTTAAGAGTAGGTCAACACAATTAAGCGGAGTTGATTGCAACCCTAGAAATAGGGCGACGAAAATCTGCCGGATTAGAGTCAAATCTAATAAGGGAATCCATAGATCGAGTTAATGCAACAATAGGGGTTTTAATTAGAGTCAGTTGTTTTTAGTCTTGAAAGAGATATTAACATAAATCAGGGATTTCTACGGATTAAGTCAAGTGAATAAATCGTATGAGTCAAAAGTAATAAGTGAAGTCTAGGCGGATTTTTCCTTAGGTATTGCTTATCTTATATAAGTTGTCTAAAAGTATTTTCCAAATTCACTCCCTGTGGCGTTCATAATAATTTAGTTAGTTAAATTTAGATTAAAAATAAATCCCCTTAATTACTAGGCTAGATAATAAAAAGATAGCTATTACTAGTAATTTTAGTCCTTGAGGATACGATATTCTGGACTCACCACAACTATACTACTGTTTGATATGTGCGCTTGCCTTTGTCGAAATAATAGTTAGTTTCGAGACCATCAAGTTTTTGGCGCCGTTGCCTAGGACTAAGATATTAGGAAAACTAAATTTTTATTAGTTTAGCCATTTTATTTATTTGCAATTTATATTTATTTTATTTTTAACTTTGCTAATTTTTTCTTTTATTTGCTTCTGGTAGGTAATTTTAGTTTATGACTAGAAGGAACCCGTCAGGACCATTACTTTTTGACAGTGATATAGAAGGTACGGTTCACAGAAATCCTAGGGAAATAAGGTGAAGCCTACAATACATAGAAGAAGAGCAAGAGGATGATACTAATACTACCGAAGAGATGGCCGACAATAATCCGCTACCTCATGTGGTAGCCGCAAATCCAGTGAATCAAAATCCTGCTCCTCGTACTATGTATGATTATGCTAAACCTAATTTAAGAGGAACTTAGTCAAGTATTGTTAGACCTGCTATTGCTGCAAATAATTTTGAACTAAAACATAACACTATTCATATGATTTAGCAATTTGTTCAATTTGATGGTTTGCAGGATGAGGATCCAAACAATCACTTAGCAAATTTTCTAGAATTATGTGATACTTTCAAAATCAATGGCGTTTCTGATGATGCCATTCACCTTTGGTTGTTTCCCTTCTCTTTAAGAAACAAAGCTAAACAGTGGTTGAACTCGTTACCACGAGGATCAATCACTACATGGGAACAAATGACCGAAAAATTTTTGTTAAAATATTTTCCGCCGGCTAAAACGGCTAAGTTGAGGAATGATATCTCTTCTTTTGTGCAGATGGATCTACAGACACTTTACGATGCATGGGAGAGATACAAGGATCTATTGAGAAGGTGCCCACACCATGGATTACCTCTATGGTTATAGGTTCAAACCTTTTACAATGGTGTGAACCCCTCAACTAGGCAGTTGATTGATTCAACCGTCGGTGGAACTCTAATTAATAAGACCTCCGAAACGGCTTATGAGTTTATAGAGGAGATGTCACTTAATAACTATCAGTGGCAAGTTACAAGGACAAAGCCAACAAAGGTCGCCAGTGTTTTCAGCCTCGATGTAGTAACCATGCTATCAAATCAGGTAGAACTTTTAAGTAGGAAAATTGATGGTTTGTGTGGTTCTTTACAGGTACATCCAGTGATGCAGTGCGATACAAATGGAGGAGGGGCGAACAATATAGAATATCCACCCTACAACCTTGGCATAGAAAGCAAGCAAATGAACTATTTGGGTAATAATTCTAGAACTCAAAATGACCCTTATAGTAACACTTACAATCCAGGTTGGAGGAACCATCCCAACTTTTCATGGGGTGGCCAAGGAAGTCAGAGACAACAACCCCCAAGCTTTCAACAGCAATCCTACCCACAAGAGAAAAAGCCGAACCTTGAGGAGATGCTAACAAAATTTATCGCGGTGTCAAAAACCCGTTTCCAAAACACTGAAACAGCACTAAAAAATTAGCAAGCATCGATTCAAGGGCTCGAGAACCAATTAGGACAACTTACTGAGCTCATATCTGAACGGCCACAAGGCAGCTTGCCAAGCAACACATAAACAAACCCAAAGGAGCAACTTCATGTCGTTACTGCTCACGATAGTAAAGGGTTAGATGAACCAAAATTGAGGCAAGAAAATGTGGTAGAGGAAGGTAAGGTTGAGGTAAGCCATGATAAACCAAAACCGGTAATTATAGAGTACCAACCTCATGTGCCATACCCCAATGCGATGAAAAAAGACCGCACAGATGAACAATTTGGTAAATTTCTTAAGCTTCTAAAGAAATTACCTATTGACTTACCGTTTCTTGAAGCTCTTTCGCAGATGCCCAATTCAAGGAAATTTTTAAAAGAGCTTTTGACAAACAAACGGAAGTTAGATGATACGTCGCATGTGGAGCTAAATGCAATGTGCTCAACAATATTACAAAATAAACTACCACAAAAGTTAAAAGATCCAGGGAGTTTTACAATTCCGTGCTTAATTGGTAGTTTATCTGTTAATAATGCTTTAGCTGATTTAGGGGCAAGCATCAATGTTATGCCATATAAAATGTTTAAACAGCTAGGTCTCAGGAAACCAAAACAAACTAGGATAAGCATTCAATTAGCTGATAAAACCATTAGATTTCCTAGGGGTATAATTGAGGATGTACTACTGAAAATTGACAAATTCATATTCCCAGTAGACTTTGTTGTTTTAGATATGAATGAGGATACTGATGTTCCTTCAATATTAGGACGGCCCTATTTAGCAACTGCTAGGACCATCATCGATGTTGATACAGGGGAAGTAACATTTCATGTAGGTGATGACATGATTAAACTCAAAGTACGTGATTCTGACAGAATATCTAATGTTCAAGAGAATACAAGTCCTGTTGATATAAATATACTTAACGTTCAATCTTCTTTGCAGGAAATCTCTCAGGAAAAGATAACAGAGCCAGGGTCTAGCTTTCATATTGAGAATAAAACTGTTCATGAGGACCAAAGATTACAAATTGATGAACTAGATGAATGGCGGACACACGTCAAGAAAAAACCGAAAAAACACGATGAACCAACAAAAATCCATGTCAAACTTAAGGATGGGTCAACCCAATTTAAGATCGGAGATTAGGTATTGTTGGATAAGAAAGACCCTCGAATCGCCACTTCGGACCTTAATACAAACAAAGAGATCCCTTTCACGATAACGAATGTCTTCCCATACAGAATAGTCGAGGTAACTAATCCTACATTCAGCACTTTTAAGGTAAACACCACTCGACTTAAACCATATATCGATAACCGAATTGATAGCAAAAATGAGGAGTTTCAACTCTTCAAACCACCATGATTATGCCAATGAAAGGTAAGTCTAGCTTAAGACTTTAAACGAGCACTTCTCGGGAGGCAACCCGAGCACTTACCCCACTAATTTCCATACTTTCGATTTTTAGCACCTAACCGACAACTAACC
Source organism: Gossypium australe (assembly GCA_005393395.2). Lineage (NCBI taxonomy): Eukaryota > Viridiplantae > Streptophyta > Magnoliopsida > Malvales > Malvaceae > Gossypium > Gossypium australe. Next base: position 80,287,942 of record CM016614.1, read on the forward strand.
AAGTTAATAAAGTGCAGGTTTCTTTCTCCATACGGACTTACACACGGGCGTTGCTGTGGCCGTGTGGACACCACGAATAGGTACATTGGAATGGCAGAGACCATGCGAACCAAGGACAAAAATTCCCCAAAACACGGGCTACGATAAAATGCCACGGCCGTGCAATTCGGCCGTAGTCAACACTGAGAAATTTACACGGGCATGTAACACGTCGGTGCTTTTAGGCCGTGGCCGACTCTGATTAATCTACATGGGCATGGCAACTTTTACATAGGCGTGGGAGAAACGAACAAAACACCACACGACCGTGCAACACGGCCGTGTGACATAACACGACCATGGCACACGGGCGTGTGCAGCAACCAGGTTCCTGATTCCTATTTAAAACCCCCTTTCTTCTCACCTTCTCCCCAAACTCTTTTTCAACCACCACACCCCTTCCTTTGTCTATTATCTTTCTCCTTTCATTTTCCTTTCCCTCTTCCCCTCGTTCCTTCTTTACACCACCATCCCCATGTCGAAAAAGCGAATGGACCCTAGCACAGTCTCCCCGAGCGAGACCGATCTACATAAGTTAATGCCGGGCGCTTTATTAACTCGACAGGACAAGGACCTTTGAGTCCATTTATTTTTTTTCTTTTGCTTTGATTTTCATTTTTTAATTCCTTCCCTTTATCTTTCTTGTCTTTAATTTATATAAGTATATTTTGATTTCTTTTTATCTCTGACTGTTTCTTATCGAGTACCCATAGCGAAGTCAATTTCTGATGACTCCGCAGTTTCAAAAGGTTCAGGGGACTACTAAGGAATGACCACACCACCACTGCAGTATCCACCTCCGCCTTAACCTCTACCCAACTTTACCGTTTCTTTTCCTTGACTCCATCCAAAATTCAGGAAGTTCACTTCTCTCCTTATCTTATGATTTTCTATTGTAGATATCTATCTTTGTACATTGAGGACAATGTACATCTTAAGTGTGGGGAGGTGTCAATAATACTGAATTATGCTTTATTCTTAAGTAGTTTTCTCATATTACTATTAGAATGAAACTTCTATTGATGGATGATTTTCATTGATATGTTTCGGATAAGTCATAGATAATTGTGCATTGATGGTTTAAACTTTAAGAAACTAGAGAATCAAGCATGATAAGTCTATTTTCAGAATTTAAATTTATTAGGTTGTTTTCCCTAAATTTAAATATTACTTTGAAATTTGAAATTTACAAGGTTGACACTAAAAACCATAATTTCTATGAGATTTTGAGCCTTTCAGAGCATATATCTTTTCTTGCTCACTTTATTGCTTATGAGTGTGTCAACATTGATCTGTTATTCAAGAACTTGCTTCGATTATGCATGTCGAGACCACACCTTTTGATTTGATATACTGAGATGATAAAGGCACCTAAGATTTAACCCACTTAATCCACCAAAAAGCCTACCTTCATAAGTAACCCCTAGTGAACCCCTTTGATCCTAATAAACCGTTTTTCTTGACTCACCCATTAATATTAACCCAAAACCAAATTTTTACTTCCCCTCCTTTAACCCCCTTATGTCGAGAGTTGATTTGATCAGTTGCCTAACTAATTTCTTTATTTCAATTGTTAAATTCTATCTTATTATTGTATTATTCTAAAAAAAAGTTGGAAATTTATTCATTATTAGTGTTATGAGTTCAAACTGTTAATTCCATATCGTTAGAAGAAGCTCGTGTTATTTAGTGATAAGTTTTCAATCAATGTAATTATTCAGTATTAGTTATCTTTCTAGTTAGGAAATTGGTAAATTCGATCTCGATTTTTACCCTCTAATTTAGCCTGTATCCACACCTTTAACCCAAACCCCATTACAACCCTTTTAAGACCTTTTGATTTGTGTATCATATCATTTTATAGTGGTGGAGATTTGATTTTCATGCAAGCCTATGGGATTAACTCTTCATGTTTGACTTTTGAGTGCTTAATTTGAACCTTAAACACCTTGAGTGATTTGAGTGAATCTTTAGTGAGGATGTCAATTCTTGTCGGTTTTGTATCAGAGGTAATTATTTACGTAAGGGGAAACACCTATGTTTCCGTGCTATAAATATTTATGACTTAGATTGTTTGAATCTTTAGGACTCTTTTAGTTAAATTATCAATGTATGAATTATTTATGAAATATGATGAAACATTATTGATAAGAATTATAAATTGAGGAAGTTAGTTTTAATTGTGAGTTGAGGATTTTGCTTGAGGACAAGCAAAGGCTTAAGTGTGGGGATATTTGATAAACCATAAATCACACATATTTTAACCCCATGCTTGGCTTATTTTTGGATAAATATTAATTAGATTTAATGAATTCAATGCTCCTAATCCTTTAATTTCATGTTCTATTCGGAAAAGGCTACTTGTGGGCTAAGTAAAGCATCTCAAAGCCTATATAAACACCCTAGGGGGCAACCTAAAAGCAGAGGTCGATAGGACGTCGAATAGACGCCGAGTAGAAGGAGAAAATACTCCAAGACAGCCGTCAAATAGCTTAGGAGAAGGACCTCCATCAAGACTGAGGATCTCCCATCAAGTTCTTTAGAAGTTTTTTGGTTTTCTTATGTTTTGTTGTTTTTCCTATTCTAATATGTTTCCCTCTATCAGTATGAACTAAATCCCTTAAATACCTAAGGGGATGAAAACCAAAGGCAGACCTTTTTATTATTTGATTTATAAGAAAAATACTTGTTCTTATTCTTAATTGTGAGTTCTTATTCTTGTTTTGATAATTCAGGTTATTGATTCAAGTCGAATGTGTTTATTCAGTGGAGCAAAAGTCCCTCTTTAAGAGTAGATCATCACAATTAAGAGGAGTTGATTGCAAGCCTAGAAATAGGGTGATGAAATCTATTGGATTAGAGTCAAATCTAATAAGGGAATCCATAGATCGAGTGAATGCAACAATAGGGGTTTTAATTAGAAAGAGATTTCAATTAATCAACCTAGAGTCAGTTGTTTTTAGTCTTGAAAGAGATATTAACATAAATCAGGGATTTCTACGGATTAAGTCAAGTGAATAAATCGTATGAATCAAAAGTAATAAGTGAAGTCTAGGTGGATTCTTCCTTAGGTATTGCCTATCTCATATAAGTTGTCTAAAAGTATTTTCCCAATTCACTCCCTGTCACATTCATAATAATTTAGTTAGTTAAATTTAGATTAAAAATAAATCCCCTTAATTACTAGGCTAGATAATAAAAGGATATTTATTACTAGTAATTTTAGTCCTTGAGGATACGATATTCCAGACTCACTACAACTATACTACTGTTCGATAGGTGCGCTTACCTTTGTCGAAATAATAGTTAGTTTCGAAACCATCAGCATGTAATATTGTGTAAATTATGTTAAGAGTATAAATTTTATTTATTAACAATGAAATATAACCATGTATCATTCGAGTTTTTTTTAAAAAAAAAATAAATCCATTTAATTGTATTCACTTGTTCATTCCTGTTGGATAATCGGTCTCCTTATAATGCCTCAATATGACTCTATGAGTCATTAGCATTTCCCATAAGTGTAGCATAAAGCTAAATACTCTCCAACACACCAACGTGTCCCAATGAATAGAGCTCAGCTCGACATTCTCTTATCTCTCTAGCCTGTTCTAGGGCTTCAATGGCAAAAACATAAAACTTATAGGTGAGTACTCACAATCTTATGACATGCCATTATATCCAAAAAGTTAAGAAGTTCATTTTAAAACATTTACTTAGCATAGAGTTCGCAAAACACATAGAGCTCACCATATAGAGCTCGCATGTCAATATTCAAGAAAACAAATCTTTAAATACTTCCATAAAACAAAGTAATAGGAAAGACTTACTCTCGAAACTTAAGTCAAAACCCAAAGCTCCTGATTAACATAATGGTTCACACAAACAAGTGGCGATCCCTAAACACTCACCAATTTGCTTGAAAGCTTAGACAAGCTTTGCTATTCCCTTAACCTTGTTTGAAGATGGTTCCTAATTTGTAAGTGTTGGGCTCTTAAGACTTTGATGATAGAACAATTGAGAGCAAATTTAGGAGAACAGAGTATGAAATTCCTTTAATGGCAAAGGCTTAATTTATTGGCTCTACATGTCCCAATGTCCTTAGGATACTCTAATAATAATATAAGTAGGAATTAATTACATATATGGATAGTGTTGAAAAGAGAAAAATAAGCTGACTTTCCTAACCGAGGCATGACTCTACTTTAACCATTCTTACTTATGACTCACAACCCAAAAATGTAGTTCATTCTTGAAATTGGCTCGTTTAACCTCATAGATGTAATCCATCACACACAGGCTTCAAGATTCCATTTCTGGGGCCAAGAATTCCATGATTTGAAATATTGATTTTCTTGATTCTTAAAATGACCTGAAATGGAAAAATTGGACAAAGATTCGGTTTCCTGAAAACAAGAAACTGAATATTAATTTTATTTTCCTATCGTATGTGATTCTAAGGCTTTGTAACAAAGCCTTTGAATGTTCTGTTCAGTCTATCCTTGATTTCTTTTGCTTTTGAACTTGTTATTGGGCTATGAGGTAAAAAAACCCATCATATCCATGGGCCTTGAGACTTGCATCATTCCCCCTTCCTCAAGAAGATTTGTCCTCAAATCTTTAGCTACATAAAAAGAAACATGATTAGGATTAATAGTAATGAAAGTTAACAAATACTCACCTAAGCACCCCTTTAGAAATTGTGTGCAAAAGTTATCTTTGGGATAAAAGATATGATTGTGATCCCTAGATCAAAATGGATCAAGTACTTCTCCTTCAAAGACAAACCATCAATAGTAAACAAAAAAATGTTAGACACATGAATGTTCAAGTAAAATATCACCTCTTACTTTCTTTGAATATGCATGGTCATCCATCAAAATTTTCAAAGACAAGTTAATAATTTCACATAATAATAAAAAACAAGAAGGTTGAGGGTTTTATGTAAAAATTCATCTTTAAAGGTACGACACGGGCTATAGAAGAAGAATACGTATAAAATTTTACTTCCTCTATTTGATATTGATCTGAATAAGGTGTTTCAACCTTATCGCATTACTTCCATTAGATGTTTATTAGAATAAGGTTTTCTAAACCTATAAGTAGGCACAATCTATACTCATTGTAATCATTCGAATTCGACATAGTAAATTTTCTTCTCCTCTACCCGTGATTTTTTCTCGAAAGGGTTTCCACGTAAAATATGTGTGTTCTATTTTTCTTTCTTTTCTTTGTGGTACATTGCCATTACTAACATTCTATTTTACAGTTAAAACATAATCATTCCTCACTTTTGCATGAGGATTTTCTTTCTTTTCTTTTTCTCACTTGATAACTCTCCAATTTTACCTCATTTGTATTTTCACTCACCAAAGTTAGACCATCAAGTAGACTTTTATAACTTAAGGTATCTTTTCTCTCATTCTTTTCACATGATGTTTCGTTACTTCCCATATCTCTTTCACAAAAATTATTAATATGTAACACATTATGATACAATTCTCTAGGAGAGGATGACAATTCTCTTGGGATTTCTTTACCATTGTTGATCAATAATTGTCTTTTTGCTAATGATTGTAACATATTTTTCTAACTCTTCTAGTCATGCTTGTAGATCTTTTAAAGCTCTCATTAAAAAAATTCAGTTACTTAGCGAGAAAACGCTTTCATTTGTGAAAGTGACCCATTTCTCTAACTTAATCATTTCCATTCATTTCTACCTATTTGGTTCTATGATAAGTGCTAAAAGTAATATGTTTTAATCTCATTCTTAATGTAGTTTTGGATGATTATTCGATGTTAATTATGAATTTTATGTTCTCAATCCTTTAAATTCACGTTTTTATGCTTAATAGAGAATTTGGGAGCAAAATAAGTGAAAATCAAAAAATCAGAATAGGCTATAGGAGCCACACGGGCTAACCTTTTCCACACGACAGTGTGATCCACAGGGCCATGTGGTAGGTTTCCGTCAAGATTGAAGATTCCTAGTTGATTTCTTAGGAGATTATCATGAGTTTCTTTATTTCTTTCGGTTATATTGTTCCTTGGTTGTTTTTTTTTGCAGGCATGAACTAGTTTTCAAAATACCTTGGGGTGATGAACCCTATGATGAATTTTTTCTTTTGATTTTTATTTTACGCAATAAATGCTTAGATCTTGTATTTACTTATGTGTGCTTAATTCTTGGTTTAATATTTCTAGATTATTGATCCATGTTTGATGTGTGATAACTCTTGAAAAGAGTTATATTTCATGTATTTAGACTTAGATAATTGCTTGTACTTGGGTACATTTAGTGGCATTGTAGGACATTTTATTAGTATTTTTATCATTGCATTATGAGTTTGGGCTATGTTTACATGTTAGATACTTTTAATTGCGTGTGGAAGGGTTGTGTTTGGTGGTTTGGTAGGTGTAGGATTTGGAGAAAGAAATAAATAAGTGAAGGTTTGCTAGGGCAAAAGGTTCGATAGTTTGCCAACACGAATGCCATGGCAATTTAGGGAAGATGACCGAGTCAACACTCAATGCATACCAGTCTTAGCCCAACTCTATTTGTACCAAAAAAATCAGCCTAAATATAGGAGAAGATATCGTGGGCTGTTAGAGTTCCCCTAGGAAGAAAAGCTTATAAAAAGCCAAAGGAGGAAGCCCTAAGTGTGAAGATCCGGAGGCAACAATAGAGGGTAGCGGCTGAGTAGAGATGAAAAGAGGAAACCAAAGGCAGTCCCTCTCAGCCACCACAGGACACTGTATTCCTAGATTACGGATTGGTTTGAGATGTTGTTGTAGGTGCAAAGTAAAATGGGTGAGAAATAAGGCTTGGAAAATGGCTTTATTTTGTCCACACGAGTAGACACACAGACGTGTGTCTTGACTGCGTGTGACACACGACCTGGAACATGGGCTTGTGGTTTGGCTGTGTTCCCCCTACATCTTAAATTTGAGAAATAGAATGCCCAGAATTGGGCACACGGACAGAGACACGGGCGTGTGTCTCAACCGTGTGAGATATACGGCCTAGAACATGGGCGTGTGTCTTGGCCGTGTGAAACCTGTACCTAATTTGTGAAAATTAAATTAACCACACGGCCTAGCATACGGGCATGTGGTAGGCCGTGTGGCACAAGTTAGAGAGTTACACGGGTAAGGACATGGGCTGGGACACGGTTGTGTGCCTCACATTGAATGCCCACACGGCCTGAGGCATGGGCATGTCATCTGCCTGTGTGAGCCACACGGCCTACTCACATAGGCGTGTGACCCCTGTACATGAGAAATATTCTTAAATTTTGTGAAAATTTTTCTGTGATCCTGGTTTACTATCGACTCGATTCTAATATATTTTGGGCCTCGAGGACACATATGAGGGATATTATGATTAATTGTGATTGATTTTCTGAAATGAATAGTAAATGATATAAATTAACTGAAATTGAACTGTAAACTTTGGTAATGCTCCAAACCCTGTTCTGGCAACGGGTATGGGTTAGGGGTGTTACATTTATTGGTATTAGAGCTACAGTTTAGTTGAATCTTAGACTAACATAGCAAGTACGAGTTTAGCTATACATGTCATTATATAATTTGTGATAGTGTGATATCTTCTGACCATTTTAAACATGTTTTTCATATAGTAATGTCATCTAACCAAGCTAGAGCTGAATTCGAGGAAGCTGAGAGCACTGCTTAAGCTTCAGTATAAAGAGTTGCATCTAGTAGTAGAAGGCCCGTATCTGAGGGCCGAGGCGATGAGGCAAAAGAAACCTTCTTCCAAATGATGAATGAGTGGTTCATAGAAGTTTTAAGAACAAATCCTGCTGTACAGCAACCTCGTCTTCCTACTCCTCAACCGGTTCCTGACATGCCACAAGGTGCTGAACCTGTTAGAATTGGTAAGCCTCCAGTAGATAAAATCCGTAAATATGGGGCAGAAAAGTTTAGAGCAACAACTGATGATGATCTAGAGAGAGCTGAATTTTGGCTGGAAAATACTCTCAGGGTTTTAGATGAATTATCATGCACACCAGTTGAGTGTTTGAAATGTGACGTATCATTGTTAAAAGATTCGGCTTATCAGTTGTGGAATACTTTGATTTCTGTTGTACCGAGGAAAAATGTTACATGGGAATTCTTCCAAATAGAATTTAGAAAGAATTACATTAGTTAGAGATTTCAGGATCAGAAAAAGAAAGAATTTTTAGAGCTCAAACAGGGAAGTATGATAGTATCTGAATACGAACGAGAATTCATTAGATTGAGCAAGTTTACCAGAGAATGGGTTCCGACTAAGGCTGATATGTGTAAACATTTTGAAGAAGGATTAAATGAAGATATCAAGCTATTGATTGGAATTCTTGAATAGAGGGAATTTGTGGTATTGGCCGGTCAAGCACACAAAGTCGAGGAATTAAGTAAATAAAAGAAACAAGCAGAGAGAGAATCCCGAATGTCTAGTAAAAGATTTATGGGCAAGTCACAATTATCTACTTCAAGAAAATAAAAAAAAATACTATGATCATTTTACCTCATCTATGGGATATTCTGAAAAAGAACGAGGTTCTCAACACTCTAACCCGAGATCCTCATCTCCATCAATAACAAGTGTTGGAAGTGTTGGTAGCCCCAAATCAAAGTTTAAACATTGTAATAAATTTTATTTTGGGGGAATGCCATTTGAGAAGTGGAGCATGTTATAAATGTGGTTCTCTTGACCATTTTCTTAATGATTGTCCAGAAAGGATTGAAAAAGATACTGATCAGACTTCGAAGCCAAGCAACCCTAGTTCGAGAGGTAGACCAACTTGACACCCTGAAAATGTCAGGGGTAGTCGAAGTGCTACAAAAGATTCAACAATTAAATGAGGCACGAGCACCAGCAAGAACATATGCTATACGTGCAAAAGAGGATGCCTCTGCACCAGACGTCATTACTGGTACATTTTCTCTACTTAATACTGAAATTACTGCTTTGATAGATCCCAGTTCAACACATTCATACATATGCACAAATTTAGTGTCTGTTAAAAATTTACTTGTTGAATTCACTGAAATTATGGTTAAAGTTTTGAACCCCCTAGGCCAGTATGTTATGGTGGATAAAGTTTGTAAAAACTGTCTATTGATGGTAAAGGGTTATTGTTTCTCGGCTGATTTGATGCTACTGCCCTTTGATGAATTTGATGTAATTTTGGGAATGGATTGGCTAACTCAACATGATGCAGTGGTGAATTGTAAATAGAAATACATTGTGTTAAAGTGTCAGAATGGTGAGTTATTCCATGATGAACTTGATAAATTGGACGGGATATCTAATGTGATTTTGGCTATATCAGCACAAAAATATATCAGAAAAGGGTATGATGCTTACCTTGCTTATATGTTAGATACTAAAGTATTTGAGTCGAAGATTAAATTAGTGCCGGTTGGTTGTGAGTTTCCTGATGTGTTTCTAGAGGAATTACACATATTACCACCGGTTAGAGAAGTGGAGTTCTCTATAGGTCTTGTTTCGGAAACAACTCTTATATCTATAGCACCTTATCGAATGGCCCCAACAGAGTTAAAAGAATTAAAAGCACAGTTGCAAGAATTGCCTGATAGAGGCTTTGGTCGACCCAGTTTTACACCTTGGGTTGCACCGTTTCTGTTTGTAAAGAAGAAAGATGGATCATTAAGACTGTGTATTGATTATGGACAGCTCAACAAAGTCACAATAAAGAATAAGTATACAATGCCTCGTATTGATGACTTGTTTGATCAACTGAAAGGTGCCACTATATTTTCAAAGATTGATCTTCGTTCTTGTTACTATCAGCTACAAGTAAAAGATTCGGATGTGCCAAAAACAACTTTCAGAACCAGGTATGGACATTATGAGTTTCTTGAGATGCCATTTGAATTGACTAACGCACCTGCAGTATTTATGGATTTGATGAACAGAATCTTCAGACCGTATCTAGACAGGTTTGTGGTGGTATTTATTGATGACATTTTGATATATTCTCGAGATGAAAATGAGCATGCCGATCATTTGAGAATAGTGTTACAAACTCTACGTGAGAAACAATTATATGCCAAATTCAGTAAATGTGAATTTTGGCTAGGGGAAGTTTTTTTTCTCGGACATAGTAGCTGCTGAAGGTATTAGAGTGGTTCCAAATAAAATTTTAGCAATTGTTAATTGGAAACCACTAAAGAATGTATCTAAAGTTAGAAGTTTTCTGGGACTAGCTACTTATTATCGGAGGTTTGTAAGAGGGTTTTTAATGATAGCTTCTCCGATGACTCGTCTGTTACAAAATGATGTGAAATTCGAGTGGTATGATAAATGTCAGTAGAATTTTGATAGACTGAAAGCCTTATTGACTGAAGCACTCGTACTAATTCAGCCTAAATCGAGTAAGGTATTTGTAATTTACAGTGACGCATCGTTAAATGGTTTAGGCTGTGTTTTGATGCAAGAAGGTAAAGTGATAGCCTATGCTCCTATACAGCTAAAACCACATAAAAGAAATTACACGATACATGATTTAGAACTAGTAGCTATTATATTTGCATTGAAAACCTAGCGACATTACTTGTTTGGTGAAAAATGTCACATATTCACAGATCACAAGAGTTTGAAATATATGATGACGCAGAAAGATTTGAATCTGAGGCAGCGTAGGTGGCTTGAACTGTTAAAAGATTGTGACCTAGTAATTGATTATCATTTGGGAAAAGCCAATGTGGTTGCTGATGCTTTAAGCAGAAAATCATTGTTTGCTTTACGAGAAATGAACACCCGGTTATCATTATCAAAGGATGGTTCAGTCATAGCTAAATTAAAAGCTAAACCTACATTTCTATGGTAGATCTGTGAAGCTTAGAAAGATAATAATGAACTACAAGCTAAAAAGGTACAGTGTGAGTTGGACTCTGATTCAGAATTTCAGATTTCGTCTGATGGTTGTCTGTTATTCAGAGATAGGATATGTGTATCGAAGAATTCAGATCTTGTACAGAATATTTTGAATGAAGCTCATAATGGTACCATGTCTATTCATCCTGATAGTAATAAAATGTACAATGATTTGAAAAACATGTATTGGTGGCCGAGAATGAAACGGGATATTTTTGAATATGTAACTAAATGTTTGATATATTATCAAGTAAAAGCTGAACATCAGTTGCTTTCGGGATTATTACAACCAGTTACAATACCAGAATGGAAAAGGGAAAGAATTACCATGGACTTTGTATCAGGGTTACCCTTATCTCCGAAGAAGAGAGATGCTATTTGGGTAATCATCGATCGATTAACAAAATCTGCACATTTATTATTACATGATTCAGTTGGTTGTGATCCAACATTTATTGCAGACACAAATGCAGCTCTTTGTGAGCATCCTGATATAGGCTCTTATGAGCTTCCTGACATAGCTCGCTTGAACTCCCTGCTACGCTATCTGGTGCTCCCTGATAATAACTGTTCAGAGTTACCTGTTAAGCTCTATGAGCTCATTGATTAAAACTCTTATGAGTTTCCTGTTTAGTCCGGATAAGCGTCCTGTTACATGGCTCATCGGAGCACCCTGAAACATGTGGGTCGAGAATGTGCTTCCTGATTATGTGCCCTAATGGGTACCCCTGAACATGAATTTATGGATCACTAATTTATATACCTCGCGTATACTACCTTGGTATCCATTGATATTTCAATAATTCAACGGATAAAACTCTTGACATGAGAAATTATGAGATTAAAAGAATTATGTCTTGAATACTTCTGAATACATGAAAGTTTGAAACATGATGAGCTCATCTATGATTATTTAGTGTACATGTGAAATATGTGACTAACTTGCTTGATTGGCTGTATGTGGTTAGGTAAGCTTGCAAATTTTGTTGGGAATCATGTTTTTGTTATGCTTATGTTAAACGAATATGATTAGTAAGTTTAATTCCTGTTATACGAACTTACTAAGAATTGAATGCTTACTAGATTTTATTTCCTCTATTTTATAGTGCTCGAAAGCTCACAAAGGTTGGAGATCGGTCGGAGCATCATCACACTATCCTCTAGCTTGTTTTGGTATAAATAGAAAACTTACTTAGTATAATGGCATGCATAGGCTAATGGTGACAAAAAAGGGCATGTAAATGGTTGTTTGTAATCTAGCCATTGGAATGGCTAGAATGGTATAATTTGGTATGTTTTTATAAGGCCATAACATGATTGATGTGTTTTGAAATGTTTAAATAGTAGTTGAAACATAAACCAAATGGTGAATGAAATTAAGTTAAGTGGAATTGAGGTAAGTTAAACATTTAAACATATATTTTATTAAGCTATACAAAATAATTGTATTTGGCTTGGTTTATATGCATCAAATTGGTTTGGAAATGAGTTGAGATGTTGTAGGTGCAAATTAAAATGGGTGAGAAATAAGGCTTGGAAAATGGCCTTATTTTGTCCACACGGGTAGACACACAGTCGTGTGTCTTGACCGTGTGTGACACATGGCCTGGCACATCGGCATGTGGTTTGGCCTTGTGCCCCCTGCATCTTAAAATTGGGAAATAGAATGCTCAGAATTGGGCACATGGGTAGAGACACAAGCGTGTGTCTCAGCCGTATGAGATACATGACCTAGAACACGGGTGTGTGTCTTGGCCGTGTAAAACCTACACCTAATTTGTGAAAATTAAATTAACCACACGGCCTAGCATACAAGTGTATGGCAAGCCGTGTGGCACAAGTCAGAGAGTTACACGGGTAAGGACACGGGCTGGGACACGGTTGTGTGCCTTACATCGAATGCCCATACAGCCTACTCACACAGGCGTGTGACCCCTGTACATGAGAAAAATTTTTAAATTTCGTGAAATTTTTTTGTGATCCTGGTTTAGTCCCAAATCGATTCTAATATATATTTTGGGCCTCGAAGACCCATTTAAAGGATATTATGATTGATTTTCAGAAATGAATAGTAAATGATATAAATTAATTGAAATTGAATTATAAACTCCGGTAATGCTCCATAATCTTGTTCTGGCAACGGGCACGGGTTAAGGGTGTTACACTTTACTTTGCTTACATTGGTTGCCAAACTCTAGTGGTAAGCATTGGATTGCCTTGTTTAAGATATTAGTGGAAATAAAACGTCTCTTTGTTTGTCTAATATCACCAAAATTCTAGCTCACATAAAATTAATGATTGAGTACTTTTGTACAAACTTAATTTGTGCATTATGTGATTTATGTGGGATTGGTATTTTGAGAATAAGACAATTAAGACTATTTTAGCTATTGTTAGTATAACTTTTGAGTTAGAAGCTAATTACCACTTCAATTTTGAAAAATTAAAAAATAATTGTAAAACATACTTTTTTAAAAACATATATAATTACTCGAACAAACAATCTCATCGACTAATTATCTAGAAGAACCTTCTAGAGCCCCGTTCTTAGGGATCAACCTTGAGCCTCATGGGTGACTTTTGGTAGGAACAATTGGGAATTTTTTTTACCATTTTCGTAGAAAGAATAGGTTTAGATTAGAGATGGATGAACTTAATCTATCAATGTGTTTCTACAATCTCCCATCATTCTATAGTCAATGTCTCGCTTTCTAAAAGTTTCTCCTCGATTAGAGGCCTTTGTCAAGGTGATCCCTTTTCACCCCATTTGTTTTTAAATTGCATGAATATCCTCTCACTCATGCTTCAGAAAGCTGAAGCAATTGGATCGATTCCATGTATCAAGATCTATAGAAATGCCCCATCGATCAATCATTTTCTTTTTGCTAATGATTGTAACATATTTTATAACTCTTTCATTCATGCTTGTAGATCTTTTAAAGCCCTCATAAAAAAAAATTGGTTACTCAACAAGAAAATGCATTCATTCGTGAATTTGACCCATTTTTCTTAATCATTTTCATTCATTTCTATCTATTTGGTTCTATGATAAGTGCTAAAAGTAACATGTTTTAATCTCATTCTAAATGCATTTTTGGATGATTATTCGATGTTAATTGTCAATTTTATGCTCCTAATCGTTTAAATTCATGTTTTTATGCTTGATATAACATTTGAGAGCAAAAGGAGCGAAAATAAGAAAATCTGTAACATCCTTAACCCATTTTCATTGTCAGATTAGGGTTACAGAGCATTACCGTAAAAAAATTATAACAATAGTGTCATTTAATATTAATTAAATGAAACTCGTTACAAACCTATCAAACATATACATTTGGGCATTAAATCGGGTCTCCGAGGCCCTAAAAGCATTTTGGAAACAATTCATGACTAAATTAAAACAAATAAAAAAATTAGGGAAAAAGTTACAATTTTGAAAATAAGGGTCACACGGCCGTGTGACATAGCCTAGATCTTGTGGTATTTGAATAATGGGACACACGGTCGTGTCCCAGCTCGTGTAACTCACTAAGTTAGGTCACACGGCCGTGTAACTCTCTCACTTGTGACACACGACTGTGTCGTAGGCTGTGTGCTAGACCGTGTAACTCACTGACTTAAAATAATAAATGACACATGATCGTGTAGCCAGACCGTGTGACAGCTCGTGTCCCAGGCCGTGTGCTCCATAATTTGACCTTAAAAACAAGCCATTTAAAGTCCAAAACTTGCCCAACAATCTACTTCCTTAGTGCATACATTCAATAGATCTAACATACTTCAAACACATATAAACATACCAATTCAATCAAGCTATTTCTCCTAACCAATATGCCATTCAAAGGCACCTTGTTTACTCCCAAAACAACTTCAATCAAAACAAAGCTATATTGCGACATCTCAAGTACAAAATCTAATTTAACCTTATGCCAAGCATGCCAAAATAACCATTCCAAAACATGCCATCATACCATATACTATCTAGAAACTATAGAGTATGGATGAGGGTTCATTCACCCATATTTGCAACTATTATTCATGCCAACATTTACCTTATTAACCATAACAACCTTGACACAACTGAAGACAAACAATTTAACTTGAATAACCTTTCAACCCTATTACATGCCATTTATAACCATTAAACAAAATAACCATAAATACCAATATGTCGAATAGATAGTGTGACAATACTTCGACGAGATTCCAATCAACTAAGCTTTCCGATAATCTAAAAAGACAGAGGAAATGATTACGTAAGCATTTAATGCTTAGTAAATTCGTATAAGCAAAACTTAGACTTACCAAACATATTAAATTAAACAACCAAACCTACTCTTATCATTTCATATGCCAACTTCCTTTCTTATACACATCACCTCATAAGGTTAGTAAATATATCATTACATATAAATCCCAAGCAACTCATGACATATACATGATAAATATTTAGGCTTTATCCATAATCCATCACCTATACATGTATCCTTTGCACATACTTTCTATTGAAACCATATGGTTAATAGATAGTAAGTAAAAAATACATCAGTAAAACATAACATATATTAAGAAATGGATTCCATGTATATTTCATCCATCACTTGATAAATTATCATCCATTTTCATTTTGTATATGCATATTTGTAACAACCCAATTTCAGTGATGTTCAAAATAGTGGTTTTGTAACACCCCCAACCCATATTCGTCGCCGGAACAGGGTTACGAGGCATTCCAAGGAGTGTAGAACACTTACAGATAATTTGAAATCATTATCGTTTAAATACCTTGACTAATTATAAACGTTCCTTTAACGAACCTTCGAGGTCCAACTCATGCATTAAAATCGGGTCGAGACTAAACCGGATCCTCAGGAAAATTTTTCGCGACTTTTAAAATTTTTCTCGCATATAAGGGTCACACGCCCGTGAGATTGGGGACACACAGCCAGACCATACGCCCATGGGGTAGACTGCTTGTCACACACGACCTAGACACATGCCCGTGTCTACCCGTGTAGACGAAAGTTAGGCTATTTTCCAAGTCATATTTCTCACTCACTTGATCCTTTATCTTTACCAACATTTTAATACAATTAAGAACCAATTTAAGATATTCAACCAAGCCTTATACTTATTACCATTTGTTAGTCGTACACTTCATATAAATAACAAGAAACGTATATAGGCTCAATTATTATTAAAATCCTCTTATACCTATACTTTTTCATCACATAGTCATATTCAATTACACTTAGTCATTACATGATCACATGTATTTTCATTTAGTCAATTTCCCATTGAACTCATCGGAATAATAATAGATACACGGTGGCCTGCACATAGTACCACCCTTGTAGCCGAAGCTATCTGTTGCACATAGTAGCCTGCACTTAGTACTATACATGTGACCAAAGCCATCACTTACACATAGTGGCTTACACTTAGTAACACACATGTGATCGAAGCTATCGGGTACGCATAGTAGCCTGCACTTAGTACTACACATGCGACCTATCAGTCTGGTACACGTAGTAGCCTGCACTTAGTTCTACACATGTGACCTAAAACCATCTCGTAGCTCTCTTGTACACATAGTGGCCTACACTTAGTACCACACATGTGACCTAGCTACCGCATTCGTATCTTTTCTATTCCGAAGGTTCAACCCAGAATTCTCACTTTTCAACATTTTACCAATTCATCCATAATCAATCAGAATTCATAATTTACATCAAATAATTACTCCATATTCAACCATATCTCATATAATATAACAAAATATTAAAGAATAAATAAAAAATGATGTATTATTTACATACAAACTTACAAATTAAATTTTTATATCATAATGATAATCATAATTTCATAGTAAATATTCGAAATAAAACATTATATCATTTCTAATTTAACATTTATCGATTATAATCGAGCATGTGATCAATTTATACACAAGTCATTCATATATTTTTCCTCCTCCTCCTCTCCATCCACATCCTTAGTATAAATAACACACTTGTAACTAACATTATCTATAATTTTCACTATTTACTTATATGGATATTCAAGCTGTCCATCCATTTCACAGTTGCTAATTTTTTTTATCTTGAGCTACAGAAATTAAAATTAAGATCTACTAATTTTCCCTAAAACTAGACTCACATATATTCTTACCATAAAATTTTCAGAACTTTTGGTTTAGCCAATAAGTACAGTTTATTCTTTAAAGTCACTTCTGTTCTGCTGTCTGGCATTCCGACCCTTCTTTACTAAAAAAATAATTATCTCATTGTACGGGATTCAGATAATGTTCCCGTTTGTTTCTCTTGAAAATAGACTCATTAAGGATTTTAAACATATAAATTTAAGCCCATTATTTTCCACAAAGTTTTGATGATTTTCCAAAGTCGGAATAGGGGAACCCGAAATCATTCTGACCTTCTCTCACAAAATGTATTATATCTCATGATTCACAATTCCATTGTTTACACCGTTTCTTCTATAATAAACTATACTCAACAAGATTTGATTTCATATTTTATTCATCCTCTAATTCAATTTCTATAATTTTTGGTGATTTCTAATAGTTAGACTACTGCTACTGTCCAAAACCGTTTTAGTGCAAAATGTTGATTTTTATTTTGCCCCAAATTTCACAGTTCATACAATTCAGTCCTTGCTCAATTAACCCCTCAATTGAGCTAATTTTTCTCAATTAATACTTTAAAATATCATTTTAAACTACTTCATAACCCTTGAAAATCAAAACTTTAACACTAGACCTTAATTCCAAACTCTTTCACTATTAGGTCCTAAAGTCAATTTCCATCAATTTTACTTGCTAAAATCATCATATATCAAAACTAAAGCTTCAATTCATTGTTTATTCATCATATTCTCATCCATAGCAACTTTAAAAATTAGCCATGGAATCAAAAACTAATGTCATAGTAAGTTGGACCCAATTGTAAAAGTCCAAAAACTTAGAAATTTCAATGAGAAAGCAAGAATTAAACTTACATGAAGCTAGAGAATGAAAACCAGCTTGAACCCTCTTCCATGGTTGTTTTTCAGCTGATGAATATGAAGAAAAATGATGTGAATTCTAGATATTCCAATTTGGTCCCATTTTTATTTAACTAATTTTGGCAATTTTCCAATTTTGCCTTTATTTCACCCATTTCTTGATTTTTCTCAGCTATTACCGCCCAAAATATCTCCTTTGGGCTTATTTGAACTTTAAGTCCTTCCTCATTTGACAATTGAGCTATTTAATCCTTCTAGCAACTTTTACACCTTTTTCAATTTAGTCCTTTTTATTTAATTAACCACCCGAACGTCAAAATTTTCTAACGAAATTTTAATACTACCTTATTGACACTTCGTAAATATGCATAAAAATATTTATGGCTCAGTTTATAACAGCGAGATCTCGATACCTCTTTTTCTCAATTTCTTGACCAAATAAATCTTTATAAAACACAATTTACTATTTCAAAAATCTTTTAAAAGCTACATTTGGCTTGTAAATATTAAATAATATAATCTACAAATTTATTTGTCAGATTTGGTGTTCTTGAACCACTATTTCCAACATCGCTAAAATTTGGGCTATTATAACTCTCCCTTTTTAAGAATTTTCGTTCTCGAAAATTCCTTCAGTGGAGACGTTTAGATATTTGTAAATGACTAATAGTATCACCAGTTTTCAATGCTGATGTAACAGTCCAATTTAGACCCTAGTCAGAATAGTGGTTTTGGGACCACAAATCCGAGTCAGAAAAATATTTTAATATTATTTTCTGTGTTTATTGTATGTGAATTGACATGTGTGAGATTTTTGTGCTTTAATTTGATCGTTTGTGTGTTTAATTTGCAAAAAAAGGACCTAATCGTAGAAAATGCAAAAGATGCATTTTAATTGATTAAGTGCCTAATTGCTATGGCTTATTAAATGTGAAGTCCTTATTATGAAATTTGACCATGGTTTTAATAGATGGACATGTGTTAGTGGATTTTAAATGTATTAGTTAAGGATAATGTTGGTATTTTATAAATAATGTTAAGATTAATTAAAACAAAAATAAATGGTTCATCTTTTTCATGCATTCACCACCGAAAATGTTTGAGAAATGATCGTAAAATCTTCGATAGGTCTGGTAATGCCTCTTAACCCTATTCCGGTGATGGTTACAGGTTAGGGATGTTACATTTTATTGGTATCAGAGCTACGGTTTAGTCGATTCTTGGACTATCGTAGCGTGTGTGAGTCTAGCTATACATGCCATATTTATAAACTATGATAATGTGATGATTCTTGACAATTGAAATGTGTTTTCGTATAGTAAATAGATCCCGAATGAGCCGTAGCAAATGATGTAGAAAGTAATGTGCCCGCTCCTGCTCAGGGGGCAGTACCGGCTGATTCTAAGCCAATTTCGAGTAGTCATGAGAGTGAGGCTAAACAAGCCTTGTATCAGATGATAAACGATTGGTTTACACATTATATCCGAACAAATCTGGCTGTTCCACAACCTTCTCCCCCACCGATTCCTCCTCAAA
The DNA here is from genome assembly GCA_005393395.2 of Gossypium australe. Lineage (NCBI taxonomy): Eukaryota > Viridiplantae > Streptophyta > Magnoliopsida > Malvales > Malvaceae > Gossypium > Gossypium australe. The sequence continues at coordinate 80,307,446 of CM016614.1, forward strand.
TACTTGTTATGCCACAAGTTGTTGATCCAGTACGAATGAATAAGCCACCGATTGATAAAATTAGAAAATACGGGGCCGAAGAATTTAGAGCCACTGTTGATGATGATGTTGAGCGAGCTAAATTTTGGCTCAATAATACTATTCATGTGTTTGATGAGCTTTCCCGTACCCTTGACGAATGTATTAAATGTGTTGTATTATTGCTTCGAGATTCTGCCTATCATTGGTGGAATACATTGGTTTCGATAGTTCCGAGAGAACTGGTTACTTGGGAGTTCTTTCAGACTGAATTCCATAAGAAATACATCAGTCAGAGATTCATCGACCAAAAACGCAAAGAATTCCTTGAGTTGAAACAGGGTCGTATGACTGTAACAGAATATGAGCGGGAATTTGTGAGACTTAGCAGATATGCCCGAGAGTGTGTTTCGACAATAGGAATAATGTGTAAAAGATTCGAAGACGGACTGAATGAAGACATCAAGCTGTTAGTTAGGATTTTTGAAATAAAATATTTCTTCGTACTTGTTGAACGAGCGTGTAAAGCTGATGAGCTCAGAAAAGAGAAAAGAAACGTTGAATTTGAAGCTAGAGATGCATGTAAGAGATCATCGGGTAAGTCCTTCCAACAGGCATCAAAGAAATTCTGAGATGACTTTAGCCATTCAAAGGCTACTGTGGGTTATTCTAGACATGATCGGGACAGACCACCTGTGAGTTTGAAAGCTACCTCAGTAGCTAGTGTTGGCAATATTCGATCGAATCAACCTGAATGCAAACATTGTGGTAAACGACATCCCAACAGATGTAGATTGAACGATCAGGCTTGTTTCAAATGTGGATAATTGGATCACTTCATTCGTGAATGACCTGAGTCGGTTGAGCAAGACATGAAACAGAATATGAGACTGAGTAACACGACATGTCGTGGTAGACCACCCAGAATTATAGGTAATGTGAGTGGCAGTCAAAGAGGAACTAAAGACACAACTGGTAGATCAGAGGCTCGTGCACCTGCTAGAGCTTATGCTATTAGCGCCCGCAAAGAAGCTTTGTCTCCAGATGTGATTACTAGTACTTTCACTCTCTATGATACTAGTGTTGTTGTATTGATTGATCCTGGTTCAACTCATTCTTATGTATGTGAGACTTTAGTATCCAGTAAGACTTTTCCTGTAGAGTCTACTGAGTTTGTGATTAAAGTATCGAACCCCTTAGGCTTGTGTGTTTTAGTTGATAAGGTGTGCAAGAATTGTCCATTGATGATTCGAGATTCATATTTTCTGGCTGATTTGATGTTGTTGCCATTCGATGAGTTTGACATTATTCTAGGTATGGATTGGTTAACTTTGCACGATGTTATTGTGAATTGCAAATGAAAGACTATTGATTTACGATGTCAGAATTATGAGATTATTCGGATTGAGTCTAATGATTTGAATGGTTTACCGGCAGTAATATCTTCGATGTTAGCTCAGAAATATGTGAGAAAGGGTTGTGAAGCTTATTTTGCTTATGTGCTCGATTCTAAAGTATCTAAAAAGAAGATTGAATCAGTACCAGTTGTATGTGAATATCTAGATATGTTTCCCAAAGAATTACCGGGTTTGCCACTGATCCGAGAGGTAGAGTTTGGTGTTGAGTTAATGCCAGGGACGACTCCGATATCGATAGCTCCGTATAGAATGGCACTGACTGAATTAAAAGAATTGAAAGCTCAGTTGCAAAAATTGATAGATAGAGGCTTCGTACGACCGAGTTTTTCTCCATAGGGTGCACCGGTTTTGTTTGTGAAAAAGAAAGAAAGAACTATGAGAATGTGCATTGATTACCGACAGCTCAGTAAGATGACTATAAAGAATAAATATCGTTTGCCAAGGATAAACTATTTGTTTGATCAGTTGAAAGGGGCTACAATATTTTCTAAGATAGATTTGAGATCAGGTTATTACCAACTACGACTTAAAGACTCTGATGTGCCAAAAACTGCTTTTCGAACGAGGTACAGACACTATGAGTTTCTGGTTATGCCTTTCAGACTTACTAATGCACTTGTTGTTTTTATGGATTTTATGAATCGGATCTTCAGACAGTATTTGGATCGATTCATGGTTGTGTTTATAGATGACATATTGATCTATTCCCGTCGTGAAACTGAGCATGCTGAACATCTGAGATTAGTGCTACAGACTTTGCGTGATAAGCAGTTGTATGCGAAGTTCACTAATGTGAGTTCTGGCTACGAGAAGTCAGTTTTCTGGGACGTATAGTATCAGCATCGAGTATTCGAATTGATCCAAACAAGGTTTAGGCTATTTTAGATTGGAAGCCTCCTAGAAATGTATCTGGAGTTCAAAGTTTTATGGGACTAACGGGTTACTATAGACTGTTTGTAAAAGGTTTCTCTATGATTGCGACCCCTATGACGCGACTATTTCAGAAAGATGTTAGGTTTGAGTGGTCAGAAAAGTGCCAAAAAAATTTCGATTAGTTGAAAGCTTTCTTGATTGAAGCCCTAGTGTTAGTTCAGCCAGAATTGGGTAAAGAATTTGTTATCTATAGTGATGCATCTTTGAATGGTTTGGGTTGTGCTTTGATGCAGGAAGGCAAAGTCATAGCTTATGCCTTGAGATAGTTAAAGCTGCATGAAAAGAACTATCCGACACATGATCTGGAGTTGACAGCTATTGTGTTTGCGTTAAAAATTTAGTGCCATTATCTGTTTGGTGAGAAATGTCACGTTTATTCCGATCATAAAAGCTTAAAATATTTGATGACTCAGAAAAATCTGAATCTATGACAGTGAAGATGGTTGGAGTTGTTCAAAGATTATGAGCTTGTGGTTGACTACCATCCTGGAAAGGCTAATGTTGCTGATGCTTTGAGTCGGAAATCATTGTTTGCTTTATGTGCGATGAATACTAAGTTAGCTCTATCTGATGATGGTTCTTTAGTAGCTGAGTTGAAAGCAAAACCTTATTTATTCAGCAGATTTGTGAGGCTCAGAAAGTTGATAATGAATTGATAGCAATGCGGGTTCAATGTGAGACGAATGCTAATTCATAGTTCCGAGTTGATATTGAAGGTTGTTTGAAGTTTAAAGACCGAATGTATGTTCTGAGAAATTTAGATTTGATTCAGATGATTTTGAAGGAAGCTCATAGTAGCAGGTTATCTGTTCACCCAGGTAGCACAAACATGTATAATGATTTGAAACAGCTTTACTGGTGGCATGGTATGAAACAGGACATTTCTAATTTTGTTTTAAGATGTTTGATATGTCAGCAAGTTAAAGTTGAGCATCAGGTTCCGTCTGGATTACTTCAATCGATTATGATACCCAAGTGGAAATGGGACAGAGTCACGATGGATTTTGTATCAGGTTTGCCTTTATCATCGAGTAAGAAAGATGCAATCTGGGTTATTGTGGATAGATTGACTAAGTCGACTCATTTTATTCCGGTTCGCACAGATTACTCACTTGAAAAGCTTGCTGAGTTGTACGTTTCTCAGATTGTGAGATTACACGGAATACCTATTTCTATTATTTCCAATAGAGATCCGAGATTCACATCACGATTTTGGAAGAAACTGTAGGATACATTAGGTACGAAACTACATTTTAGCACTGCTTTTCATCCGCAGTCAGATGGTCAGTCCGAACAATTATTCAGATACTCGAAGTTATGTTGAGATGTTGCATTCTTGAGTTTGAAGGTACATGGGAACGATACTTGCCACTGATTGAATTTGCGTAAAAATAGCTTTCAATTGAGTATCAAAATGGCACCTTATGAGGCTTTGTACAGTTGCAAATGTCGAACACCTTTGTATTGGACTGAGCTTAGTGAGAATAAGATATATGGGGTTGATTTGATTAAAGAGACTGAACAGAAAGTAAAAGTGATTCGTGATAGTCTGAAAGCCGCGTCAGATCGTCAAAAATCATATGCAGACTTGAAACGAAAAGATATTGAGTTTTAGATTGGGGACAATGCGTTTTTGAAAGTCTCACCATGGAACAAAATACTTCGATTTGGTCGTAAAGGCAAATTAAGTCTGAGATTCATTGGGCCGTATGAGATTATTGAGCATATCGGGCCGATTTCTTACAGACTGTTGTTGCCACTTGAGTTAGAAAAGATCCATAACGTACTCCATGTTTCAATGCTTCAACGATATTGATCTGACCCACCACATATAATTTCCCCGTCTGAGATTGAGATGAGATCTGATATGACATACGAAGAAGAAGTGATTCGGATTTTATATCGCGAAATGAAAGAATTGAGAAATAAGAAAATTTATTTAGTAAAAGTCCTATGGCATCGACACGGGATTGAAGAAGCTACTTGGGAGCCCAAGGATGTTATGAGAGAACGTTATCCAAACCTATTCGCTGGTAAGATTTTCGAGGACGAAAATCCCTAAGGGGGGAGAGTTGTAACAGTTTGGTTTAGACCCTAGTCAGAATAGTGGTTTTGGGACCACAAATCTGAGTGAGAAAAATATTTTAATATTATTTTTTGTGTTTATAGTATGTGAATTAACATGTGTGAAATTTCTGTGCTTTAATTTGATCATTTGTGTGTTTAATTTGTAAAAAAAAAAGGACCTAATCGCAGAAAATGTAAAAGTTGCATTTTAATTGATTAAGTGCCTAATTGCTATGGCTTATTAAATGTGAATTCCTTATTATGAAATTTGACAATGGTTTTAATAGATGGACATAGATGGACATATGTTAGTGGATTTTAAATGTATTAGTTATGGGTAATGTTGGTATTTTATAAATAATGTTAAGATTAATTAAAACAAAAACAAATGGTTCATCTTTTTCATGCATTCACCACCGAAAATAAGAGAAACAAAAAGGGGTTTTAGCTTTCTTAACATTCGGATATTTAAAGCTTTGATTGAGGTATGTTTTTCGTTCAATTTTTGATAATTTTTACGTTTTTGTGATAATTGTTTCAAATATTATAAAGCCCATGCTTGAATTTTTGAATTTAGTGATGTATTCATGAAACGACATCGATGATCGCTTGTGGTTTTTATTGTTTGATGATGGAAAATAAAAGATATGTGATAGATTAATATGTTTTGTCTTTGAATTTTTGATGAATTTGAGTAATTTGGGCTAAATTGTGAAAATAATAAATTAAGGGACTAAAATGTGAAATAAATGAAATGTGTGGACTTATATGAACTACATGAATATTCGGTCAAGCATGGGAAATATGAAATTTTGTGTATTTTGTTATTTTATGAAATAGGGACTAAAATGTCAAAAATGTGAATTTTAGGGGCTTAAGTGCAAAATGCCCTAATTATGTGTTTGTGGTTTGAAGTGAATGAAATGTGTTATTAAATAGTTAAATTGGAATTTATATAGATGAAGAATAAAAGAAAACGGAATTAGATCGGGGAAGTCAAAAATGGTCGAGTAGTCGATTTCATCTGTCGTTATCCGAGGTAAGTTCATAAGTAAATAAATATCGAATAAATCTATTGTATTGATTTTGATTGTACGAATTGAATTATTATTTGTGAATATAATTTGCTGAAATGAATTGAGCATTGGAGCAATATTTACGAGCCTGAAATGATCGAGTTACGATGTTTGGAAGCCCCGTACGAACCTTAGGAATAGTTAAGATACATATTTTATGACATAGGATTCCGATATGTTATTTCTTGTAAGACCACATCTAGGACATTGGCATCGACTTGTGTTTACGTGTAAGACCATGTTTGGGACATTGGCATCATATTTGATTCATGTAAGACCCTATCTGGGACAGTGGCATCGATATGTGATTACATGTAAGACCAGGTCTGGGACGTTGGCATTGTACGAGATTTCTAACTATCCGAGTATCCATATTAATTCTGAATGGTTCAACGGGCATTATCAAGCTAAGATCAAATGTGAAAATGAATTAAAAGGTTCAGGTACGTGCTATGTTATATGAATGTGAAAGTAAGGTAAGTTTATGTGTTTGAGATAAATATATGAATTAGGTATGATAAAAGAGAAATTTATATGTGCTTATGAGTATATGTGTATTCGGCTATTGATGTTAAAATGTTATTGTAAATGTGATAATAATTGAGTTTGCTAGCATAATAAATGTACATTTGGTTAAGGTTTGTTTTGATTTGGCTAGTTGGTTTAATGCAAATGTTTATTTGTTCATTTTTTGCTTATGACTTACTAAGCTATGATAGCTTACTTGGTGTGTATGTTTTTTCAATGTTTTATAGATTATTAAAGCTATGAGGAGCTCGGGGATCGTCGAGGATCATCACCACACTATCGAACTATATTTTGGTACCTTTTGAATGTGTACATATTTTAGTATGGCATGTATAGGCTAGAAGTATTAGAATATGTTTTGAAATGTGTAAAAATAGCCATGTGATATGGCTTGTTAATGAATGTGTTTATGAATGAGTTTTGTTCATGCGTATTGAAGCTTTAGTTGGTATGTTATGATGTGCTCATAAATGGCTAAATGAAATGGTTCATATATAGGTGAGTTTATGGTTGATTTTGGATATTTACATGATGAGAAATTACTATGAATTGAAATGGTTTTAGATGAAGTATTAGTTATATGTTTGTGATGTAAAGTTGATACTTTGAATTGGTATATTTGAGTAAGAATTGTATATGGAAATGAAACATGTGGTTCAAGGTAAATTTGTGCATGATTTGGTGTGTTTTTGGTTGCAATTAGATCATGAATTGAAGCATGTTGGATGCTTGTAGGTTTGACCCAAAATTGAGTGGCAAATTGGCCTTGCAAACGGCCTATATTTTCCCACACAATTGAGCACACAGGCATGTGTCTCGACCGTGTCTCTTAAGGTTTTAATTTGAAACAAGTCAAACTCAAACAGGGCCAGACACATGGGCGTGTGACAGGCTGTGTGAATTAAGTTAGTGTTGCCCACGGGTCAAGCACACGGGTGTGTCTTGTGGCCGTGTGGGCAAGTCAGTATTTATGCCTTATTTTGCCACGGCCTAGACACACAGGTGTGTCTAGTGCCGTGTGAGGCACACGGGTGTGTCTAATGCCGTGTGAGGCACACGGCCTACCCACACGGGCATGTGACCTCTGTAACTTTGAAAAAAATGTTTAATTTTTGGAAAATTTTGCATGTACTCAGTTTAGTTTCGAACCTTTTCCTATGCATGTTTAAGGTCTCATAGACCTTTTAAAGGGACTCTATGTGTATGATTTGCTATGATATGATGATGATGAATTATATGTTTGAGAAATGATCATAAAAGTTATGATCTTAACCCTATTCTGGCGATGGTTACGGGTTAGGGGTGTTACAGCTGAAACATTAACGGCCACTTCTAAATCATATATCAGGTAATTCTTTTTTATAAATTTTTAATTGTTTAAAAGTATATACTATCACTTTGTCTTACTGCATTAAAACACAATTTACCCACTCAATGATATATCACTGCAAATCACAACTTTCTTACTCGATTTAGGCTGAACCAGAACTGATGCTTCGATCAACAGAACTTTCATCTTCGGTCAATGAATATCTTTCACGAATAAATCATATTTGAAATTCGGAGCTTCGGCCCAATAGAAGTAGAAAGCAATATCATATGAATGTTTCCATCAAGTGTCCTCTCAAGCATAATCGATTAGAATACCAGAGAAGGATAGAATAGTACCGCTCATAGTTTATCAAGACTTTCAATAATTCCTTCCAATATCATAATCAAACAACCTTTCCATGTATATAAGAATCACATTTGAAAATGAACATTCACATATATTTCTGAAAATAGCAGATCATGTAAAATACCCAAAAGAAATCGCTACATCATATCCAATTATAACAACTATTTTCAGATATTTTTATGACTTCATTACTACTCCACTGACTACTAATGTAATCAATAATATCAAATTATTCAGTTCACTAAAGGAACTAATTCAGAAGAATTTTTTTTTTTCCAGAAATTTTGTTTTGTAAATACCATACTTGAATAAATCGATTCCTGATGAATAAGTTCTTTCATAACAACAATATTGTATATTCTGAATAATCTTCAAAATAAATGACCTGATATCTCAATTATAATCATTTTTACTAACTAACCCATTCTTAGTTCTATCTGCGTTAGCCACTGAACTCTTCAATTTCACACTTGTAAACTTAATCAATATAAATCTGGTAAATTTCTCTATATAAAACTATACTCATGAGGGGACAGAGGTCATAATGCCTCAAAATTTGGCATTCATATATGCATACATAACTTTTATCATCAATATATTCATTACAAACATTTATATCGTACTTTTATAAATCTTTCCTCATCATAGGCAATTCTTTTTTTTCTATTAAATACTCAAATATCACTTTCATCACTATTGGAATTAGCTTGGTTGGAAGCATATCTATCTATTAGTAAAATAATTCTCATCAAGGTCGAGAAATATCACACTATCACAGGTTTTATACTTATATGTATTTCTAGACTTCACATATGCTACATTCGGTCCGAGAATTGACTAAACCTAGCTCTGATACCACTAAATGTACCACTCCTAAACCGTATCCGTCGCCGGAATAGGGTTATGAGGCATTACCAAGGAGTACATAACACTTACAGATAATTTGAAATCATTATCGTTCAAATAGGGAGACTAATTATAAACGTTCCTTTAACGGACCTTCGAGGTCCAAATCATGTATTAAAATCGGGTCGAGACTAAACCGGATCCGCAGGAAATTGTTTCTCGACTTTTAAAATTTTTCTCGCATATAAGGGTCACATGCCCGTATGACTGGGGACACACAGCAGACCATACGCCCATAGACCGCTTGTCACACACGGCCCAGACACATGCCCGTGTTTACCCATGTGGACGAAAATTAGGCTATTTTCCAAGCCATATTTCTTACTCACTTGATCCTTTATCTTTACTAACATTTTAATACAGTCAAGAACCAATTTAAGATATTCAACCAAGCCTTATACTTATTACCATTTGTTAGTCGTACACTTCATATAAATAACAAGAAACGTATATAGGCTCAATTCTTATTAAATTCCTCTTATACCTATACTTTTTCATCACATATTCATATTCAATTACACTTAGTCGCTACATTATCATTCTGACCTTGTCTCACAAAATTTATTATATCTCATAATTCACAATTCCATTGCTTACATCGTTTCTTGTATAATAAACTAGACTTAATAAGATTTAATTTTATATTTTATTCAACCTCTAATTCGATTTCTAGAATTTTTGGTGATTTTTCAAAGTTAGACTACTGCTACTGTCCAAAACTATTTTAGTGCAAAATGTTGATTTTCATTTTGCCCCAAATTTCACAGTTCATACAATTCAGTCCTTGCTCAATTGACCCCTCAATTGAGCTAATTTTTCTCAATTAATACTTTATTCTATCATTTTAAAATACTTCATAACCGTTGGAAATCAAAACTTTAGCACTAGACCTTAATTCCAAACTCTTTCACTATTAGGTCCTAAAGTCAATTTCCATTAATTTTACTTGATAAAATCATCATATATCAAAATTAAAGCTTCAATTCTATGTTTATTTATCATATACTCATCCGTAGCAACTTTAAAAATTAGCCATGGAATTAAAAACTAATGTCATAGTAAGTTGGACCCAATTGTAAAAGTCCAAAAACTTAGAAATTTCAAGGAGAAAGTAAGAATTAAACTTACATGAAGCTAGAGTATGAAAACCAGCTTGAACCCTCTTCCATGGCTGTTTTTCAGCTGATGAATATGAAGAAAAATAATGAGAATTCTAGATATTCCAATTTGGTCCCATTTTTATTTAACTAATTTTGGCAATTTTCCAATTTTTCCCTTATTTCACCCATTTCCTAATTTTTCTCAGCTATTGCCACCCAAAATATCTCCTTTGGGCTTATTTGCACTTTAGGTCCTTCCTCATTTGACAATTGAGCTATTTAATCATTTTAGCAACTTTTACACATTTTTCAATTTAGTCCTTATTGACACTCCGTAAATATTCATAAAAATATTTATGACTTGGTTTATAACATCGAGATCTTGATACCATTTTTTCTCAATTTCTTGACCAATTAAATCTTTATAAACCACAATTTACTATTTCAAAAATCTTTTAAAAGCTACATTTGACTCGTAAATATTAAATAATATAATCTAAGAATTTATTTGTCGGATTTGGTGGTCTCGAACCACTATTTCTGACATCGCTAAAATTTGGGCTATTACAGGTTTTGGGACCACAAGTCCGAGTAGTGAATTATTATTTTATTATTTATTTAGTTTCTAAGAGATTATATTAAGGTCGTATTAAAATTTTGTTAAGAAATTTTGAAGTTTACATAGTTAAATAAGTGGAAAGGACTAAATCGTAAAAGGTGAAAAAATTGAGTTCTATTAGTTAAAGGGGTCAAATGGCTATGGAAATAAAAACTAAAGGACTTGAATGGTAAATATACCTGAAACACCCCAAACCCGGCCCACGAGCCTTGACCGGATCTGGTATGTTCCCCGGTGTAAACCGTTTCAAATTCTTTTGTGACTTAGGAAAAACTTGGGTGTTTTGAAAGAAAGTTTGTTTTGGGTTGGGCTTGAGTTGAAAACGAGTTTATTTGAGGTGACAAAATATTTAGAGTTTATTTGAAAATAAATTTCACTTGATCCTTAATCAATAAAAATTGGTACCGTAATAAATAAAGGAAAAATAAAGTAGTTCAACTATGGCCTTATGGCCTTATTACATCAAATAATCCCAAAATAAAATTCTTAAGTACTTAAATAAAATAAAATGTCCATATTGAATAAAACTTCAAGCTGAGCATGGCCACCACAAGTTCTGCCGTCCCGGTCCATCACTGTTCCTCACCTGAAAAATGTTCCCACAACGGGGTGAGTCAACAGACTCAATGTGTACACAACACTAAAATTTAATAGATCAGGCATACCATAACGTATCACATGCACATTCATATATAGATAAAATAATGATGCAACCCATACCCAAACCTAGATGCCATCCGCTACACATCCCCGTACCAACCTGCACACCGTGGGGACTACTAAGTTGACCCTCCTTCCACTACACACCATCGAAGGCAGTCGCTGCAGTCGACGTGCTCATCGCCCATATAAAATTCGTGGCATAACCACCAGATTCAGATAATTGTGTCATGAGACACCACATTCAGATAATGTAACCGAAGTTACCACATTCAGATAATGTAACCGAAGTTACCACATTCAGATAATGTGACCGAAGTCACCACATTCAGATAGTGAGACCGAAGTCATCACATTCACTTCCCCTTTCTCATATAACCCGAATGCCCCATATATTTCATATCATGCATATCATACTTAAATTCACATTCATGTCACTTTTCACATGTTAAAATATAACATATTTCGTAATCCTAGCAGGAGTAGGAAACGTACCTGAGTACTTTGTACCACATTAGGGTATTTTAGCCACATTCACATTCTTATACATTCATATATTAAATATTTGCCATATAACATATTAAAAGTTAGTGTGGGGTACACACCTGATTTGCTTAACGAATTCCTTGAAATCCCGAAAAAATCGATCTATTGCTTTAGATCTTAAACCTCTACATTTAATCAATCATTTAATACTTAGTAAAGAACTATTCGGCCATAAATCCAAATCCTAGTAGGATTAGTACACTAAAACTTACCTTGTTGCCGATTGATGTCTAATCAAATGCCGGAAACATTGTATCCTTCTTTCTTGAAATCGGCAATCACTAGATTACTTGAATAGATTAGTTTCGGCTTTTGGAGGGATTAGAAAGAAAAAAGAAAAAAGAGAATAATGGCAGAGAGAATTCGACAGAGAGAAGAGGAGAAACTTTAGAGAATTTCGGCAGAGGTTTTCTTGAAGAGAAAAGTATGAATGAAGAATAGCCTTACTCTCCATTTATAGCCGAAATTAATAGGTTAGAGTCCCTTACTTGGCCACCACTCTTCTATTTTGATAGTTTTGTCCCTTGAATTATCACTTTATAAAAAGAATTTAATCCAACTATTAACTCTTGAAAATAATGATAAATAAATCCCTTATTTATCCCCTATTTAGCCGAAATTTAAAGAGAATAAAACTCCTCTTTTAAGAGCCTTAATGCCGTCCACCTCTCTGCTTCTGGAAGCAAAAATAAAACTTCTTTTATTTGCTTCCCATGTGACTTGAACTCAGGCCCAACACCCTTGCATGTGGCGCCATTTCCAGAGGCCCTAAGTGGCATCTCCAGGCCACTTTTCCAAGCCCGTTTATGTGTCAAATTCCTCCTACTAATTTTCTTAAGGCCACCTTGCCTTAATTTCCTCTTTTTAAACCTTAAAACTTGACATTTCTCTACATTTCCAAGTTTCCAAAAATTTTCGTTTACCTCCTTTAAACTTAACATTTCCTTACATTTCCAAGTTCCCAGAAATGTTTACTTTCCTCTTTTGAATTATTTCCACATCATTTCCTTACATCCCCTAGTTTCCAAAAATGTTCACTTTCCTCTTTTAAACTTAACGTTTCCAAAGCATTTCCTTACATTTCCTTACATTTCCCTACATTGCCTTACATTTCCATACATTTCCACACATTTCCATGCATTTCCATACATTTCCATACATTTCCATACATTTCCAAGATTCTAATAATGCACACCACACATCCATATCACAGTAAACATGCTATTTCATAAAATTAAGCAAAAATGCACACAATGGGATTCTTCCCTCAAAGTACTTCACTTGATGCCATAACTCTTGCACCTTAGATGGCGTCCCTTGCCACTTTTCCACATCACTTCTTGTGCCCTAAACTCCCCAAAACTTTTCTTAAGGCTACCTTAGCCTAGCTCCCCCTTTTTAACTTAAAAAACCAATAATTGTCCAAAGCTTTCTCTTCCATCCTAGGATTTTAAAAACCCTTAATTCACTTCCAAACACTGCCAAAACCTACTACTCATGAATTATGCACGAACGCATAACCCTTTTAAAGGACTTGAATGGTAAATATACCATTTAAAGGTATAGTAGATGTGCATGGATAAGGTTTTATTGAAATTTTGATAGATTTTAAAGGTTAAAATTGTAATTGAATAATTAAAACCTAAATTAAATAAAACAAAACTTGCTTCATCTCCTACATTTGTCCTCTCCCACTAAAAATCACCATTAGAGAGGAAGGCTAGGTTCGTCCAAGCTCTTTTTGGTGCATGTAAGTGTATTCAAGTACCGTGTTTAATAATTTTTATGTTTTTTAGTCTGTTGTAACTTAATCTAGCCAGCCCGGGGATTAATTTGCAAAATTGTTAAGGTTGAGGGACTTGTCATGGATTTTTTGAATGTGTTTTGATGTTAGATGATTGATTATTAAACTTTTTTGTAAAAAAAAAAAACATGTTTTCATAAGTGATTTTTGTTGAATTTTGGAATTAGGGATTAAATTGTTAAAAGTATAAATCCATGGGTTTTGTTGTGAATTGTTGATAAATATGGATTGTTCTAAGGTTCCTTGTATCCATGGTTAACATGGATTTAGGTTAAAATGGTTAGATTTTAAGTTATGACAACTCATAACATTTATACAATTCAATTAAAAACATATAAACACAATTTAATTACGCAAACTTACCTCGACGAGTATACGTAGATATAGAGGCCCCATTCAACTCCATTAACATATAATTCATTCAATTTAATCCAAAACATATTTTTGGAAAAATTACTATTTTTGGAAAATTACTATTTTGCCCCTATACTTTTAATTTCTTTGCAATTTAGTCCCTAAGCTTGAAAAATGAAATTCATGCAATTTTACCCTTACCCAAGCCTAGAGAATATTATACAAACTTATAGCAGGACACATATTTCATTAATTCACAAATTATACCATGAATTTATCATATTTTTCAATTTAACCCCTAATTGATAATTTTATCAAAAATTCCTTTACAAAAGTTGTTTATCTAACAACAACCATCCATTTTCTATCATCAAACTTCAAAAGTCATGTATATTCATCAATGGTAAGACCCTAATAGTTTAACAATTTCACAAATTAGACCCAAGGCTAGCTAGATTAAGCTACAACGATCCCAAAAACATAGAAATCATAAAAACGAGACAAAAATACATACCTATGAGCACGGTTAATATTGCCGAATGCTTTAGCTTCCATGGCTATCCTCTCTTTAATTTTTAGCTGTAAATTAGGTTAAAGATGATGACTTTGCTATTTTTTTTATTTAATTAACCATTTATTTACTAATTTACATATATAACCTTTAATAACATTAAAATTTTCACAACTGCAAAGGCATCACATTCCACTAACACCATTAATGGTCTAATTACCATTTAAGGACTCAAAGTTTAGGGTTCTATAGTTGTTTACAACTTTTAGCTACTAGAACTCAACTTTTGCACATTATGCGATTTAGTTCTTTTTATCAAATTGATCATGTAAACGGTAAAATTTTTTAACAAAATTTTTATACAGTGCTACTATCATACTGTAGGAAATAAAATAATAATAAAATAAAATTTTGACTTCAGATTTATGGTTCCGAAACCACTGTTCTGATTTCACTGAAAATGGGTTGTTACAAGATCCTTCCCGCATCGGCTTCTGTAAAGGTATTTAAGATTATCTCTTCCCTCCATTCTCTTTTATTATTGTCAATGAGCTTTGCAACATACTTCAAATTAAAATTATCAACTGGATGACTTAACCTGTAATTATTAGAACCTGGTAACCATGTATGATTAAAAATAGAAACATTATCACCCTTTCCTACTTTCCAGCACGTTTCTTCCTGAAGTACTTTCCTCGCCGCCCATATACTCTTCCATGTATAAGACGCATTATGTTTTAAGACTGCTTGTAAAAGTCCAAATTGGGGTAATATTTTGCTTTAAGAACTTTTGCCAATAAAGTGTTTGGGGTTGTAGTAAGTCTCCATCCCTGTTTTCCTAATAGGGCTACATTGAAATTTGCCAAGTTTCGAAAACCCAGACCCCCGTTTTCCTTCAAATCACATAGCTTTCCCTATGTACACCAATGCAAGCCTAGTTTTCCTTGAGATTTCTGCCACCAAAACCTTGAAATTATTCTTTCCATTTCTTCACATAGCGATTTTGGAAGTAGAAAACAGGCCAAAGTATAAGTTGGGATAGACTATAAAACTATTTTAATGAAAAATTCTTTTCCTCCTTACGATAAGAATCGTGCGCTCCAGTTATCTATTTTTATTTTCATCTAATCCTTTAAGCTTTGAAAAGAGGCTTTTTTCTTTCTGCCTATTACATTAGGAAGACCCAAGTAGTTCTCTGGGTTATTAGAATATCTTACTCCCAACTCATTAGATAGTTGCATTCTTGAATTTTCAGTAGTATTCGCACTAAAGAAAATCGTAGATTTGTCAAAGTTCACACATTGCCTGAGCAGTCTTCATATTCTTTCAATATACTTTTCAAGGCAATTACTCCTCTAGTTGTAGCTTCCCCAAAAAGGATGCAGTCATCTACAAAAAGTAGATTTAAAATTGAAGGTCCACTTCGACTTGCCCTAACTCCCTTTAATTTCCTCTCACTACCGGCAAGCCGCATAAGAGTAGATAAACCCTCGCTACATATCAGAAAAAGAAAAGGGCTCAGGGAATCCCCTTGCTTTAGTCCCTTAATATGCTTACTGAATACAAAGTAGTCGATACACACTCAATCACCGAATCCACCCAGGCTTTCGCGAAACCCATTCTAGTCATCATCTCTTTTAAAAAACCCATTCCACTCTGTCATAAGCTTTGCTCATGTCCAATTTTAGGGGCCATTAATGTAACAGACCAATTTTGACCCTAATCGGAATGGTGGTTTCGGAACCACGAATCTGAGCCTGAGAAATATTTTAAATATTTTGTTTTGTGTTTGTTACATGTGATTTAGTAAGTGTGAAAATCTCGTGGAAAATCTTAGCCATCTAAGTGTTTAAATTGCTAAAGGTCTAAATTGCAAGAAGAACCAATGTAGTGGGCATTAATAAAAAGGGGGCTAAGTAAATTGTCCATTAAACATGGGGATTTGCATGTCAAATTCCCCCTTTTTAAACAAGGTGGACGGCAAGCATGCTTATATGTTCTTTTATTTATTTTGTATGATATTTACGCATTATTATATTAAAAGCATGCCAAGAAATTATGTTATCTAATTAAATATATATTGATTTTAGTAATATTATAAGAAAAAGCATGCCATATTTTTATGCTAAAAAGATAAAAACAAAAAGGAAAATAATTCTCCCTTCACTCATCCCCTTCTTACCCGATTCCTACCTTGAAGAGAAGAGAAGAACTTCATCTTCCCCATTCGGCCTTGCATGCACTAGGATAGGTAAGAATTTGATCTTGATTTTGAAAACCCACCTTGATATGGCTTAAATTCTTGATCTTTTTCTTTTGAAACAAGCAAAAATTTGTTAATATGGGTAGGAGGAGATTCGGCCATGGGTGCTAATGTTGTAGCTTCTTGAGTTGATAAGTTAGATAGTATGAGAAGAAATGGCATGAATAGGTAAGAAGATTATGTTGATTGGCTTGAAGGTACCCTACTAGTTGGCCGAATAATGGGATGAATATTCATGAAAATGTTTCTTCATGTGTTTTGATGTTAGGCCATTCTCTTATAATGAAATTTACCATAGAAGACTTTTATATGTGATGTTAAAGTATTGGGTGGACTAAGTCTAAGATTTGATTACTTGAAGTAAATTAGTGCAAGGGGTAAAATGGATGGAAGGAAGAGTTATAAAGAATTCTAAGAACCTAAGGGCCATTCGGCCATGTAGAAGAAATCCATATAGGTTGAATTGGAGTAGTTAAATGCATGAATTTGGTGTGGTTATTTAGCTGTTGCTTGGTTGTATGTTGAGGAAAATGCATGGGTATTGAATTGGCATATTCGGCCATAAGAGAGAATGAATTGGAGCTATTGTATTTGGCTATACATGTATACTTATAAAGTGAATATATGGCCATAGGTAAGAAGATAAATTTTAAACTAAAGTGCATTAAAGTAATAGAAGGAAGGGTTATAGGGGATCCTAGAGACCTAAGGGCCATTCGGCCATGGAAAAGAAATTCAAATGAGTTGAAATTATATTGTGGTGTGAAATTGATTAAATTGAAAAAAAAGTTAAATGCTTGAATTTGGGGTGGTTATTGTTTAAACTAAATGTATGAAGTAAGGACTCGGTTCCTAGTTTTTCTTGAACTAAATTGTGTGTAAATTGTTTTGAGTTGAGTAAAAAGGGATAGAGTGAATATGAACAAAATTTATTTAACATTTATAGATCGGGAACAAAAAGAGAAGAAACAAGATCGAGGAAAAGCAAAGATTATCGAGTAGCCGATTTACACGGCTCATCGACGACCGAGGTAAGTCCTTTATCTAAACTATGTTAATAAGTTAATTACAAATTTAGTGAATGATAAACTGTGGAAATTTAACGTACAAATTCATGATATAGCCGAGAAAAACTGTATAGTATTGAAGTGAATTTATTGGGCTAATGCAATTGAATAAGTAAGTTCTTGAGCAATCTAATGTCTTGGGGTAAATTACAAAATCTAATGAATGATAGAATTTGTATTAGTTGATGTAAAACCATGAGCTGGCCGAATGTGATGATGATGGATTGGGTTGAATTTCAAATGTATTTGACTAAATGTGAATAAATGCATATGCTTTGATATGTGACAGTGAAATGCGAAAAGTATGTAAAGTTATTTTTGACATTCGGGCTTTATGCCTAGCAGGCCTTGTGCCGGTGACATAATCGGGCTTTACGCCTAGCAGGCCTCATGCCGGTGTATTTATCAGGCTTTTACGCCTAGCAGGCCTTGTGCCGGTGTTACTTTTCAGGCTTTTACGCCTAGCAGGCTTGATGCCGGTGATGTATTTTACCAAAGAGGAATTTAATCTGTGACAAGACAATTTAGAGCTAAATTGTCAAGAATATGGTTCAGGTAAGTATGTGAGGTATGCTATGTTTAACATTACTTGGGCCAAATTAATATTGATGGATGTAATCTGACAGAAGTCGAGCTTAAAATGCGCCATCATGGAACAATTAGTTTTCATGTATAAACGCTAAGAAAGTAGGTTACCAAATTATTAGTATTTGGCCTTGTGTAAACTATTTACTTAATTGCCTATGTGAAATCCCATATGTAGATTGTTTTCTTTTTCATAAATAATTAAATGTTCTAATATTATGAGTTAGGACTTACTAAGCTAGAAAGCTTATTATGTGAAATGTTTTCTCTGTTTTATAGATTAGGATCCAGCTACAAGCTCAACGGGATAGTTCGGAAAGTCACTCACACTATCATTCTACAATTTGGGGTACTACTTCGTTTTGGTTTGCTTGAAGGCATGTATAGAATAGACTTGGTCCTTGTTTGATGATTTTAAGGTCCATGTTTGTAATAGCCATGTGAATATGGCTAAATTTTCAGTTAACTACGTTGTTATGTTTGAATGTAAGTTAGTTTATGATGGCAAAGGTCTATGCATGATTAATCAAAGTTAATCGTTTTTATTAAGGAAATGATTGTATATGAATGAAGTCCTTGAATTCGTGAGGTAGGTAAATTCAGTTAGAAGCTAGTTTTTTTTTTATGATATACGACAAAATAGTTTGTAATAGCAGCAGTGACGTGAATTAGAAAAATCACCAAAAATAGGATATATTGAATTTGGAGGTGAGTGAGTCATGAAATTAAACCTTAGTGTGTCTATTTTTATACGAAAGAAACAGAATAGGCAAAAGATTTATATCTTATGAGATAATTAAGTTTAAACGAAACCTGCTCTGAATGAATTCGTGAGTCACTGTCCTGTTTTGGAAAAATTGTCAAAAATTGTACAAAAATAATTAGGAATCATGGTTTATATGTGTAGAATCCTAAATGAGTCTATTTTTCATTGGTATAAACAAGAACATCATAGAAAATTTGTGCAATCAGATAACTGCAGTGTTATAGGGTCTGGTCAGAATTGTCCAGCAGTGTAATAAGGGTAACTTTGAAGAATAAACTGTACTAATTGGCCACATGAAAAATTCTAGAAAACTTATGGTGAATAGTTATATGAGTCTAGTTTCAAGGAAAATTTATGGATCCAAATTTCGAGTTCTGTAACTCGAGTTATGGCCGATTTAGTCAGCGTGACGCAGTTGGAAAGCTTTAAAAATTTTACTCCCCGAGTTAATGGTCACGTCTAGTAACGCCACGTACTCGATTCCGGCGAGGGTTTCGGGTAAGGGGTGTTACAATTAACCCTTTTCTTCCTCCCTTTTTTTGACCAAAAGTATGCAATATCTCATATGCCAATAAGATATTATCCGATATTAGCCTGCCCGAAAAGAAGGCACTTTGAGAACTGTCAATACATAAGCCTAGGATCTTCTGTAAGCGGTTTGCCACCCTTTTTTCCACCACCTTATAGATGACTTTACACAAGCTAATATGCCTAAAACTAGTCATATTTATAGGATTTTGGGTTTTTGGAATTAGAACAATATTAGGAACATTTAAATTTGCCACGTTCTTCTTTTCGTTGAGGACACTTAAACAAAAGATACTAACATCCTTTCTAACAATATGCCAGGAGCGTTAAAAGAAAATGGATGGAAAACCATCAATACCTGGTGCCTTAGTAGGTCCCATTTCTTTTACAGCAGAAAAAACCTTATCTTTTGAATAGGGTTTCGTAAGCTCATAGTTCATGTCCTTAGAAATACATTTCTCAACCCTTGATAAAATATGCTGCATACTAGATGTCCCTTTTTTATGTGAAAAGACCTTCAAAAAATTCTTTTGCAATTTGTGCCATCTTACTATGATCCCTTGTGACCCTACCATCTTCAGTCTCAAGGCAATTAATTGTATTCTTTTTTTTACGTTCCAAGGAAGGAATGAAAGAATTTTGTGTTTTTATCGCCAGCATTGAGCCAATTAATCCTTGCCCTTTGTTCCTAGTATAGTTCCTCCTTGTCAATCTCCCAATTTAATTGTATTTTTGTATCAATTAAATCATTTAAAATTTCACTTTTTCGATCTGCCTTCATTAAATTTTTTCCACTTGTCACATTCCAGAATGTTTGGACTTCCTTTTCAAACGTCTCCTCCTTCATCCACCAACCTTCAAAATAAAAATTCTTCTTGTTCCTCTCTGTACCCTTTTTTTTCCTAATTGAATTAGGAGAGGACAATGGTAAGAGAAAGAGTGTGATAAATGATGAATTGAAGAATGTGAAAACAACTCTAACCAACTTGCATTCACCACTTCCCTATCAAGTTGCTCTCGAATATTAGTTTCCGACGAATTTCCCCTTTCCTATGTCAACCATAGTCCCGAAAAACCCACATCATATAGGCCACATTCCGAAAGAGTTTCCCGAAACTGCTCCATTCTTTTTTATTCTCTTGGCAGTCCACCCTTTTTCTCAGATGCGTATAGAATTTCATTAAAATCTCCACAAACTAACCATGGAAGATAAAAAAGTGTACTCAGTCTTCTTAATTCATTCCATGAATCACTTCTTCCGTTTGCATATAGAGATCCATAAAATCTAGTAAATTGCCATTCCAATTGTAGCTCTTCTGACTTAACCATCACATCTATAAAGTTGATAGAGAAACTCTATAGTATAATATCCACCTCATCCTTCCATACTAAACATAAACCACCTTTGCTCCCTTCCACTCCCACCTTTATCCCGTTGATAAAACCGTATCGTCTTTTGACTGATTCCATCTTGTTCTTATTAATTTTCGTCTCCATAGAGAAGACAAGTTGAGGTTTATATAACTTCAGTGCATTTTGAAGTCTACGCACTACCCGTGGATTCCCCAAACTACGGATATTCCAACATAAGATTTTCACTGCGCCCGGTCGGCAAGTCGACTAGCTGCGGCTTGTCCTATTTGAGATGATGTTTTAGCTTCTCCTACAATATTACCTTTTCCAACCATGTTTTCTTCAGTTTCAAATTTCCCCACTGTTACTTTTGCCTTTTTACCTCCAACAATATTTGGGGAGAGCGATCCTATATCCTTAAGACCATCCCAATCCCCTTTCCTTTTTCGATAGATGGGTCCCCCTCACTTTGATCCATTGGTGCATTATTTCCCATTTGTCTCTATCCTTTTTGTGCCCCTTGGGTCCATCATTAATGTTTTAAGAGAAAGCAGTTTGGCCCACTTCCAAAGCTGAAGGAGAGTTGGCCCAAGTTACATGACCACTATGTTCTACTTTATCCTTATCAGGACTTTTTAAAAATAAGACTTTTCCATTATATTCATCCTTATCTTGTTCCTTAATGTCCGTTGGAGAAAATTAGATTCTGGGTTGGTCTCTACCTCCCTTATTCCCGAACTGACCTTCGTCGTCATCCACTTTCTTTCTTGAACTATATCGGGATTTGTATTTCCTTCCCTTCATTCATCAGATCTGCCCAAGTAGTAGCATTGTGTCATCGATTTCTTCATGGTAACTCCTAGTCGCATACTTACTTTCCCTATCAAATTTGATTCTACTTTCAGGGCTAGAGAAAAAGGCAAACCATCTTCTGGCAGTTCCTTGAATTCATCTGAAGTATCATTGCACTCCTTTATCTCGTGTCCCATTTTCCCACATCTGATGTGAGCACACTCGGGGCCCCCGCAAATTCAAATTCTGATCCTCTCAAATTCCCTAAAGGCCCCATGACTCGAGCTCGAGCTAAACGAATGTAAGAGGCTGTCACGGCTTTAGCAAGTCAATTTTGGAGTGAATTCCAACCTGAAGACGAGGGACAAGCTCGGGCCCGCACTTTGAGCAATCCGTGCACCTTGGTGCAAGCTGATTTCAGCTCACTTTCAACTCATTAATTTTAAGTTACTGGAATAAAAAATTAATTTGTCCTTAGTTGAATTAGTTATTTAGTTTAAATAATTAATTTGCCATAAGCTAGACAATATAGTTAAGTGTTTAATTATGTTTTTAATTAATTGTGTGTGTTTAATATGTCTTAAACTATTACATAGATTAAATATGCTAGCTGAAATTAATGTGCAGATTTTTTTTTCTGTCGAAATTAATGTGTCCAAAAGGGGATTTAATTTTCTGATTTAATTTTGTGTAGGTACACTTCCTTTGGACGTCCTAAGTGCGTGGATGAATTAATTTAGGTGTGCTGATCATTGGTGTTTCACAAGTGACTATTCAGCCAAGCTTTCCAACTCTCCAAGATGGCTGATTGGCTGCTCAAGGCAATCTAATGCCTTTCACACCAGCCGAATATTCCTTTCACACCAAGGGCTGTTCGGTTTTGGTTGTTCACACTGACATGGCCATTCAAATCATCTTGTTCACACACCATGACCCATGGAGTGCCCAAAGCAGCTCATTAACTCCCTCGTACATTCGGCTGAACCAAGCAGCACCATTAAAGAAGAATTCAAGCACATGGTTGAACCAACTTAATGCATTCAGCTCCCAACCATTCCTTTTAACTTTTCAGCTAGATTAAGGCATCTATAAGCATCCATTGACATTCTCCATGCACAAGAAGCTTCAAGGAACCTTCCCACAAAATTCTGGAATTTTCAACTAACTATTCAGCTACTTTTAGGGCCTATTCGGCTACCCCTTGTATTTTCTATAAATTTCGGCTCCTTTCACTTTGTTAAGGACTTTTTCCAATTTGATTTATGAACATTGTGTTCTTGAGTGAGTTAATGTAACACTCCTTACCCGTATACTATGCCGGAGCCGGGTAGGAGGCGTTACCGTACTTAACTCACTTGGTCATACAACTTAAAATATCACCTTCACCAATAAAAAATTCTCATTAAGAACCTACGAGGCCTTAAACATGCATACGGAGGGTTTCGGAATCCAACCAGAAACTTTAGTGCACTTAAAAATTTTCACCTAAATGGGGGCCACACGCCGGTGTAGAATGGGACACGCCCGTGTGGGCAGGCCGTGTGGTCACACACGCCCATGTCCCTCACCCGTGGTCAACACTGACTTATTTCACACGGCCGGACACACGCCCGTGTCCCTCACACGATCTCGACACGCCCGTGTGCCAAAACCTTGGCATTTTGTTTATGATGTCATCATCTCACTATGGTCACACGGTCAAGGCACACGCCCGTGTCCTTATACCGTGTGTCGAATTAAATTCCAGTTTCAAGGTACAGACTTCACACGGCCTGGGCACATGCCCATGGGACTGGCCGTGTGTCACACACGGCCTAGACACACGCCCGTGTGCCTACCCTTATGGACAAGAACAAGGCTACTTGCCAAGCTCTTTTCACCACCCTAACTCACACAACATAAATCCATTCAACAAATCACTAAACAACTCAACTTTGCAATATACACTTCCATGAATAACTTCATCTTTTCATATATAATATTGAGCCATCAACTATGGCTATATACAAAAGAATTCACCTTTAAAGGGGCCAACACATTATTGGCCAAAATAACAAAACAAATTACCTAGTCTAGCCCCTATACATGCCATACTCAAAACACTAAGTCTAGATATACCGAGAGGAGCTGATAGTGTGGGTGATCTTCCAATTATCTTCGTATCCCGACCCGGCTCTTCGACTCTATAAAACAAGGGAAAAGAAGAGGGAAAAGAAGAGGGGAGTAAGCTTTAAGCTTAGTAAGTTTACATGAAAAAAATAACATCATAGTATGTGCTAAACAATAAATAGCATTACATACTAAGCAGAAACCATCCACATTCCATGATCATGCTTACTCATTTCATCTCTTACCACATTCCAACCATATCACAAGCCAAATGCCCACATTATTTAACATGCATCACTGCACTTATCACCACATGATCACAAGAAACAACACATCATAATTTTTCTAATAAACCATTCATAATACTACCAATAACTTGGTGGTTTCACACTTAGCCCACCATCAATCTTTAACAGGGTGGTATCGCACATAGCCCACCAATAAGAATATTTACGGTGGTAGCGCACTTAGCCCACCAAATAATATAAACGATGGTATCGCACATAGCCCATCATGGATAAGTAATAAGGTGGTATCACACACAGCCCACCATTTATTACTACGGATGTTATTTCACATTTACATATCTATTTTGTCTTTCATACGAAAATTATTCAATACCTACCAAATTCAATCCCCTTAAATCATACATGTTCCCAATCATACAACGCACCAATAAGTAACAACATATGTATATAAGATGTATCGTTTACACATAAACTTACCTCAGTGCAAAACGCGTTAATCAACGGTCTATTTCGTAACCTTACCTTTTCCTCGGTCAAGGTTGATTCCATGCTCTTCTTGGTCTATAACAACAAAATTCACTTATTTAAAACATTTTATGATCATAATGCATCAAAATATATACTTAGGCAAAAATGACCATTTTTCCCTTATACTTTGGCAAAATTACAGTTTTGCCCCTAGGCTCGTAAATCATTTTTCAACACATTTTCTCATCAAACAAGCCTAGCTTAACATTTATTCCTCTTACAACTACTCACAAATCTAACTATTTCATGCATTTATTACACATTTTTAATCTTTGCATTCAAGTCCTATTTAGGTGTTTTCATGTTAACACCTTTCACAAAAGTTGTTTCTCGTCTCCCTAACATTCATTTTCTTCCATAAAAACTCAGCTAACAACATAATCACTCTCATGGCAAGTCCCTAGACTTTCAACCATATCACAAATTAGTCCCTTCATTAGCTAGCTTAAGCTTTGGAGACTCCAAAAGTACAAAAATTGTCAAATAAAACCACCAAAATCACTTACTTGCAAGCGATTTGTTTTGCTGAAAATTTCAAACTCCAAGAACCCTTATTCCTCTCAATTTTTAGTGGTAGGAGAAGAAGGAATAGTAAAAGATGACAACATCTTTTATTCATATTATTTTACTCATTTTTATCACCTAATTTCGACCAAATTTGACCAAAATTTAATGTCTTGTCTCCCTAGCCTCTATATGGCCGGCCATCACAAATTCAATGGCCTAATTTCACTTTAAGGACCTCCAATTGATATTCTTTGGCTATTAGACACCTCTACCACTTATAAGGGAATTTTCACACCTTATGCGATTTAGTCATTTTTCACAATTAAGCATGAAATCATTAAAATTAAAACACCAAAATTTTCATATAGCCATATATTAATGCCATAACAAATAAAATAATATCAAAATAAATTTTCTCAACCTCGGATTAGCGGTCTTGAAACCATCGTTCCGACTATCCTTAAAATCGGGCTGTTACAGTTAATCTCCTTTCCAATTTTGTACAAGTCTCGTTGACTTATCTAGCGTGCTAGTGGCGTCTTCCGACTTATTTCCAAACTTATCACCGTAACCCGGTGTGGCATTCACCAATCTACCAATTTCGCAAATCCACCTTAAACGATATAGGAATTGGGGTGACACTTTTTGGTGTTGAATCATTCTTGAAGTTTAAGTTCGTTTTCCATTCCCATCTTCCTTATTCCATTTCCCACCTTAAGCCATATAAGTCCCGGGGCGATACTCGATACAGTATCAAATCAATCTTGATGCTTAAGTCCCTTTTTCCATTTCCATCATTTATCCAATTTACCTTTTCCTTATTTTATCCATAAACCGAACCTACTAAAATTTATAAACTTATCCTTTATTTTAAAACCCTTTGCTAAGCTTCCGCATATTTTAAGCAATTTTAACCATTCCCGACTTTGCAAACATTCTCCTCATTGACGAGCGGGCAACTTCATGAAATGACTCGATTAACCCGGGCGGAACACATCATTTGGTCTCAGAGCTTGAAAACGAGGAGCACCAACATTCATGCTAATCCCGAAGTAGGTTCGTAGTAGAAAAAATCGAAAGAAAAAAATTTCAAGTTGTATTTTATTTTCCCTTGTAATCAGCATATTGTATTGAAGCATTAATATGAAAAACAAGAAAGAAGTACGAAATTATAAAAAAAAAAAAAAAGAGGTATTGAAAGTTCGTGATTGTTTTCATCTATTTCTACTCCGTTCATCAAGTTCCTCTTTCTACCGTCATTTTCCCCAACCCCAACGCCACACACATACCCAAATTCTCTTTTGTTTTAGCCTACCTTACACTCGATACTCTTTACCCCTTGTAACCCTTTGAAACCGACCCCAAAGCACCAAATAAGTCTATTTGAGACGAAGTACGAAATCGTGAGACGAGGTCGAGTGGAAAAAGGCAAGAGTGAGTGAGCTTATTAGAGAGAAGAAAAATCCTAAACGAGCGTAAACACGAGCATGAGTGCAAAAATTTTTATTTTCGAGTGAAATTGTGAGGGTTGTGGTAAGGTATTTAACTTTCTGTTTTTGGTTCTTTTTAACATTTCTTCTTTTCAGTAAATAAACTTGTCTCGAGAAGAATTTTCAGCCAATGAATTTCAATACTTGGTGAATGAGATGGGCCGATTATTAGAAAGAAAACTAGGTCCATTACAAAGATGTTTGGACCGAGTGGAGGAAAGAGCCTGACGGAAGCAAAATCCACCAAGTCGAGAAACGGAGTTAAGATCATCACGACGACATTATTCGAGAAGAGACTCTTATCAAGACTCCTATTCAACAAGGCTTTCGAGACAAAGAGAAGTAAACTTCGAGTCAGAAATCTTTCGAGATGACGAACGAGAAAGTACGAGTTATTCTTCGTATGCTTCAAAGACATCACGCATGGAGAATCACTCCCGAAGAGTTGGTCAAGATTTCTATGAGACTACTTTTTCTTTCTTTAAGCAAAACACTTATTTGTTTATTCTTTTGAATCCTCCTCATGTTGTAATAAAATCGAAAAAAATAGAAAAAGAGGAAAAACAAATTGAAAAAAAGAATGAAAACGAGAAAAGAAAAAGAGAAGTGAGACAAAAAATTGAAGAAAAGAAGATTGAAAAAGAAATTGAAATTGAAAAAGAGAAAGAGAAAGAAATTGAAGAAAAAGATAAGAGTGTAAAAGAAACAAGTGTTGAAAAACAAACGAGAGAAAAAGAGGCAAAAGAACAAGGAAAAATGAGGAATTTTTTTACTAACCTAGATGTGAATTTGTCTTATTGTGTTTCTTTTCAGGTTCCCAAAAGACCAAAAGATAATTTTCGACTTCAATACCTTCCTGACGAGTGACGCTTTCGCATGACCGAAAAAGGTAAGGTTGAAGATGAAATCGACCTACACGAGCCCAAAGGTAAGCGAGGTAAGGAAATTTTAACAACCAAGTCACGATAATGATGTTTGAAAGTTACCGATAGCATTTTCGGTGACTTAGTTTTTAAAAGATCCCCTTATCTTCATCTAATTAATTGTTATTCCTTAATTGTGGTTAATGAGCTCGTTCAAAAAGAAAGCACAATGAGTTGTACTCTTGATTTGCCTTGTGAAGGAAACTTTGTTGATGTTGTTCGGTCTAATCGACAAACCACAAATTTAATCTTGTGTGATAATGGGTTTTCACGAAAAACGCATAATTTGTTTAAATAATATTAACAGTATCCACTAAATTTTTCTATGAAATCTTTGAATTTGTGCAATTCTGTTTCGATGACTGCAAAGAGTTTTGATTGTATGTTTCTATGTATGCAAAAATCCTTTTGGTTTGACATGTTTGACTTAATGAAGCCTTTGCTACATTTCGGCATAAGTAATCAAACTCGCGTGTTTAAACCGGGAATATGTTTTGGTTCGTTTCGTGGGTTCGTGCGTATAATTTCTATTTGTTTGATACTTGGTTTTTGAATAAGGGCACGAAATTTGACAAATTTGTTTTCAATTTAACTTCGTTCCTTAAACAATTTCGGTGGTTGTACATGAAGTTCGCTTTTCATTTGGAAAAGGTTAATTCAACCACGAAGCTTCGACTAGACTATATTCCCGAGAAGAGAAGATTTGTGATCATCGAACAAGGTAAAATCGATCTTTTTTTTCCTACCTCTAAAGGTACGACTCCTAAAATTTTTGAAACGTCTTTGTTCTCCTCGGATGGTGATAAAAATCATGTTGATGATTTAGCTTTTGTAAAACACTTAGATTGTGACGTGCTTAATTGTTCTATTTTGCTTGATGATGATCTATCTGTTTTGAAGGTTGATAAAAAGATTCTTGTTTTTGATAATTATGATGATGCATTTGTGAGAGAGTCTATAGTCAATCGTCTAATGCACAGTTTGATTGTGCAAATTCATGAACCATGTAAGTCTTTTCAATTACCTGTTTGTGATGATTACGTCTACCATTTGATTCATTACTCGCATTTCGATCATGACTCTTGGAAACAATTTAAGTTGTTTGAATTCCTCGAAACCTATTCAATTTTGTTTTGAACATTTGACGAGGCATTGGTGAGTAAATTAGTTTGCTTGCATGGTTGTAAACATGGTAATTTGAATATGTCCATTCGCATGCGATATACTTGTCTTGTTATGATTATGCTCGGACTACAAATTTGTTCGGATTGCTTTTTCCTAACTCATGGATACAAATTTCAGTTCACTCATTTACCATTCGGTCAATTTGTCCAAGGCAAGCCGCGTAAATATTTTCGAGTAAACCAATGGCTTGACTTGAGGACAAGTCGTTTTGAAGAAGGGGGAATGATGTGAGCCCACCCGGGGCTCCCGCGAATTCAAATTACGATCCTCTCGAATTCCCTAAAGGCCCCATGACTCGATCTCGAGCTAAACGAATGCAAGAGGCTATCACGGCTTTAGCAAGTCAAATTTGGAGTGAATTCCAACCTGAAGACGAGGGACAAGCTCGGCCCCGAACTTTGAGCAATACGTGCACCTTGGTGTAAGCTGATTTCAGCTCACTTTCTGTAACACCCCTAACCCGAAACCGTCGCCGAGATAGGGTTAAGAGGCATTACCAGACAATAGGATTATTTACAACCCAATTACGACACAAAGTCAATCATCATCATAATACATTAAACATAAACAATTAGTCCCTTATTAAAGAGTATAAGACCTTAAAAACATGTTAGGGAGGGGTTGGGACTAAATCGAAACACGTACAGAAACTTCTCGAAAATTTAAAAATTTTCTAAGTTTCAGGGGATACACGCCCGTGTGGGTAGGCCGTGTGCCTCCCACGACTGCTAGACACACCCGTGTGTCCTCCCCGTGGTCGAAACTGACTTAGCTCCCACAGCCACCAAGCACGTCCGTGTACTTTGGCCGTGGTCGATCCTGTTGAAAATAACACAGCTACCAGGCACATCCGTGTGACATGGCCGTGTGCTCTTAGGCCATATACTGACTTACGCCTATGGTCACCAGGCATGCCCGTATGCCACCACCGTGTGGCAAAAATAGGCCATTTGCAAGGCCAAAATGCCACCCACATGGGTCAATCCTACAAGCACATTTGAGCATCTTTATACACACAATTTGGCAACTAATTTCATGTCCAATAATCATCATATCATCACATATAATCTCATTTCTAAGCATGCCATTTAACACAACCAAATTACATGTAAATCTAGGTATAAATCATCCATAACTTCACTAAATCACTAAGGCATTAATTCATCATTGAACTCACCATTTATAAGCTAATTCATTACCATCACGCTATATCAAAATATGCACCACATACCATATTCACTTATGCACATTACTAACATTTAGCTAGCCATATCACATGGCTATTTACACATCTCAAATATGAGTCCAAACAACTAGCCTATACATGCCATATTTCAACTATGTACATCTTTCCAAAAGTACCAAAATAGAATGCTGATAGTGTGATTGAGATGCTGACGATTCTCGGATCCGAGCTAGCTTTACTGACACTGCAAAGCAGAGAAACGAATCACACAATTCTCTCCTAATCATACCATATCATCCATAGCTAAAATTATTCAATCATCCATTCATAGCTTTATCTATAAACTCATCAACCACAAAGGTTCAATACATACCTTAGCTAACACATAGTTATTCAATTTCCAAGCTACTCAATGCTTGATATTACAAATCGATCATCCTCTGATATTCTTTCAATTTAACCGCACACTCAGTGCCATATACATGGTCGATACATATTAGTCATCGCACACTAAATCTTTCAACCGACTTATCTCGGTATCGCACACACAGTGCCACGTTAAATAGCCGAAGCTTTCATAACATCGCTCACACAGTGCTATTCATCTCGGTCACATTTCCGAATACGCACACTTAGTGCCACGTAACTCAAGCTATCATATAGCATTCTCATTTCAATAATATCATACCAAATCATTTCATAACATTAAACATAGCTAAATACATGTATTATGTCCGAACTTACCTCGGACGTCGGACTATTGATACGGTCGATTAATCGAGCACTTTATCTTTGCCTCGATCTCGATCTGAACCTTTCCTCTCTTGGTCTATACACGTTCAAATTCAATCCATTTAATTACCAAATCATTCATTTTAATCCAAACACACATATTTAGGGCATTTTACACAATAGCCCTCACATTTTCACATTTCGACACTTTACTCCGTATTTCACAAAATCATCAAATTCACATAATTTCACTTGGTTCAAGCCTAGCCGAATTCTCCTCATACTTATACAAGCCCACACATTTCATTTATTTCACATTTTAGTCCTTCAAATTGCTATAGTCACAGTTTAGCCTTAATTAGCTAAATTTATCAAAAATTCAAGAACAACACATGTTCATTAAACATATATCTTTCATTATTCATCATCAACTATCACAAAGCTCAAGCATTCATTAATGGCATAACTCAAAATCACCATCAATTTCTAAAATCAAAGCATGGGTTTGAAAAAACACAAAGCAACGATCACAAAAACGTAGAAATTATCGAAAATCGAGCTCAAAACATACCTCAATCAAGCTTAGCAAGTGCTGAAATTTCAAAAGCTTCAATGGTTATTCTCTTTTCTATTTTTCTGTGGAAGAAAGATGAGAAAATGGCCATCAAATTTGTTTTGTTTTAATTACTGTTAACTTATTAAACAAATACCAACTTTGCCCTTTTATAAGTCATATAAAACAAATATATTTTAAGGCTAATAAGTCATTTAACCACCCACTATCTTTAATAATGGCTTAATAATAATATAAGGCCTCCACCTTAAAAAGCCAACAACAATTAAGTACTCATAAATCAGCACAAAGCATTTTGTACTTTATGCAATTCAATCCTTTCTCTTAATTCAACGCACAAACGATCAAATTATCACATGGAAATTTTCACACAGGCTATATCACATACGTTTTCACACAGAAAGTAATATTAGATTAACATTCTGACCTCGAATTTGTGGTCTCGAAACCACTGTTCCGACTAGGGTCTAAATCGGGCTGTTACACTTTCAGCTCATTAATTTTAAGTTGTTGGAATAAGAAACTAATCTGTCTTTAGTTAAATTAGTTATTTAGTTTAAATAATTAATTTGTCATAATCTGGACAATATAATTAAGTTAAGTGTTTAATTATGTTTTTAATTAATTGTGTGTTTAATATGTCTTAAGCTATTACATAGATTAAATATGTTAGCTAAAATTAATGTGTAGATTTTTTTTTCTGCCGAATTTAATGTATCCAAAAGGGGATTTAATTTTCTGATTTAATTTTGTGTAGGTACACTTCCTTTGGACGTCCTACGTGCATGGATGAATTAATTTAGGTATGCTGATCATTAGTTTCCCAAGTGACTATTCAGCTAAGCTTTCCAACTCTCCAAGATGGCTAATTGGCTGCCCAAGGCAATCTAATGCCTTTCACAGCTGAATATTCCTTTCACACCAAGAGCTGTTCAGTTTTGGTTTTTCACACTCACATGGCTATTCAAAACATCTTGTTCACACACCATGACCCATGGAGTGCCCAAAGTAGCTCATTAACTCCCATGTATATTCGGCTGAACCAAGTAGCACTATTAAAGAAGAATTCAAGCACATGGTCAAACCAACTTAATGCATTTAGCTCCCAAACATTCCTTTTAATTTTTTAGCTGGATTAAGGCATCTAGAAGCAGCCAGTGACGTTCTCCATGCACAAGAAGCTTCAAG
Organism: Gossypium australe; assembly: GCA_005393395.2. Lineage (NCBI taxonomy): Eukaryota > Viridiplantae > Streptophyta > Magnoliopsida > Malvales > Malvaceae > Gossypium > Gossypium australe. The sequence continues at coordinate 80,339,688 of CM016614.1, forward strand.
GAACCTTCCCACAAAATTCAGGAAATTTCAGCTAACTATTCAGCTACTTTTAGGGCCTACTCGGCTACCCCTTATATTTTCTATAAATTTCGTCTGCTTTCACTTTGTTAAGGACTTTTGCCAATTTGATTTATGAATATAATGTTCTTGAGTGAGTTAATCTCCTTTCCAATTTCGTACAAGTCTCGTTGACTTATCTAGCGTGCTAGTGGCGTCTTCCGACTTGTTTTCGAACTTATCACCGTAACCCGGTGTGGCGTTCACCAATCTACCAATTTCGCAAATCCACCTTAAACGATATAGGAATTGGGGTGACACTTTTTTGTGTTGAATCATTCTTGAAGTTTAAGTTCGTTTTCCATTCCCATCTTTCTTATTCTGTTTCCCACCTTAAGCCATATAAGTCCCGGGGCGATACTCAATATAATATCGAATCGATCTTGACGCTTAAGTCACTTTTCCCATTTCCAACATTTATCCAATTTGCCTTTTCCTTATTTTATCCATAAACCGAACCTACTAAAATTTATAAACTTATCCTTTATTTTAAAATCCTTTGCTAAGTTTCCTCCTATTTTAAGCAATTTTAACCATTACCGACTTTGCAAACATTCTCCTCGTCGACGATCGGGCAAATTCGTGAAATGACTCGATTAACCCGGGCCGGATCACATCAACATCCAAAGCAAAAGTGAGGCAAATTTTCATACTTGAAGGGGACCCAGGATTTTCCTTGCGTACCAGCTAGAATGAAGATCCCTCTAAGTAATGACTTTTGAAGCAGTTTGGCCCACTTCCAAAGCTAAAGGAGAGTTGGCCCAAGTTACATGACCACTATGTTCTACTTTATCCTTATCAGGACTTTTCTATTATATTCATCCTTATCTTGTTCCTTAATGTCCATTGGACCAAATTAGATTCCGGGTTGGTCTCTACCTCCCTTATTCCCGAACTGACCTTCGTCGTCGTCCACTTTCTTTCCTGAACTGTATCGGGATTTGTATTTCCTTCCCTTCATTCATCAGATCTCCCCAAGTAGTAGCATTGTGCCATTGATTTCTTCATGGTAACTCCTAGTCGCATACTTACTTTCCCTATCAAATTTAATTCTACTTTCAGGGCTAGAGAGAAAGGCAAATCATCTTCTGGCAGTTCCTTGAATTCGTCTGAAGTATCATTGCACTCCTTTATCCCGTGTCCCATTTGCCCACATCCAAAGCAAAAGTTAGGCAAATTTTCATACTTGAAGGGGATCCAAGATTTTCCTTGCATACCAGCTAGAATGAAGATCCCTCTACGTAATGACTTTTGACCGTCTAACTCCACTTTTATACAACAGAATTCCCCCATTATTTCTGAACTAATGATTACTCCAAAAGTGGATCCAATCGCATGTGTAAGGTCTTTCTTATCACATTCGGGTGGGCAAGGACATATTTTGAGCCAAAAGGGAGATTAACCAAACAGAGATTGCTTCTATCTATAGACTTTTACAGTTTTTTGAAAATCACCAAATTTAGTCTAAACAACCACGTCCTTCCTACCAATATTAATTCCAAATCCTCCTCATCTTCAAATTCAACCATGAACAAGTTTTTACCAGTAATTTTAATCTCAATTTTCTTTCTTGTTTTCCATATACTCTTTAATTAAGCTTTAAAGCTATCTGGATTGTAGGTTTTCCTCGTCCATACCGTCCCTAAGAGAGTCAACTTTCCATTGGGAACCACCAGCGAGCTTTTGACTGTCAGATGCACCAATTCTTCTTCCAGTAGAGAGATATCATCCTTTTCCATAGTTGTCTTCGTCACCGCCCTACTCAATACCCAACCACAGCAAACCTATTTCTTTGGGAGATTGCGAGAGAGCAGTGTTTGACTTATTATTCTATTCAATTTACTAATCCTTTAATTACTTGCACGGTACTGTTTTTTGGACTTCATTCATTTCAATTATTTCTACTTTATGCTTTCTTTTGCTAAAACCTTTTTAAAAAGAAAATTATATAAAAGATTGTAAAACAAATTTATTTTAAATTGACATAGGCATTTCCTTCCTCGTTAATAATTACATATATAAACGTACAAGTATATGAAAAATAAAATGGCTGCAAAATCCTCCTTACTAGGTCTTGCAACAAAACTATGAAGGTATGGGAAAGAAGCATTACAACAACTTTAAACACTTAAAAGAGGACTATGAATAGGAAAAGAAACAGATAATTGAACTAGTTAACACGGCTGCAAATCCTCCTTATGATCCCTGCAGAACCAGTCAGAGGCTCGATATCTCCCATCTTGATCATGGCGGAAGCGAAATCGGATCTGAAAGTTGAAGGGTCCCTGCTGTAGTCGTTGACTATGCTATCTGTGGATCCACCGCTGAACAGCACTTGATCCGACCGGAGAAGACCCTTCTTTTGCAGTAGATTCCTGAAGTAGTTGTTGTCAAAGGAATTTGGTGTGACCAAATCAAGTGGTGCCAAATTTCCATTTCCGTTGGGGAAAGTAGCTGGACAATTGCGTCTGCGAGTGCTGGCAAACCCAGCGTCAATGTCACTTCCATTACTGTATATCCTATCCCTGAATGTCACGCATTGCGCCTGTCCAATGGTGTGAGAACCTGCACCCACAAATGGTTTAAGTTAATTATCTCAGTTGTCAGTACTGTTTGTTTAGTAAGGAAAATGAAATGGTATTAAAAGGATTAGTTGTGCCCAAACCTGACAAAGCAACCATGTCTCTTTCACTAAGGCCCTTGCTTTCAAAGAGATCGATAAGCCTGTGAAGACCATCTGCGAAACGAGGAAGGTCTCTGCTAGCTAGACTGGCGCTTGCAGTGGTTGAATCTTTTCTTCCAAGCTTCACTGTCCACAAGGGACCACCTACCTGATTGTTCCAGGAGATCATGTTAATCAATTAGAATTAATTAAATATGAAAAATTTAAGTAGAATATTTAACGTATTACTGATCTCTCTCTTTCTCTCTCTCTCTCTCCATATATATATGTACGCGGGGAATAGCGATATTGACTCACGTATTCAGAGGCATCCCTGGCAGCGACGGCAAGGATGTCGGCACAAGATACAACCCCAGGGCATACGTTTTCAACTGCAGATTTAGCCTCATCTATAACTTCAAATCCTCTTACAGAGTTATTATTTTGAGTTACGAACTTCTCGCTTGTGATGGAAGGGGAATTGTCCAGTAAGATTGAAGCATCACAACCCTGAATAAAGCAAAGCAAAGCAAAGCAAGCACTCTATTTAATACAATCCACGCATGCAATTGAAATTTGTTGTAATATACGTACGAGTATAAACATATTAAACAAGTACCTGAACAAAGCAATCATGGAAATGAAGCCGAATGAGAGATGCAGCCATTCTACGTTCTCTTGCAATGGCGGATCTGATGAATGTGCGAATGGTACTGAGAGCATTGGGGCATGTGTCACCATAAAACGTAGAAGAAAGCTGTGCTTGGCATGCGCTGAAGCTCAAAACCAGCAGCATCACCGTAGCAGCAGCTCTAAATATTGCAGCTGTTACCATTTTTTCTGTTCACTACCGAAAACAAAAACTAGAGTTAAATACACAAGATATCTAATAAGAAGAAAGTGAAAGGGTGGTGAAGAAAGAGCTTGTGGCTAAATTTGTATTTATAGAGAGTATTTAAGAAATTAGGATTAGACTTTATTGGAGGTTGTGTTGGTCATAGTTTTCTGCCATATGATATGATATCATGGCTGTAATTAACGAATTTTTCTGTTTTCCAACCGCTGACTTTATGATTATGACTCATTCGTATTTGGCTTGCATGGCGCGTTACTTGATCTTACATTCTACGTGGAAAATGTACCAAAAGTTGTCCTTGTCAATGTTTGTTTGTTGTTTTTTTTTTTTTTCAGCAAATTTGGGCTTCTGTTTTTTCAATGAATTTAGTTAGTTCGCATCGCCGCATATTACTGTTTTTTTTTTTTCTTAAAATCTCTCATTAGTAGACATTAAATATACTTAAAATTGAATTCGTAAATGAAATGTCAGAGATCATTTTTTTTGAAACGGAGGTCGACTTAGATTTTTGAAAATGAAAATAAAAAACGGGAGTCGCCACCAATCTTTTTTTGATGAGGTATGATCGGGTCACCTCGTAATTCAATCATTCCAATAAAATTTTTAATTTATTAAAACGATGATTTTTGGTCTGCGAAATCCAGAAAACGGGTTCGGAAGTCGATTACGCACGAGGAAGGGTTAGCACCCTCGATACGTCCAAAATTGGTACCTAATTGATTAGTTAACGTCTTAATGTCGAAAATTTGAAAAGATTTTAAAAATACGATCTCTTTTAAAAATATCTGAATTTCCTCGAATCAGATATTAAGATTCTCTCGCTCCGAAAGAATAAAATATCACATCTAGCACATTATGACACGATAATTTAAATCCTTGAATCCAAGATCATCTCATGATTCCCGAGACTCATGCATTGAAAATATTAAAAGGATATTCGATTATTTGGCCAAGCGAAAAACCGAAACCCAGCACGTTAAGGCATGATTTCTCGAAATTCTAAATACAGAATATTGCCTTGATTTTTCTTCACTAAGTTGTTCTTTTCTAAATAGACGGAAAATAAAAGAACCTTTGCTCGTGGTTTGTTCTTTTCGAATGCTTGCTTTTGGTGTTTTAATCTCTGCCTTTTATTGGTGGTTAATCTTTGGTTTATTGTGTTTTGATTTTCTTTCTCTTATTCGAATCTGTTTTTTTTTTTGTATTGATAAAAAAATCCCCTTTTTACAAAGAGTTTAATCGGCTTTTATAGCCTGAACTTTTACATCCATTTAATATCTGTCATTTCTTCTTTTGTGCAGGTGCCAGTGGCGGTGCAAGTGGGGCGGTGACAGACTCTGACAGTGGCGGTGGACAGAGGCAGAGGGCAGAAGACCGACACCCTAGGTGCGGCGCACCTAGGATTTTTCTTCACTAAGTTGTTGTCTTTTCTGTTTGGTATTGGGCTTGTTAGGTTAGCAGGCTGATTGGGTTTTGGCAATTGAGCTTGAGTTTGTTTTTGTATTTGGTTATAATGGGTTTTGTTTTTGGTTTATTGGTGTATGGGCCAAGCAAAACGGGCTTGTACATGAAACTCAAACTCTTTTAATATTATTTTTCTATCTATAAAATTCAAAATTTACATCTTACTTAAACAACCATTTAGCCAAATATCTTTATAAGTGTATTCTTTCCCAATTTATATACCTATGAATAATCAACTTTCCAAGTAGATACAAATAATTAAACTTTTAAGATTTAAGGTTAAATTTATATGCTGACAAACAATATATTAGGGGCTAATATTTGATGTACTGTCAATGTATAATTCAATGCACTTATTTTCATTTCTAATATTTCTAATGATGTGACATTTGGTTTTTTGATATTGCATAAATTTATATTTTGTGTGTGCATCAAGTATAAATTTATATATTAAATATAAATCTTTTTGAGGGCTTACAAGTACAATACAATTACAATTACAACTTTGAGCAACAACATAAAATTAAATCAATACAAACTATAAGTGAACGAATGTCTAAAATATAACCGGATAAAATCCACATACAACAATCTCACATAGTAAAAATTAAAAAATCGCACACAATAATTTCATATTTCTCAAACCTAATTTGAGAAGCCAAAATTCAACCTTTACTTTGCTTGCATTGGTTGCCAAAGTCTAGTGGTAAGCATTGGATTGTCTTATTTAAGATATTAGTAGAAATAACACATCTCTCTGTATGTCTAATCATTTTCTTTACCACCAAAATTCTAACTCACATAAAATTAACGATTGAGTACTTTTGTACAAACTTGACCTTGCATTATGTGATTTATGTGGGATTGTTATTTAGAAAATAAGACAAGTTAAGACTGTTTTAGCTATTGTTAGTATAAATTTTGAGTTTGAAGCTAATTATCACTTCAATTTTGATAAATTTAAAAACAATTGTAAATATACGTTTTCAAAAACATATATAATTACTTGGAAAATTGATCCCACTGACTAATTCTCTAAAAGAACCTTCTAGAGCCCCGTTCTTAGAGATCAACCTTGAGCCTCACAGGTGACATTTGGTAGGAAAAATTGGGATTTCTTTACCATTGTTGATCAATCATTATCTTTTGCTAATGATTGTAAAATATTTTTTTAACTCTTCCAGTCATGCTTGTAGATCTTTTAAAGCTCTCATCAAAAATTTCAGTTACGTAGCGAGAAAACGCTTTCATTTGTTAAAGCGACCCATTTCTCTTACTTAATCATTTCCATTCATTTCTACCTATTTGGTTCTATGATAAGTGCTAAAAGTAACATGTTTTAATCTCATTATTAATGCAATTTTGGATGATTGTTCGATGTTAATTATGAATTTTATGCTTTCAATCTTTTAAATTCATGTTTTTATGCTTAATAGAGCATTTGGGAGCAAAATAAGTGAAAATAAAAAAATCAGAATAGGCTATAGGAGCCACACAGGCTAACATTTTCCACACGACAGTGTGAGCCATAGGGCCATGTGGTAGGTTTCCGTCAAGATTGAAGATTCCTAGTTGATTTATTAGGAGATTATCATAAGTTTCTTTATTTCTTTCGGTTATATTGTTTCTTAGTTGTTTTTATTTGCAAGCATGAACTAATTTTCAAAATACCTAGGGGTGATGAACCCTATGATGAATTTTTTCTTTTGATTTTTATTTTACGCAATAAATACTTAGATATTGTATTTACTTATGTGTGCTTAATTCTTGGTTTAATATTTCTAGATTATTGATCCATGTTTGATGTGTGATAACTCTTGAAAAGAGTTATATTTCATGTCTTTAGACTTAGATAATTGCTTGTACTTAGGTACATTTAGTGGCATTGTAGGACATTTTATTAGTATTTTTATCATTGCATTATGAGCTTGGGCTGTGTTTACATGTTAGATACTTTTAATTGCGTGTGGAAGGGTTGTGTTTGGTGGTTTGGTAGGTGTAGGATGTGGAGAAAGAAATAAATAAGTGAAGGTTTGCCAGGGCAAAAGGTTGGATAGTTTGCCAACACGAATGCCATGTCAATTTCGGGAAGATGACCGAGTCAACACTCCATGCATACTAGTCTCAGCCCAACTCTATTTGTACTAGAAAAATATGCCTAAAAAATAGGAGAAGATATCGTGGGCTGGTGGAGTTACCCTAGGAAGAAAAGCTTTTAAAAAGCCAAAGTAGGAAGCCCTAAGTGTGAAGATCCGGAGGCAATAATAGAGGGTATCGACTGAGTAGAGAGGAAAAGAGGAAACCAAAGGCAATCCCTCTCAGCCACCACAGGACACTGTATTGCTGGATTGTGGATTGGTTTGAGATGTTGTAGGTGCAAAGTAAAATGGGTAAGAAATAAGGCTTGGAAAATGGCCTTATTTTGTCCACAAGGGTAGACACACGGGCGTGTGCCTTGACCGCGTGTGACACACGACCTGGCACATGGGTTTGTGGTTTGGTTGTGTGCCCCCTGCATCTTAAAATTGAGAAATATAATGCTCAGAATTGGGCACACGGGCAGAGACACGGGCGTGTGTCTCAACTGTATGAGATACACGGCCTAGAACATGAGCGTGTGTCTCGACGGTGTGAAACCTGCACCTAATTTGTGAAAATTAAATTAACCACACGGCCTAGCAAACGGGCATGTGGTAGGCCGTGTGGCACAAGTTAGAGAGTTACATGGGTAAGGACACGGGCTGGGACACGGTTGTATGCCTCACATCGAATTCCCACACGGCCTGAGACATGGGCATATCACCAGCCTGTGTGAGCCACATGGCCTACTCACATGGGTGTGTGACCTCTGTACATGAGAAATATTTTTAAATTTCACAAAAAAAAAATTTATGATCCTGGTTTAGTCCTGTCTTGATTCTAATATATATTTTGGGCCTCGAGGACACATATGAGGGATATTATGATTGATTATGGTTGATTTTCTGAAATGAATAGTAAATGATATAAATTAAATGAAATTTAACTGTAAACTCTGGTAATGCTCCGTAACCATGTTCTGGCAACAGGTACGGGTTAGGGGTGTTACATTTATTGGTATTAGAGCTATGATTTAGCCGAATCTTGGACTAACATAGCAAGTACGAGTTTAGCTATACATGCCATTATATAATTTGTGATAGTGTGATATCTCCTGGCCACTTTAAACATGTTTTTCATATAGTAATGTCATCTAACCAAGCTAGAGCTAAATCCGAGGAAGCTGAGGGCACTGCTTAAGCTTCAGTACAAAGAGCTGCATCTAGTAGTAGAAGGCCCGTATCTGAGGGCCAAGGCGATGAGGCAAAAGAAACCTTCTTCCAAATAATGACTGAGTGGTTCATAGAATTTTTAAGAACAAATCCTACTGTACAGCAACCTCCTCCTCCTGCTCCTCAATCGGTTCCTGAAATGCCACAAGGTGTTGAACCTGTTAGAACTGGTAAGCCTCCGGTAGATAAAATCCGTAAATATGGGGCAGAAGAATTTAAAGCAACAGCTGGTGATGATCTAGAGAGAGCTAAATTTTGGCTGGAAAATACTATCAGGGTTTTAGATGAATTATCATGCACACCAGCAGAGTGTTTGAAATGTGTCGTATCATTGTTAAAAGATTCGGCTTATCAGTTGTGGAATACTTTGATTTCTGTTGTATCGAGGAAAAATATTACATGGGAATTCTCCCAAACATAATTTAGAACGAAGTACATTAATTAGAGATTTCTGAATCAGAAAAAGAAAGAATTTTCATAGCTCAAATAGGGAAGTATGATAGTATCTGAATACGAACGAGAATTCGTTAGATTGAGCAAGTATGCCAGAGAATGGGTTTCGACTGAGGCTGATACGTGTAAACGTTTTGAAGAAGGATTAAATGAAGATATCAAGCTATTGATTGGAATTCTTGAATTTAGGGAATTTGTGGTACTGGTCGATCGAGCACACAAAGCCGAGGAATTAAGTAAAGAAAAGAAACAAGTAGAGAGAGAAACCCAGATTTCTAGTAAAAGATTTATGGGCAAGTCACAATTATCTTCTTTAAAAAATTAAAAAAAATATTATGATCGTTTTACCGCATCTATGGATATTCTAAAAAAGAATGAGGTTCTCAACGCTCTAACCCGAGATCTTCGTCCCCATCAGTAACAAGTGTTGGAAGTGTTGGTAACCCCAAATCAAAGTTTTAACATTGTAATAAATTTTATTTTGGGGAATGTCGTTTGAGAAGTGGAGCATGTTATAAATGTGGTTCTCTTGACCATTTTCCTAATGATTGTCTGGAAAGGATTGAAAAGATATTGATAGACTTCGAAGCCAAGCAACCCTAGTTCGAGAGGTAGACCAACTTGACACCCTGAAAATGTCAGTGGTAGTCGGAGTGCTACAAAAGATTAAAAAATTAAATATGAAGCATGAGCACAAGCAAGAACATGTGCTATACATGCAAAAGAGGATACCTCTGCACCAGACGTCATTATTGGTACATTTTCTCTACTTAATACTGAAATTACTGCTTTGATAGATCCCGGTTCAACACATTCATACATATGCACAAATTTAGTGTTAGTTAAAAATTTACCTGTTGAATTCACTGAAATTATGGTTAAAGTTTCGAACCCCCTAGGCCAGTATGTTATGGTGGATAAAGTTTGTAAAAACTGTCCATTGATGGTAAAGGGTTATTGTTTTTCGGCTGATTTGATGCTACTCCCCTTTGATGAATTTGATGTAATTTTGGGAATGGATTGGCTAACTTAATATGATGCAGTGGTGAATTGTAAACAGAAATTCATTGTGTTAAAGTGTCAGAGTGGTGAGTTACTCCATGTTGAACTTGATAAATTGGATGGGATATTTAATGTTTCTAACTATATCAGCACAGAAATATATCAGAAAAGGGTATGATGCTTACCTTGCTTATATGTTAGACTCTAAAGTATTTGAGTCGAAGATTAAATCAGTGTCGGTTGTTTGTGAGTTTCCTGATGTGTTTCCGAAAGAATTACACAGATTACCACCGGTTAGAGAAGTGGAGTTCTCTATAGATCTTGTTTTAGAAACAACTCCTATATCTATAGCACCTTATCGAATGGCCCCAATGGAGTTAAAAGAATTAAAAGCACAGTTGCAAGAATTGAATGATAGAGGCTTTGCTTGACCCAATTTTTCACCTTGAGGTGCACCGGTTCTGTTTGTAAAGAAGAAAGATGGATTATTAAGATTGTGTATTGATTACAGACAGCTCAACAAATTCACAATAAAGAATAAGTTCCACTGCCTCGTATTGATGAATTGTTTGATCAACTGAAAGGTGCCACTGTATTTTCAAAGATTGGTCTTCGTACTGGTTACTATTAGCTACAAGTAAAAGATTTGGATGTGCCAATAACAACTTTCAGAACCAGGTATGAACATTATGAGTTTCTTGTGATGCCATTTGAATTGACTAACGCACCTGCAATATTTATGAATTTGATGAACAGAATCTTCAGACCGTATCTAGTTAGGTTTGTACTGGTATTTATTGATGATATTTTGATATATTCTCGAGATGAAAATGAGCATACCGATCATTTCAGAATAGTGTTGCAAACTCTGCGTGAGAAACAATTATATGCCAAATTCAGTAAATGTGAATTTTGGCTATGAGAAGTTTGTTTTCTTAGACATATAGTGTATGTTGAAGCTATTAGAGTGGATCCAAATAAAATTTCAGCAATTGTTAATTGGAAACCACTGAAGAATGTATCTGAAGTTAGAAGTTTTTTGGGACTAGCTGCTTATTATCAGAGGTTTGTAAAAGGGTTTTTAATGATAGCTTCTCTGATGACTCATTTGTTACAAAAAGATGTGAAATTCGAGTGGTCTGATAAATGTCAGTAGAGTTTTGATAGATTGAAAACCTTATTAACTGAAACATTTGTACTAGTTCAGCCTAAATCGAGTAAGGTATTTGTAATTTACAGTGACGCATCGTTAAATGGTTCAGGCTGTGTTTTGATGCAAGAAGGTAAAGTGATAGCCTATGCTTCTAGACAGCTAAAACCTCATAAAAGAAATTACTCGATACATGATTTGGAACTAGCAGCTATTATATTTGCATTGAAAACCTGGCGGCATTACTTGTTTGGTAAAAACTGTCACATATTCACAGATCACAAGAGTTTGAAATATATGATGACGTAGAAAGATTTGAATCTGAGGCAGCGTAGGTGGCTTGAACTGTTAAAAGATTGTGACCCGTTTATTGATTATCATCCAGGAAAAGCAAATGTGGTTGTTGATACTTTAAGTAGAAAATCATTGTTTGCTTTACGGGAAATGAACCCTGGTTATCATTATCAAAGGATGGTTCAGTCATAGCTAAATTAAAAGCTAAACCTACATTTCTATGACAGATCTGTGAAGCTCAAAAAGATGATGATGAACTACAAGCTAAAAGGGTACAGTGTGAGTTGGGTTCTGATTCAAAATTTCAGATTTCATCTAATGGTGTCTGTTATTCAAAGATAGGATATGTGTATCGAAGAATTCAAATTTTGTACAGAAGATTTTGAATGAAGCTCATAATGGTACCATGTCTATTCATCCTGATAGTAATAAAATGTACAATGATTTGAAAAAGATGTCTTGGTGGCCAGGAATGAAACGATATATTGTTGAATATGTAACTAAATGTTTGATATGTCAGCAAGTAAAAGCCGAACATCAGTTGCCTTCGGGATTATTACAACTAGTTACAATACCAGAATGGAAATGGGAAATAATTACCATGGACTTTGTATCAGGGTTACCCCTATCTCTGAAGAAGATAGATGCTATTTGGGTAATCATCGACCGATTAACAAAATCTGCAGACTTTATTTCGATACGAATGGATTTCTCTTTGGACAGATTGGCTGAATTATATGTTTCAGAGATTTTTAGACTGCATGGAGTGCCTGTCTCCATTATTTCAGACAGAAATCCTCGATTTACATCCCAATTCTGGAGCAAATATCAAGAAGCTCTGGGTACACAATTACATTTTAGCACTACATTCCAACCCCAGACTGATGGCCAATCTGAACATATAATACAAAATTTGGAATATATGCTACGGTGTTGTATTTTGGAATTCGAAGGTAATTGGGAAAAGTATTTGCCTTTGGTTGAATTTGCATACAATAATAGTTATCATTTCAGCATCTAAATGGCACCGTATGAAGCTCTGTATGGTTGTAAATGTAGAACTCCATTGTATTGGATAGAACTTAGTGAGAAAAAGATACACGGAGTTGACTTGATCTGTGAAACGGAAGAAAAAGTAAAGGTGATTTGGGATAGTTTGAAAATAGTCTCTAATCGTCAAAAGTCTTATGCCAATCTTAAACAAAAAGAAATAAAATTTCAGGTTGGCGACAAGGTATTTTTGAAAGTATCACCTTGGAAGAAAGTTCTCCAGTCTGGCCGAAAAGGAAAGCTGAGTCCACGGTTCATCGGGCCATATGAGATTATTGAAAGAATTAGACCTGTTGCTTATCGGTTGGCATTATTGCCAGAGCTTCACAGGATTCATAATGTTTTCTATGTGTCTATGTTACGACGGTATCGATCAGATCCTTCACATGTTATTTCTCTGACAGAAGTAGGGATTCAACCTGATATGACATACAACGAAGAACCGATCAAAATCTTGGCACGTGAAATAAAAGAATTAAGAAATAAAAAAGGTAGCTTTAGTAAAAGTTCTTTGGCAACGACATGGGATTGAAGAAGCTACCTGGAAACTGGAGGATACCATTGGAAAATAATACCCGAATATTTTTACTGGTAAGATTTTTGAGGATGAAAATTTTAAGGGAGAGTTGAAACAAACCATTTTCAGTGAAATCAGAACAGTGATTTCAGGAGAACAAATCCGAGTTAAAAAGAACATTTATTTTAATTTCATTGCATGGTCTCTATGATAGGAAAGATGTATGGAAATTTTGACGAGGAAATTTTACCGATTATGTGTTTAATTAGGTAAAGGACCATATTGCATAAAATGAAAAAGTTGAGTTCTAGTAGCTAAAAGGATCAAATAGCTATGGAATTCAAAATAAGAGATCCTTATATGGTAATTAGACCATTAAAGAAAAGCTAGTAGATATTTTTGATGAATCATCCATGGAAAATTAGAAAAAGAAAAGGATGAAATTGGAAAGTTGAAAAATTAAAGATGATAAATAAAATAAATATCAGACATCATCATTATATATAATCTTCTTCCCCAAAATTTGCATGGAAACCCTAGGAGAGAGAGAGGAGACTAATCAAGCTTAATTAGATATGAATTCTTATCTCGTTTTTAGTAATTTTTATATTTTTGAGATTGGTATAGCTTAATCTATCTATTTTGGGGATTAAATTGAAAATTTATCAAAGTATCAAAGTTTTTCCATGGATGAATATGCTAAAGTTTTGAAATTTATGGTAGAAAATGAAAGGTTGTTAATAGATAAACAACTTTTACAAAAAAGAATTTTTATAAAATTATGATTTAGGGACTAAATTGTAAAGATGTAAAAGTTATGGAAAAATTTTTGAATTTTGTGAAATTAATGTGCTATAAATGTTATATGAAAATTTTGGCTAGGCTTGGAATAAGGATTAAATTGCATGAATTTCAAATCCTAGGGACGAAATTGGAATTTAAGAAAAGTATACGGGCAAAATGGTAATTTTGCCTGGGGTGTAAATTGAATCCAATCGAATCTGAATTGTATTAAATTGATGATTAAATTCATTTATATAGATTCGGATAACTCAAATTTGAAGTTAGATCGAGGAAAAGAAAAATGTGTCGGATTAGTAGACTTTTGAATACGAACAAGTGTTGAGGTAAGTTCGTGTAACTTAATTATGTATATCAATATGTTTGAATTGAATGTTGTATTTGTGTGAATTGCATAAATGTTTAATGTATGAAATTAATCACATTTCTGAAATTGCTTTATAAATAACGAGTTCCGTTTGAATAATGAAATGCGATGGATACAATAATTTCCCGTACTGATTATAGTCCTGCATATGTTACGGACATTATAGCTCGGATGAGCATCCTGTTAAAAGCCTTCTAAAGCATCTTGTTATATAGTTCCTGCGAGCATCTTGATTGGTAGTGACTCTGCATGTGTTGCGCACTTTCGCATCTCTTTGTGAGCATCCTATTACATGATTCGATCGGTTGTGATCCAACATTTATTGTGGACACAAATGCAGCTCTTTGTGAGCATCCTGATATAGGCTCTTATGAGCTTCCTGACATAGCTCGCTTGAACTCCCTGCTATGTTATCCGGTGCTCGCTGATAATAACTCTTCAAAGTTACCTGTTAAGCTCTATGAGCTCCTTGATTAAAACTCTTATGAGTTTCTTGTTTAGCCCGAATAAGCGTCCTATTACATGGCTCATCTGAGCACCCTGAAACATGTGGCTCAGAATGTGCTTCTTGATTATGTGCCCTAATGGGTACCCCTGAACATGAATTGATGGATCACTGATTTGTATACCTCGCGTATACTACCTTGGTATCCATCGATATTTCAATAATTCAACAGATAAAACTCTTGACATGAGAAATTATGAATTAAAAGAATCATGTCTCGAATACTTCTGAATACATGAAAGTTTGAAACATGATGAGCTCATCTATGATTATTTAGTGTACATGTGAAATATGTGACTAACTTGCTTGATTGAGTGTATGTGGTTAGGTAAACTTGCAAATTTTGTTGGGAATCATTTTTTTGTCATGCTTATGTTAAACGAATATGATTGGTAAGTTTAATTCCTGTTATACGAACTTACTAAGCATTGAATGCTTACTAGATTTTATTTCCTCTGTTTTATAGTGCTCGGAAGCTCACAAAGGTTGGAGATCGGTCGAAGCATCATCACACTATCCTCTAGCTTGTTTTGGTATAAATAGAAAACTTACTTAGTATAATGGCATGCATAGGCTAATGGTGACAAAAAAGGGCATGTAAAAGTGTTGTTTGTAATCTAGCCATTGGAATGGCTAGAGTGGTATAATTTGGTATTTTTTTATAAGGCCATAACATGATTGATGTGTTTTGAAATGGTTAAATAGTAGTGAAACATAAACTAAATGGTGAATGAATTTGAGTTAGTATAATTGATAAAATATGTAAATGAAACATAAGTGGAATTGAGGTAAGTTAAACATTTAAACATATATTTTATTAAGCTATACAAAATACTTGTATTTAGCTTGGTTTATACGCATCAAATTGGTTTGGAAATGAGTTTAGATGTTGTTGTAGGTGCAAAGTAAAATGGGTGAGAAATAAGGCTTGGAAATGGCTTATTTTGTCCACACAGGTAGACACACAGGCATGTGTCTTGACCGTGTGTGACACATGGCCTGGCACATGTGCATGTGGTTTGGCCTTGTGCCTTCTTCATCTTAAAATTGAGAAATAGAATGCTCAGAATTGGGCACATCGGCAGAGACATAGGCGTGTGTCTTGGCCGTGTAAAACCTGTACCTAATTTGTGAAAATTAAATTAACCACAAGGCCTAGCACACGGGTGTGTGGAAGGCCGTGTGGCACAAGTCAGAGAGTTACACGGGTAAGGACACAGGCAGGGACACGGTTGTATGCCTTACATCGAATGCCCACACGGCCTACTCACACGGGCGTGTGAATACATGAGAAAAAAATTTAAACTTCGTGAAAATTTTTTTGTGATCCTAGTTTAGTCCCGACTCAATTCTAATATATATTTTGGGCCACGAGGACCCATATAAAGGATATTATGATTGATTGTGATTGATTTCGTAAATGAATAGTAAATGATATAAATTAATTGAAATTGAACTATAAACTCTGGTAATGCTCCATAACAATGGGTACGGGTTAAGGGTGTTACACTTTACTTTGCTTACATTGGTTGCCAAAGTCTAGTGGCAAGCATTAGATTGCCTTGTTTAAGATATTAGTGGAAATAACACGTCTCTTTATTTGTCTAATCCTTTTCTTTATCACCAAAATTCTAGCTCACATAAAATTAATGACTGAGTACTTTTGTACAAACTTGACTTGTGCATTATGTGGTTTATGTGGGATTGGTATTTAGAGAATAAGAAAATTAAGACTGTTTTAGCTATTGTTAGTATAACTTTTGAGTTTGAAGCTAATTACCACTTCAATTTTGATAAATTTAAAAATAATTGTAAAAGATACTTTTTTAAAAACATATATAATTACTTGGAAAAACAATCTCACCGACTAATTATCTAGAAGAACCTTCTACAGCCCCGTTCTTAGGGATCAACCTTGAGCCTCATGGGTGACATTTGGTAGGAACAATTGGGATTTTTTTTTACCATTTTCGTAGAAAGAATAGGTTTAGATTAGAGATGGATGAAATTAATCTATCAATG
The DNA here is from genome assembly GCA_005393395.2 of Gossypium australe. Classification (NCBI taxonomy): domain Eukaryota; kingdom Viridiplantae; phylum Streptophyta; class Magnoliopsida; order Malvales; family Malvaceae; genus Gossypium; species Gossypium australe. Next base: position 80,356,199 of record CM016614.1, read on the forward strand.
TGTTTCTATAGTCTTCCATCATTCTATAGTCAATGTCTTGCTTTCTAAAAGTTTCTCCTCAATTAGAGGCCTTCGTAAGGTGATCCCTTTTCACCCCATTTGTTTTTCAATTGCATGAATATCCTCTCACTCATGCTTCAGAAAGCTAAAGCAATTGGATCCATTCCATATATCAAGATCTATAGAAATGCCCTATCGATCAATCATTTTCTTTTTGCTAATGATTGTAACATATTTTGTAACTCTTTCATTCATGCTTGTAGATCTTCTAAAGCCCTCATAAAAAAATTCGGTAACTTAGTGAGAAAACGCTTTCATTTGTGAATTTGACCCATTTCTCTTACTTAATCATTTTCATTCATTTCTATCTATTTGGTTCTATGATAAGTGCTAAAAGTAACATGTTTTAATCTCATTCTTAATGCGTTTTTCGATGATTATTCGATGTTAATTGTCAATTTTATGCTCGTAATACTTTAAATTCATGTTTTTAGGCTTGATAGAGCATTTGAGAGCAAAAGGAGAGTCAGATTAGGGTTACGAAGCATTACTGTAAAAAAATCATAACAGTAGAGTCATTTAATATTAATTAAATGGAACTCATTACAAACCTATGAAACATATACATTTGGGCATTAAATCGAGTTTCCGAGGCCCTAAAAGCATTTTGGAAACAATTCAGGACTAAATTAAAACAAATCAAAAAATTAGGGAAAAAGTTAAAAATTTGAAAATAGGGTCACATGGCCGTGTGACATAGCCCAGATCTTGTGGTATTTGAACAATGGGACACACGGTCGTGTCCCAACCCGTATAACTCACTAAGTTAGGCCACACGGCCGTGTAACTCTCTCACTTGTGACACACGGTCGTGTCGTAGGCCGTGTGCTAGACCGTGTAACTCACTGACTTGAAATAATAAATGACACATGATCGTGTAGCTAGACTGTGTGACAGCCCGTGTCCCAGGCTGTGTGCTCCATAATTTGACCTTAAAAACAAGCCATTTAAAGTCCAAAACTTGCCTAACAATCTACTTCCTTAGTGCATACATTCAATAGATCTAAACATACTTCAAACACATATAAACATACGAATTCAATCAAGCTATTTCTCCTAACCAATATGCCATTCAAAGGCACCTCGTTTACTCCCAAAACAACTTCAATCACAACAAAGCTATATTGCCACATCTCAAGTACAAAATCTAATTTAACCCTATGCCAACCATGCCAAAATAACCATTCCAAAACATGCCATCATACCATATACTATCTAGAACCTATGGAGTATGGATGAGAGTTCATTCATATTTGCAACTATTATTCATGCCAGCAGTTACTTTATTAACCATAACAAGCTTGACACAACTGAAGATAAACAACTTAACTTGAATAACCTTTCAACCCTATTACATGCCATTTATAACCATTAACCAAAATAACCATGAATACCAATATGTCGAATAGATAGTGTGACAATACTCCGATGAGATACCAATCGACTGAGCTTTTTGATAATCTACAAAGACAGAGGAAATGATTATGTAAGCATTTAATGCTTGGTAAATTCGTATAAGAAAAACTTAAACTTACCAAACATATTAAATTAAACAACCAAACCTACTCTTATCATGTCATATGACAACTTCCTTTCTTATACACATCACCTCATAAGGTTAGTAAATATATCATTACATATAAATCCCAAGCAACTCATGACATATACATGATAAATATTTAGGTTTTATCCATAATCCATCACCTATATATGTATCATTTACACATATTTTCTATTGAAATCATATGGTTAATAGATAGTAAGTAAAAAATACATCAATAAAACATAACATATATTAAGAAATGGATTCCATGTACATTTCATCCATCACTTGATAAATTATCATCCATTTTCATTTTGTATATGCATATTTGTAACAACCCGATTTTAGTGATGTTGGAAACAGTGGTTTTGTAACACCCCCAACCCGTATCTGTTGCCAGAACAAGGTTACGAGGCATTACCAAGGAGTACAAAACACTTACAGATAATTTGAAATCATTATCGTTCAAATATCGAGACTAATTATAATCGTTCTTTTAACGGACCTTCGAGATTGTAACACCTCTAACCCGAGACCATCGTCGGAATAGGGTTAAGAGGTACTACCGATCAATCAGAACATATAACAACTAGAATTTACGGCACAAAGTCAATTATCTTCAATCACATCCAAATACAATCATGTTGTCCCTTATCAAGGTCTACGAGGCCTAATTCACATGCTAAAGAGGGGTCGGGACTAAACTAAACACACAGAGAAATTCTTCAACACTTAAAATTTTCTTCTAAAATTCAAGGGATACACGCCCGTGGGAGGAGGCCGTGTGTGTGACAGACCAATTTTGACTCTAATCGGAACGGTGGTTTCGGGACCACGAATCCGAGTCCGAGAAATATTTTAATATTATAGTCTGTGTTTATTACATGTGATTGGGTGAGTGTGAAAGTTTCGTAGAAAAATTTAGTCATTTAAGTGTTCAATTTAATAAAAAGGATGAAATTGTAAAGGTGACCAAAGTTGTGAGCATGATTAAAAAGGGGTAAAGTGAATTGTTTAAGGGACTTTAGGATTTGCATGTCAAATCTCCCACTTTTAGAATAGTGGACGGTAAGCATGCCATGGCTATTATAATTTAGTATATTATAATTAAAATATTATTTGTATAATAAGCATGCTTTAATGTGTGATAATTTTTAAGCAAAAAGGAAACATTTTTAAATTCTATTTTCTCTCCTATTCTTCATCTTCTTCACCGATTGTAATTGAAGAAAAGAAAACATAGAACCTCCATTGTTTCGGCTGGACATGTAGTAGTGAGGTGAGTATTTTAGCTTGATTTTGGAAAATCTTTACATATTGGATTTGGTTGCTATGAAGGCAAATAAAAATCATGTTAAAATATTGAGATTTAGCATGATAATATTCGGCCTAGGGTGAGTATTTTTGTGTGTTTTTGATTTGAAAAATATTCAATATTGATTCAAAAACAACATGAATTTCTTAAGAGACTAAGATGAATTGAAGAATTGTGATCTCAATTATATGAGAGTTATAGAAATTATTTTGGAATTGAGCATAAAGATGCTCTTATTATTCGGCTGAAATGGATGAAAATAAATGGTGATCATTTAGCTTGTTGTTTAGTCATACATTGAAGGATATACATGGGTACATTGAGTTAGCAAAATTCGGTTATAAGAGAAGTAGAAATTGAATTTGTATATTCAGCCTTCATGAAATTTTCTTATTAATTGTTGGGTTGATGGGTATAAAATAATTTGAGATAGAATTCTAAATGCATTGGAGAATAGTGAGTTGAATTTGAATGAATGTTGTGGAAATTTTTCTAATTGGAGCATAAGGATGCTGTTCACATTCGGCCAATGTTGAAGTAAATATGTATAAGGGTTATTTTAAATTTAATTGTTTAGTTATGTATATGTATAAAAAAAATTCGGGTATATTAAATGGTATATTCGGCCTTGATGAATGTTTATATTTGGAAATGATTATTGATAGAATGTTAAAGATAGGTGATGAACAGAAATGATTAATTTGAGATTTTGATTGAATTAAGTATTAGGGGTTTAATTGCAAGAAAGTGAAACTAGAGGGACAATTGTGCAAATTGATGAGTTATATGATATGAATGTTTTAACAGCAACAAAGAGGTCTAAATAAGCTTGAGAAGAGTTCGGCTCAAGTGTAAAAGTGTATAAGATTCTTATATTTGTTTGTTAGGTTTGAATGAATAAAAAGAAATGGTAGTAAATTGTAAAAGTTTCAAATTTTAAATTTATAGATAGAAAGAATGGTATAATTATGTGTCGATTAGAGATGGGTTAAATGATTTAAATAGGTTCTTTTAAATTTGGTTTAGATCAAGGAAGAAAAGATTTGGAAAAGGATCGGGGAAAGGCTAAGGTGAACGAGTAGCTGGAAAATTTCAAATCTGTCGACTACCGGGTAAGTCCTTAAGCTATAGTATATTGAAGAATTATTTATAAATCAATTGTACGATAATGTTTGATAAATTTGAGTAGATATTCATGTCATAGCCTAATGTATATAAGCCTATTAGAATGGTTTTGATTGTTTGATGTAAATAAGCCAAAGTACTTTCATTATGTAATATAGTATAAAAGGTATTAGCGATGATTGATTACATTAATGTGTTTCGGGCTTTAAGCCTAGCAGGCCTAGTGCCGGTGATTTAATTCGGGCTTTAAGCCTAGCAGGCCTAGTGCCAGTGATTTAATTCGGGCTTTAAGCCTAGCAGGCCTAGTGCCGGTGATTTAATTCGGGCTTTAAGCCTAGCAGGCCTTGTGCCGGTGTTACTTATCGGGCTTTTACGCCTAGCAGGCCTTGTGCCGGTGTTATTTATCGGGCTTTTATGCCTAGCAGGCTTGATGCCGGTGTTGTATTTCATAAACTAGAAACCGAAATTGTGTTCAAGGCGAATTAAAGCAAATTTATCGAGTTAACGGCTCAGGTGAGTATGTAAAGTAGGAATGAGCTTCTTACTTAATTAAGATAAGGTAAACTAGTGATTCAGTGATTTATTACCAATGGTATGTGTTCTCGGTTTTATTGATGAATGATGTGGTATCGTGACTTTGGCCGTTTAATATGTAGATATAAGACTAGGTGTATTCGGCCACAAGGGTGGTTGTATAATTAATGACATGCTATAATAATTGATATCCAAGTATATGAATAATTGTACCTATGGTTATATGATGACACATTGGGTTTTAAAGATTGGATTACGAACAAATATTTTTGATCATAAATATGTGGGTAAGGAGAAATTTCCCTACAAATTCATACTTAGTTACATGGATATGAAATTGAAAGCTTGATAATGAATATGAGTACAAGCTTACAAGTTGAATTGTAGTAATTGAATTGTTGATGTTTGAATGTTATATTTTTTTTTTATGAAATTAGGACTTACTAAGCTAGCAAGCTTATCGTGTGAAATGTTTCCTCTGTTTTATAGATTAGGTACAAGCTACAAGCTCGTCGGGATCGTTTGGGAAGTCGCCCACACTATCAATCTACATTTTGGTACTCTTTCATTTTGGTTTTAAACGGAGGCATGTATAGGAAAGACTTGGTCTTGTTTTGATAAAATCTTAAGGTTCATGTATACAATAGCCATGCTAATATGGCTAAATTTTTAGTTAAGTATGTTGTTGTGTTTTTGATATGTATGTTGATTTATGATGGCAATGTTTATGCATTCTTAATCGAAGTTAAATCGTTTTTGTTAAAGAAATGTTTGTGTATGAAATGAATCTTTGAATTAGGAGTGTAGGTACGTTCGGTTAGAAACTAGTCTTTCATAAATTGCAACGAAACAGCTTGTAGTAGCAGCAGTGATGTGATTTAGAAAAATCACCAAAAATAGGGTATATTGAACTAGAAGGTGAATGAGATATGAAATTAAACCTTATTGTGTCTATTTTTGCATGAAAGAGACAGAGTAGGCAAAGGTTTTATATATTATGAGATAATTAAGTTTTAGTGAGAATCGCTCTGAATGAATTCGTGAGTCACTGTTCTGTTTTGGAAAAATTGTCAAAAATTGTATATAAATAATTAAGAAGCATGGTTTATATGTGTAGAATCCTTAATGAGTCTATTTTTCATTGGTATAAACAAGAACATTATTGGAAATTTGTGAAATGAGATAACTGTAGTTTTGTAAAGACAGGTCAGAATTGTCAAGCAGTGTAATAAGGGTAACTTTGATGAATAAACTGTACTAATTGGCCACATGAAAAATTCTGGAAATATTATGGTGAAAAGTCATATGAGTCTAGTTTCAAGGAAAATTTACGGATCTAAATTTCGAGTTTTGTAACTCGAGTTATGGTCGATTTAGTCAGCGTGGCGCAGTTGGACAGCTTTAAAATTTTATGCCCTGAGTTAATAGTCAAGTCTAGTAATGCCACGTACTCGATTCCGGCATGGGTTTCGGGTAAGGGGTGTTACAGTGTGCCCTCCACGGCTAATAGACACCCCCGTGCGTCCAACCGTGTCTATATACTGACTATACCAACACGGTCACTAGGCACACCCATGTGCCATGGCCGTGTACTACTAGACCATATACTGACTTCCCTACCACGGCCACCAAGCACGTCTGTGTACCAAGGCCGTGGCTAGCTGCTGACTTGTGCACCACGACTAGTGGACACCCCCATGTCGAGGCCGTGTGCTACCAATCTACATCCTGCCAATTCACCCACGGTCTTTAGGCATGCCCGTGCGCCTAGACCGTGTGACATTATAGGCCATTTTGCAAGGCGAAAATGCCACCCACTTAGGGTCAAACCTATAAGCAGCACATACCAAAACATATCATGCACACAAGGTAACCAAAAACTTATCAATATGACTATTCAATCTATGCATTCAATACCAATTCCAACCATGGCAATTTCACTACCAAAACTTATCTCATCACAAGCATAATACATTCCCTTCCAAACACCATTCCTTTTTCAATTTCACTAATTCATGCTAGCATTTAATCAACACAAAGTTACCATTAAATAATCAATTTCTCAACCCACAAACCATATCAAAAGATGCATCACATATACCAAGTTCATTCATGTTAAAACTAGCACATATCTAGCCACATCTCATGGCTACTTACAAACATTAAACATGATCCAAATGACCAGCATATACATGCCATATTTTAACTATGTACATCTTTCCAAAATACCCCAAAATAGATTGCCGATAGTGTGACTGAGAGGCTGACGATCCCCTGATCCGAGCTACCTTTACTAACACTGCAAAGCAGAGAAACAAATCACACAGTAAGCTTTATAAAGCTTAGTAAGTTCGTAACATAATACATAATATCAACATGTCATCACATAGATTAATTTTACTATCACAAATATAATACCATTCACAACCAACATGTTTAATTAACTCATCCCCAACCACTATCATAGTTTCACCAACCACATAGGTTCCGAACGTACCTTAGCCAACACTTAGTTGTCAAATACTTTTGCTAATCAATAATCACGATTCATTTCAATCCACATTCATTTCTTCCTCGATTCATTCACACACTTAGTGCCTAAATAGCTAGCCGAAACTTAATTAGCATCGTACACTTAGTACATTGATAAACTGTAATTATAGCATATTTTAATCCCACATTTAGCTTGTTTTTGGATGACTTATCCCCAGTTTATGTAAAAAGGTGCTCTTAATCCTTTCTTTTCATGTTTTATACTCAGGAAAGCACCCAAGGATGAAAGGAACGAGAAACGGGATTAAAACGGACCAAATTGGGCCAAGAGAGAAATTGACACGGCCTAGCCCAAAGCTAACATGACCGTGCCTCATTAAAAGTCCGAGCACGGCCTGGCCACGACCCACACGGGCGTGTGCTATGGCCGTGTCCCTGTCGCTGGAAAGAGCAATTTCATTCGGGAAAGGATACTTGGAGGCAAAGAAACACATTCCAAAGCCTATTCAAACACCCTATTAGGAATTCTACTTAAATTAGGATACTTAAGGGCCAAGTAAGGCATCACAAAGTCTATATAAACACCTTAGGGGGCAACTTGAAAGTGGAGTTCGGCAGAAGCCGAAACAGGATCGAAAGCTAGGCCAAGGAGCCAAGCCGAGAAGGTCAGAGTTAGGGAATAACACGAGGATAACCAGTCGATCCATCCCAAGAATCCGGAGTTATACTCAAGAGGGCAGAATTCTCCTTCAATTCCTTCAGGGGGTTTTAGGATTTTCTTATGTTTTGTTTTATCTTTTCTCTTGAGAAATTCTTTTTATTCATTATGAACTAAACCCCTCAGATACCTAAAGGGGATGAAACTTAGACGAATCTTGTTATTTGGTTTTTAAATTATATGATAAATTACTTAGTTTGTTCTTAATTATGTTGCTTAATCCAAATCTAATGTGCTTAGGTGGAGGAGGAATAGAACCTGTTTAAGAGAAGAACTAACATAATTAGGCAGAGTTGATCGAACGCCTAGAGATAGGGTTACGAGATTTTGCCGGATTAGGGTGAAACCTAATATGGGAGTCCATTGATCGATTTACTGCTATTCTAGGGGGTTATTATAAGCGAACGAGAGTTCCACTAATTAACCTAGGGTTAGACGTTATTCGCCTCGAGAGAGGGTTTAATATAGGTTAGGGAGTCCTACGGATCAAGCTAAGTAAAGAAATCATATGGTTTAGGGTTAGATAACAAGTGAAGTCTAGGTGAATTCTTCCTGAGGGTATCGTCGTGATCAATTGAGTTTTCCTTCAAGTTATTTTCCAAATCGTTCTTTTCGTCTTTGTGTCCTTAGCTCAGTCTTCAACAATTTAGTTTAAAAGCAACTTCACTTTGTTTTTAAGGCTAAATAATAAAAAGAAAGTTAGTATTAATACTTTTAGTTCCTTTGGATTCGATAATCCGGTCTTGCCTAAGCTATACTACTGTTCGATAGGTACACTTGCCTTTAATCGTTGTCAGTGTTAGTTTCCAGGTTCAATTATTCTTTTATAAATTTTTAAAGCTTTGATTTCAGCGATCAAGTTGTTGGCTGTAACACCCCTAACCCGTATCCGTCGCCGGATTAGGGTTATGAGGCATTACCGACCCAGACTCAGATCATCGCAGTCTTTTATTACAAATCATACTTAAAATTTATAATCAAAACTCTTTAACAAATCAATCTCATATACATCCACAACTCATTATTTTATTAAAGCAAATACACATCTCTAATTTCTAGTATTCAATAAAAAGCTCATAAACCCACATTTTCATTTCATGCAATTCAAGACTTACATTACAAATCATGCTCATAATACAATAACACTATTTCTTTTAATTTATGCAAATTTCGAATCCAACTCATATACTAAAACCAACTTAAACATGTTTCATACATCTATAGTTGTAACATCCTGAAATTGGGGCTATTTGTGATTGAATTATTTTGCTTGTGTTTAAATTTCTGTGATATTATTTGTGGAATTATAAGACTTAATTAAGGGTCTTGAGTAAGCTCGGCTTAGTAGAATAATTTTTAGTATGGTTTATTTAATGAAGTAGGATTAAGTGAGCTTGACACTTAAGTTAATTAAGTGTTCATTTAAAGCATAAGAGGAGTAAGTGGCAAGTTGGTTAAGGCTCTTGAAAGGTTGCTTGAGGTTAGTGGTTCGAGTAGCATGTTTAGCATTTTGAGTTTTTTTTTATTGATTTCATGATAGCATTAATGGCCGGTCAACCTATGTTTATGATAGGTGGACTAATAACTTTTGGTAAGTTGAATTTATTTTTAAGGAAAGCATGGAATAAGGGATAAGATTCCTAAGGTTATGGAAGGATATCTTGAAGTTATGGTAAATTGATGGGACAAAAGGCTTGGCTTGTGGAAAATGTTTTGGAAACTAATTCATGGCCAATTGACCATGAACTTGGATGGCAATGTGGCTAAGGGGGGGATTTGGCCGAATATGCTAGTAATTGGTAAGGTTTAGGAGTGTTTTGGTCATTCCTAGCATTTGGTGCAAAAGGTTGCAATTTTCTCTCAATCTCTTTTCTTTTCTTTTGGCCGAATTTTACCTTTTGATAAGCCTAAACTCTTTTGACCATTTGGTCATTTTTGCTCATCTTCTATTTTCTCCATTTCATTCTCTCAAAACCGAAACCTTCATCAACATCTTGTTCTCCTAATTTGTTTTGCTTAAACACCAAAAATCTCCTATACTCTCTTCTTTGCCGAAACTCTATTCCCTTTTCCTATTATTTTCTTTTTGTTCTTTAGCCGAATATACCTCTTTGTTGTGCCGAAAATTTTCTTCTCCTATCTTGAATCACTTTGGCCGAATATTAAAGGTAGCATAGTTTTCCTCGGGACTTTTCTGTCAATCGATTTTGGTAAGGTGGTAAGGGTTTATTTCAAAGGATTATTCTTTTAAGTTTTCGTTTAAGCCGAAGGCTAATAACCCTAATGATGATGGTTGATTGTAGGGAAGTGAGGCCGATTCACATTTAGGAGTGTGTTGGCTAGTGTTCGAAGGCTTTTGGGTAAGGTTTCGGGTTCACAAGGAACCCTTCTCAATTATTTTGGTTTGGCCGAATAGGCCATGGCACTAATCTAGTGTTTGGCCGAATTTAGGGGCAAGGAAAACTTGTGTGGACGATTTGTCTATTCGGGATTTAGGACTCTCGTTAGTATCAGGTGTGTGCATACACATCTTATAACCTTTTTATTATGCTAAGTGTTATTTTATGCCTAATCGGTTTGTGTAGACATGGATGTAATACCATCATGGTATTAACAAGGATTCGGGTAAGTCTTTATTACTATGAGATTACTATTTGATGCTTTTGGAAGCATGACACATTTGGTATGTGCAATATTTGATTTATGGCAATGATAAATCTATGAATGTTGAATGTTGTTAAATAAACCTATTGGCATGATTTCAGTAAAAGTATATAATTGTTGATATGGGTTGATGAGTGGAGGGGGCAGTGATATTCGTGTCGACGGACACCAGTGTTTTGGTAACACATTGTGACTACGGTCACCAGAGGTTTGGTACCTCCAGAGGTTTGGCACCTCATAGCGACTCGTCCCTGTGGTTGATACCACCGTGGGTTGGCCCCACTTTGAGATATGGGATCGTCTGCCAGTGATTTGGTATCACACGATGGGTTGGCCCCATCATTCGATTTGTGTCTTCGGACACCAGAGATTTGGTGTCTCCAGTGATTTGGCATCACATCTGTGACTATATGTCACCAGTGGTTTGGCACCACCAGTGGTTTGGTACCACACGGGGTAGAAAAAGGCGTTTGGATGGTTAGGTTGGGTGCATTTTAAACTTATGCATGTTAATTGGTTATGATTTGTGTATGTTATTGCACTAAATCGGGGAAGGGTTACACATTGAGTCTTGGTGACTCACCTTCTCCTTTAATTTTTCAGGTGACTCGTAGATCGCGGGTGAGGAGCCAGATGGACTCGAGATGGCCATGTAGTGGAGGCTTTTAATAAATGAATTTTGGATTTTATCTATTTTTCTTTTGGGTTTATGTTGCTTATTTGTAATAAGGCCTCCTAGGATGATTTTATTATTGCTGCATGTTTGAATGTTTAGTTTAAACTACTTGATGATGTTAAAACGGTTGCACATGTTTTCTCAAATTAAACGCAAAATGTTTTTAAAGTACCATCGAGTACATTTGAAATTTTTAAACAACTCGACTCAACAAATATTTTAAGTTCGGTTTTTTAACAAAGAAAATTTAAATTGAAAGGCATTTCGACTAATTTTAAAATCGGTTTTAAAATTGTTTCAAAATGTTTTCTCTGTAGCAAACCAAATTCGGTCATATTGTTTGGGCCGGGTTTGGGGTGTTACAAAATTGGTATCAGAGCCTAGTTCAAAGCTCGGCTGTGGGGGCCCAAGGCCCAAAAATGTTTTTGGTAGGCCTTTTTGAAATATTTGGTTTTGAATAATGCATGGCACCGAGTCTCCGGTACCGATCCGCCCAAGTAAGTACCTCTAACTTTTTGTATGAATTATTTACTGTAGAAGGGTAGGAAGCATGGGACGTAGATAGTGATAAGTATTTTAAACTTTAGGACTAGTTTACCCCAACGAAATTCATAAGACTTTAATGGCCTAACTAAAATCAACCCGTGACCAAGTCGCCGAGTTAGGGTGTGGAAATCTTGGTGCGCATGTCTAGGATTGGATCCGGAAGAGCTTGGTACTTAAGCAGTCCTCGTGACTCACCTCCTCTTCGCGGGATTCCTACCTGGTGCGTAGCTTCGGTTCACCCTAACCAAGAGGACTCGGTCATGGGCAAAACCCTAAATAAAACCCGAAAGGGACTAGCCATGTTTTAAGGAAAACTTCGATTTTAAAAATCACTAAATTATCTCTTTTTGATAATAGGACAAATTTATCTTCAAAAAAAAAAATTTTTTTTCAAATAATTCCGGTTTACCAAAATTTCCAAAATGCCCCTAGTGGCAAAATTACGAAAATACCCTTGGTTTCTAAAATTACCATATTACCCCAATTTTATCAAACTTTTATTTTACAAAAGTACTCAAAAATGTTGTATTTCAAAATAATACCTTCACTTTGGAAAGTTACAAAATTACCCTTGATTGACAAAAAATTACCAAAATACCCCTGGTTTTCAAAATTTTGTCATATCTTCAAATTGAGAATTTCTCAAAAATACCCTCAGTTTTAAAAATCACAAGATGTTTTGATTTATTAGAGTTTTAAAATTTTCTTGATTTATTACAAAAAAAAAAATACCCTGTAGGAAAAATGACGAAAATACCCCTGGGTTAAAAACAGACAGTAATGCCCGAAGAGTGCATAGCTATGGAAGGTATTAGGGAATGGATGTATTTTTCTGTGTAAATAGGATAGAAGACTTAAAACCTTGTTTGATCGAAAGAATCTCTATTAAACTCTTTTCATAAAATTTCTTCGCGGATAATCAAGTGAAACATGTACTAATCCATAAAAATTTCCTAATTAGATTAAAGAGCGATAGTTAGAATGAGCTTTAGAGGACGTGGTCGTCGTGGACACGGAAGGGGTAGGATGACCGTGTCAGAACCTGTCGGGTCGGGTCAGGGATCTGAGAACGAGATACCACCGCCACCACCACCCCCAACCTTTGGAGCTGAGGAACAGGATCAGACGGGTGATGACGCTGTGTCACAAGCAATGCTGCGGGTTCTGGAAAGGGTAGTTGGAATGGGTGGAGGTGGAGGAGCTCGGAAGTCGGTACCTGAGAGACTTCGAGCTAACGGAGCTGAATTTTTCCGAGGTGTGTCTGGTGTAGCGCCCAATACGGCTGAGTATTGGCTAGAATCGACCGAAAGAATCATGGATGAGATAGATTTGACAAATAAGGAGAAACTGAAAGGAGCGGTGTCGCTTCTCAAGGATGAGTCATATCGATGGTGGCTCATGGTTCGAGATGGTGCTACGGCAGATGATCTTACTTGGGAGTATTTCAAAATTTCTTAACAGAAGAAGTATGTTGGCTCTAGTTACATTGACGTACAGAGGAAAGCTTTTCTGGGGTTGGTACAAGGAAATAAGTCTGTGTCGGAGTATGAAGCGGAATTCTTGAGGCTGAGCCGCTATGCTCAGGGAATAGTGGCATCGGAGCATAATCGTTGTGTCCGCTTTGAAGATGGACTTAGAGACGAGTTAAGGTTGCTGATTGCTCCGCAGCAGGAGCGTGAGTTTCCTGTCTTGGTGGAGAAGGCCAAGGTAGCCGAAGGAGTCAAGGAGCCCGTGAGACTGAGTTATGATAGGAGCAAGCAGAAAAGAGGCTTTGGATCGTCTGGGTCAGGTGGTAATGTTCAGAAAAGGCTTAGGCAGAGTGGGCCAAATCAGGCAGGAAGGTCCACAGCTGCTAATCAGAGACCGGCCCAGTGTAATCGTTGTGGGAAGTTCCATTGGGGAGAATGTTGGACCGGAGGGAAAGGATGTTTCGAGTGTGGTTCGTTGGATCATCGTGTGAGAGACTGTCCATGTAAGCAAGCTAGGAATCAGTCTGAAGGTCAAGGTCGTGCTCAGTTCAGAAAGGAGGGACCAACACCGCAGAGAGGTCGTGGTAATAGTAGAGGTGGCTATAGCTCTAGTGGAGGTCGCGGAGCAGCTGGCAGAGGTATTGGCAACATGGAGGCTAGGCAGCCTGGTTTGGTGTATGCTGCGAGGCGTCGTGAGGAAGGAGATGCACCGAACGTCATAACCGGTACGTTTTTAATCTTTGGTGTTCCATATACTGCTTTGATAGATATGGGTTCGACGCATTCTTACGTTGCTAGTAGCATAGTTGAGACCATGAGTTTAGTTCCTGAGACTGCTTCTAGGAGGATGACCGTACTTAGTCCTTTAGGTTACTCTGTAGAAGTAGATAAGCTGTATAGAGATGTACCCCTAGAACTCCAAGGGGTAGTGTTCGTAGCTGATCTGATGGAACTACCGTTTGAGGAGTTCGATCTGATTCTTGGGATGGATTGGTTGGTCAAGTACCAAGCAAGTTTGGATTGCGCTGCTAAGCGCATGGTTTTGAAGACGGTTGAAGGAGAAGAAGTGGTCATGATAGGTAATAGGAGAGATTATCTATCCAACGTGGTATCTGCGTTGAAAGCTGTGAATATGGTCAGGAAGAGCTGTGAGGCGTTCGTAGTTCATGTGTGTGCTTTGGAAGCTAAGGAGTCTTCTGTGGGGAATGTTCAAACTGTAAAGGAATTTGCTGACGTATTTCCTGAAGAACTTCCGGGATTGCCTCCGGATCGTGAGGTCGAATTCGGTATAGATCTGTTACCCGGAACGGCGCCAGTGTCTATAGCTCCGTATAGGATGGCACCGAAGGAATTGATAGAATTGAAGGCTCAGATTCAAGAGTTGTTGGATCGAGGTTTCATTCGACCAAGTGTTTCACCTTGGGGAGCGCCGGTACTTTTTGTCAAGAAGAAGGATGGTGCGATGCGGATGTGTATAGACTACCGCCAGTTGAATAAGCTGACGATCAAAAACAAGTATCCTTTGCCGAGGATAGATGACTTGTTTGATCAGCTTAAAGGGGCTGCGGTTTTCTCTAAGATTGATTTAAGGTCTGGATATCATCAGCTGAAGGTGAAAGAGGCTGATATCCATAAGACGACATTTCGTACTCGGTATGGACACTACGAGTTTTTGGTGATGCCGTTTGGATTGACTAACGCACCGGCAGCTTTCATGGACATGATGAATAGGGTATTTCAGCAGTTTTTGGATCAGTTTGTTGTGGTCTTTATAGACGATATTTTGGTGTATTCGAAGTCAGAGGAGGAGCATGATGCGCATTTGCGAATGGTGTTGCAGATTTTGAGGGAAAAGCAGCTGTATGCGAAATTTAGTAAGTGCGAATTCTGGCTTAAGGAGGTGACTTTCTTGGGTCATGTTGTTTCAGCCGAGGGGATTAGAGTGGATCCTCGGAAGATTGAGGCAGTGTTGGATTGGAAGCCGCCTAAGTCTGTGGTTGAGATTCGGAGTTTTCTAGGTCTGGCGGGGTATTACCGAAGATTTGTGGAAGGATTTTCTTTGATTGCTGCACCGATGACCAAGTTGTTGAGGAAAGGAGTTCCATTTGTGTGGACCGAGGAGCAACAAGAAAGTTTCGACAAATTGAAGAGGATTCTGACTGAAGCTCCGGTTTTGATTCAACCTGAGGCAGGCAAGGAATTCACGGTTTATTGCGATGCATCACATATTGGTTTGGGATGTATGTTGATGCAAGAAGGGAAGGTAGTGGCCTATGCGTCCCGTCAGCTAAGACCGCATGAGCTTGATTATCCAACGCACGACTTGGAGTTAGCGGCAGTAGTCTTCGCTTTGAAAATATGGCGGCATTACTTGTATGGGGAAAAGTCGATAGTCTACACGGATCACAAAAGTCTGAGGTATCTCTTGACTCAGAAGGATTTGAATTTGAGACATCGTAGATGGATCGAACTGTTGAAGGACTACGACTGTTCGATCGAGTATCATCCTGGTAAGGCTAACGTGGTGGCAGACGCGTTGAGCCGTAAGGTTGTATCGGATTTAAGATCAATGTTTGCTCGACTTAGTCTATTCGATGATGGGAGCCTTTTGGCAGAATTGCAAGTCAAGCCGACTTGGTTAGATCAGATTAAGGAGAAGCAGTTAGAGGATGATGGTTTGAATGATCGGAGGTTGCAAGTCCAGAATGGTGGATTAGAGGATTTTAGTCTGTCCAGTGATGGAGTTTTGTGCTTTAAAGGGAGAGCTTGTATGCCAAAGGATGTGGAGTTGAGACAAAGGATTCTTCGGGATGCACATAGTAGCCCATATGCTATGCATCCCGGAGGTAGCAATATGTATCGAGATTTGAGAGAGCAGTTTTGGTGGCCAGGTCTGAAGCGGGAAGTAACTGAGTTCGTGGGTAAGTGTCTGACGTGTCAACAAGTTAAGGCTGAACATCAGTTGCCATCTAGTTTACTTCAGCCGGTGAAGATTCCTCAGTGGAAGTGGGAGAGGATCACTATGGACTTTGTCAGTGGATTACCTCTTACGCCTAGTAAGAAGGATTCAGTTTGGCTGATTGTGGATCGACTAACTAAGTCAGCGCATTTCATACCCGTAAGGGTAGATTATTCGCTTCAGAGGCTAGCAAAGTTATATGTAGCCGAGATAGTAAGATTGCAAGGTGTGCCAGTATCGATTATCTCGGATAGGGATCCGAGGTTTACATCAAGGTTTTGGAGAGCTTTGCATCAAGCCTTGGGAACGAGATTGGATTTCAGCACAGCTTTTCACCAGCAGTCCGACGGACAATCGGAGAGAGTGATTCAGATCTTAGAAGATATGCTCAGAGGTTGCGTTCTGGATTTCAGTGGCAGTTGGGAGGAGTATCTACCGTTGGCGGAATTCGCTTATAACAATAGTTATCAAGCGAGTATCCAAATGGCACCATATGAAGCACTGTATGGACGGAAATGTCGTACCCCTACGTGTTGGACGGAGTTTGGTGAACGTCAGGTTTTGGGTCCAGAATTGGTGACTGAAACCGAGGACAAAGTTAAGGTAATTCGGGCTCGTCTCAAGGAAGCATCGGATAGGCAGAAGTCTTACGCCGATCTCAAGCGCAAGGAAATGGAATACGAGGTAGGAGATAAAGTCTTTCTGAAGGTGTAGCCTTGGAAAAAGGTGTTGCGTTTTGGGCAAAAAGGGAAGTTAAGCCCAAGGTTCATCGACCCGTATACTGTGTTGAAGCGAGTAGGACCGGTAGCTTATCAGCTCGAACTGCCAGCAGAGTTGAGTCAGATTCATGATGTCTTCCATGTGTCGATGCTTAGACGGTATCGGTAGGATCCATCGCACGTTGTGCCAGTGGCAGAGATTGAGGTTAACTCCGACTTATCTTTTGAGGAGGAGCCAGTTCAGATCTTAGATCGTGATATCAAGGTTTTGCGTAGGAAAGCAGTACCCTTGGTGAAAGTGCTATGGCGAAACCATGGTACGGAGGAAGCGACGTGGGAACCCAAGGATGTGATACGGCAGCAATACCCCCATCTCTTCTGATCAGGTAATTTCGAGGTCGAAATTATTTTTAAGGGGGGTAGAACTGTAACATCCTGAAATTGGGGCTATTTGTGATTGAATTATTTTGCTTGTGTTTAAATTTCTGTGATATTATTTGTGGAATTATAAGACTTAATTAAGGGTCTTAAGTAAGCTCGGCTTAGTAGAATAATTTTTAGTATGGTTTATTTAATGAAGTAGGATTAAGTGAGCTTGACACTTAAGTTAATTAAGTGTTCATTTAAGGCATAAGAGGAATAAGTGGCAAGTTGGTTAAGGCTCTTGAAAGGTTGCTTGAGGTTAGTGGTTCGAGTAGCAAGTTTAGCATTTTGAGTTTTTTTTATTTATTTCATGATAGCATTAATGGCCTGTCAACCTATGTTTATGATAGGTGGACTAATAACTTTTGGTAAGTTGAATTTATTTTTAAGGAAAGCATGGAATAAGGGATAAGATTCCTAAGGTTATGGAAGGATATCTTGAAGTTATGGTAAATTGAGGGGACAAAAGGCTTGGCTTGTGGAAAATGTTTTGGAAACTAATTCATGGCCAATTGACCATGAACTTGGACGGCAATGTGGCTAAGGGGGGATTTGGCCGAATATGCTAGTAATTGGTAAGGTTTAGGAGTGTTTTGGTCATTCCTAGCATTTGGTGCAAAAGGTTGCAATTTTCTCTCAATCTCTTTTCTTTTCTTTTGGCCGAATTTTACCTTTTGATAAGCCTAAACTCTTTTGACCATTTGGTCATTTTTGCTCATCTTCTATTTTCTCCATTTCATTCTCTCAAAACCGAAACCTTCATCAACATCTTGTTCTCCTAATTTGTTTTGCTTAAACACCAAAAATCTCCTATACTCTCTTCTTTGCCGAAACTATATTCCCTTTTCCTATTATTTTCTTTTTGTTCTTTAGCCGAATATACCTCTTTGTTGTGCCGAAAATTTTCTTCTCCTATCTTGAATCACTTTGGCCGAATATTAAAGGTAGCATAGTTTTCCTCGGGACTTTTCTGTCAATCGATTTTGGTAAGGTGGTAAGGGTTTATTTCAAAGGATTATTCTTTTAAGTTTTCGTTTAAGCCGAAGGCTAATAACCCTAATGATGATGGTTGATTGTAGGGAAGTGAGGCCGATTCACATTTAGGAGTGTGTTGGCTAGTGTTCGAAGGCTTTTGGGTAAGGTTTCGGGTTCACAAGGAACCCTTCTCAATTATTTTGGTTTGGCCGAATAGGCCATGGCACTAATCTAGTGTTTGGCCGAATTTAGGGGCAAGGAAAACTTGTGTGGACGATTTGTCTATTCGGGATTTAGGACTCTCGTTAGTATCAGGTGTGTGCATACACATCTTATAACCTTTTTAATATGCTAAGTGTTATTTTATGCCTAATCGGTTTGTGTAGACATGGATGTAATACCATCATGGTATTAACAAGGATTCGGGTAAGTCTTTATTGCTATGAGATTACTATTTGATGCTTTTGGAAGCATGACACATTTGGTATGTGCAATATTTGATTTATGGCAATGATAAATCTATGAATGTTGTTAAATAAACCTATTGGCATGATTTCAGTAAAAGTATATAATTGTTGATATGGGTTGATGAGTGGAGGGGGCAGTGATATTCGTGTCGACGGACACCAGTGTTTTGGTAACACATTGTGACTACGGTCACCAGAGGTTTGGTACCTCCAGAGGTTTGGCACCTCATAGCGACTCGTCCCTGTGGTTGATACCACCGTGGGTTGGCCCCACTTTGAGATATGGGATCGTCTGCCAGTGATTTGGTATCACACGATGGGTTGGCCCCATCATTCGATTTGTGTCTTCCGACACCAGAGATTTGGTATCTCCAGTGATTTGGCATCACATCTGTGACTATATGTCACCAGTGGTTTGGCACCACCAGTGGTTTGGTACCACACGGGGTAGAAAAAGGCGTTTGGATGGTTAGGTTGGGTGCATTTTAAACTTATGCATGTTAATTGGTTATGATTTGTGTATGTTATTGCACTAAATCGGGGAAGGGTTACACATTGAGTCTTGGTGACTCACCTTCTCCTTTAATTTTTCAGGTGACTCGTAGATCGCGGGTGAGGAGCCAGATGGACTCGAGATGGCCATGCAGTGGAGACTTTTAATAAATGAATTTTGGATTTTATCTATTTTTCTTTTGGGTTTATGTTGCTTATTTGTAATAAGGCCTCCTAGGATGATTTTATTATTGCTGCATGTTTGAATGTTTAGTTTAAACTACTTGATGATGTTAAAACGGTTGCACATGTTTTCTCAAATTAAACGCAAAATGCTTTTAAAGTACCATCGAGTACATTTGAAATTTTTAAACAACTCGACTCAACAAATATTTTAAGTTCGGTTTTTTTAACAAAGAAAATTTAAATTGAAAGGCATTTCGACTAATTTTAAAATCGGTTTTAAAATGGTTTCAAAATGTTTTCTCTGTAGCAAACCAAATTCGGTCATATTGTTTGGGCCGGGTTTGGGGTGTTACAATAGTCCTAACTATTTAATTATCGAATCTATGGCATTCAATTATTTGGTACATCTTCAAGCATTTAATATTCACTTTATATATATATATGATAAATATAAATACCTCAATTACCTTAGTTAAAATTTAGCATATTTTTTCTTACCTTATACATGAATGCATTATAACACATATAAACTTATAGCACTTTGTTTACTATCTAGTCACATATGTGATATTAGAACACTATAGCATAACCAATTCTATCCTTGATGCTAATACAATATGCGCATAATTCCCGTAGACAAAACCATATCAATCCATGACTAACGAATTTATGCAATCATTTTCTTGACAAGTATATGGGACTGAGCCAAATCACTAGTTATGCTTAATAGGCAAGGTATAGGATTCCACACAACATAATAGGTATACCTATATCTGTATTTCACACAAATAAGCATCTCCCTATGACCACAACCATATTAAAGATTCTTAAATATACAAATCACTACAAAACAAACCAAAAGTATATGCTCAATGACTAACTCGAAATACAAAAGCACAACCATTCCATTTCCATATGTTTGATTTTCAATTCGACTCTCCCATAATCAACTCAAACAATTAAAAACATTTCCTTTCTCAAGCCGGATTACATAATAATAAAAAAAACAAGAACATGCAGCAATACCCTTTCCATCTTCGAGCATAACATACACACATATTATATTTGAAATTTGATAAACCATAAATTAATAACATTTAAGAACAAGCCAATTTCGCATGGCCTAAACACATTAACAAAACATCACTTGAACACTTAGCAAGCCTATACATGCCTTGATTTAAAACTAGTTTGAAAGTACGAAAAAGGGATTATAGTGTGGCTGACTTCTCCAACGATCCTCAGAGCCCATAGCTTGACCAAAATCTATAAACAAAACATTTAACATAAACGGAGTAAGCTTTCTAGCTTAGTAAGTCTCAAGCAAATTCGATACACGATTAAACATTCAAGTATAATCATATAAATATGAATACCAATTTGAATATGGTATTGAATATAATGATTTACCTTGTAAGCTTCACCAAAGCCGTATGCCATTAATCCATTTACCTAATAAATAACCACACATTTATGCATATAATTATACCTATACGAATACCTTTCTATTTTCATGCTTTCATATAACAAATTTTCCTCATGGTATAACTTATAGACAATTTCCATCTGCCATGTGTATATCACTTTCTTTCATCGTTTCATTTGCTTAACATTATAGCATATATGCATAACATTAAAGTATGAATAATACATACCTTATAGCTAAACCCACAAATTCACTTTCATAAATTTAAGCTTTCTTGATTTATTTCATAACTTTACTATTACATAATCGAAGTTTGGGAATGAAAACTCACCTGCATAGAACTAGCTAGGCATTAGCCCAAATCGCACACACCGGCACTAGGCTTGCTGGACTCTAGGTCCGACATTTTAAACACCGGCATTTAGCTTGCTAGGCAATAAGCCCGAAATATTCACCGGCACGAGGCCTACTAGGCATTAAGCCCGATATAGATCACCGGCACAAGGCCTGCTAGGCTTGAAGCCCGAATATCAACACAATTATCCATTTCATACACATTACTTAATACCACTACCACATGTATTACTTATTTTTCATAATTCCCCCACATTTCGATTTCAAGTAAACTTATTCACATTACAAATAAATAAACTAACTCAACATTATACAATTCACATTCGGCAACTATATATGTATATTCCCAACATTTCAATTTTCAATATTTATTAGAGTACGTAAGTAATTTCCGACATATAATTGCTTAAAGACTTACCTCGACTATCGACGGACAACGTAGACCGGCTATTCGATAACCTTCGCCTTTCCCCGATCCAAATCCATTTTTCTTTGTTCTTGGTCTAAACACATTAAAATTTAGCTCATTCAAGCACATTTCATCTCAATTTAGTCCCTATACACATAAATGGGCAAATTACCATTTTACCCCTGATGTTTCACATTTTTACAATTTAGTCCTATTTGCATAAAACACAAAATACACAAAATTTCACTATACCACCCAAGGGCCAAATATTCATAGGGACCATACAAGTCCATTATTTCATTTATTTTGCATTTTAGCCCCTCAAAAATTTATTCTTTGCAATTTAGCCCAAAATACTGAAATTCACTAAAATTTCCAACACAAAACATGCTAATCTTTAACATAACTTTAATATAAAATCATCTAACATCAAAAACCACAAGAACATGACAATGGCCGAACATCAAGCATGCTCAAATTTAAAAATTCTAGCATGGGTCAACTAATGTTCGAAGCAACGGTCTCAAAAACGTAAAAATCGACAAAAACCGAGCTAAAATTCATACCTAATTAAGCTTGAACAAGGCCGAATGTATTTAAGCTTTTCTTTCTTCCTCCCTTGTTAACTTTCAGCCAAAAAGATGAACTATGGCTTCTTATTTTATTATAATTAACATATATATCAATATTTATCTAATTACATTTTTGGCCATTATTGAAACATAACCAAATTTTATAATTTAAGGTTAGTTTTATCCATGACCGGCCACTAACTCTTAAAATGGGCTAATTGACCTTTTAACACATTTAACACATTATCAATTTAACACATTTCACTTTAGTATGCAACTTTTACATTTTATGCGATTAAGTCCTTTTTCTAAATTAAACACACAAACAATTAAATTTTCCTACGAAACTTTCACACACTTTAATTCACATATAATAAGCACAGGAAATATTATTTAAATATTTCTCAGACTCGGATTCCTGGTCCCGAAACCACCGTTCTGATTAGGGTCAAATTCAGACTGTTACATTGGCGCCGTTGCCGGGGAACTAAAATATTAAGAAAATTCTATTTTTATTACTTTGGCCATAACTTTTTATTTTTATTTCTATTTTTATTTTTATTTTGCTGAAAATTTCTTTCCTTCTTTTTCCAAGCAGGTACTTCTAGTTTATGACGAGAAGGAACCCGAGAGGACCTTTGGTATACGATAGTGATATTGAAGCGACCGCTCGTAGGAATCGTCGGGAAACCAGGCGAGCCCTAAATTACATAGAAAGGGAGGAAGAAGGTAGAGCCAATCCTACTGAAGGGATGGACGAAAACAACCCACCACCACGTGATGTGGGGGAAAATAATGCTCCGCGCACAATGTTTGATTATATGAAACCACATTTGATAGGAGCGGAATCAAGTATTGTTAGACCTGCTATATCTGCTAACAATTTTGAATTTAAGCCTAACATAATACAAATTATTCAACAGTTTGTTCAATTTGATGGTTTGCAGGACGAAGATCCAAACACGCATATAGCTAACTTTTTAGAGTTCTATGATACTTTCAAAATAAATGGCGTTTCTGATGATGCCATATGTCTTCGGTTATTTCCTTTTTCATTAAGAAATAAAGCTAAACAGTGGTTAAACTCGTTACAACGAGGGTCAATCACTACATGGGATCAGATGACCGAGAAGTTTTTAATGAAATATTTTCCACCGGCCAAAACAGCCAAATTACGGAATGATATCTCTTCCTTTGTGCAGATGGATTTAGAAACACTATATGATTCATAGGAGAGATTCAAGGATCTCTTGAGGAGGTGCCCACACTATGGCTTACCCTTGTGGCTACAAGTCCAAACCTTTTATAACGGTGCAAATCCCTCAACGAGACAACTGATAGATTCAACCACCGGGGGAACTCTAAACAACAAAACTCCTGAAGCAGCCTACGAGTTCATCGAGGAGATGTCACTAAATAATTACCAATGGCAGGCTTCAAGGACTAAACCGACAAAATCAGCAGGAGTTTTCAACGTCGATGCCATGACCATTCTATCAATGCAGATCGAGATGATGAACAAAAAGCTGGACAGCTTATGTTCTTCACAGGAACATCCAGTCATGTAGTGCGACACAGGTGGAAACGTGGCGAATCCTGAGTACCCACCTTACCAACCAGGAGCAGAGGACGAACAGATGAACTATATAGGTAATAATTTCTGATCCAATAATAATCCTTATAATAATACTTACAATCTAGGTTGGAGAAACCACCCAAATTTTTCGTGGGGAGGTCAAGGCAATCATGGAAATGAAAGGCAACAACCTCCTCAAAACTTCCAAAATCAGCCATACCCACAAGAGAAGAAACCAACTCTCGAGGAGATGATGACAAAATTCTTGGCAGGCACAGAGAAACGTATCCAAGAAACTGATAGAGCAATTAAAAGCAATGAGAGTCGAATCGATGAAATCGCTAAGTTGGTCAAGGAAGTGACTAACGCAGTAGAACAACTCGCAAAGCTGATGTCAGAACGACCGCAAGGACGTCTACCAAGTAATATCGAGATTAAGCCATCACAGCTCAGGATAGTAAGGGGTTAGAAGAACCCAATCTAACGCCAGAAAATAAGGTAGATGAAGGTAAAGTAGAGGTAACACAAGAAAAGCGAAAACCAGTAATTAAAGATTACCAACCTCGCATACCTTATCCCGAAGTAATAAAAAGAGACGTTTCAGAGGAACAGTTTGGTAAGTTTTTTAAACTTCTAAAGAAATTACATATTAACTTACCTCTTCTTGAAGCTCTTTTTCAGATGCCGGACTCGAGGAAATTTTTAAAACAGCTCTTGACCAACAAATGCAAAATAGATGAAGAGCACCACGTGGAACTAAACACAACATGTTCAGCGATGCTACAAAATAGACTACCTCAGAAACTAAAAGATCCAGGGAGTTTTACAATTCCATGTTTAATCGGTAGTCTAAATATTGATAATGCATTAGCTGATCTAGGGGCAAGCATAAATGTTATGCCTTATTCACTGTTTAAACAACTAGGTCTAGGGAAGCCCAAATAAACTAGGATGAGTATTCAGTTGGCTGATAAAACTACTAGAATTCCTAGGGGCATTATCGAAGATGTTCTTGTAAAAATCGATAAACTTGTTTTCCCAGTAGACTTTGTTGTCTTAGATATGGATGAGGATAATTCAATCCCCTTAATTTTAGGAAGGCCTTTTCTAGCAACTGCCAATACAAAAATTGATGTTGCCATAGGCGAACTCATACTTCGTGTAGGAGATGAATCGATCAATCTTCAAGCTCTCAACTCGGCCAGGAAAATAGTCGATGAAGGTAAGAAAGTCACTTCAATAGATAATCAAATTGTTCAAACTTCATCGCAGGAAACAACACAAGGGAAAAAACCTGAGCCGATTCATAGACCCAAAATCAACAAAGAAGAATCGTATGAGGAAAGAAGCCTTAGGGTCGACAAATTAGAAGAGTGGAAAACAAAACTTAAAGAAGAACTGGAACCACACGAAGTGAAACCAAAGGAGCCTCTAGACGAGCTGATAGGAACAACGAATCACTTCAAAGTAGGAGATCAGGTATTATTGAATAAGGAAGACCCTTGAATCACCAATTTAGACCTCAAGACAAACGAAGAAATCACTTTTGAGGTACTTAATGTCTTCCTATACGGCACAGTCGAGGTAAGCAATCCTAAATTCAACACTTTTGAGGTAAATATTACTCGACTTAAACTATATATCCATAACTGAAGTGATTGCATGAGAAAGGATTTTCACCTCCTCAAACCACCATGACCATACGAATGAGAGGTAAAGTCTAGCTTAAGACTATAAACGAGCGCTTCTCGGGAGGCAACCCGAGCACTAACCCCATTTTTACATTTTTTTATTTTTTATTTTTTTCTTTTCTTTTTCTTTTTAGCACCTAACCATAAACTAACAAAAGAGCAGATTTCTAGGCCACACGGCCCTACACACGGGCGTGCTCGTGGCCGTGTGGAAGCCAGGGGATGAACCATGGGCGTGCCAGTAGCCGTGCACGACATAGAAAAATTTCTTTCCCCAACACGGGCGGCGATAATAGTCCACGACCGTGCCGACGCCCCGTACGAGGTTACTGACTTGTCAAGCACAGGCTAAACACGGCCGTGCCTTCCAACCGTGCCAACATTCTGACTTATCGAACACGAGAGGAGCACGCCCGTATTAAATGACCATGTGAAGAAAGACACGGGAGTGCCACTACACCCATGGCCGTGCCCGAACACACTAAACGTGCCCAAAATTCAAAATCCCAAAACACGGGCTACATCTCTATTTAAACCTCATTCTCCCTTTTTCTAGTTGTCTTTCATTTTCCATTATTTATTTTTATTTTTATTTTTATTTTATTTTCATTTCATTATTTTTTTTACTTTATTTTATTTTCTTCTCCTTATTCTTTATAATATTTAGATCTAGCTTAGGATACAATAAAATCAGACCGGCTGCTTCAAGGATTCAATTTCAAACGGTTTGAGACGCTTCCCCATGTTCACCTCCAATCCTATCCGATTTCTTTTCATTGACTTCATCCAAAATTCAGGAAGTTTCACTTCTCTCCCCATCTTATGAGTTCTATGATTATTTTGCTTTTATCTATCTTTGTACATTAAGGGCAATGTACATCTTAAGTGTGGGGGGGTTAATTATAGTATTATTTGAAAATCCCTAAATTATGCCTTGTTCAAAAGTAAAGTCTCTCATATTATGATTAGAATGAAATTTCCTATAATTTATGATTTTTATTGACATGTTTTAGATTAAGTCATTGATAATTGTGCATTGATGATTAAATTTTAAGATACTATAGAATCAAGCATGATAAGTCTATTTTTCAATAATTAAAATTTTTGCTAGGTTGTTAACCTAAATTTGAATATTGCTTTGAAATTTGAAATTTATGAGATTGATGTCAAAACACCCATAATTTTTGTGAGATTTTGAGCCTTATAGAGCATATATTCTTTTTCATGCTCAATTTATTGATTATAAGTGTGTCAACTTTGAACTGTTATTCTAGAACTTGCCTCGATTATACATGTTGAGACCACACCTATGATTCGATATACTGAAATGACAAAGGCACCTAGGATTTAACCCACTCAATCTACTAAATAGCCTTCCTTAACAACTAACCCCTAGTGAACCCCGTTGATCCTAACAACCCTTTTTATTGACTTGCCAACTAATATTAACCCAAAACCCTTTGTATTTGTTATCACCATTCCTTTTGACTACCCTTATATCGAGATTTGATTTGATCAGTTACCTAAATATATTATTTCAGTAGTTGAATTTATCCTTTATTATTTGACTTGTTTCAAAAAAAAAACGACGAAGTATATTCACTATTAGTTTTGTGATTAGGTGAGCTTATATGTCAAATTCCAGTTATTGAAGAAGAAGCTCATATCAGAATATTATTAGTAGTACAAGTTTATTATTAGTTAGTGTTTCTAGTTAGGTAATTTGTCAAGTCAACCTCGATACTAACCTTCTAATTCAGCCTTTATCCACACCTTTAACGCAAGCCCCGTTACAACCCTAACAAATACCTTTTGATCTGTTTATCATCTCATTTTACAGTGGTGGAGATTTGATTTTCAGGCAAGCCTATGGGATTAACTTTTCAAGTTCGACATATGAGTGCTTCTTTTTATGAACCTTAAACACTTTGAGTGATTTGAGTGAATCTATACTGAGGATGTCAACTCTTGTCCATTTCGAATCAAAGGTAATATTTTAGATAAGGGGAAACACCTATGTTTTCAATTACAAATGAATGACTTATCATTGTGTGAATCTTTAGGACTCTTTGAATGGAATTATCGATGTATAAATTATCTATGAATTATGATGAGACATTGTTGATAGGAATTGTGAATTATGGAAAGTTTGTTTTAATTATATGTTGAGAATTTTGCTTGAGGACAAGCAAAAGCTTAAGTGTGGGGGTATTTAATAAACCATAATTATAACATATTTTAATCCCAAATTTAGCTTGTTTTTAGATGACTTATCCCCAATTTATGTAAAAAGGTGCTCTTAATCCTTTCTTTTCATGTTTTATACTCAAGAAAGCACCCAAGGATGAAAAGAACGAGAAACGGGCTTAAAACGGACCAAATTGGGCCAAGAGAGAAACCGACACGGCCGTGTCTCATTAAAAGTCCGAGCACGGCCTGGCCACGATCCACACGGGCGTGTGCCATGGCCGTGTCCCTGTCGCTGGAAAGAGCAATTTCATTCGGGAAAGGATACTTGGAGGCAAAGAAACACATTCCAAAGCCTATTCAAAAACCCTATTAGGAATTCTACTTAAATTAGGATACTTAGGGGCCAAGTAAGGCATCACAAAGTCTATATAAACACCTTAGGGGGCAACTTGAAAGGGGAGTTCGGCAGAAGCTGAAATAGGATCGAAAGCTAGGCCAAGGAGCCAAGTCGAGAAGGTCAGAGTTAGGGAATAACACGGGGATAGCCAGTCGATCCATCCCAAGAAGCCGATGTTATAGTCAAGACGGCGGAATTTTCCTTCAATTCCTTCAGGGGGTTTTAGGATTTTCTTATGTTTTGTTTTATCTTTTCTCTTGAGATGTTCTTTTTATTCATTATGAACTAAATCCCTCAGATACCTAAAGGGGATGAAACTTAGACAAATCTTGTTATTTGGTTTTTAAATTATATGATAAATTACTTAGTTTATTCTTAATTATGTTGCTTAATCCAAATCTAATGTGCTTAGGTGGAGGAGGAATAGAACCTGCTTAAGAGAAGATCTAACATAATTAAGCGGAGTTGATCGAATGCCTAGAGATAGGGTTACGAGATTTTACCGGATTAGGGTGAAACCTAATATGGGAGTCGATTTACTGCTATCCTAAGGGTTATTATAAGCGAACGAGAGTTCCACTAATTAACCTAGGGTTAGACGTTATTCGCCTCGAGAGAGGGTTTAATATAGGGTAGGGAGTCTTACGGATCAAGCTAAGTAAAGAAATCACATGGTTTAGGGTTAAATAATAAGTGAAGTCTAGGTGGATTCTTCCTGAGGGTATCGTCGTGATCAATTGAGTTTTCCTTCAAGTTATTTTCCAAATCGTTCTTTTCGTCTTTGTGTCCTTAGCTTAGTCTTCGACAATTTAGTTTAAAAGCAACTTCACTCCGTTTTTAAGGCTAAATAATAAAAAGAAAGTTAGTATTAATACTTTTAGTTCCTTTGGATTCGATAATCCGGTCTTGCCTAAGCTATACTACTGTTCGATAGGTACACTTGCCTTTAATCGTTGTCAGAGTTAGTTTCCAGGTTCGATCATTCTGTTATAAATTTTTAAAGCTCTGATTTCAGCGATCATACATCCATCTCAAACCAAACTTAAATCGGCATCGCACACACAGTGCCAACCACATAGCCGAAGCTTAATTACTCCGCACACACAGTGCTGTTTATCCCGATCATGTTTTCGAATACGCACACTTAGTGCCATTTAACTCAATCTACCATATAGCATTCACTTTGTAATAATATCATACCATTTATTTCATAGCATTAAACATGGCTAAATACATGTATTATGTCCGAACTTACCTTGGATGTCGAACTATCGATACGGTCGATTAATCGAGCACTTTATCTTTGCCTCGATCTCGATCCGGACCTCTTCTCTCTTGGTCTATACACATTTAAAATCAATCCATTCAATCACCATTTCATTCAATTTAGCCCACATACACACATTTAAGGCATTTTGCATAATAGCCCTCACATTTTCACATTTCGACACTTTAGTCCCTAATTCACAACATCATCAAATTCACCAAATTCCACCTAGCACAAGCTTAGCCGAATTTTACTAATATCCACACAAACCCACACGTTTCATTTATTTCACATTTTAACCCTTCAATTTACTATTTTCACAATTTAGCCCTAATTAACTAAATTCATCAAAATTTCAAGAACAACACATGTTCATCTAACTCAAATCTTTCATTTATCAACTAAACTCATTTCAAAACTCAACATATCAACAATAACATCCCACACAAACATCATCAATACTCAAAATTTATACATGGGTTTGATAGCTCTCGAAGCAACGATTTCAAAAACGTAGAAATTATCAAAAATGGATCGAAATCTAACCTTGAATTAAGCTTGAATGTGTCGAAAATTAAAAGCATAAAACCCTTTCTTCTTTCTTAAACTTTCGGTGACAGATGGATGAATAAAATCCACTATCATGCTTATTTCTTTCATTAACTAATAACATAATTATACATTTACTCATTTACCCTTTTAAAAATCAAATAAGACAAATATATATTATGGTTATCATGACATTCCACCATCCATTAACTTAAAAATGGATTAATAACAATATGAGGCTTCCACCTTAATAATCCAACAACATTTAAGTACTTATAAATCAGCACACAGCTTTTACTCTTTAAGCGATTTAGTCATTTCTCTTAATTCGACACATAAACGATTAAATTATCACACAGAATTTTCACACAGACTATATCATATAATATTCACACAGAAAATAATATTAAAATGTTTTTACGACCTCGGGTTTGTGGTCTCGAACCACAGTTCCGAATAGGGTCTAAACTGGGATGTTACAGAGGTCCAACTCATGCATTAAAATCAGCTCGAGACAAAATCGGATCATCAGGAAAATTTTTTGCGACTTTTAAAATTTTTCTCGCATATAAGGGTCACACGCCTGTGTGACTAGGGACACACAGCCGGATCATACGCCCATGGGGTAGACCGCTTGTCACACACGGCCTAGACACACGCCCGTGTCTACCTGAATGGACGAAAATTAGGCTATTTTCCAGGCCATATTTCTCACTCACTTGATCCTTTATCTTTACCAACATTTTAATACAGTCAAGAACCAATTTAAGATATTCAACCAAGCCTTATACTTATTACCATTTGTTAGTCATACACTTCATATAAATAACAAGAAACGTATATAGGCTCAATTCTTATTAAATTCCTTTTATACCTATACTTTTTCATCACATAGTCATATTCAATTACACTTAGTCATTACA
This sequence comes from Gossypium australe, assembly GCA_005393395.2. Classification (NCBI taxonomy): domain Eukaryota; kingdom Viridiplantae; phylum Streptophyta; class Magnoliopsida; order Malvales; family Malvaceae; genus Gossypium; species Gossypium australe. Next base: position 80,386,917 of record CM016614.1, read on the forward strand.
TGATCACATGTACTTTCACTTAGTCAACTTCCCATTGAACTCATCGGAATAATAATAGATACACGATGGCCTCCACATAGTACCACCCTTGTAGCCGAAGCTAACTGGTGCACATAGTAGCCTGCACTTAGTACTACACATGTGACCAAAACCATCACTTACACATAGTGGCCTGCACTTAATAGTACACATACGAGCTATCCGTCTGGTACACATGCGACCTATTGAAAATTTTTGGTTTAGCCAATAAGTACAGTTTATTCTTTAAAGTCGCCCTTGTTCTGCTGTCTGACAGTTCCGACCCTTCTTCACTAAAAAATAATTATCTCCTTGTAAGAGATTAGGATGATGTTCTCGTTTGCTTTTGATGAAAATAGACTTATTCAAGATTTTAAACATATAAATTTAAGCTCATAATTATTTTCCTCCAATTTTTGATGATTTCCCGAAGTTAGAACAGGGGAACCCGAAATCATTCTGACCTTGTCTCACAAAATTTATTATATCTCATGATTCACAATTCCATTGCTTACACCGTTTCTTTTATAATAAACTAGACTCAATAAGATTTAATTTTATATTTTATTAATCCTCTAATTCAATTTCTATAATTTTTGGTGATTTTTCAAAGTTAGACTACTGCTACTGTCCAAAACTGTTTTAGTGCAAAATATTGATTTACATTTTTCCCCAAATTTCACAGTTCATACAATTCAGTCCTTGCTCAATTAACCTCTCAATTGAGTTAATTTTTCTCAATTAATACTTTATTCTATCATTTTAAACTACTTCATAACCCTTGGAAATGAAAACTTTAGCACTAGACCTTAATTCCATACCCTTTCACTATTAGGTCCTAAAGTCAATTTCCATCAAGTTTACTTGATAAAATCATCATATATCAAAATTAAAGCTTCAATTCTATGTTTATTCATCATATGCTCATCCATAGCAACTTTACAAATTATCCATGGAATCAAAAACTAATGTCATAGTAAGTTGGACCCAATTGTAAAAGCCCAAAAACTTAGAAATTTGAAGGAGAAAGCAAGAATTAAACTTACATGAAGCTAGAGAATGAAAACCAGCTTGAACACTCTTCCATGGCTATTTTTCAGCTAATGAATATGAAGAAAAATGATGAGAATTCAAGATATTCCAATTTGGTCCCATTTTTATTTAACTAATTTTGGCAATTTTCCTGTTTTGCCCTTATTTCACCCATTTCCTGATTTTTCTCAGCTATTACCGCCCAAAATATTTCCTTTGGGCTTATTTCCACTTTAGGTCCTTCCTCATTTAACAATTGAGCTATTTAATCCTTCTAGCATCTTTTACACCTTTTTCAATTTAGTCCTTTTTATTTAATTAACCACCCGAACGTCAAAATTTTCTAACGAAATTTTAATACTACCTTATTGACACTCCGTAAATATTCATAAAAATATTTATGTCTCAGTTTATAACACTGAGATCTCGATACCTCTTTTTCTCTATTTCTTGGCCGAATAAATCTTTATAAAACACAATTTACTACTTCAAAAATCTTTTAAAAGCTACATTTGGCTCGTAAATATTAAATAATATAATCTACAAATTTATTTGTCAGATTTGGTGGTCTCAATTCACTATTTCCGAGATCACTGAAATTTGGGCTATTACAACGCTCCCCCTTTAAGAATTTTCGTCCTCGAAAATTCCTTCAGTGGAGAGGTTCAGATATATTTCACTGACTAATAGTATCACCAGTTTTCAAGGCTGAAACATTAACGGCCACTTCTAAATCATATATCAGGTAATTCTTTTTCATACAATTTTTAATTGTTTAAAAATATAGACCATTACTTTGTCTTACTTCATTAAAACACAGTTTACCCACTCAGTGATATATCACTATAAATCACAACTTTCTTACCCGATTTAGGCTGAACCAGAACTGATGCGTCGGTCAACAGAACTTTCATCTTTGATCAATGAATATCTTTCACGAATAAATCATATTTGCAATTCGAAACTTCGACCCAATAGAAGTAGAAAGCAATATCATATGAATGTTTCCATCAAGTGTCCTCTCACGCATAATCAATTAGAATACAAGAGAAGGATAGAACAGTACCACTCATAGTTTATCAAGACTTTCAATAATTCCTTCCAATATCATAATCAAACAACCATTCCATGTAAATAAGAATCACATTTGAAAAGGAACATTCACATATATTTTTGAAAATAGCAGATCATGTAAAATACCCAAAAGAAATTGCTACATTATATCCAATTATAACAACTGCTTTTAGATATTTTTATGACTTCATTACTACTCCACTGACTACTAAAGCAATCAATAATATCAAATTATCCAGTTCACTAAAGGAACTAATTCAGAAGAAATTTTTTTTCCAGAAATTTCGTTTTGTGAATATCATACTTGAATAAATTGATTCCTCATGAATAAGTTCTTTCTTAACAATAATATTGTATATTCTGAATAATCTTCAAAATAAATGATCTGATATCTCAATTATAATCATTTTTACTAACTAACCCATTCTTAGTTCTATCTGCATTATTAATCATTTAGCCACTGAACTCTTAAATTTCACACTTGTAAACTTAATCAATATAAATCTGGTAAATTTATCTGTATAACACTATACTTATGAGGGGGCAGAGGTCATAAAGCCTCAAAATTTGGCTTTCATATATGCACACATAACATAACTTTTATCATCAATATATTCATTACAACCATTTATTTCGTACTTTTATAAATATGTACTCATCATAGGCAATTCCCCTTTTTCTATTAAATACTCAAATATCACTTTCATCACTATTAGAATTAGCTCGGTTGGAAGCATCTCTATCTATTAGTAAAATAATTCTCATCAAGGTCGAGAGATATCACACTATCACAGGTTTTATAATGACATGTATTTCTAGACTCCACATATGATACGTTCGGTCTGAGATCCGAATAAACCGTAGCTCTGATACCACTAAATGTAACACCCCAACCCGTATTCGTCGCCAGAACAGGGTTACGAGGCATTACCAAGGAGTACAGAACACTTACAGATAATTTGAAATCATTATCATTCAAATACTGAGACTAATTATAAACGTTCCTTTAACGGACCTTCGAGGTCCAACTTATTCATTAAAATAGGGTCGAGACTAAACCAGATCCTCAGGAAAATTTTTCTCGACTTTTAAAAATTTTCTCGCATATAAGGGTCACACACCTGTGTGACTAGGGACACACAGCCGGACCATACGCCCACGGGGTAGACCACTTTTCACACACGGCCTAGACACACGCCCATATCTACCCGTGTGGACGAAAATTTGGCTATTTTCCAAGCCATATTTTTCACTCACTTGATCCTTTATCTTTACCAACATTTTACTACAGTCAAGAACCAATTTAAAATATTCAACCAAGCCTTATAATTATTACCATTTGTTAGTCGTACACTTCATATAAATAACAAGAAACGTATATAGGCTCAATTCTTATTAAATTCCTCTTATACCTATACTTTTTCATCACATAGTCATATTCAATTACACTTAGTCGTTACATGATCACATGTATTTTCACTCAGTCAATTTCCCGTTGAACTTATCGGAATAATAATAGATACACGGTGGCCTGCACATAGTACCACCCTTGTAGCCAAAGCTATCTAGTGCACATAGTAGCCTGCACTTAGTACTGCACATGTGGCCAAAGCCATCACTTACACATAGTGGCCTGCACTTAGTACCACACATATGATCGAAGCTATCGGGTACGCATAGTAGCCTGCACTTAGTACTACACATGCGACCTATCTGTCTAGTACACGTAGTAGCCTGCATTTAGTACTACACACGTGATGTAATAGCCCGATTTTGACCCTAATCAGAATAGTGGTTTCAGGGCCACAAATCTGAGTCCGAAAAATATTTTAAAATTATTTACAGTGTTTATTATGTGTGAATTTGCTTGTGTTAAATTTTCGTGTTTTAATTTCGTTGTTTGTGTGCTTAATTTTAATAAAAGGGCTTGTAACACCCCAAACTCGGCCCAAACATTACAACCGGATTTGACATGTCACTGAGGAAATCTAGTAAAACATGTCGTGATTTCAGGAAATATTTTTCATGTATTTAGTCTTCCGTTTGGGAAAACATAAAAACTTGATAGGTTTAAATAAGATATAATTTTAATTTGTTGATTTATGAATTAAATCTAAAAACCTTAATTCATGCCTTAGTTTAATTAAAGTTTAAGTGTCTAAAAATAATAAAAGCCCAAATTAAAATCCAAAACAAAGTATAATAGTCTAGTGGCTCAAGGCCTTATTACAACCATATTTAAAACCCACTTAAATGAAAATATAAAATAATAAACTAAAGTCTTTTCGCCAAATCCAAATGCTCTTTTGCATGGCCACCTTGCTCTCATCTCCAGCCCGGTCCGGTGCTCTAAGTGCCACCTGAAATTGTTAAAATAAAAGGGTGAGTCGCGAGACTCAGTGTGCAACCTTCAAGCACCGTTAGATTGGGCCTTGGCCCACAGATCAGAACATAAAACATAGTACAGAAAATAACATACATAAAACCCAACCCATTCCTAGGTTTCCATTCGCTACACACCACCCTTACCTGCCAATCACACCATTGGGGATTTCTACAATCAACCCACACTGCTACACACCATCGATGGCAGTCATGCTGCAGTTAGCTGCTCATCGTCAAAGTTGTGACAGAGTCACTAGGCTGAAATGGCTAGAGCCACCAGAAACAGAATATATGACAGAGTCACCAGGCTGAAATGGCATAAGCCACCAGAATAGATCACTTCCCCTTTCATCAATCACCCAACCCCAAGCATACATAGAAATTGACATATGAAACATATCGTTTTTAACAGAACATTCACTGAGGAATGGCAGAAAATACTAACCTGATATTTAGCCTTTACCCTTCTCGGATTTTCAAACACTATGTCGGGATTTTAGCATTTAACAGAATATAGCAGACTTATACATATATATATATATATATATTAGCAACCAATCTAATAGTGTGAAAGGTTACACACCTGATTAATGTCGTTACCCTTGCTAAACCGATCTACAACTTTGCTCGAAAAGCCGGAAAGATGTGAAAATAGGCCCTCTCCTATAATCGGCCATGGTTAGTGTTCTACCCGATTTTACACACTAAAATCAATAGATTTCCTTACCTTGAAATCCCAAAAGTACCTCGATTCAAGTATTACTGAACTTATGACTCAGAGATCTACGTGATTGACTCCTCTTCAGATCTCAGAATGCCAAAAATAAGAGAGAAATAAGAGATTAGTTTCTAAATAGCCATTCGGCTAGGGACTTTGAAAAGCCAAAAAAAAACATTGAAATCTCGAAATCAACACTTACCTATTGTTTCCTTCAGATTTCGGCACAAGTAGGCTCCACTAAAGAAGATTTGGCAACTTCAGGAGGTGAGATCCTAGGGATTTCGGCTTTTGGAAGAACAAAGGATTTGAAGATATGGCTAAGAAAGATTTGGCCAATGAATATTAAGGAGGAGAATAGAATAATAGGGATGTAGTTTCAGCTTTTAGAGATTAGAAGAAGAATAATAATAGAGGTTAGCAGATTCAACCAACCAAGAAATTTCAGACAGGAAGAAAGGGTGAAGAAGATGATGGTTTTTCGGCTTTTGAGAGGAAGAAGATGAGAAAAGAAATTAAAAGAGAGGGTTCAAAATTTCGGCACACCTTATTGCCTATACTGAGCCGATTCTTTCCCCTTTACAGAGTCAAATTTTCGGCCAACTCTAGCCCCTTGGATGAGCTCTCATCTTTTCCCTTATCTTGATCTATTATCTCCTCAAAAATAGCCCTAATTCCTCTCTTCATTATCTGCCTATTATCCTTATAATTAAACATAAAATAAATCCCTAAATAATAGCCTTTTGCCGTCCCCCCTTGCTCATTTAAGTGTCGAATTTTAGCCCTAAAACTTGGGTTTCAAGCAACCATAATTTGGGCCTTCCTCATGCACAAGTGACGCCAACTCCTCTTCCTCCTAGTGGCACCATTTCCTCTGGGCCACAACCCAATATGCCCATTAAACTACTAGAACTTCAATTTAAACCCCTAGAGTGTCTGAACAAAATATTTAAAACAAGGCCTTAGCCCAACTTGAGCCCCATTTGTACCTCAAACTCTCAAATTAATATTTTAAGCAATTATCACATAAAATGCACAGGCTCAATAATTTGGGATGTTACAGTTCTACCACCCTTAAAATAAATTTCGGCCTCGAAATTTACCTGATCAAAAGAGATGGGGATACTATTGTCGCATAACATCCTCTGGCTCCCACGTCGCCTCTTCTGCGCCGTGATTTCACCACAAGACTTTGATGAAAGGAACGGACTTCCTTCTCAATACTTTTACATCTCGATCCAAGATTTGCACTGGTTCCTCCTTAAAGGATAGATCTGGCTTTACTTCAATCTCTTCCACCGGCACCACATGCGATGGATCAAAACGATATCATCTTAACATCGAGACATGAAACACGTCATGTATCTGCTCTAACTCTGAAGGCAACTCCAAACAATAAGCCACTGGGCCCACACGTTCTAGCACCCGATAAGGCCCAATAAACCGAGGACTTAGCTTACCCTTTCGTCCAAACCTCATCACCTTCTTTCATGGAGATACCTTTAGAAAGACTTGGTCTCCTACTGCAAATTCCAACCCCTTTCGCTTTAGATCCACATAAGACTTCTGCCGATCAGACGCTTCCTTCAACCGAGCCCATATTAACTTAACTTTCTCCTTCGTTTTCGAGACTAGCTCTGGACCCAACACCTAACGTTCACCCAACTCCGTCTAACAAGTAGGAGTACGACATCTCCGTCCGTATAATGCTTCGTAAGGCGCCATCTGAATACTGGATTGATGGCTGTTATTGTATGCGAATTCTGCCAAAGGCGAATATTCCTCCCAACTACCCCTAAAGTCGATGATACAACCCCTTAGCATATCCTCCAAGGTCTGAATTACCCTCTCAGACTGACCATCAGTCTGTGGGTGAAAAGCGGTACTAAAGTCTAACCTTGTTCCCATTGCTTGATGAAGAGCCTTCCAAAATCATGACATAAATCTAGGGTCCCTGTCCGATATGATCGACACCGGTACACCATGTAGTCTTACAACCTCAGCCATGTACAACTTAGCCAACTTTTGTAGAGAAAAGTCCACTCAAACCGGTATGAAGTGAGCAGACTTCGTCAACCGATCCATGATTGCCCAAATCGAATCCTTCTTAGTGGGCGTAAGAGGTAACCCACTAACAAAATCCATCATGATTCTTTCCCATTTCCATTGGGGAATCTTCACCGGCTGCAGCAACCCTAAAGGAACTTGGTGTTCAGCTTTGACTTGCTGACACGTCAAACGTTTCCCCATATATTCCGTAACTTCTCGCTTCAAACCTGGCCACCAGAACTGCTCTCGCAAATCCCTATACATCTTAACTCCTCCAGGATGCATAGCATAAGAGCTACTATGCTATTCCCGAAGAATCATCTACCTTAACTCCACATCTTTTGGCATACAAATCTTCCCACAGAAACACAAAACTCCATCATCATTCCAACTATAGTCCTCTCCTTCACCATTCTGCACTTGTCGGATTCGAGTACTCAAAACATCATCCAAAAGTTGCTTCTCCTTGATCTGTCTTGTCCACATAGGTCTTACTTGAAGTTCGGCTACCAAACTGCCATCTTCATACAGGCTAAGATGAGCGAACATCACCCTCAAATCCGCTATCGCCTTCCTACTCAACGCATCTGCCACCACGTTAGCCTTACCCGGGTGGTACTCGATCGAACAGTTATAGTCCTTCAAGAGTTCAACCCACCTACGTTGCCTCATATTCAACTCCTTCTGGGTAAGGATATACTTCAGACTCTTGTGGTCCGTGTAAATAACCGACTTCTCCCCATACAAGTAATGGCTCCAAATCTTTAGAGCAAACACTACCGCCGCCAATTCTAAATCGTGCGTAGGGTAGTTCAATTCATATGGTCGTAACTATCGAGACGCATATGCAACAACTTTTCTATCTTGTATTAACACACACCCTAAACCTGTGTGTGACGCATCACAATAGACGGTAAATTCTTTTCTCGCCTCTGGCTGAATCAATACTGGCACTTCCGTCAAGATTCTCTTCAGCTTCTCAAAGCTCTCGTGCTGTTTTTCAGTCCATACACACAATACTCCCTTCCTTAACAACTTAGTTAAAGGTGCCGCTATTGAAGAGAACCCCTCAACAAATCTCCTGTAATGCCCTGCAAATCCCAAGAAACTTTGAATTTTTGCCACAGACTTCGGCGGTTTGCAATCTAATACAGCTTCTATCTTTCGAAGGTCTACTCTAATTCCCTCCGCGGAAACTACATGTCCTAAGAAAGTCACTTCCTTCCGCCAGAACTCACACTTACTGAACTTAGCGTACAACTGCTTCTCCTTTAGAATTTGCAACACCACACGAAGATGTGCATCATGCTCCTCCTCGAACTTAGAGTAAACCAGAATATCATCGATGAACACCACCATGAACCGATCAAGATATGGTTGGAACACCCGGTTCATCATATCCATAAATGCTGCTGGCGCATTCGTCAAACCAAACGGCATTACCAAAAACTCATAATGACCGTAGCGTGTTTGAAACGCCGTCTTATGAATGTCCCCTTCCTTCACCTTTAACTGATGATAACCTGACCTTAGATCAATCTTCGAAAAGACCGAAGCTCCTTTAAGCTGATAGAACAGGTCATCGATTCTTGGTAATGGGTACTTGTTCTTAATCGTCAACTTATTCAGTTGACGATAGTCCACGCACATACGCATGGATCCGTCCTTCTTTTTCATGAACAGGACCAACGCTCCCCATGGAGACACACTCGGTCGGATAAATCCTCGATCCAAAAGCTCCTGGATCTAAGCTTTGAGTTCCACCAACTCCTTCGGTGCCATTCGATAAGGAGCAATGGATACCGGAGCCGTACCCAGAAGTAGTTCTATTCCAAACACCACTTCGCGATCCGGGGGTAATCCTGGCAACTCCTCCGGAAAGACATCTGCGAAATCCTTGACTGTTCGAACCTCATCGACAGTCACCCCTTAGCATCCAAAGCACTAATACAAGCTATGAATGCGTTGCATCCTTTCCGAATCATCTTAACAGTCTTCAACGCCGATACTACGTTAGACAAATAGTTCCTTCTTTTCCCTAACACAACCACCTCCCCGCCTTCTGGGGTACTCATCACCACACGCTTGGTCTTACAGTCTAACTTAGCACGATGCTTAGTTAACCAATCCATTCCTAGAATAAGATCAAACTCTCCAAATGGCAATTCCATTAAGTCTGCCGGAAACACTACCCCTTGAGTCTCTAAAGGTACATCCTTAAATAGCTTGTCTACTACCCTAGATTGCCCTAGGGGACCAATCACGGTCATCTTCCTAGTAGTTGTTTCAGAGACTATACTTAGGGTCTCAGATACCGAACATGCAACATAGGAGTGGGTTGACCCAATATCAATCAAGGCAAGAAAAGGGTTGTCAGCAATAAGAAACTTACAGGTTGTGACATCCAGTGCGCCACCATCCTCCTGTCGGTGAACTGCATAAACTAGACCCGGCTGCCTTGCATCTACATTACCTGCACCTCTACCAGGTGCTCCACGACCCCGACCAGCCCCATTTCCTCCTCTATTTGGGCCGCGACCCCTCGGCACTGGCTGACCACCTCTCCCAGCCTGATCAGAACCCCGTCCAGCTGGCTGCACTTGATCTTTCTGTGGACAATCCTTAATCATATGTTCCGTGGATCCACACTTGAAACATCCACCGGTTCTTCTTCTACACTCCCTAGAATGTGCTTTCCCGCACCAATTACATAATTGATTCGGATTCCCCGCAGCAGGTGTCGGAGCACGAGCTAGCCCATCAAACCTAGGCCTTTTCTGCGAATTCCCAAATGCTCCTGCCAGCCCAAAATTTCTCTTATTCCTTCCTCGCTCCTTATCTCTTTCCTGTCTCTCAGTCCATTTTACCTCCTCAGCTATCTTAACCTTCTCCACCAAAACCGAAAAATCTTTCTCTCTCTGCGGTGCTATCAAAACCCTTAACCCATTCCGTAATCCATCCTCAAACCGAACACAACGTTCATATTCGGTTGCCACCATTCCTCGAGCGTAGCGGCTCAAGCGTAAAAACTCCGCCTCATATTCAGCCACAGATTTATTTCCCTGCACCAGATTCAAAAATGCCTTCCTCTGCGCATCCACATAGCTGACCCCAACATACTTTCCCTGGAATGACTCCTTAAAGAAGTCCCAGTCAATCCGATCTGCGGCAGTACCCTCATTCATCGTGAGCCACCACTGATAAGCCTCGTCTCGAAGAAGAGACACGACCCCTTTTAACTTCTCCTCCACAGTGAAATCTAAGTCATCCATTATGCGCTCAGTCGCTTCCATCCAATACTCAACTATGTTAGGGGCTACGCCAGAAACTCCGCTAAACACTTCTGCCCCATTGGCCCTAAGCCACTCCGGCACAGATTTCCAGGCTCCTGTGCCCATGCCTACTCCAGCAATCCTCTCTAAAACCCTCAACATTGCCTGAGATACAGCATCATCTCCGGTCGCCTGATCTCGTAATTCTCCCTCCACAGCTGAGGGAACCGGCATCTCGTTTCCTGATCCGTGGCCAGACCCTACTGGCTCAGACAAGGTCATTCTACCCCTACCGTGTCTACGCGGTGGACGTCCTCGACCCCTTGTACTCATTCTTCTGATTGGCGTTTATCTGATTAAGAATTTTATGAATCATTAATTTTCTTCCACTAATTAGCCACGAACAGTCTTATGAATAATAGTTTTAAGAGTAGTTCTTTCGAATTCACATTCACAATACAGTTTCAAGTCCGTATCCTCTAATTCTAGGAAACACATACATTCAATCACCAACATACGAATAGCAACCAAGCATTTACATTTATCACGTAAGGGTGTTTTTGTTGTTTCACTACCCAGGGGTAATTTTGTAATTTTTCCTATAGGGGTATTTTCGTAATTCTGCAATCCCGGGGGTATTTCGATAATTTTGAAGTCCATGGGTATTTTGGTAATTTTACAAATCAGGGTCATTTTGGTCATTTTACAAAACAAGGGTAATTTGGTAATTTTACAAATCAGGGTTATTCCGTTGTTGTTGGTGTGTTTTTTTTTTAAACAGGGGTACTTTTGGTAAATCTAGTTTCATAGTCCGGGTTACTCTTGTAAACATAAGGTTTTTCGGGTAAAGTTTTCAAAACATAGTTGATTGGAATTTTTTTTTATAAGTCGAATGTATTTTGAAAATTTTACAAAACTTGGGGATTTTTTTGTCAAAATACAACCGGCCCAAACATTACAACCGGATCTGGCATGTCACTGAGGAAATCTAGTAAAACATGTCGCGATTTCGGGAAATATTTTTCTTGTATTTAGCCTTCCGTTTGGGAAAACCTAAAAACTTGATAGGTTTAAATAAGATATAAATTTAATTTGTTGATTTATGAATTAAATCTAAAAACCTTAATTCATGCCTTAGTTTAATTAAAGTTTAAGTGTCTAAAAATAATAAAATCCCAAATTAAAATCCAAAACAAAGTATAATAGTCTAGTGGCTGAAGGCCTTATTACAACCATATTTAAAACCCACGTAAATGAAAATATAAAATAATAAACTAAAGTCTTTTCGCCAAATCCAAATGCTCTTTTGCATGGCCACCTTGCTCTCATCTCCAGCCCGATCTGGTGCGCTAAGTGCCACCTGAAATTGTTAAAATAAAAGGGTGAGTCGCGAGACTCAGTGTGCAACCTTCAAGCACCGTTAGATTGGGACTTAGCCCACAGATCAGAACATAAAACATAGTAAGAAAATAACATACATAAAACCCAACCCATTCCTAGGTTTCCATCTGCTACACACCACCCTTACCTGCCAATCACACCATTGGGGATTTCTACAATCAACCCACACCGCTACACACCATCAATGGCAGTCATGCTGCAATTAGCTACTCATCGTCAAAGTTGTGACAGAGGCACCAGGCTGAAATGGCTAGAGCCACCAGAAACAGAGTATGTGACAGAGTCACTAGGCTAAAATGGCATAAGCCACCAGAACAGATCACTTCCCCTTTCATCAATCACCCAACCCCAAGCATACATAGAAATTGACATATGAAACATATCGTTTTTAACAGAACATTCACTGAGGAATGGCAGAAAATACTAACGTGATATTTAGCCTTTACCCTTCTCGGATTTTCAAACATTATGTCGGGATTTCAGCATTTAACAGAATATAGCAGACTTATACATATATATATATATATATATATATTAGCAACCAATCTAATAGTGTGAAAGGTTACACACCTGATTAATGTCGATACCCTTGCTAAACCGATCTACAACTTTGCTCGAAAAGCCGAAAAGATGTGAAAATAGGCCCTCTCCTATAATCGGCCATGGTTAGTGTTCTACCTGATTTTACACACTAAAATCAATAGATTTCCTTACCTTGAAATCCCAAAAGTACCTCGATTCGAGTATTACTGAACTTATGACTCAGAGATCTACGTGATTGACTCTTCTTCAGATCTCAGAATGCCAAAAATAAGAGAGAAATAAGAGATTAGTTTCTAAATAGCCATTCGGCTAGGGACTTTGAAAAGCCGAAAAAAAACATTGAAATCCTGAAATCAACACTTACCTATTGTTTCCTTCAGATTTCGGCACAAGTAGGCTCCACTAAAGAAGATTTGGCAACTTCAGGAGGTGAGATCCTAGGGATTTCGGCTTTTGGAAGAACAAATGATTTGAAGATATGGCTAAGAAAGATTTGGCCAATGAATATTAAGGAGGAGAATAGAATAATAGGGATGTAGTTTCAGCTTTTAGAGATTAGAAGAAGAATAATAATAGAGGTTAGCAGATTCAACCAACTAAGAAATTTCAGACAGGAAGAAAGGGTGAAGAAGATGATGGTTTTTCGGCTTTTGAGAGGAAGAAGATGAGAAAAGAAATTAAAAGAGAGGCTTCAAAATTTCGGCACACCTTATTGCCTATACTGAGCCGATTCTTCCCCTTTACAGAGTCAAATTTTCGGCCAACTCTAGCCCCTTGGATGAGCTCTCATCTTTTCCCTTATCTTGATCTATTATCTCATCAAAAATAGCCCTAATTCCTCTCCTCATTATCTACCTATTATCCTTATAATTAAACATAAAATAAATCCCTAAATAATAGCCTTGTGCCGTCCCCCTTGCTCATATAAGTGCCAAATTTTAGCCCTAAAACTTGGGCTTCAAGCAACCATAATTTGGGCCTTCCTCATGCACAAGTGACGCCAACTCTTCTTCCTCCTAGTGGCACCATTTCCTCTGGGCCATAAGCCCAATATGCCCATTAAACTACTAGAACTTCAATTTAAACCCCTAGAGTGTCTGAACAAAATATTTAAAACAAGGCCTTAGCCCAACTTGAGCCCCATTTGTACCTCAAACTCTCAAATTAATATTTTAAGCAATTATCACATAAAATGCACTGGCCCAATAATTCGGGATGTTACAGGGCTTAATCGCGTATATTGAAAATTTGATGGTTAAATATGAAAGTGCCTAATTGTTGTTGTCTTTATAATATGGAGGTTTTATGTTGTAATTTAGCCAATAATAAAAGGTAGTGGAAGGCACAATGATTAATATATGGTTTTTCTATATTAAAAATAAAAGTTAAAAGAATAATAATATAATATAATGTTGTAATAAAAACATAAAATAAAATCACATGCATGTTCATCATTTTTGACCGAAACTCAAAGAAAAAAAAAAGGAAACATTGAAAGCTTTAAGTTTCGGCACACTTGGGAGCTTGATTAAGGTATGTTTCGGTTTTGGTTTTTGATAATTTTTACGTTTTTGAGATTGTTGCTATGAAATGTACAAAACCCATGCTTCAATTTTTGATTTTGATGAAAATTTTGAGTTAAGCCATAGATGAATTCATGTTATTTTTGTTGTTAGATGATAAAATATGGAAGATATGTTTTGAATTATCATGTTTTGTCTTGGGATTTTTGATAATTTTGAGTAATTTGGACTAAATTGTGAAAATAATTTTTTGAGGGACTAAAATGTGAAAAAAATGAAATATATGGACTTGTATGGAGATAGTGAATATTCAGCCTAAGCATAGTATATGCAAATTTTGTGTATTTTTGTTTTATGCAATATGGACTAAATTGCAAAAAGTGTAAAATATTAGGGGCAAAATGGTAATTTGCCCATTTATGTGTTTTTGGATTAAATTGAATGAATGTGTGATTAAATTAGTTAAATTTGAATTTATTTAGATCAAGAACAGAAGAAAACAGAATTAGATCGGGGGAAGTCAAAAGTAGTCGAGTAGTCGATTACATCCGTCGATATCCGAGGTAAGTCAATAAGCATATAAATGTTGTTAAATTTGATAATATATATGTTATATAATGAATGGAATTATTGTGAATATAATTGTGTTTGGCCAAAAGTGTATTGAGTAAAGGAGCTATATTTCGAGTTCTATCCGATCGAGATTTAACGTCCGAAAGTCCCGTACGAACCCTAGGAATGATAGGATACATATGTTATGACATAAGATTTCTGATACGTGTTATCGTGTAAGATCATCTTTGGGACGTTGGCATCGACTTGTGTTTACATGTAAGACCATGTTTGGGACATTGGCATCGTATTTGTTTCGTGTAAGACATTGTCTGGGACAGTGGCATCGATATGTGATTACATGTAAGGCCATGTCTGGGACGTTGGCATTGTACGAGCTTCCGACTGTCCACGTATCCTTTTTAAATTTTGAACGGTTCAACGGGCAATGTGAAGTAAACACCGTATGTGAAATTGAATTTCAGGTTCAGGTATGTGTTAGTTATTTGTTTATATGGAAACAAGGTAAGTTAGTTATTTTAAATGACAAAGGGTTATGTGAATATGTACTATGTGTTAACTTATTTGAACATATATATGATTCGGCTTATTGATGTATTTGTAATAATGAAAGTGAAATTATGTATATGTATATGATAGATTATGTTTGGCCATATGATATATGTATGTGAGTTTCAAATGTGATCTGGTAGTAAATGACAACTTATAAATGATATTATACATATTTGGCATTATTAACAAAATGTTAATATGTAATTGTTGTTATATATGTTTTTGCTTAAGACTTACTAAGCTCAAATAGCTTACTCTGTGTGTGTTCTTGTTTACCTCTGTTTTATAGATTTTGGAGTCACGTTACGAGCTCGGGGATCGTCAGCAAAGCCTATCACACTATCGACTGTTTCTTTCAATATTTTACTAAGTTGATTTTCGGGCATATGGCATGTATAGCATAGTTAAAATGTTTGATTTTTGGGCATGTATATATATATATATATATATATAGCCATGCGAAAATGGCTTAATCTTGATATTAAGGCTTATGTGTATTCGGTCAATGCAATAGCTTATTATGCAAGTATATTTCATGGTGTGTTTGTGTGTGGTATTTGGTTATATGGTTGGTTGGATTAATGAGTTAGTTGATGGTTGTGAAATTTTGGTCATGGTATATGCATGTTTTGGTAGATATGTTCCATGACATGTATGAATGGTATTTTGGGTTGTATACCTTAGATGTGTAATGATATGAATGACTTACAAAATAACTCATCGACTATGCTTGTTACATGGTTTGATTTGCATGTATAGTTAGTTTATAATTCGGCTTTATATGAGGTAAAATGATTAATTTTATATTTGATTGTATATTGGTTAATTTTGATTCAGCTTGGAAATGAAAAAGTATGCATATATATTAAGCTTGAATGAGTGAGTCGTTGGGTATGGATTATGTTAGAAATGGTAAGAATTTTTGAAGGTTAAGATTGATGATCGCATATAGAGTTATTTGATTTGAATGTGTATATGAAAATGAAATGTGATTAATGTTTATTGTAGGAGAGCAAAGGCTATAATGTTTAGTCAATAGGTTCGGCCAATAGAATTATATAGTATTTGTAAAGTGATATGTTTAGTATGGATGTACTGAAATGGTTGAATTGATGTATACATATGCGCACAAGCTTATAAATAGAAAACAAATATATTTTGGTCTTATAAGATGATGTATAGTTGTTTTGAAAATAGACCTAAAGTTATTAAATGATGTACTTGCAAATTCAGCTAATGTTAGTCAAATAAATAATGTATGATTTGGGTTTTGCTTTTATAAGTTAACTGGCTAGTCGAATTGAGGATAGAATGGTTGGTAATATGTTTACATGTTTATGCTTGAATAATTCAAATTTGATATGGAGAAATGCTCATAAGGATTTTAATTACTCAATGAAATACATTTGATCAATTGTGTAATTGTTAATGCCGCATATGATATTGGACATAAAGCTTTGTGATATGATTTGTTTGGTTTATTAAGCGCATGAATACTATTAAGAGATAAAATGTTAAATATTTATTAAGTATCTGAATGCCATTATAATGGTAAGCTCACCATTCGTGCATTTATTTTGAAGCATATTGTATATGACTTTGAGGCATGTGTATTAAGGTGTAAATATGAATATATGCATGAGAATTGTAATTGTTTTGCGATTAATAAGATATGTTAAATTCTAATTAGGCCTTATGCTTTATTTATGCGAATATAATCTGTGTGAATATGTGAATGTTTGGAAACTATATTTTGTTTGGTAATTCCTCGTAACCTTAATCCGGTGACGGATACGGGTTAGGGGTGTTACACGTGACCTAAAACCATCTCGTAGCTCTCTTGTACACATAGAGGCCTACACATAGTACCACACATGTGACCTAGCAACCTCATTTGTATCTTTTCTATTCCAAAGGTTCAACTGGGAATTCTCACATTTCAACATTTTACCAATTCATCCATAATCAATCACAATTCATAATTTACATCAAATAATTACTCCATATTCAACCATATCGCATGTAATATAACAAAATATTAAAACATAAATAAAAAATGATGTATTATTTACATACAAACTTACAAATTCAATTTTTATATCATAACGATAATCACAATTTCATAGCAAATATTCGAAATAAAACATTATATCATTTCTAATTTAACATTTATCGAGTACAATCGGGCATGTGATCAATTTATACACAAGTCATTCATATATTTTTCCTCCTCCTCCTCTCCATCCACATCCTTAGTATAAATAACACACTTGTAAGTAACATTATCTATAATTTTCACTATTTACTTATATGGATATTCAAGCTGTCCATCTGTGTCACAGTCGCTAATTTTTTTTATCTTGAGATACAAAAATTCAAATTAAGATCCGCTAATTCTCCCTGAAACTAGACTCACATATCTTCTTACCACAAAATTTTCAGAATTTTTGGTTTAGCCAATAAGTACAATTTATTCTTTAAAATCACCCTTGATCTGCTGTTTGACAATTCCGACCCTTCTTCACTAAAAAATAAGTATCTCCTTGCACGGGATTCGGATGATGTTATTATTTGTTTCTCTTGAAAAAAGACTCATTCAGGATTTTAAAAATATAAATTTAAGCCCCTAATTATTTTTCTCTAATTTTTTATGATTTTACAAAATAAGGAAAGGGGAACCCGAAATTATTCTGACCTTATCTCACAAAATTTATTATATCTCATGATTCACAATTCCGTTGCTCACATTGTTTCTTCTATAATGAAATAGGCTCAATAAGATTTAATTTCATATTTTATTCATCCTCTAATTTGATTTCTATAATTTTTGGTGATGTTTCAAAGTTAGACTACTGTTACTGTCCAAAACTGTTTTAGTGCAAAATGTTGATTTTCATTTTGCCCCAAATTTCGCAGTTCATACAATTCAGTTCTTGCTCAATTAACCCCTCAATTGAGTAAATTTTTCTCAATTAATAATTTATTCTATCATTTTAAACTACTTCATAACCCTTTGAAATCAAAACTTTAGCACTAGACCTTAATTCCAAACTTTTTCACTATTAGGTCCCTAAAGTCAATTTCCATCAATTTTACTTGATAAAATCATCATATATCAAAATTAAAGCTTCAATTCTATGTTTATTCATCATATGCTCATCCATAGCAACTTTAAAAATTAGTCATGGAATGAAAAACTAATGTCATAATAAGTTGGACCCAATTGTAAAAGTCCGAAAACTTAGAAATTTCAAGGAGAAAGAAAGAATTAAACTTACATGAAGCTAGAGTATGAAAACCAGCTTGAACCCTCTTCCATGGCTATTTTTTAGCTGATGAATATGAAGAAAAATTATGAGAATTCTAGATATTCCAATTTGGTCCCATTTTTATTTAACTAATTTTGGCAATTTTCCAATTTTACCCTTATTTCACCCATTTCTTGATTTTTGTCAGCTATTGACGCCCAAAATATCTCCTTTGGGCTTATTTTCACTTTAGTTCCTTCCTCATTTGACAATTGTGCTATTTAATCCTTCTAGCAACTTTTACACATTTTTCAATGTAGTCCTTTTCATTTAATTAACCACCCGAACGTCAAAATTTTCTAACGAAATTTTAATACTACCTTATTGACACTCCGTAAATATTCATAAAAATATTTATGGCTCGATTTATAACACTGAGATCTCGATACCTCTTTTTCTCAATTTCTTGACCAAATAAATCTTTATAAAACACAATTTACTATTTCAAAAATCTTTTGAAAGCTACATTTGGCTCGTAAATATTAAATAATAATCTACGAATTTATTTGTCAGGTTTCGTGGTCTCAAACCACTATTTCCAACATCGCTAAAATTTGAGCTATTACAACTCTCCCCCTTTAAGAATTTTCGTCCTCGAAAATTCCTTCAGTGGAGAGGTTCAGATATTTTTCACTGACTAATAGTATCACCAGTTTTCAAGGCTGATGTAACAGTCCGATTTAGACCCTAGTCAGAATAGTGTTTCGGGACGACAAATCCGAGTGAGAAAAATATTTTAATATTTTTTCTGTGTTTATAGTATGTGAATTGACATGTGTTGTGATATTTCTGTGCTTTAATTTGATCGTTTGTGTGTTTAATTTGCAAAAAAAAAAAAAGACCTAATTGCAGAAAATGCAAAAGTTACATTTTAAATGATTAAGTGCCTAATTGCTATGGCTTGTTAAATGTGAAGTCCTTATTATGAAATTTGACCATGGTTTTAATAGATGGACATGTGTTAGTGGATTTTAAATGTATTAGTTAAGGGTAATGTTGGTATTTTATAAATAATGTTAAGATTAATTAAAAAAAACAAATGGTTCATCTTTTTCATGCAGTCACCACCGAAAATAAGAGAAACAAAAAGGGGTTTTAGCTTTCTTAACATTCAGCTATTTAAAGCTTTGATTGAGGTATGTTTTTGATTCAGCTTTTGATAATTTTTACGTTTTTGTAATCGTTATTTCAAATATTATAAAGCCCATGCTTGAATTTTTGAATTTGGTGATGTATTCATGAAATGCCATTGATGATAGATTGTGGTTTTTGTTGTTTGATGATGGAAAATAAAAGATATGTGATAGATTAATATATTTTGTCTTTGGATTTTTGATGAATTTGAGTAATTTGGGCTAAATTGTGAAAATAATAAATTGAGGGACTAAAATGTGAAATAAATGAAATGTGTGGACTTATATGAACTACATGAATATTCGGCAAGCATGGGAAATATGAAATTTTGTGTATTTTGTGATTTTATTAAATAGAGACTAAAATGTCAAAAATGTGAATTTTAGGGGCTTAAGTGTAAAATGCCCTAATTATGTAACAACCGAGTTTAGACCTAGTCGAAACAGTGGTTTCGGGACCACAAATCCTAGGTCAAAAAATATTTTAATATTATTTTTAGTGTTTACGGTATGTGATTAAGCATGTGTGAAAATTCTGTGTGAAAATTTTATCGTTTGTGTGTCAATTTGCGAAAAAGGACTTAATCGCATAAAATGCAAAAGCTGTGTTCTAATTGTTAAAGTGCTTAATTGCCATGGCTTATTAAATGAAAGGTCCTTATGTTGTAATTGGATCCTTGATAGTGGGAATGGCCATAAATGGGCATATATTTGATGAATGAATGGTTTAATAACCAAGGGTAAAATGGTAAAATAAATATTAATGTATAATAAATAAAATAAAACATAAGATAGTGGCATTTGTGTCCATCTTTTACCGAAAATTGAATGGAAAAGAAGAGAAAAAGAGCTAGTTAGGTTCAGCAAGCTCAAGCTTCAATTGGTATGTGTTTTTATCTCGGTTTTTGATGATTTCTACGTTTTTGTGATCGTTGCTTTGTGTTCTAGCTAGCCTAGCTAGCCCATGCCTTAATTTTTTGAATTTTTTGGTGATTTTGTAAGATGCCATTGATGAATGTTTGAGCTTTGTGATAGTTGATGATGAATAATGAATAATTGTTGATAGATTTTAATGTTTTGTGAAGTGATTTTTGACAAAAATGTCAAAAATAGGCTAAATTGTGAAAATGAGAAATTGAAGGACTAAAATGTGAAATAAATGAAATATGTGGGCTTATATGAGCTAGGGGAAAATTCGGCTAGGCACGTGTATAATGAAATTATGTGTATTTGGTGATTTTATGAAATAGAGACTAAAATGTCAAAATGTGAAAATGCGAGGGCTAAAAATGTAAAATGCTTTAACGATGTGTTGTGGATTGTTTTGGATGAAAATGTTATTGAATGAGAGTTGATTTTAATATTATATAAATCAAGAAAAAAGATATTCGGATCGAGATCGAGGCAAAGACAAAGTGCTTGATTGATCGACTAGTGTTGTTATTTTTACGCCCGAAGTAAGTTCGTGTATAATACATGTTGTTTAAACGATGTTATTATGTGTTGAAATGAATGGAAATGTGAGTATGGAATTCAGAAATGTGAGATGTGATTTTGAAGTTATATGGCACTAAGTGTGCGTTAATAGAATCGATACAATTATGATTAGCACTAAGTGTGCGAGATAAAGAAAGCATCGACTATAATAGTTGGCACAGTGTGTGCGATATTGAGACATCTTCTGTTTATTGTGATGGCACTAAGTGTGCAATACTATTTTAGCTTAAGCTAATTAAATGGCACTGAGTGTGCGAGTTCATCGAACGTTTGAAGAGAATCGAACGAACTATGGCATTTAGCATTGAGTGGTAAATGCGATATATAGATACGTAATGGTACAGGTATGTACAGAACCTATGTGGTTGATGATATCATGAATGAAATTGATAAATGATTATGTGAATAAAAGATGGAAAGGATTGGATTGAGAAACATTATAAATGCTTATACATAAATTTATAAATGTGGTATGAAGGTGAGTAATGGCCTTGGGTGAGATTGAATGGTGATGTGAATTGATCTATGTGATAGTTAACTTTGTATATTGAATATGAATTGATGAGTTAATTGTGTTATATTATGAACATACTAAGCTTTAAAGCTTACTGTGCGAAGTCTTTCTCTATTTTACAGTGTCATTAAAGCTAACTCGAATCTGGGGATCGTCAGCGACTCAATCACACTATCGGCCATCTATTTTTGGTACTTTTGGAAGTTGTATAATTGGTATATGTCATGTATAGGCTAGCAATTATGGGATGTTTTGAGATATTTAGATCTTGCCATGTGATATGGCTAGATAGTTTAATGACTTTAGTATATGTTTTGGATATGTGAGAATGATGGTTATAATGTGTATATGTGGTTTTATGTGAATGATCATTATGGTATGAATTGGTGAAGTGGAAATGGTACGTTTCATGCTTGAATTGGTAGATGGGAATAATGGTTAAAATGTATGGTTTGAATGCATTTGAGATATGAATATAGAATGGCTTGATGCTTGTAGGTGTGACCCAAAATTTGGGAGGCAATTTCGCCTTAAAAATGGCCTATAATTGTCCATACGGGTGAGCACACGGGCATGTGTCTCGCCTGTATCCAATGCTGTCCATATTTGAAAAACAAGTCAGAAAGCCACACGGGCTGGATACACGAGCATGTGTCAGGCTATGTGGTACCAGTCAATTTTGTACACGGGCTAAGGCACGGTCGTGGGATGCACACGGCCTAGCCACATGGGCATGTGCCCTGTTTTGAATGAAATTTTTTAAGAGTTTTGCAAAGTTTCGTATGTGCTCGACTTAGTTCCATCTCTTTCTTAAAGCATGATTAAGGACTTGTAAACCTTCTTAAGGGACTTTGTGTCAATGATTAAATATGTTTTAATGATGTATGATCTATGTATGTTTAAATGTTGTAATTTGATCGGTAATACCTCGTAACCCTAGTCCAGTGTTGGATACGGGTTAGGGGTGTTACAAATTATGTGTTTGTGGTTTGAAGTGAATGAAATGTGTTATTAAATAGTCAAATTGGAATTTATATAGATCAAGAACAAAAGAAAACGGAATTAGATCGGGGGAAGTCGAAAGTGGTCGAGTAGTCGATTTCATCCTTCGTTATCCGAGGTAAGTTCATAAGTAAATAAATATCAAATAAATCTATTGTATTCATTTTGATAGTACCGAATTGAATTATTATTTGTGTATATAATTTGCTAAATTGAATTGAGCATTGGAGCAATATTTACGAGCCTAAAATGATCGAGTTACGATGTTTGGAAGTCTCGTACGAGCCTTAGGAATTGTTAGAATACATATGTCATGACATAGGATTCCGATATGTGATTTCGTGTAACACCACGTCTGGGACATTGGTATCGACTTGTGTTTACGTGTAAGACCATGTCTGGGACATTGACATCGTATTTGATTCGTGTAAGACCCTGTCTGGGACAGTGGCATCGATATGTGATTACATGTAAGACCACGTCTGGGACGTTGGCATTGTAAGAGATTTCTGACTATCCGAGTATCCTTATTAATTCCGAATGGTTCAACGGGCATTATCGAGCTAAGATCGAATGTGAAAACGAATTAAAATGTTCAGGTACGTACTATGTTATATGAATGTGAAAGTAAGGTAAGTTTATGTGTTTGAGATAAATATATGAATTAGGTATGATAAAAAAGAAATTTACATGTGCTTATGAGTATATTTGTATTCGGCTATTGATGTTAAAATGTTATTGTAAATGTGATAATAATTGAGTTTGCTAGCATAATAAATGTATATTTGGTTAAGGTTTGTTTTGATTTGGCTAGTTGGTTTAATGCAAATGTTTATTTGTTCATTATTTGCTTATGACTTACTAAGCTATGATAACTTACTTGGTGTGTATGTTTGTTCAATGTTTTATAGATTATTAAAGCCACGGGGAGCTCGGGGATCGTCAAGAATTATCACCACACTATCGAACTATATTTTGGTACCTTTTGAATGTGTACATATTTTAGTATGGCATGTATAGGCTAGAAGTATTACAATATGTTTTGAGATGTGTAAAAATAGCCATGGAATATGGCTTGTTAATGAATGTGTTTATGAATGAGTTTTGTTCATGCTTATTGAAGCATTAGTTGGTATGTTATGATGTGCTCATAAATGGCTAAATGAAATGGTTCATATATAGGTGAGTTCATAGTTGATTTTGGATATTTAAATGATGAGAAATTACTGTAACGCCCCAAATTTGGGCCTAGTAGAATTGGGCCTATTGGGCCTTGGGCATGGGGGCGTTTAAAATTTTTAAGAACAAGAGAACGTCATTACTGCAAGTTGGACCTATTAGATGGGTGATTTTGGAAGGTTAGGGGGCTTCCATGAAGTCCCGGGATCAAACCTGGGCTTTAGGAAAAATTTTGGTTTTAGGTGAATAAAACCCTGGGAGTTAGTAAGTAGGCTTTAATAATAAAATGTGGAAAAAAATGACACAAGGAAGGGAGTGGTCTAGTGGCAAGGCGTCATTAAGGGTGTAAGGGAGAGCTTGGGTTCAAGTCTTGGCACTTTCAATTCTTTTTGATTTCTTTTTAAATGAACTTAGACTTTGGCCCATAGGCTTATATTTAGTTGCGCATGCTTTAAGACACAAAAGGAGCTTGTGTTGTGGTGGCATGTAGCATCTGGACCCCAATTGTATTCCTTTTTTTACGTTGCGAGGCAAAGGAATGAAAGAATTTTGTGTTTTTATCGCCAGCCTTGAGCCAATTGATCCTTGCCCTTTGTTCCCAGTACAGTTCCTCCTTGTCAATCTCCCAATTTAATTGTAGTTTTGCATCAGTTAAATAATTTAAAATTTCACTTTGTCGATCTGCCTTCATTAAATCTTTTCCACTTGTCACACTCCAGAATGTTTGGACTTTCTTTTCAAACATTTCCTCCTGTAAAAGCCCGATTTCGGGGCTAGTCAGAATAGTGGTTTCAAGACCGCTAATCCGAGATTGAGGAAAATTATTTTGATACTATTTTGTGTGTTATGGCATTAACATATGGCTATATGAAAATTTTGGTGCTTTAATTTTAATGATTGTATGCTTAATTGTGAAAAAGGACTAAATCACATAAAGTGCAAAAGTTCTATTTTTTAAGGTAGAGGTGTCTATTAGCCATAGAATATTAAATTGGATGTCCTTAAAGTGCAATTATTCCAATTGGGGTGTGTTGGCCGGCCATAGAGTCTAGGGAGACAAGAGTATTAAATTTTTGGTCAAATTTGGTAATATTAGGTGATAAAAATGAATAAAATAAGATTAGCACAGGGAAAGCTATCATCTTTTTCATTTCTCTTCCTCTCCTACCGAAATTTACAGTAAGAAACAAGGGTTTTGAAGCTCAAACTTTCAGCCAACATATTCTCTAACAAGTAAGTGATTTTAGAGGTCTTTCTTGATGATTTTTATATTTTTGGAACCCCCAAAGCTTAAGCTAGCTAATGAGAGGACTAAATCGCAATATGATTGAAAGTTTAGGGACTTGCCATAAGAGGGTTTATGTTGTTAGCTGAGTTTTTATGGAAGAAAATGAATGCTAGTGAGATGAGAAACAATTTTCGTGAAAGGTGTTAGCATGAAAACACCTAAATAGGACTTGAATGCAAAGATTAAAAATGTGTAATAAATTTATGAAATAGTTAGATTTGTGAGTAGTTGTAAGAGGAATAAATGTTCAGCTAGGCTTGTTTAATGAGAAAATGTGTTGAAAAATGATTTACGAGCCTAGGGGCAAAATCATAATTTTGCCAAATTGTAAGGGCAAAATGGTCATTTTTGCCTAAGTATCGATTGTGATGTATTATGATATATCAGATGATTGAATGAGTGAATTTTTTTATTATAGACCAAGAAGAGTGTGGAATCAACCTTGAACGGGGAAAAGGCAAGGTTATGAAATATACCGTTGATTTACGCGTTTTGCACTGAGGTAAGTTTATGTGTAAACAAATGTATCTTAAATACACATGTTGTTACTTATTGGTGTATTTGTATGATTGAGAACAATTATGATTCAAGTGGATTGAATACGGTAGATAATAAATAATTCTTGTATGAACGTTGAAATAGACATGTAAATGTGGAATAATGTCCGTAGTAATTAATGGTGGGCTGTGTACAATACCACTTTAATTATACTTGTTGGTGGGCTATGTGTGATACCATCTTACCACTTCATTATGATGGGCTGTGTGCGATACCATCGTCTATAATATCATTTGGTGGGCTATGTGCGATACCACCGTAATTATCCCTGTTAGTGGGCTATGTGCGATACCACCCTGTTAATCATTGATGGTGGGCTAAGTGCGAAACCACCGAGTAATTGGTATTATTATGATGTATTATTTCATGTGATCATGTGGTGATAAGTGCAGGGTTGTATGTTAATGAATGTGAGCATTATGCTCGTGACATGGTTGGAATGTGGTAAAAGGTGAAACGAGTAAGAAAGACTATGAAATGTGAATTGCTCTTGCTTAGTTTGAAATGCTAAATGTTGAGTAGCATATGTTATGATGTCATTTGTTTATATGTAAACTTACTAAGCTTAAAGCTTACTCCCTTTCTTTTCCCTTGTTTATAGTGTCAAAGAGCCGGTTCGGAATACGAAGATAATTGGAAGATCACCCACACTATCAGCTCATCTCGGTATATCTAGACTTAGTGTTTTGAGTATGGCATGTATAAGGGCTAGACTAGGTGAATTGTTTTGTTATTTTGGCCAAGAGTGTTTTGGCCCCTTTAAAGATGAACTATTTTGTAAATAACCATAGTTGATGGCTCATTATTATTTATGTAAAGGTGAAGTTATTCATGGAAGTATATATTGCAAATCGGAGTTGTTTAGTGATTTGGTGAATGGATTTATGCCGTGTGAGCTAGGGTGGTGAAAAGAGCTTGGAAAATAGCCTTGTTCTTGTCCATATGGGTAGGCACATGGGCGTGTGTCTAGGCCATGTGTGACACACGGTCAGTTCCATCGGTGTGTGACTAGGTCGTGTGTCCCCTACATGTTTGTTTTACAAGTTAGTAAGCTTTGTAGTAAACACACGGGCAGAGACACGGCCGTGTGTCTCAACCGTGTGGTAGGCACGGCCATGAACATGGGTGTGTGCCCAGGCATTGTGAAGCCTGCACCTTGAAATTGGAATTTAATTCGACACATGGTCTAAGGACACGGGCGTGTGCCTTGGCCGTGTGACCTTAGTGAGATGATGACATCATAAACAGAATGTCAAGGTTTTGGCACACAGGCTAAGACACTGGCGTGTCGAGGCCGTGTGAGGGACACGGGCCAAGGACACGAGCGTGTGTTCGGCCGTGCGAAAACCCCGGTAGGTTCGAAATGAAAATAAATCCCACATGGGGTAGGGAAATGGACGTGTGTGACCACACGGCCTGCCCACACGGGCGTGTCCCATTTCACATGGGCGTGTGGCCCCTGTTTAGGTGAAATTTTTTTAAGTGCACTAAAGTTTCCGGTTGAGTTTCAAAACCCTCTGTATGTATGTTTAAGGCCTCATAGGTCCTTAATGAGAATGTTTTGGATGGTGAAAGAGATATTTTAAGTTGTATGACCAAGTGAGTTAAGTCCGGTAATGCCTCGTGCCCGGTTCCGACGTAAGGTACGGGTAAGGGGTGTTACACCTCCGTCATCCACCAAGCTTCAAAATAAAAATTCTTCTTGTTCCTCTTTGTACCCTTTTTTCCTAATTGAATTAGGAGAGGACAATGGTCAAAGAAAGAGTATGGTAAACGATGAATTGAAGCATGTGAAAACTGTTCTAATCAACTTGCATTCGCCACTTCCCTATCAAGTTGCTCCCAAATATTAGTTTCCGACTAATTTTCCCTTTCCCATGTCAACCATAGTCTCGAAAAACCCACATCATAGAGGCCACATTCTGAAAGAGTTTCCCGAAACTGCTTCATTCTTTTTTCTTCTCTTGGCAGTCCACCCTTTTTCTCAGATGCGTATAGAATTTCATTAAAATCTCCACAAACTAACCATGGAAGATAAAAAAGCGTACTCAGTCTTCTTAATTCATTCCATGAATCGATTCTCCCATTTGCATACGGAGATCCATAAAATCTAGTAAATCGCCATTCTAATTGCAACTCTTCTGACTTAACCATCACATCTATAAAGTTGATAGAGAAACTCTGTAGTATAATATCCACCTCATCCTTCCATACTAAACATAAACCACCTTTGCTGCCTTCCGCTCCCACCTTTATCCCATTGATAAAACTGTATCGCCTTTTGACTGATTCCATCTTGTTCTTATTAATTTTTGTCTCCATAAAGAAGACAAGTTGGGGTTTATATAACTTCAGTACATTTTGAAGTGTACGCATTACCCGTGGATTCCCCAAACTACGAATATTCCAACATAAGATTTTCATTGCGCCCGGTCGACAAGTCAACTGGCCACCGCCGGTCCTATTTGAGATGATGTTTTAGCTTCTCCTAAAATATTACCTTTTCCAACCATGTTTTCTTCAGTTTCAAATTCCCTCACTGTTACTTTTGCCCTTTTACCTCCAACCATATTTGGGGAGAGGGATCTTATATCCTCGAGACCATCTCAATCCCCTTTCCTTTTTTGATAGATGGGTCCTCCTCACTTTGATCCGTTGGTGCATTATTTCCCATTATTCTCTATCCTTTTATTGGCCCATTGGGTCCATCATTAATGTTTTAAGAGAAAGCAGTTTGGCCCACTTCCAAAGCTGAAGGAGAGTTGGCCCAAGTTACATGACCACTATGTTCTACTTTATCCTTATCAGGACTTTTAAAAAATAGGACTTTTCCATTATATTCATCCTTATCTTGTTCCTTAATGTCCATTCAACCAAATTAGATTCCGGGCTAGAGAGAAAGGCAAATCATCTTCTGGCAGCTCCTTGAATTCGTCTGAAGTATCATTGCACTCCTTTATCCCGTGTCCCATTTGCCCACATCCAAAGCAAAAGCCAGGCAAATTTTCATACTTGAAGGGGATCCAAGATTTTCCTTGCGTACCAGCTAGAATGAAGATCCCTCTACGTAATGACTTTTGAACGTCTAACTCCACTTTTATATGACAGAATTCCCCCATTATTTCTGAACTAATGATTACTCCAAAAGTGGATCCAATCGCATGTGTAAGGTCTTTCTTATCACATTCAGGTGGGCAAGGACCTATTTTGAGCCAAAAGAGAGATTAACCAAGCAGAGATTGCTTCTATCTATCGACTTTTACAGTTTTTTGAAAATCACCAAATTTAGTCTAAATAGCCACGTCCTTCCTGCCAGTATTAAATCCAAATCCTCCTTATCTTCAAATTCAATCATGAACAAGTTTTTACTAGTAATTTTAATCTCAATTTTCTTTCTTGTTTTCCATATACTCTTTAATTGGGCTCGAAAGCTATCTGGATTGTAGGTTTTCCTCGTCCATACCGTCCCTAAGAGAGTCGGCTTTCCATTGGGAACCACCAACGAACTTTTGACTGTCAGATGCACCAATTCTTCTTCCAGTAGAGAGATATCATCCTTTTCCATAGTTGTATTCGTCACCGCCCTACTCAATACCCAACCACAGCAAACCTATTTCTTTGGGAGATTGCGAGAGAGCAGTGTTTGACTTATTATTCTATTCAATTTACTAATCCTTTAATTACTTGCACGGTACTATTTTTTGGACTTCATTCATTTCAATTATTTCTACTTTATGCTTTCTTTTGCTAAAACCTTTTTAAAAAGAAGAATTATATAAAAGATTGTAAAACAAATTTATTTTAAATTGACATAGGCATTTCCTTCCTCGTTAATAAATTACATATATAAACGTACAAGTATATGAAAAATAAAATGGCTGCAAAATCCTCCTTACTAGGTCTTGCAACAAAACTATGAAGGTATGGGAAAGAAGTGTTAAAAATGTTCAATAATCAAGTGGATATTTTACTAAGTCATAATACATTACTTGTAGGTGTACTATGAGACGTTAAGTTAATCGATTTGGGTAATGTTTATGTTTTACTAGAAACCTCTAAATGTCACTGGAACGTTATTTGATAACGGTCCGAGCTCAATATTGATTAATCCTATTGGGTCACACCTAATGCGATGTGAATGTCATTTTGTGTGTACAAATTAGTTAAGACTAATTTGGCGTGTACATTATTTAGTTGGACTAAATAATATTTTTGTTCATCTAATTAAAAGAGTTTAGTTAGATTAAGTATTAGTGCATGGTCTACCTAAAATGCTATAGTCTTTGATGTACTAAAATTGGTGTATTAGGAGGTGGCATAAGTGTTATGTAACATCCTATTAAACACCCATTTAAGAGGCTTAAAGATGGGTATTATTGACTGAAAATTCAACACACATGATACATTGTACTTGATCTTTTTCAGCTTACTTAGGTGTTTTAGGAGGGGCACTTAAGAGTTAGTATAACCCCTTAATTATGCACCATAATACCCATTATATCAATGTTTTTAATGCGTTGTAACATCAACGTAATTAAAGGAGGAAAAGTGATTTCTTCATTTTTTTTTGGTCTTACTTTTTCTCTAGAGAATATTAAGAGTTTTCCACCTATAGCAAAGCACTAATACTTAGAACAAACACACAAGATAGTTTGAGGAATCGTTCTTACAACTTCGTACTAGTATACGGGATATTCATAGTACGTTGCGGGGTGGACTTTCGATAGAGGGACTTTGCTTGCGGTCCTCGTCTTGTGTATTATACCACTTTTGGGATTAAGAATCACGCTACAAAGGTATAATTTCTAACTATTTCTTGCTATGTTCATTACATGTTCAAATAATGGATCTTGGGCATGGGTTTTAGTTTTCCGCATGATTAATAGTTAATCATACTAATTCCTAACAGTGGTATCAGTCCTAAATTATTTGGCATGTTTTGGCATAATTTAGTTTGTTTTACATAACAATATGTAAAAGTATAAATCCATGTATTTTAATTTGCAAACAAAGTTAAGAACTTTGGTTTAGAATTTTGTGTTAATCTTGTTTATTAGTTCGGCATGAATTAGAAAGATAAGAAAAGAGTGTTTGGTTCCATTTGCTAATTCTGGCCGACTGGTTTTGAGTGTGAAAAGAGCAAGTTTTCTCTTGTGATCTTAGGCAATATTTCAAAGAAGAGGTGGTTTTCTCTTAATTTCAATTGAATTTTGATTCAATTGATTCTCAAATGCAAATTAAAACTATAATAATTAGATTATTATTCATGGTAAATAATTTATATATTGTTTATGTAAATTTTATATTTTAAATTGTTTAAATTGTATGGGCCACTTGAAGATATCAAGTGGGTGGATGTATAACTGTTATGCAATTTTTTTTTTGAGGTAACTAGTATGGCCCATGGTTTACGGTTTGCATACCGTCATTTTGAATGTAATAATTAAATAAATTTAGTTATTTAGTTTATTTTATTTCAAAATGTAAAATATTGCAATCCATGGAGATGGTGATCAAGCATCAATTGTGATGGTCAAACATGGAGATGGTGGCCAAGAATGGAGATTCAAGTCAAGCCATGAGATGTAACGACTCAAGATTTTATGTAATAGATGTGATCTATTAGGTATAAGGGCCATACTAGGAACCAAACTCTTTAATTTGCTTTCATTTAAATTTTTGCATTGGATGGATGTTTATTTGAATGATTGCATGTTTAGGTTGTTAGTTTATGACTCAAACTTACATAGTTCACATAATGGTTAGAGTTTATAAAAACAACCTAGGTCCCTAAATAATATTGAGTATTTTGCCTTTCCACTTAGTAACACTACGAAGCTTAAGATCATTAGTTGGGTAGGTTTCGCCAAAGCGAGGTGCCCACTTTTTATCCTAAAATAAGTAGTAGGTGAAAAAATGGTTAAACTCAACTAAGTAGGTCAAGGGTTGGCACTTAGAGGCAAGTGACTTTTAGATAAAGGGTTATCTAGTTAGTCAAACCAAGGATAATTAGATTATTAAGAAAGAGTTCTTTGCTCACAATCACTAGTTTTAGGTGTCAAGCCAAAGCTTGCTTAAAATTAGTGGGAGTGGGTCTTGGTGTCACTAGATTAATAAGGGATATTTTATATTAATTTAGTGGAATAAATTGGATTTATTCATAATAATCATATAAATATAATCTCATATGCTTTTATTACAAAGATGGCAAACAACTCTTCAAACAATGTTTCTAATTTCGGCATTAGGTCTATACTAGAAAAGGACAAATTGAATGGATTGAACTTTACCGACTAGTCACGAAACCTAAGAATAGTTCTTAGGCATGAGCACAAGCTAGAGGTGCTTGATATTCCTGTTCCCGAAAAGCCCGCCCTTACCGAGTCTGATCAAGCAAAAGCGGATTATGAATCCGCACTAGAGAAATCTAATGATGTCACATGTTTGATGTTGGCATCCATGGTCCCCGATTTGCAAAAACAATTCGAGGACAAGGATGCTTTTGACATTATGGCTCAACTCCAAGCCATGTTTGGGAAACATGCTAGAGTTGAGCGCTTTGAAGAACTCAAAGCCACACTGGCCAGTCAACTCAAGAAAGGCGATCCAGTTGGAGCGCAAGTTCTCAAAATGAAGAGTCATATTGAGAACTTGCAACGCCTTGGGGTTGAGATTGGTGAAGAGTTAGCCATTGACTTGATTCTTCAATCACTCCATGATCGTTTTGGTAATTTTATTCAAAATTACCATATGAACTCTCTTAATAAAAGCATGGGTGAACTTCATGGATTACTCCAGACTGCTGAACGGACTCATCCTCCCGAGCCTAAGAAGGATGTTCTTATGGTGAGGAAGGCGAAGAGTGCCTTTAAGAAGAAGGCCAAGGCAAAGAAGCCTTCTACTAGTCAAGGTAAAGGCAAGGTTGTTGTCAAGGCCAAGACTAAGCCTGGAGCCACTCCAGACCAAGAATGCTTCTATTGCAAGAAAAAGGGGCATTGGAAAAGGAATTGTCCTAAGTACTTAAAGGACAAGAAGGAGGGAAATGTCGCAACTACCTCAGGTATCTATGTGATAGAAATTAAATTTGCTTCCTCTAATTCATGGGTATTGGATACCGAATGTGGTTCTCACATTTGTTCAAATGTACAGGGACTACAGAATAAGAAGGACCTTGTGAAGGGCGAAGTGGACCTATGCGTTGGAAATGGAGCTAAAGTAGTTGCACTAGCCGTAGGAAATTATGTTTTGTCTTTAACTTCTGGATTGTATTTGGAACTCAATAATTGTTATCATGTTCCTTCAATTAATAGAAATCTAATTTCCATTTCTTGTCTTGATTCTGAAGGTTTTACTTTTGTAATAAAGAATGGTTCTTTTTCTATTTACAAGAGTGACATTTGTTATGGAGTTGCCCATTGCATGAATGGTCTTTACTTACTTAACTTGAACAAAACAAACTATCATGTAGACAATGTGAAACGACTAAAATCAAAAGATTCAAACAAAACATACCTTTGGCATTGTTGTTTAGGACACATAAACGAGAAACGCATTCTAAAACTCCACAAGGATGGATTATTAGACTCATTTGACTT
This sequence comes from Gossypium australe, assembly GCA_005393395.2. Lineage (NCBI taxonomy): Eukaryota > Viridiplantae > Streptophyta > Magnoliopsida > Malvales > Malvaceae > Gossypium > Gossypium australe. Next base: position 80,420,131 of record CM016614.1, read on the forward strand.
TGAGTCATATGAGACTTGCGAATCTTGTTTAAGTGGCAAAATGACTAAGTCACCATTTACTGGAACTAGTGAAAGGGCTAAAGATTTGTTGGGAATCATACATTCTGATGTATGTGGCCCAAAGAATATCTTGGCTCGGGGAGGGTATGCGTACTTCATTACTTTTACTGATGATTTAAGTAGATATGGTTATGTCTACTTAATGAAACATAAGTCTGAAGCTTTTGAAAAGTTCAAAGAGTTTCAATATGAAGTACAGAATCAGCTTGGCAAGACGATTAAGGCACTAAGATCTGATCGAGGTGGCGAATATCTGAGTCAAGAATTTATTGATCATCTTAGGAGTTGTGGAATAGTTTCACAATGGTCTTCTCCAGGAACGCCTCAGCTGAATGGCGTGTCCGAAAGGAGGAACCGAACTTTATTAGATATGGTTCGATCTATGATGAGTTTAGTCGATCTTCCAGTTTCCTTCTGGGGTTTTGCACTTCTTACCGCTGCTCATGTTCTTAACCGTACTCCATCTAAAGCTGTCGAGAAGACTTCATATGAGTTATGGACAGGAAAGGTTCCTAAGTTGTCTTTTCTTAGGGTTTGGGGTTGTCAAGCTTATGTAAAATGTTTACAACCGAACAAGCTTGAACCCAGATCCGATAAGGTTTCTTTTGTGGGTTACCCGAAGGAGACTAAGGGTATTACTTCTACAACCCTAGCGAGCAGAAAGTGTTTGTGGCTCGCGAAGGTGTCTTTTTAGAAAGAGAGTGTCTTTCTGAAAAGTCAAGTGGGAGAAATATTCATCTTGAAGAAGTTGTTCCTCAAGATGAGCAACCACAAAACACTTCTACAGTAAGAGTGGGAGTAGAGATCGCTTCTTTAATGGGAGCTAAGGAAGAGGTAACTCCTCCAGTTGTGGATGTCCCTATTCGTAGGAGTAGTAGGGCAAGTAAACCTCCTAGGAGAGATCCTTTAGAGGGTTACTTAGTTCATGAAGGTCATGAAATCCTCTTATTAGATAAAAAGGAACCTACTACCTACAAGGCAGCTATGGAGAGTTCAGATTCTGCCAAATGGCTTGGAGCCATGAAATCCGAAATGGAATCTATGTACGACAATCAAGTTCGGAACTTGGTTGACTTGCCCGAAGGTGCTAGACCTATCGAGTGCAAGTGGATTTATAAGATAAAGACTGATATGAAAGGCAAAGCAGTTGTCTATAAGGCTAGACTGGTTGCAAAAGGTTTTAGGCAAGTTCATGGTATTGACTATGACGAAACCTTCTCGCCAGTAGCCATGCTTAAATCCATTCGGATTATCCTAGCGGTAGCCTCGTATTACGACTATGAGATTTGGCAAATGGATGTCAAACTCGCATTTCTAAATGGGTATTCAGAAGAAGAGGTGTATATGACACAACCTGAGGGTTTTGGGATCCTAGTTTCCCTAGGAAGGTATGCAGGCTTCTTAAATCCATTTATGGACTGAAGCAAGCATCCCGCAATTGGAATATTCATTTTGATGATGCAATCAAACAGTTTGGTTTCATCAGGAATCCCGAGGAGTCTTGTGTATACAAGAAAGTTAGTGGGAGTTCCATTTGTTTTCTAGTATTGTATGTAGATGACATACTAATTGTGGGAAACGATGTGCCGATGCTCGAGTCTGTAAAGGCTTGGCTAAGCAGTTGTTTCTCTATGAAAGACCTTGGAGAGGCACAGTACATTTTGGGCATCCGTATCTATAGGGATAGATCAAAATGGATAATTGGACTGAGCCAGAGAACTTATATTGATAAGGTTCTTGAAAGGTTCAACATGGTAAACTCTAAGAGAGGTTACCTACCCATGTCACATGGCACTTATCTTAGCAAGAAGCAGAGTCCCTCGACTCCTGATGAGCTAGAAAAGATGAGTAGAGTTCCATATGCTTCAGCTATAGGCGCTATCATGTATGCTATGATTTGTACTAGGCCAGATGTCTCGTGTGCTTTGAGTATGACGAGCAGATTCTAATCCTGTCCTAGTATTGATCATTGGAAGGCCGACAAGAACATCCTGAAGTATCTTAACAGAACTACGGATAAGTTCTTGGTTTTTGGAGGGATGCCTGAGCTATGTGTAAAGGGTTACACAGATGCTAGTTTTCAAACAGATAAAGATAACTTTCGATCTCAGTCGGGTTACATATTTACTCTGAATGGAGGTGCTGTTAGTTGGAAGAGTTCCAAGCAAAGCACGATTGCAGATTCTACAACTGAAGCGGAATACATTGCTGCGTCTGAAGCAGCAAAGGAAGCAGTTTGGATAAGGAACTTCATTTTTGAGCTTGGTGTGGTCCCCAGTGTTGCTGGACCAATTCAATTATTATGTGATAATAATGGCGCAATTGTCCAAGCAAAGGAGCCTAAGGCGCATCAGAAATCCAAACATGTGCTCCGGAAGTTTCACTTGATACGAGAGATCATAGGCAGGGGCGACGTGAAAGTATGTAAGATTGACACGGATTATAATGTAGCAGATCCATTGATTAAACCATTGTCTCAGCACAGGCATGAGTTGCATGTAGCAGAGATGGGAATTAGACTTATTGCTGAATAAGGATTTATTTTGTTGGAATGTAATATACATTTTATGATTATCTATAAAAGTTGATAACTTTATTATTACTTGATTGTGGTTTAGAGTCAAGTAATGTCCAGAATGTATTCTAGAATTTCTATATAAGTTATTAGATTTGATCTAGTAATTGAACCCTATAATGTGAACTAGACAACATAGATTACATTTTGTCCCTAACCAGGTAATTGAGATGGACGCCAGTTACCCTTAATGGTTAGAATTTTGATTAGCTGATGATCTCGTTCATAGATCATAGGGACATTGGATGTCTAGTTAATCACGTTGATAGGAATAGGAGTATTTCTATTTGGACATGACCCGTTTTAAGTATTCTTTAAGAACATGTTGTCATAAGAATAACTCAAAATGACTAGTAAATAGAATCCTTTGACCTGAGTTTCTCACTAATTCTGTATGTGAGAATTAATATTCCTTGACATAGTCAAACGTCATGCCGTAAAAGGGGACTATAAAGGCTATGCTCGGGAGTGTTATGAATTAGATGACAGATAGAGGAGGGACAAGATGAGATTGTTAAACCTTCTTTAGGGTTTATATCTCAGGCCACTCGGAGAGTCAGAACTGTAAATGCATGGCCATGCTCAAATGGATTATGGGGATAATCATTTGTCTTTCCAGTTCGTCTTAGAATCCGAGAAATGTTTAGACTATATAAGGATGACAGAATTTCTTACCTTATATCTAAATGAGACAGTAATTGACAAGGATTTTAGATTCACAACTTGTTGAAACAAGTTGAGCTAGTGGGAGGCGTCCTATAGCACTATTATACTTATTTCTTGAACAAGTGGAAGATTGTTAAAAATGTTCAATAATCAAGTGGATATTTTACTAAGTCATAATACGTTACTTGTAGGTGTACTATGAGACGTTAAGTTAATCGATTTGGGTAATGTTTATGTTTTACTAGAAACCTCTAAATGTCACTGGAACGTTATTTGATAACGGTCCGAGCTCAATATTGATTAATCCTATTGGGTCACACCTAATGCGACGTGAATGTCATTTTGTGTGTACAAATTAGTTAAGACTAATTTGGTGTGTACATTATTTAGTTGGACTAAATAATATTTTTGTTCATCTAATTAAAAGAGTTTAGTTAGATTAAGTATTAGTGCATGGTCTACCTAAAATGCTATAGTCTTTGATGTACTAAAATTGGTGTATTAAGAGGTGGCATAAGTGTTATGTAACATCCTATTAAACACCCATTTAAGAGGCTTAAAGATGGGTATTGTTGACTAAAAATTCAACACATATGATACATTGTACTTGATCTTTTTCAGCTTACTTAGGGGTTTTAGGAGGGGCACTTAAGAGTTAGTATAACCCCTTAATTATGCACCATAATACCCATTATATCAATGTTTTTAATGCGTTGTAACATCAACGTAATTAAAGGAGGAAAAGTGATTTCTTCATTTTTTTTTTTTTTGGTCTTACTTTTTCTCTAGAGAATATTAAGAGTTTTCCACCTATAGCAAAGCACTAATACTTAGAACAAACACACAAGATAGTTTGAGGAATCGTTCTTACAACTTCGTACTAGTATACGGGATATTCGTAGTACGTTGTGGGGTGGACTTTCGATAGAGGGATTTCGCTTGCAGTCCTTGTCTTGTGTATTATACCACTTTTGGGATTAAGAATCACGCTACAAATGTATAATTTGTAACTATTTCTTGTTATGTTCATTACATGTTCAAATAATGGATCTTGGACATGGGTTTTAGTTTTCCGCATGATTAATAGTTAATCATACTAATTCCTAACAAGAAGCATTACAACAACTTTAAACACTTAAAAGAGGGCTATGAATAGGAAAAGAAACAGATAATTGAACTAGTTAACACGGCTGCAAATCCTCCTTATGATCCCTGCAGAACCCGTCAGAGGCTCGATATCTCCCATCTTGATCATGGCGGAAGCGAAATCGGACCTGAAAGTTGAAGGGTTCCTGCTGTAGTCGTTGACTATGCTATCTGTGGATCCACCGCTGAACAGCACTTGATCCGACCGGAGAAGACCCTTCTTTTGCAGTAGATTCCTGAAGTAGTTGTTGTCAAAGGAATTTGGTGTGACCAAATCAAGTGGTGCCAAATTTCCATTTCCGTTGGGGAAAGTAGCTGGACAATTGCGTCTGCGAGTGCTGGCAAACCCAGCGTCAATGTCACTTCCATTACTGTATATCCTATCCCTGAATGTCACGCATTGCGCCTGTCCAATGGTGTGAGAACCTGCACCCACAAATGGTTTAAGTTAATTATCTCAGTTGTCAGTACTGTTTGTTTAGTAAGGAAAATGAAATGGTATTAAAAGGATTAGTTGTGCCCAAACCTGACAAAGCAACCATGTCTCTTTCACTAAGGCCCTTGCTTTCAAAGAGATCGATAAGCCTGTGAAGACCATCTGCGAAACGAGGAAGGTCTCTGCTAGCTAGACTGGCGCTTGCAGTGGTTGAATCTTTTCTTCCAAGCTTCACTGTCCACAAGGGACCACCTACCTGATTGTTCCAGGAGATCATGTTAATCAATTAGAATTAATTAAATATGAAAAATTTAAGTAGAATATTTAACGTATTACTGATCTCTCTCTTTCTCTCTCTCTCTCTCCATATATATATATATATGTACGCGGGGAATAGCGATATTGACTCACGTATTCAGAGGCATCCCTGGCAGCGACGGCAAGGATGTCGGCACAAGATACAACCCCAGGGCATACGTTTTCAACTGCAGATTTAGCCTCATCTATAACTTCAAAGCCTCTTACAGAGTTATTATTGAGTTACGAACTTCTCGCTTGTGATGGAAGGGGAATTGTCCAGTAAGATTGAAGCATCACAACCCTGAATAAAGCAAAGCAAAGCAAAGCAAGCACTCCATTTAATACAATCCACGCATGCAATTGAAATTTGTTGTAATATACGTACGAGTATAAACATATTAAACAAGTACCTGAACAAAGCAATCATGGAAATGAAGCCGAATAAGAGATGCAGCCATTCTACGTTCTCTTGCAATGGCGGATCTGATGGATGTGCGAATGGTACTGAGTGCATTGGGGCATGTGTCACCATAAAACGTAGAAGAAAGCTGTGCTTGGCATGCGCTGAAGCTCAAAACCAGCAGCATCACCGTAGCAGCAGCTCTAAATATTGCAGCTGTTACCATTTTTTCTGTTCACTACCGAAAACAAAAACTAGAGTTAAATACACAAGATATCTAATAAGAAGAAAGTGAAAGGGTGGTGAAGAAAGAGCTTGTGGCTAAATTTGTATTTATAGAGAGTATTTAAGAAATTAGGATTAGACTTTATTGGAGGTTGTGTTGGTCATAGTTTTCTGCCATATGATATGATATCATGGCTGTAATTAACGAATTTTTCTGTTTTCCAACCGCTGACTTTATGATTATGACTCATTCGTATTTGGCTTGCATGGCGCGTTACTTGATCTTACATTCTACGTGGAAAATGTACCAAAAGTTGTCCTTGTCAATGTTTGTTTGTTGTTTTTTTTTTTTTTCAGCAAATTTGGGCTTCTTTTTTTCAATGAATTTAGTTAGTTCGCATCGCCGCATATTACTGTTTTTTTTTTCTTAAAATCTCTCATTAGTAGACATTAATTATACTTCAAATTGAATTCGTAAATGAAATGTCAGAAATCTTTTTTTTTAAACGGAGGTCGAATTAGATTTTTGAAAATGAAAATAAAAAACGGGAGTCATCACCAATCTTTTTTCTCGTAATTCAATCATTCCAATAAAATTTTTAATTTATTAAAACGATGATTTTTGGTCTGCGAAATCCAGAAAACGGGTTCGGAAGTCGATTACGCACGAGGAAGGGTTAGCACCCTCGATACGCCCAAAATTGGTACCTAATTGATTAGTTAACGTCTTAATGTCGAAAATTTGAAAAGATTTTAAAAATACGATCTCTTTTAAAAATATCTGAATTTCCTCGAATCGGATATTAAGATTCTCTCGCTCCGAAAGAATAAAATATCACATCCAGCACATTAGGACACGATAATTTAAATCCTCGAATCCAAGATCATCTCATGATTCCCGAGACTCATGCATTGAAAATATCAAAAGGATATTCGATTATTTGGCCAAGCAAAAAACCGAGACCCAGCACGTTAGGGCACGATTTCTCGAAATTCCAAATATAGAATATTGCCTTGATTTAGAAAATCTTATCTCGAAATAACAAAACGTCACATCCAATGCGTTAGGACACGACGTCTCGAATTCTCGAGAATAAGCTTTTTATTTAAAATTTATGTATTTGTTTTAAAAAGGATATTCCAATATTTAGATTAAACGAGAAAAGTCGAAACCCAATATGTTAGGGCACAACCTCTCGTATTTCTAAATACGGAATATTGCCTTTATGAAAGAAATCAATTTTGTATCGGTCAAAATGCAGCACGAATTTGTAACAAAATATAGAAAGTGACTCACGATGCTAGCAAGTATATAGAATAAACACATTAAATACAAATAATGATAATGAAACGAAAATAGAATAAAATGAATAAAACCAATAAGCTAAAAGATAATAAATAGAAAACAAAAGAATAAATATCAAAATGAAAGTTTTACGAGAAGAAAAGAAAAGAAAAATAATAATGATAATAACAATGATAATGAAAATAATATTGACATATAAATACAAGTAGAAATATATAAAATATGATAAATATATGAGTGAAAATAGAAGTATATATGTGAAATAATATAAGTAAAAATAGATAAATGAGAATTAAATAAATAATAATAGTATTAAACTAAGAAAATAAATATAGACATAAATATAGTAATAATAATAACACTAATATCAATAATGGTAAAGAGATAATGGTGATAAAATAATGTTGGTTAATAATAATAATAAATGGTAATAATAATAGATGATAGTAAAATAAATAAATAATAATAATATAATAGTGGTATTAATAATAAAATAATAATAATATAATAAATAGTAAAAATAGTAATAAATATAAAAGGAATAGAAAATAAAAAATAAAGAAAAATAGTATAGAATAAAGTAATAATAATAGATATAATAGTGATAATAATAATAGTAACAATAATAATAATGTTAAAAGTGATTGATTTAACGATAAAATGGTTAAAATAGTCAAAAGGACTAAAATTGAATTAAAGACGGACTTCTAGGGAGAATCTGGAATAAAAATAAAAGGGAAGGACCTATCCGATGCGCGCGGATAACTTGGGGGACTAAACTGGGCAATAACCCATTCCCTCCAAAACGTATAGCATCGGCGAGGACCCGATTGCAAACCACATAAGTTTTCGGGGCGAATTTAAAAAATGAAAACCTGATTGCATTAATATAAAAAGGTGGAGGGGCTAAAAGTGCAATTAGCCCCTCTGATGAAAAAACGCGCAGATCCTAGGCCGGAACGGGTCGGATCGTGTTGGGCCAGGGCGAAACGACGTCGTTTAAATTGGCTATATAAGCCAATTTTTTTAAAAAAAAATTAGTTTTCTCTTCAGTTTTAAAAAAAAAAACTAACCCTCCGCCCTTTTGTTTTCTCTGCAGGTTCAGGGGGAACGGTGAGGATTCCGGCGCTCTTCCGCCGTCGTCCGTCGTCGGCGACCACCGTACACGGCAGCGCCCAAGGTAAAAAATCTCCTCTTTTTTTTATTTTTTATTTACATGCAATATATATATATATATATAGTTTTAAAAAAGAAATCTTTATGTGTATATGCATAAACTGTTTCAAAGAAAAAAGAAGATAAAATAGACGAAAAACCTTTGCTCGTGGTTTGTTCTTTTCGAATGCTTGCTTTTGGTGTTTTAATCTCTGCCTTTTATTGGTGGTTAATCTTTGGTTTATTGTGTTTTAATTTTCTTTCTCTTATTCGAATCTGTTTTTTTGTATTGATAAAAAAAAAAACCCCTTTTTACAAAGAGTTTAATCGGCTTTTATAGCCTGAACTTTTACATCCATTTAATATCTGTCATTTCTTCTTTTGTGCAGGTACCAGTGGCAGTGCAAGTGGGGCGGTGACAGACTCTGACAGTAGCGGTGGACAGAGGCAGAGGGCAGAAGACCGACACCCTAGGTGCGGCGCACCTAGGGGTTTTCTTCACTAAGTTGTTGTCTTTTCTGTTTGGTATTGGGCTTGTTATGTTAGCAGGCTGATTGGGTTTTGGCAATTGGGCTTGGGTATATTTTTGTATTTGTGTAACACGCCAAACCCGGCCCAAACATTATGACCGAATTTGGTATGCTACAGAGAAAACATTTTTGAAAATCCCTTTAAGCCGATTTAAATTTTTGATAAAATATATTGTCTTGTTTTAAAACAGTTAAGGTGTATGAAGAACACATCACTTAGTGTTGTTTAAAAAATATATTAGGTCAGGTTGTTACAGATTCACGTGTACCCGACGGCACAATAAAACATTTTGCGTATTAATTTGAGAAAACATGTGTACCCATTTTAATATCATGAAGTAGTTTAAGCAAATTATCAAAACATGTAAAATAATCCAAGTGCAATATTAGGAGGCCTTATTACAACTTAAATAAAATAAACCCATAATAAAATAAAAATAGTTCAAAATCTACCTAGTCCACATTTTTCATTGCATGGCCACCTCGAGTTCATCCGGCTCCTTAGAGCTTTTTAAAACTTAGAGCTTTTATAAAATAGGGTTAATCCCTTTCGGGTTTTAGTTAGTGTGTTTAGCCTATGACCGAGTCCTCTTGGTTAGGATGAACCGAAGCTACGCACCAGGTAGGATTCCTGCGAAGAGGAGGTGAGTCACGAGGACTGCTTAAATACCAAGCTCTTCCGGATCCAATCCTAGACATGCGCACCAGGGTTACCACACCCTAACTCAGCGACTTGGCCGTAAGTTGGTTTAATTAAGCCATTAAAGTCTTATGAGTTTTGTTGGGGTGGACTAGTCCATAAGTTCAACACCTATCACACTAACTACGTTCCCTACCTACCCTTCTACAATAATTAATTCACACAGAAGTCAGAAGTACTTACCTGGGCGGATCGGTGCCGGAGACTCGGTGCCATGCTTGTTCAAAACCAAAATATTTCAAAAAGGCCTACTAAAACATTTTGGGCCTTGGGCCCCCACAGCCGAGTTTTGAATTGGGCTCTGATACCAATTTTGTAACACCCCAAACCCGGCCCAAACATTATGATCGAATTTGGTATGCTTTAGAGAAAACATTTTTGAAAATCCCTTTAAGCCGATTTAAATTTTTGATAAAAGATATTGTCTTGTTTTAAAACAGTTAAGGTGTATGAAGAAAACATCACTTAGTGTTGTTTAAAAATATACTAGGTCAGGTTGTTACAGATTCACGTGTACCCGACGGCACAATAAAACATTTTGCGTATTAATTTGAGAAAACATGTGTACCCATTTTAATATCATGAAGTAGTTTAAGCAAATTATCAAAACATGTAAAATAATCCAAGTGCAATATTAGGAGGCCTTATTACAACTTAAATAAAATAAACCCATAATAAAATAAAAATAGTTCAAAATCCATCTAGTCCACATTTTCATTGCATGGCCACCTCGAGTTCATCCGGCTCCTTATCCGCAGCTACGAGTCACCTGAAATGTTAAAGGAAAAAGGTGAGTCATCAAGACCCAATGTTTAACCCTTTTTCCCGGTTTAATGTAACATCATACACAACTCATAATTAATTTAATATGCACAAGTTTAATATGCACCCAACCTAGCCATCCAAACACCTTTCTCTACCCCGTGTGGTACCAAACCACTGGTGGTGCCAAACCACTGGTGACGTATAGTCACGATATCCATCAATATTGTGGTGCCAAACCACTGGTGACTTAAAGTCACAAATCAAGTGATGGGGCCAACCCATCGTGTGATACCAAATCACTGGCGTCAATCCCATAATATAAACTGTGGGGCCAACCCACTGTGGTGCTAAACCACTGGGACGAGACGCTATGAGGTGCCAAACCTCTGGAGGTGCCAAACCTCTGGTGACCGAAGTCACAAATGTGGTACCAAACCACTGGTGTCCGTCGACACGAATATCACTTCCCCCTCCACTCAGATAACCCACATCAATCAATGATATTTAACCGAAATCATGCCAACATGCTTACTTAGCAACATACACTGAATTTATCAATAATCATATATTTAAGTCACATATACCAAATATGTCATGCTTCCCAAAAGCATCATAAAGAAACTCATGACAACAAGGACTTACCTGAATCCTTGCTTATACCATTTATTGTATTAAATCCAAATCTACACAAATCCGATTTAGCATACACAAACACTTAACACATTAATAGTTATAAAGTGTGTATGTACACACCTGTCACCAACGATAGTCCTAAATCCCGAAGATCCCCTTGCCCTATATTCGGCCATTACCCAAAGTTAGTACCAAGGCCATTCGGCCAAACCAAGATAATCTCAAGGGGTTTATCACTTGAACCCGAACCTTACCTTACACACTTTTGAGTACTAACCACAGCACACGATACACGAATCTGCTTCACCAAACCACAATCGGTCAATCACATGTTAATAGCCTTCGGCTTTAATCACTAAATAAATAACTTATTAGAGTAGATCCTTACCACCTTACCAAAACCGATTACTAGAGGATAGGAGTTTGGATTGAGCACTTAAAATCCCGGAGTACCTTCCCAAACCGATTGAAAGAAGAGTCCCCACAAGATTTATGCTACTCCAATATTCGACCAAAGTGCTACCAAATAAAAGAAGGAAAAGTTCGGCACACCAAGGGAGTAGATTCTGCTAAAAGTGAAAGAAAATAATTAGAAAAGTGAGATAGGGGTTTCGGCCAAAAGATGTGAGAAGAGAAAAGAAAGGTGTAAGGAGAAGGTATTTTCGGTTTAACAACAATGGAGAAAGAAAGAAAAATGAGTTTGGAGAAGAGAGAGATTCGGCCAACTCCTTGTTTTCCAAAAAGAAAAAGTGTACAAAATGACAAAATGAAGTTTTGGTTTCAAAAGGATAAATGAAAGAAAAACAATGGTATTTGGTTTAAACAAAATAAAGGCTAAATCATAAGCAAAATTTGCACAAAATGCACAATGACATTCGGCCAAAGAAAAAGTTTTTGGAGAGGGAAAACAAAAATGCCAAAAAGATGTTCAAAAGAAAGATTTGCCAACTATTCCTTCCCCCAAGCTACCTAACAAAATTCGGCCACCCCCCTAGCCTTACATGCCGTCCACATACATGCACTAAAGGCCTAGGATTTCTTTCCAAAACATCCTCCACCTTTCATGCCTTTTGTCCCCTCATCATACCATATCCTTAAGATTCTTATCCCTAACTTCAAGCTTTCCATAACCAATATTCAACTTACCAAAAGATGAAAGTCCAACCTATCATAAACATAGGTTGACCGTCCAAAAAGAAAATAAAAAGGAAATTCCGCGACTCGAACATAGGCTCCCCTTGCTCCCTTGATGGCGTCAACTTCCAGCTCCTAAGTGGCCTCCCTTTTGCCACTTTTCCAAGTCATTTTTAATGTCAAATGTTCCCTCTTTCAACCTTGTAACTCCTACTTACTAAGGCTCCCTATCCTTAAAGCTTCACAAATAAATTTTCTACTAAACCGGGCCTACTCAAGACCCCTAATTAAGTCTTATTACACTATGAATAATATCACAGCAATCCAAACACAAGCAAAATAATTCAAATACAAATAACCCCTATTTCAGGATGTTATAGTTCTACCCCCTTAAAATAATTTCGGCCTCGAAATTACCTGATCAGAAGAGGTGGGGGTATTGCTGCCGCATCACATCCTCGGTTTCCCATGTAGCTTCCTCTGCACCATGGTTTCGCCATAATACTTTCACCAAAGGTACTGACTTCCTATGTAGAACCTTGACATCTCGATCTAAGATCTGGATTGGTTCCTCCTCAAAAGTTAAGTCCGAGTTTACCTCAATCTCTGCCACAGGCACAACGTGTGATGGATCTGACCGATATCGCCTAAGCATTGATACATGGAAGACGTCATGAATCTGAGTCAACTCTGCCGGCAGCTCAAGCTAATAAGCTACCGGTCCCACTCGCTTTAACACTGTGTAAGGCCCGATGAACCTCGGGCTTAGCTTCCCTTTTTTCCCAAATCTCAAAACCTTTTTCCAAGGCGACACCTTCAGAAAAACTTTATCTCCTACTGCATACTCCATTTCCTTACGCTTAAGATCAACATAAGACTTCTGCCTGTCTGATGCCTCCTTGAGACGAGCCCGAATTACCTTAACTTTGTCTACAGTTTCCGTTACCAACTCTGGACCCAAAACTTGTCGTTCACCCAACTCCGTCCAACATGTAGGAGTTCGGCATTTACGTCCATACAGTGCTTCATATGGAGCCATCTGAATGCTCGCTTGATAACTATTGTTATAAGCGAATTCCGCCAACGGTAGATACTCCCAACTACCACTGAAATCCAAAACACAACCTCTCAGCATATCTTCTAAAATCTGTATAACCCTTTCCGATTGCCCGTCAGACTGTGGATGGAAAGCTGTACTGAAATCCAATCGTGTACCCAAAGCCTGATGCAACGCTTTCCAGAACCTTGACGTGAACCTTGGATCCCTATCCGAGATAATTGATACTGGCACACCATGCAATCTTACTATCTCTGCCACATACAACTTTGCTAGCCTCTGAAGGGAATAATCCATTCTCACCGGTATAAAGTGAGTTGATTTAGTGAGATGGTCCATAATTACCCACACTGCGTCCTTCTTGCTGGGCGTGAGGGGTAGCCCACTGACAAAATCCATAGTGATCCTCTCCCACTTCCACTGAGGGATCTTCACCGGTTGAAGTAACCCTGATGGCAACTGATGTTCAGCTTTCACCTCTTGACACGTCAGACACTTTCCCACGAATTCAGTTACTTCACGCTTCAACCCTGGCCACCAAAACTGTTTCCGCAAATCTCCATACATCTTGCTACCTCCCGGATGCATAGCGTATGGGCTGCTATGTGCATCTTGGAGAATTCTTTGCCTCAACTCCACATCTTTCGGCATACAAGCTCGCCCTTGAAAACATAGCACTCCCTCACCAGACAAACTGTACCCTTCCAAGCCACCCTCTTGAACTTGTAACCTTCTCGCATTCAAACTGTCATCCACCAACTGCTTTTCCTTAATCTCCTCGATCCAAGTCGGCTTAACTTGCAGTTCTGCCAAAAGACTTCCGTCGTCGTATAGACTGAGGTAAGCAAACATCGCTCTTAAGTCTGTCACAACCATTCTGCTCAAAGCGTCAGCTACCACGTTAGCCTTACCCGGATGATACTCAATTGAACAGTCATAGTCCTTTAACAGTTCAATCCATCGGCGCTGCCTCAAGTTCAAGTCCTTCTGAGTCAAAAGATACCTCAGACTTTTGTGATCCGTGTAAACTATTGACTTTTCCCCATACAAGTAATGCCTCCATATCTTCAAAGCAAAGACTACAGCCGCTAACTCCAAGTCGTGAGTAGGATAGTTAACCTCATGCGGTCTTAGCTGACGGGACGCATAGGCCACTACCTTCCCTTCTTGCATCAACACGCATCCCAACCCAGTATGGGATGCATCACAATAGACCGTAAACAATTTCCCCGTCTCAGGCTGTACCAGAACTGGAGCTTCCGTCAGAATCTTCCTTAGCTTGTCAAAACTTTCTTGCTGTTTCTCCGACCATACAAACGGAACTCCCTTCCTTAATAACTTAGTCAACGGCACCGCGATTAAAGAGAATCCTTCCACAATTCTTTGATAGTATCCTGCCAGACCCAAAAAGCTTCAGATTTCTGCCACTGATCTAGGCGGTTTCCAATCCAACACCGCTTCCACCTTGCGAGGGTCTACTCTAATCCCTTCCGCTGACACCACGTGACCTAAGAAAGCCACCTCTCTAAGCCAAAATTCACACTTACTGAATTTGGCATATAACTGCTTCTCTCTTAATACTTGTAGAACTATACGCAAATGCATGTCATGCTCCTCCTCCGTCTTTGAGTAAACCAATATGTCGTCTATAAACACCACGACAAATTGATCCAAGTACTGCTGAAACACCCTATTCATTAAGTCCATGAACGCTGCGGGTGCGTTGGTCAACCCAAATGGCATCACCAAAAACTCGTAATGCCCATACCTTGTACGGAATGCCATCTTGTGCACATCCACCTCCTTCACCTTAAGTTGATGATATCCCGACCTAAGATCTATCTTCGAGAATACCGATGCACCCTTCAGTTGGTCAAACAAGTCATCAATTCGAGGCAACGGATACCTGTTTTTGATCGTTAACTTATTTAACTGGCGATAGTCGATACACATCCGCATTGAACCGTCCTTCTTCTTGACAAACAACACCGGTGCTCCCCACGGAGATATACTTGGTCGAATAAATCCTCGGTCCAAGAGCTCCTGAATTTGAGCCTTCAGCTCCACCAATTCTTTTGGTGCCATACGGTAGGGTGCTATAGACACTGGCGCTGTCCCGGGCAGCAAGTCTATACCGAATTCAACTTCCCGATCTGGAGGCAGACCCGGAAGTTCTTCTGGAAACACATCAGCGAATTCCCCTACGGTCTGAACCTTCTCAACTGTTGACTCCTTAGCCTCCAAGGCATAGATTTGAACCAAAAACGCTTCACAACCTTTCTTGACCATGTTCTCAGCCTTCAAAGCAGACACTACATTGGATAGATAATCCCTTCTATTACCTATCATGACCACTTCATCACCTTCAGCCATCTTAAGAACCATGCGCTTAACCGCACAATCCAACTTTGCCTGATACTTAACCAACCAGTCCATTCCAAGAATCAAATCGAACTCCTCAAACGGCAGTTCCATCAGATCAGCCACAAACACAACCCCTTGGAGTTCTAGGGGTACATCCCTATACAGCTTGTTAACAACTACAGAGTGTCCTAGAGGGCTAAGTACTGTCATCTCCCTAGCAGTAATCTCAAAGTCCAAGTTCATAGTCTCTACCACACTACTAGCAACGTATGAATGCGTCGAACCCACATCAATTAATGCAACATATGGAAGATTAAAAATTAGGAACGTACCGGTTATGACGTCCGGTGCGTCACCCTCCTCGCGACGCCTTGCCGCGTAGACTAAACCAGGTTGCCTTGCTTCTGTGTTGCCTGCCCCTCTGCCCAGAGTTCCGCGACCTCGATTAGAACCATTGCCTCCTCTACCATTACCACGACCCCTCTGTGGTGGTCCTGCATTTCTAGCCTGAGTACGATTCTGACCCTCTGGCTGATTCTTAGCTAACTTTCGAGGACAATCCCTTACACGGTGATCCAAAGACCCACATTCAAAGCAACCCCTTTCACCGGTCCAACAACCTCCCCAATGTGATTTTCCACAGCGATTACACTGAGCCGGTCTTTGATTAGTAGCCACGGGCCTTTCTGCCTGATTCGGCACACTCTGCCTAGCCCTTTTCTGTGCATTACCACCCGACCCAGATGACCCAAATCCTCTTTTCTGCTTGTTCCTATCATAGCTCTGTCTCACGGACTCCTTGACCCCTTCGGCTACCTTAGCCTTTTCCACCAAGACAGCAAACTCACGCTCCTGTTGTGAAGCAATCAGCAACCTTAACTCATCCCTAAGTCCGTCTTCAAAGTGGACACAACGATCATGCTCCGTTGACACAATACCCTGAGCATAGCGGCTCAGCCTCAAGAATTCCGCTTCATACTCCGACACAGACTTATTTCCTTATACCAACCCCAGAAAAGCTTTCTTCTGTGCATCAATGTAGCTAGTGCCCACAAACTTCTTCTAATAAGCAGTTTTGAAATACTCCCAAGAAAGATCATCTGCCGTAGCACCATCCCGAACCGTGAGCCACCATCGATATGACTCATCCTTGAGAAGCGACACCGCTCCTTTCAGTTTCTCCTCATTTGTCAGGTCTATCTCATCCATGATTCTCTCGGTCGATTCCAGCCAATACTTAGCCGTATTGGGCGCTACACCGGACACACCTCGGAAAAATTCAGCTCCGTTAGCTCGAAGTCGTTCAGGTACCGACTTCCGATCTCCTCAGCCTCTACCCATTCCAGCTACCCTCTCCAGAACCCGCAGCATCGCTTGTGACACTGCGTCATCACCCGTCTGATCCTGCTCCTCGGCTCCAAAAGTTGGGGGTGGTGGTGGCGGTGGTATCTTGTTCTCAGATCCCTGACCCGACCCTACGGGTTCCGACACGGTCATCCTGCCCCTACCGCGTCCACGACGGCCACGTCCTCTAAAACTCATTTCTAATTACGGCGCTTTAATCTGATTAAGAAATTTTTATGGATTAGTAACTGTTTCACTTGGTTACTCGCGAAGAAATTTTATGAAAAGAGTTTAGTAGAGATTCTTTCGAGCAATCAAGTTTTAAGTCCTCTATCCTAATTCACACAGGAAAGCACATCCATTCCCTAATACCCTTCATACCTATTCACTCTTCGGGCATTTCTGTCCATTTCTATCCCAGGGGTATTTTCGTCATTTTCCTACAGGGGTATTTTTATAATAAACCGAAGAAATTTTGAAAACTTTAGTAAATCAAAACATTTTGTAATTTCTAAAACTGAAAAGTATTTTCGAAAAATTCTCAATCTGAAGGTATGGCAGAATTTTGGAAACCAGGGGTATTTTGGTAATTTTGTCAATCAGGGGAAATTTTGTAAATTTCCAAAGTCAGGGTATTATTTTGAAATACAGAATGTTGGATACTTTTGTAAAGTAAGAAAATTTTATTAGAATTGAGGTAATACGAAAATTTTAGAAACCAAGGGTATTTCGTAATTTTGCCACTAGGGGCATTTTGGAAATTTTTGAAAATCGAAAATATTTTGAAATTTTTCCAAAATAAATTTTGCTGCTATTAAAAAGGAGTATCGTAATGATTTTTAAAACTTAGAGCTTTTATAAAATAGGGTTAATCCCTTTCGGGTTTTAGTTAGTGTGTTTAGCCTATGACCGAGTCCTCTTGGTTAGGATGAACCGAAGCTACGCACCAGGTAGGATTCCTGCAAAGAGGAGGTGAGTCACGAGGACTGCTTAAATACCAAGCTCTTCCGGATCCAATCCTAGACATGCGCACCAGGGTTACCACACCCTAACTCGGCGACTTGGCCGTAAGTTAGTTTAATTAAGCCATTAAAGTCTTATGAGTTTTGTTGGGGTGGACTAGTCCATAAGTTCAACACCTATCACACTAACTACGTTCCCTACCTACCCTTCTACAATAATTAATTCACACAGAAGTCAGAAGTACTTACCTGGGCGGATCGGTGCCGGAGACTCGGTGCCATGCTTGTTCAAAACCAAAATATTTCAAAAAGGCCTACTAAAACATTTTGGGCCTTGGGCCCCCACAGCCGAGTTTTGAATTGGGCTCTGATACCAATTTTGTAACACCCCAAACCCGGCCCAAACATTATGATCGAATTTGGTATGCTATAGAGAAAACATTTTTGAAAATCCCTTTAGGCCGATTTAAATTTTTGATAAAAGATATTGTCTTGTTTTAAAACAGTTAAGGTGTATGAAGAAAACATCACTTAGTGTTGTTTAAAAATATACTAGGTCAGGTTGTTACAGATTCACGTGTACCCGACGGCACAATAAAACATTTTGCGTATTAATTTGAGAAAACATGTGTACCCATTTTAATATCATGAAGTAGTTTAAGCAGATTATCAAAACATGTAAAATAATCCAAGTGCAATATTAGGAGGCCTTATTACAACTTAAATAAAATAAACCCATAATAAAATAAAAATAGTTCAAAATCCATCTAGTCCACATTTTCATTGCATGGCCACCTCGAGTTCATCCGGCTCCTTATCCGCAGCTACGAGTCACCTGAAATGTTAAAGGAAAAAGGTGAGTCATCAAGACCCAATGTGTAACCCTTTTTCCCGGTTTAATGTAACATCATACACAACTCATAATTAATTTAATATGCACAAGTTTAATATGCACAAGTTTAATATGCACCCAACCTAGCCATCCAAACACCTTTCTCTACCCCGTGTGGTACCAAACCACTGGTGGTGCCAAACCACTGGTGACGTATAGTCACGATATCCATCAATATTGTGGTGCCAAACCACTGGTGACTTAAAGTCACAAATCAAGTGATGGGGCCAACCCATCGTGTGATACCAAATCACTGGCGTCAATCCCATAATATAAACTGTGGGGCCAACCCACTGTGGTGCTAAACCACTGGGACGAGACGCTATGAGGTGCCAAACCTCTGGAGGTGCCAAACCTCTGGTGACCGAAGTCACAAATGTGGTACCAAACCACTGGTGTCCGTCGACACGAATATCACTTCCCCCTCCACTCAGATAACCCACATAAATCAATGATATTTAACCGAAATCATGCCAACATGCTTACTTAGCAACATACACTGAATTTATCAATAATCATATATTTAAGTCACATATACCAAATATGTCATGCTTCCCAAAAGCATCATAAAGAAACTCATGACAACAAGGACTTACCTGAATCCTTGCCTATACCATTTATGGTATTAAATCCAAATCTACACAAATCCGATTTAGCATACACAAACACTTAACACATTAATAGTTATAAAGTGTGTATGTACACACCTGTCACCAACGATAGTCCTAAATCCCGAAGAAACCAATCGACCACACAAGATCCCCTTGCCCTATATTCGGCCATTACCCAAAGTTAGTACCAAGGCCATTCGGCCAAACCAAGATAATCTCAAGGGGTTTATCACTTGAACCCGAACCTTACCTTACACACTTTTGAGTACTAACCACAGCACACGATACACGAATCTGCTTCACCAAACCACAATCGGTCAATCACATGTTAATAGCCTTCAGCTTTAATCACTAAATAAATAACTTATTAGAGTAGATCCTTACCACCTTACCAAAACCGATTACTAGAGGATAGGAGTTTGGATTGAGCACTTAAAATCCCGGAGTACCTTCCCAAACCGATTGAAAGAAGAGTCCCCACAAGATTTATGCTACTCCAATATTCGACCAAAGTGCTACCAAATAAAAGAAGGAAAAGTTCGGCACACCAAGGGAGTAGATTCGGCTAAAAGTGAAAGAAAATAATTAGAAAAGTGAGATAGGGGTTTCGGCCAAAAGATGTGAGAAGAGAAAAGAAAGGTGTAAGGAGAAGGTATTTTCGGTTTAACAACAATGGAGAAAGAAAGAAAAATGAGTTTGGAGAAGAGAGAGATTCGGCCAACTCCTTGTTTGCCAAAAATAAAAAGTGCACAAAATGACAAAATGAAGTTCTGGTTTCAAAAGGATAAATGAAAGAAAAATAATGGTATTTGGTTTAAACAAAATAAAGGCTAAATCACAAGCAAAATTTGCACAAAATGCACAATGACATTCGGCCAAAGAAAAAGTTTTTGGAGAGGGAAAACAAAAATGCCAAAAAGATGTTCAAAAGAAAGATTTGCCAACTATTCATTCCCCCAAGCTACCTAACAAAATTCGGCCACCCCCCTAGCCTTGCATGCCGTCCACATACATGCACTAAAGGCCTAGGATTTCTTTCCAAAACATCCTCCACCTTCCATGCCTTTTGTCCCCTCATCATACCATATCCTTAAGATTCTTATCCCTAACTTCAAGCTTTCCATAACCAATATTCAACTTACCAAAAGATGAAAGTCCAACCTATCATAAACATAGGTTGACCGTCCAAAAAGAAAATAAAAAGGAAATTCCGCGACTCGAACATAGGCTCCCCTTGCTCCCTTGATGGCGTCAACTTCCAGCTCCTAAGTGGCCTCCCTTTTGCCACTTTTCCAAGTCATTTTTAATGTCAAATGTTCCCTCTTTCAACCTTGTAACTCCTACTTACTAAGGCTCCCTATCCTTAAAGCTTCACAAATAAATTTTCTACTAAACCGGGCCTACTCAAGACCCCTAATTAAGTCTTATTACACTATGAATAATATCACAGCAATCCAAACACAAGCAAAATAATTCAAACACAAATAACCCCTATTTCAGGATGTTACAATTTGGTTATAATGGGTTTTGTTTTTGGTTTATTGGTGTATAGGCCGGGCAAAATGGGCTTGTACAGCTGCCCCTCTTTGCTTATTGTCGTGTAACTACAATGGAGCAAAGACTTTTAAGAAAGACTAATTTTGCCCGGTCTTGCCGAGTCCTGACTTCTTTTGGTACTCCTCTTTGTCATGTAGCTTCATTCCAATCCACTGCATCTTGCTACTTTGATCTGCTTCATCTCAACTTCAAGGAGATAAGATATGTGGTTTCGCTCTATTCCGCTACAACTTCAGAAGTATAGGAATTGGTGCTTCGATTTGCTCTATTGTGATTTCAGGGGGAAAATATTTGTAGCTTCGATCTATTCCGCTGGAAATTCAGGGATGCCAGACTAGCATCTACGATCTGCTTCGCTCAAGAAGGCAAGATCTGCTATCTTCAATCTGCTCCACTGCAAACTCAGGGATGCTAGACTGGTATCTTCGATCTGCTTCGCTCAAGAAAGCAAGATCTGCTATCTTCAATCTGCTCCACTGCAAATTTAGGGAGACAAGATCTGATGTCCTCGATTTGCTCCTGCAACTTCAGGAATGCCAGATCTAATGTCTTCGATCTGCTCCTGCAACTTCAGGAATGCCAGATCTGATATCTTCAATCTGCTCCAGGGCAAACTCAAGGATGTCAGACTGGTATCTTCAACCCGCTTCGCTCAGGAAGGCAAGATCTGAACTTTCCAATTTGCTTCCTTACTATCTCAGGAAGACTTCAATCTTCAGTTTGCTCCACTACCATCTCTAGGGAACAAAATCTGAACTTTCCAGTTTTGCTTCCTTACTATCTTCAGGAAGACTTCAATCTTCAGTTTGCTCCACTACCATCTCTAGGGAACGAAATCTGAACTTTCCAATTTTGCTTCCTTACTATCTCAGGAAGACTTCAATCTTCAGTCTGCTCCACTACCATCTCTAGGGAACAAAATCTGAACTTTCTAATTTTGCTTCCTTACTATCTTCAAGAAGACTTCAATTTTCAGTCTGCTCCACTACCATCTCTAGGGAACAAAATCTGAACTTTCCAATTTGCTTCCTTACTATCTCAGGAAGACTTCAATCTTTAGTTTCCTCCACTACCATCTTTAGGGAACAAAATCTGAACTTTCCAATTGTGTTTCCTTACTATCTTCAGGAAGACTTCAATCTTCAGTTTCCTCCACTACCATCTCTAGGGAACAAAATCTGAACTTTCCAATTTTGCTTCCTTACTATCTTCAGGAAGACTTCAATCTTCAGTTTGCTCCACTAGCATTTCTAGGGAACAAAATCTAAACTTTCCAATTTTTCTTCCTTACTATCTTCAGGAAGACTTCAATCTTCAGTCTACTCCACTACCATCTCTAGGGAACAAAATCTAAACTTTCCAATTTGCTTCCTTACTATCTCAAGAAGACTTCAATCTTCAGTTTGCTCCACTACCATCTCTAGGGAATAAAATCTGAACTTTCCAATTTGTTTCCTTACTATCTCAGGAAGACTTCAATCTTCAGTTTGCTCCACTACCATCTCTAAGGAACAAAATCTGAACTTTCCAATTTTGCTTTATTACTATCTTCAGGAAGACTTCAATCTTCAGTTTGCTCCACTACCATCTCTAGGGAACAAAATTTGCCCTTTCCAATTGCGCTTCCTTACTATCTTCAGGAAGACTTCAATCTTCAGTTTGCTCCACTACCATCTCTAGGGAACAAAATCTGAACTTTCCAATTTTGCTTCCTTACTCTCTTCAGGAAGACTTCAATCTTCAGTTTGCTCCACTACCATCTCTAGGGAACGAAATCTGAACTTTCAGATTTACTACACCGTCCTCTGAGGGACATGTCCTGTAGACTCGAATATATTATGGATGACATTTACATGAATACAGAATGTCATGAGAATGATCCCATTTTTTAAATGTATAATGATTAAGATGCAATGATCGGAATGAATCTAATGCTCCTAACTAAATGATATTAGGGATGACATTTGCATGAATGATCCCATTTGCATGTAAATGATATTAGGGATGACATTTGCATGAATCTAATGCTCCCATTTTTTAAAAAAAATACAACAATTAGGATACAATGATCGAAATGAATCAAATGCTCCTAACTGGAAGTGTATGAATGAGAATGATCCCTTTTTACTGTTTGGGTTGTCACTGCTCATAGTTTATCAAGGTTCTATCACTGATGCATTACCATGCTTTCTCGTTCAGCCGGTATCTTTGACAGAAAATCTAAAAGAAAATGATCATATTCTGCTCAGCAAGCTTGCCCTGCTATAATTTCAGAGTCCCTTCCACTATACCCTCTGGGACATAAAGTTTGTACCTCCCACTACAACTTCAGGAAAATAACATTTGGTTTCTTCCATCCATCCTGCTGCAACTCCAAGGTATAGGATCAATTTGATCTGTTACACCATTCGCTGGGTGTAATGACCAGATGTATGCCTGATATTTGCATAAGTATCATTTTTCTTTCCTTGAGAATGATCCCCTTGTACATCTGGGTTGACATTGCTCGTTATTTGTGAAGGTTGTATCACCGACGGAATGTCTTGTCTTTTGTTCAACCAATAAAAAATCCAAAGATATAATCATTTTTCTCCAATATTTCCAAATCCTTAAGCTGAGTGAGTTCTAAACAATAATCCTATTTCAGGTTCTTGTATTATTCAGAAGCTTCCAGAGTAAAATGTAAAACTCCTTTTATGAAAGTATTATTAGTCCATCAATCATTATTTCAATGCAAAGTGCCTGAAAAAGATTGTAACAATGGACAAGAAGGACTTGATTGGGAGCATAGCTCAAAACAAACAAGTTAATCAAAGCTAGCAAATGCGATTAAGAAGGAAATTTATTGGTAGTGTATTTTGAAAAGAATAAGATAATCACAAATAACAAATTTAAAATGGGTAAAATGGAAACTAGGTGCCCCAGATATCGCAGCCTGAGCTTCTCTGTTCAAACTTGTTGAGGACCATTTTGAGCTCAATATGTGTTTAGGGGATCCGGAGCACTTTGTCAATGCCCCGAGACGTAACATTCTTCTTCATTGTTAATTCAAGTGTAGCAGGACTATTGTATACCCCACTTTCGATCAAAATTTGAGCTTCCCTTTTCAGATTTTCAGCTCAAATCCCCTTTGGTCTCAAGGTGCCCGTTGCATGTTTTCGCCTTGGCCTCTCTTTTTTCTTCTTTCTTCTTTTTTTTTTTTGATTTTTTTGTGTTGTTTTTTATGTTTTTTTCTTTGTAAAACTTTTTATTGAATCTGAATTCACCGGATTGGGCAAGTCCTTGCCATCCCTCGGTCAGTCTCCATGCTTTCCCGGAACAGGCCTTCTCTGGTGCATAAGGTCATTCCCAGTTTGGCATCCATTTTCCTTTGAAGTCACTTTGTATGGGAAGGATCTTTTTCCAAAACTAGGCTTCTTTCATGGAATTCTCTAGGGCGAACCTTCTTGTTGTAGGCTCGTATCATTTGCCTTTAGTACACTTGACCATGGGGATGACCTTTAGCCTTTCTTCTTCGATCAAGTTCAACTAATCATATTGGGATTTGATCCATTCTGCTTCATCCGACTTCAACTCTGATAAAACTCAGATAGAAGGAATCTTGACTTTCATGGGAAAAATTTTCTCTATTCCATAAATCAATGAGAAATGTGTTGCCTCGGTGAGGGTCCTACCAAAGTTCGACAAACACAGATGCCAGTCTTCACGAGTCTCAATCTTTTTCCCGACGATCCCTTTTTCCCTTTATTTTTTGCATTGAGAATGGGATTTGATGACTGTCGACATTGTAAGATTGGCATACGAAGTGATTCTCACCATCTTAGTGAAGTAAATGACGACTATACCGATGAATCAATATTGGCTAAAAGCTTTTGACAAGATTGGCCCCATCACATCCATGCCCCACATATGGAAAATTTGTGAAGAACTGGAGTAGGCACATGAATCTTGTCTCCTTAAATACGGCATAGCTGAGACCATCTCCATTATGATTAGCTTGAATATTGTATAACCATTAGCATGTTCTCTAAACATCCTTATGGACCTCTTTTAAGATTTTCCCAAGCGTGCCTTGATATGATCGTGCAAAAACATCTTTGAATTTTGAAAAAGCTCAATGATGTCTTGACTTATCTCTGTTGGTGATCTAGGTTACAATCTTCACCTCTTTTCTAAGCTCGCAATATTCACTGACTCTATGTAAGGTAGGATTTGTTTTCATCATGTTTTACCATTCTTAACAAATCAGAAGATAGGTCACAATCTTTGCCATTTTCAAAGTTCTGAGATCTTTCTAGACACATATCTTACTCAAAAGGAGATTCTGAGTCAGTAGCAGCGTTGCTCACATCGTTGATATCTGGAGACCTTATTGTAGGTTCGAAGAAAGATTCCAAAGAATAAATGATTCAAAGAATGGTTATTTGTATGATATGAATGAACAAAAGAATATTTGAAAGAAAGTCCAAAAATAAAAGAATCTATATATGGAAAGAATAAAAGATGCATTTCATTGAAATAAGAATTTAGGACACAAGCCTATTTCACAAAAGGGTTCTTATTGCCTCTGGGCTTAAGGCAACAAGCGTGTTTTGAATATTACTCTAGATTAGCTCTAAAAATACAGGGATCTCTTCCATAGTCTCATTATTCAAAACACTTCCAAGTATACAAGGGCTTGGAAACTTCGTTCCCTGATTCCCTCTTCATTTTTTATTTCTTCAAGGGGTCACAACTTTCTTGTCTCCTCCTTCAATTATCGCATTTACTGCCTCGTCAAAGTGGTCAAGTTTTGATGAATCGTTGAACTTCACAATTCCCATTTTAATGAACCTTTCAACAAACTTTTTAAATGTAGTACAGTTTTCAATTGAATGATCCTTTATTCCTGCGTGGTACTCGCATTGGGCATTCTCGTCATACCATTTTAGGAACGGAGGTTGCAACAGTTTCAAATAAAATGGGGACACCACATGTGTGTCGAATAAACTTTGATATAGCTCCTTATACGTCATCGGGATTGGCATAAATTGAAGCTTTTCGGAGTTTTGCCTTGCACCCGATTCCTGTCTTACCGACCCTTGTTGCCCGGCAGTAATTACTTTTGGCTGACTAACAGTAATTGCCTTTGAATACCCTTTGTTGTATGTACTCGTATTATTCACCTCGTCATCCTTTTTTCTAGGAGCAGACCTTCTAGTGGTTTCCCCTGCTTCAATCTTGCCACCCCTTATGGCATTTTCAATCATTTCTCCTGCCATCACTATATCAGTGAAGCTCTTGGTGGTACTTCCTATCATGTGGGTGATGAATGAAGCTTTCAGGGTGTTGATAAAAAGCATGGTAGTTTCCTTCTCTAGGAGAGGTGGTTGAACTTGTGTTGCTATTTCTCTCCATCGCTGGGTGTATTGTCTAAAGCTCTCGCTCGACTTTTTTTCCATATTTTGCAGCGTGAACGTATCAGGCGCTATGTCTGCCATGTGACCGTATTGTTTCATGAAGGCCTATGCCAGGTCCTTCCATGTCTGAATTTGGGCACGAATGAGTTGATTGTACCACCTGGCCGCAGACCCGACCAGACTGTCCTAAAAGCAATAAATCAGCAATTGGTCATTATTAACGTGTCCCACCATTCTTCGACAGAACATCATGATGTGCACTTCGGGACAGCTAGTCCCGTTGTACTTTTCAAATTCTGGAGTTTTAAACTTTGGCGGAAGTACTAAGTCTGGCACTAAACTTAAGTCTTTAACGTCTACCCCGTAACGGTAGTCAGCAATCTCCATTGCTTTGAACTTCTCTTCTAACCACTTGCAGCGGTCTTTGAGTTGCCTTGGCAGGTCCACTTTTGCTTTATCCATTTCTGCCATTTCATCGAGATCGGGGACCACAGGGTTAGCTGGACTATCTCCTGGGTTGGAACTCGAGCTTGCTTGGAAGTTCATGGGCGGTCTAGTATCAGCTTGCCCTTGTTGAGGCCTAACCATGGCAGATGGCCTTTGGGGATACTCCTCGTGTTGTGTTTGTGTATGTGGTAGGGTAAAACCCGGAGGAATGCCTTCGCTATCCTCTCCTGTAATAGCCATGGGACCTTTTCCTTTGTCCATTGCCCCATTCAGCATCTGGGCCATTTGAGCCATCATGTTCCTTTGAGCTTCCAACATTTGGTCTCTCATTTCTTACTGGAGCTTTGCCAATTTCTCTTGCATCTGGTTTTGCACGTCTCTCTGGAATTATTCAAATCTTTGATCCATTTTCTTTGTCTTGGCACGTGTACCGTAATGGTGCTTAGTTTTCAGATTTTCCTTTTCTCTTTCTCTCTCTTTCTTTGTATTAATTTCCACTAATTAGGCTCTCTCTATAGACTTAAATGTATATGATGTGATGTAATACAAATGCATGAAATGCAATGCAAATGCATGGAATGAATGCAAAAAGAAAGAGGGGCATTGATTATGAATTCAATTCCATTAGAAGAACTTTTTTAGAAAATAAATTTCTTTACATAAAACGGATTGCATATACAGCTTTGTCCTCATAGTCCAGGTGAAGACACCAATCCTTTTCTTCGTATCCGGATGTTATGGTCGTGTCTCGTGAACTTTCTCAATAGATGCCTCTTCTAGCTCCTTGTCGTTTGATCCAGGCCGCGACTCTTCACTCACCTATTCCCTGTGGTGTTCATAAGCCTCCTTAAGAAAATTGAGACATGATGACTCTCAAATAATCCTTGTCGGCTTGAATCCTTGGGCAAAGTCTTGAATTCTTCTGCGGACTATCAGCCCTCTCTTGTTGTGTACCTGGACTATGTTTGAATGACCGTATTATAATCCACTTTATCAAGTAACCCATTTCCTTATGACAAACTCTTTTATTTAGCAATCGAATATGAATCAACACATCCTTTATATGATGATGCAATGCAATGCAATCAAAACAAAAGAAAACACGTTAGTGCAAGCGAAATAAACAAACACAGAACACCTATCCGGGTGACCACTAGGCTTGGCAAGGCTCTATCTAGGGTAGGCTCCTAGGTCTCTCTATATGTGGTTTGGTTCTAAAGTTGAGGTACCTGAACCAGCAGATTCCTCGATCCTCACCCATTATAGGCTCATATGGACTGAGTTCGGTTCAGGGGAATACATTTCCCTATGGCTATGCGGAGATGAAAATCTCATGAAGCACATAGGTATGGATGTATCCCGGAAGCAATCCACTAGCCCATGCGGAGGTGAAAACCTCACGAAGGCGTATCTTCTTACTCCCACTTAAAAGGGTAAAAATCGAACGATTATGCAATATGATGCGCTAAAGTGAACTCAGTAATGAAAATGCCATTCAATCAAAATAAAATAAAACGAGTCAGTATTTCACACACAGCTTAAAACAAGCAAGAAATAAAGCACCTGCTCGGGTAACCACTAGGAATTGGCGTGGCTCTACCTAAGGTGGGCTCTTAGGGTTCCCTATATGTGGTTTTGTTCTAAAGAGAGGTATTCGAACTAGCAGATTCCTCAATCTTCACCCATTATAGGCTCATATAGATCGAGTTCGGTTCAGAGGGATACATTTCCCTATGGCTGTACGGAGATGAAAATCTCACGAAGACATAGGTACGGATGTATCCCGAAAGCGATTCACTATCCTGCATGAAGGTGAAAACCTCACGAAGGAGTAGCTTCACACTCCCACTTAAAGGGGTAAAACCAAAATGGTCCCTATGCAATATGATGCAAGACTCAAACTACAGTAACTGACAATACGAACAAATGCAATAATGGGATCGTAATTTTTCAAATCAGATATTCAATTTTCGACAACAAGACAGAAAACAATCAATTTTACGACTCGACTCTTTGAAGTCCCCAGTGGAGTCGCCAAGTTGTCGAAACCTTTTTTTTTGTAAAACGGAGGTCGACTTGGATTTTTGAAAATGAAAATAAAAAACTGGAGTCACCACCAATCTTTTTTTGATGAGGTGTGATCGGGTCACTTCGTAATTCAATCATTTCAATAAAAGTTTAAATTTATTAAAACGATGATTTTTGGTCTGCGAAATCCAGAAAACGGGTTCGGGAGTCGGTTACGCACGAGGAAGGGTTAGTACCCTCGATACGCCCAAAATTGGTACCTAATTGATTAGTTAACGTCTTAATGTCGAAAATTTGAAAAGATTTTAAAAATACGATCTCTTTTAAAAATATCTCTTTTTTTTTCTTTTTTTATTTACATGCAATATATATATATATATATATAGTTTTAAAAAAGAAATCTTTATGTGTATATGCATAAATTGTTTCGAAGAAAAAAGAAGATAAAATAGACGGAAAATAAAAGAACCTTTGCTCGTGGTTTGTTATTTTCG
Organism: Gossypium australe; assembly: GCA_005393395.2. Lineage (NCBI taxonomy): Eukaryota > Viridiplantae > Streptophyta > Magnoliopsida > Malvales > Malvaceae > Gossypium > Gossypium australe. The sequence goes on from CM016614.1 coordinate 80,449,317, forward strand.
AATGCTTGCTTTTGGTGTTTTAATCTCTGCCTTTTATTAGTGGTTAATCTTTGGTTTATTGTGTTTTGATTTTCTTTCTCTTATTCGAATCTGTTTTTTTTTTTTTTGTATTGATCAAAAAACCCCCCCTTTTACAAAGAGTTTAATCAGCTTTTATAGCCTGAACTTTTACATCCATTTAATATCTGTCATTTCTTCTTTTGTGCAGGTGCCAGTGGCGGTACAAGTGGGGCGGTGACAGACTCTGACAGTGGCAGTGGACAGAGGCAGAGGGCAGAAGACCGACACCCTAGGTGCGGCGCACCTAGGGTTTTTCTTCACTAAGTTGTTGTCTTTTCTGTTTGGTATTGGGCTTGTTAGGTTAGCAGGCTGATTGGGTTTTGGCAATTGGGCTTGGGTTTGTTTTTGTATTTGGTTATAATGAGTTTTGTTTTTGGTTTATTGGCGTATGGGCCAGACAAAATGGGCTTGTACATAAAATTCAAACTCTTTTAATATTATTTTTCTATCTATAAAATTCAAAATTTACATCTTACTTAAACAACCATTTAGCCAAATATCTTTATAAAAGAGATTAGCTTGGTGTTGGCAGCCCAGGTTTTTTTCTCTTCAAAACTTCAATGGCCAGGGGAAATTGGCATCTCAATCTTTAAAGTGAAGTGTTGAAATGTTGAAATTTGATTAGAAAAGAATAAACAGTAAGGCTTTTATAATATTTATAATATACAGATATGGTCAGTGCTCACTTATATTAATCTAAAATTAGTGTAATCTTATATGTTCTCTTTATCTTTCTATAATTAATACTTAAATAGTTTGAGGGTTGTTTTTATTAATCTATTATGTAGGTAAAATTTTAAATAATTTTAATATCTCTATTATATTAGAAAAAAAATCATCTTTATTGATATATATTTAATGGTTGAAAGTTTATATTGAATACATTATTAGATATTTTTAATTTATTAAAAACTTAGCATGCATAATATAAATATTATATATAACAATTAAATTGTTAAAATATTAAGGTAAATTATTTGGTACAAGCAGGGTCAAGTGGTTGACAAGTGACCTATAAGGGTATAGTAAATTATTTAAAAATAAATGTTTTAAAAAATTAGACACGTGTCAAGTTTTTGAGACTACGTGTAGAATAAAAAAAAGTAGACTGTTAGTGTACCAAACGCCCATCCATTTATTAATGGTAGAAAGATTTATGAAAATGTCTAAAACTAATTTAGTTTTACAATAATATAAGTGTATTCTTCCCCAATTTATATACCTATGAATAATCAACTTTGCAAGTAGATACAAATAATTAAACTTTTAAGATTTAAGGTTAAATTTATATGCTGACAAACAATATATTAGGGGCTAATATTTGATGTACTGTTAATGTATAATTCAATGTACTTATTTTTATTTCTAATATTTTTAATGATGTGACATTTAGTTTTTTGATATTGCATAAATTTATATTTTGTGTGTGCATCAAGTATAAATTTATATATTAAATATAAATCTTTTTGAGGGCTTACAAGTACAATACAATTACAAATACAACTTTGAGCAACAACATAAAATTAAATCAATACAAACTATAAGTGAACGAATGTCTAAAATATAACCGGATAAAATCCACATACAACAATCGCACATAGTAAAAATAAAAAAATCGCACACAATAATTTCATATTTCTTAAACATAATTTGAGAAGCCAAAATTCAACCTTTACTTTGCTTGCATTGGTTGCCAAAGTCTAGTGGTAAGCATTGGATTGCCTTATTTAAGATATTAGTGGAAATAACACATCTCTCTGTTTGTCTAATCATTTTCTTTATCACCAAAATTCTAACTCACATAAATTAACGATTGAGTACTTTTGTACAAACTTGACCTTGCATTATGTGATTTATGTGGGATTGTTATTTAGAAAATAAGACAGTTAAGACTGTTTTAGCTATTGTTAGTATAAATTTTGAGTTTGAACCTAATTACCACTTCAATTTTGATAAATTTAAAAACAATTGTAAATATACGTTTTCAAAAACATATATAATTACTTGGAAAATTGATCCCACCGACTAATTCTCTAAAAGAACCTTCTAGAGCCCGGTTCTTAGAGATCAACCTTGAGCCTCACAGGTGACATTTGGTAGGAAAAATTGGGATTTCTTTACCATTGTTGATCAATCATTATCTTTTTGCTAATGATTGTAACATATTTTTTTTAACTCTTCTAGTCATGCTTGTAGATCTTTTAAAGTTCTCATAAAAAATTTTAGTTACTTAGTGAGAAAACGCTTTCATTTGTGAAAGTGACCCATTTCTCTTACTTAATCATTTCCATTCATTTCTACCTATTTGGTTCTATGACAAGTGCTAAAAGTACCATGTTTTAATCTCATTATTAATGCAATTTTGGATGATTGTTCAATGTTAATTATGAATTTTATGCTCTCAATCTTTTAAATTCATGTTTTTATGCTTAATAGAGCATTTGGGAGCAAAATAAGTGAAAATAAAAAAATCAGAATAGGCTATAGGAGCCACGCAGGCTAACCTTTTCCACACGGCAGTGTGAGCCATAGGGCTATGTGGTAGGTTTCCGTCAAGATTGAAGATTCCTAGTTGATTTATTAGGAGATTATCATGAGTTTCTTTATTTCTTTCGGTTATATTGTTTCTTGGTTGTTTTTATTTGCAAGTATGAACTAATTTTCAAAATACCTAGGAGTGATGAACCCTATGATGAATTTTTTCTTTTGATTTTTATTTTACGCAATAAATACTTAGATATTGTATTTACTTATGTGTGCTTAATTCTTGGTTTAATATTTCTAGATTATTGATCCATGTTTGATGTGTGATAACTCTTGAAAAGAGTTATATTTCATGTCTTTAGACTTAGATAATTGCTTGTACTTAGGTACATTTAGTGGCACTGTAGGACATTTTATTAGTATTTTTATCATTACATTATGAGCTTGGGTTGTGTTTACATGTTAGATACTTTTAATTGCGTGTGGAAGGGTTGTGTTTAGTGGTTTGGTAGGTGTAGGATGTGGAGAAAGAAATAAATAAGTGAAGGTTTGCTAGGGCAAAAGGTTGGATAGTTTGCCAACACGAATGCCATGTCAATTTCGGGAAGATGACCGAGTCAACACTCCATGCATAACAGTCTCAACCCAACTCTATTTGTACCAGAAAAATCTGCCAAAAAAATAGGAGAAGATATCGTGGGCTGTTGGAGTTACCCTAGGAAGAAAAGCTTATAAAAAGCCAAATGAAGAAGCCCTAAGTGTGAAAATCCAGAGGAAATAATAGAGGGTATCGGCTGAGTAGAGATGAAAAGAGGAAACCAAAGGCAATCCCTCTCAGCCACCACAGGACACTGTATTGTTGGATTGTAGATTGGTTTGAGATGTTGTAGGTGCAAAGTAAAATGGGTGAGAAATAAGGCTTGGAAAATGGCCTTATTTTGTCCACAAGGGTGGACGCACGGGTGTGTGTCTTGACCGCGTGTGACACACGACCTGGCACATGGGCCTGTGGTTTGGCTATGTGCCTCCTGCATCTTAAAATTAAGAAATAGAATTCTTAGAATTGGGCACACGGGCAGAGACACGGGCATGTGTCTCAACTGTGCGAGATACACAGCCTAGAACACGAGCATGTGTCTCGACGGTGTGAAACCTGCACCTAATTTGTGAAAATTAAATTAACCACACGGCCTAGCATACGGGCGTGTGGTAGGCCGTGTGGCACAAGTTAGAGAGTTGCACAGATAAGGACACGGGCTGGGACACGGTTGTATGCCTTTCACCGGATGCCCACACGGCCTGAGACTTGGGCATGTCACCAGCCTGTGTGAGCCACATGGCCTACTCACATGGGCGAGTGACCTCTGTACATGAGAAATATTTTTAAATTTTGCAAAAAAATTTTGTGATCCTGGTTTAGTCCTGACTCGATTCTAATATATATTTTGGGCCTCGAGGACACATATAAGGGATATTATGATTGATTGTGATTGATTTTCTGAAATGAATAGTAAATGATATAAATTAACTGAAATTGACCTGTAAACTCTGGTAATGCTCTATAACCTTGTTCTGGCAACATGTACGAGTTAGGGGTGTTACATTTATTCGTATTAGAGCTACAATTTAGCTGAATCTTTCACTAACATAGCAAGTACGAGTTTAGCTATACATGCCATTATAAAATTCGTGATAGTGTGATATCTCCTGGCCATTTTAAACATGTTTTTCATATAGTAATGTCATCTAACCAAGCTAGAGCTGAATCCGAGGAAGCTAAGAGCACTACTTAAGCTTCAGTATAGAGAGCTGCATCTAGTAGTAGAAGGCCCGTATCTGAGGGCCAAGGCGATGAGGCAAAAGAAGCCTTCTTCCAAATGATGAATGAGTGGTTCACAGAATTTTTAAGAACAAATCCTGCTGTACAGCAACCTCCTCCTCCTGCTCCTCAACCGGTTCCTGACATGCCACAAAGTGTTGAACCTGTTAGAACTGGTAAGCCTCCGGTAGATAAAATCCGTAAATATGGGGTAGAAGAATTTAGAGCAACAGCTAATGATGATCCAGAGAGAGCTAAATTTTGGTTGGAAAATACTATCAGGGTTTTAGATGAATTATCATGCACACCAGCAGAGTGTTTGAAATGTGTCGTATCATTGTTAAAAGATTCGGCTTATCAGTTATGGAATACTTTGATTTCTGTTGTATCGAGGAAAAATGTTACATGGGAATTCTTCCAAATAGAATTTAGAAAGAAGTACATTAATTAGAGAGTTTTGAATCAGAAAAAGAGAGAACTTTTAGAGCTCAAATAGGGAAGTATGATAGTATCTGAATACGAACGAGAATTCGTTAGATTGAGCAAGTATGCCAGAGAATGGGTTCCGACTGAGGCTGATATGTGTAAATGTTTTGAAGAATGATTAAATGAAGATATCAAGCTATTGATTGGAATTCTTGAATTTAGGGAATTTGTTGTACTGGTCGGTCGAGCACACAAAGCTGAGGAATTAAGTAAAGAAAAGAAACAAGTAGAGAGAAACCCAGATTTCTAGTAAAAGATTTATGGGCAAGTCACAATTATCTACTTCAAAAAATTAAAAAATTATTATGATCATTTTACCGCATCTATGGATATTCTAAAAAAGAATGAGGTTCTCAACACTCTAACCCAAGATCTTCGTCTCCATCAGTAAGAAGTGTTGGAAGTGTTGGTAACCCCAAATCAAAGTTTTAACATTGTAATAAATTTTATTTTGGGGAATCTCGTTTGAGAAGTGGAGCATGTTATAAATGTGGTTCTCTTGAATGTTTTCTTAATGATTGTCTAGAAAGGATTGAAAAGATAGTTATCAGACTTCGAAGCCAAGCAACCCTAGTTTGAGAGGTAGACCAACCCGACACCCTGAAAATGTCAGTAGTAGTCGGAATGCTACAAAAGATTTAACAATTAAATATGAGGAACAGGCACAAGCAAGAATAAATGCTATACGTGCAAAAGAGGATGCCTCTACACCAGACGTCATTATTGGTATATTTTCTCTACTTAATACTGAAATTACTGCTTTGATAGATCCCGATTCAACACATTCATATGTATGCACAAATTTAGTGACTGTTAAAAATTTACCTGTTGAATTCACTGAAATTGTGGTAAAGTTTCGAACCTCCGAGGCCAGTATGTTATGGTGGATAAAATTTGTAAAAACTGTCCATTGATGGTAAAGGGTTATTGTTTCTCAGCTGATTCGATGCTACTGCCCTTTGATGAATTTGATGTAATTTTGGGAATAGATTGGCTAACTCAACATGATGCAATGGTGTAACGACCCGAATTTGGGCCTAGTAGAATTGGGCTTATTGGACCTTGACCAGGAGAGCGTTCAAAATTTTTTAGAACAAGAGAACGGCACTAATGCAAGTTGGACCTATTAGGTGAGTGATTTTGGAAGGTTAGGGGGCTTCCATGAAGTCTCGGGATCAAACTTGGGCTTTAGGAAAATTTTGGTTTTAGGTGAATAAAACCTTGGGAGTTAGTAAGTAGGCTTTAAGAATAAAATGTGGAGAAAAATGACACAAAAGGAGTTGTGGTTTAGTGGCAAATGATGCCACATAGGAGACAACGAAGTGACGCCACATAAGGAAGTAAGGGGTCCAAGGTTCAAGCCTTGGCGCTTGCATTTCATTTTGATTTATTTTTAAGTGAACTTAGACGTTGGTCCATAGACTTATATTTAGTTGCGCATGATTTTAGACACAAGAGGAGCTTGTGGCCTAGTGGCTAGCAGCGTGGACTAAGTTACAGGGGAACCTGAGTTCGAATCCCATCCCAAGCAAAAAGGTATATTTATTTTGCTAAGTTGGGACGGCCAGAGTTTGTGTTGGAATTAAACTCTGCTGAAGGAAGGATCCCACATCGGGAAGCTAGCAAGAGGGAAGGTGAGAAGCTGGCATTAAATAGAGCAATCTATGAGGAGAGTAAGCATACCTTGGTAGGCGTTTGGGCATAGGAGCATTTGGAGTGCGGATTAGCTTTAGATTCCTATCAGGTGTGTATTTCGCACTAACCTAGCTGTAGGAATTTGGGCCTAGTAGAATTGGGCTTATTGGACCTCGACCAGGGGAGCGTTTAAAATTTTTGAGAACAAGAGAACGACACTAATGCAAGTTGGACCTATTAGGTGAGTGATTTTGGAAGGTTAGGGGGCTTCCATGAAGTCCCAGATCAAACTTGGGCTTTAGGAAAATTTTGGTTTTAGGTGAATAAAACACTGGGAGTTAGTAAGTAGGCTTTAAGAATAAAATGTGGAGAAAAATGACACAAAAGGAGTTGTGGTCTAGTGGCAAATGACGCCACATGGGAGATAAGGAAGTGACGCCACACAAGGAAGCAAGGGGTCCAAGGTTCAAGTCTTGGCGCTTGTATTTCATTTTGATTTATTTTTAAGTGAACTTAGACGTTGGTCCATAGACTTATATTTAGTTGCGCATGATTTTAGACACAAGAGGAGCTTGTGGCCTAGTGGCTAGTAGCGTGGATTAAGTTACAGGGAGCCTTAGTTCAAATCCCATCGCAAGCAAAAAGGGATATTTATTTTGCTAAGTTGGGACGGCCAGAGTTTGTGTTGGAATTAAACTCTGCTGAAGGAGGGATCCCACATCGAGAAGCTAGCAAGAGGGAAGGTGAGAAGCTGGCTTTAAATAGAGCAATCTATAAGGAGAGTAAGCATACCTGGGTTGGCGTTTGGGCATAAGAGTGTTTAGAGCGCGGATCAACTCCAGATTCCTATCAGGTGTGTATTTTGCCCTACTCTAGCTATAGAGCGGCAAATACCGAAATGTCGGTTACACGGTGATGGTAGCCACACGAGCGTGCGAGCGTACGTGTGGGAGCTTCGACGTGATAGTTGAGGCCACCATGAGTATTCTTGTGGGTTGATGCTGTTTGGACCACGATGGGCCGAAAGTGGACAAATGGGCCCATATGAATAAATTGCATGATTGTGTAGTAGATAGTGAACTGGTGTATGTGAATCTCATATCTGCGGCTAAATTTGGGCTAAATGGGCCACACGAACGTGTGGGTCCATTTGGGCCGAGGATTGGCCCTAGGCCCATTAACATTATTATCTCTGTTTAGAATACCTTGATTTATGAAATTACCGAAATACCCTCGATTTGCAAAATTACCGAAATACCCCCGATTTGTAAAATTACAAAAATACCCTCGACTTGCGAAATTACCGAAATAACCCCGATTTACAAAATTACCAAAATACCCTTAATTTGTAAAATTACCGAAATACCCTCGGATTGCAAAATTATGGAAATACCCCTAATTTGTGAAATTACCGAATACCCCTAATTTGTGAAATTACTGAAATGCCCCTATAGGGTAGAATTACCGAAATACCCCTAGAGGGTAAATTACCGAAATGCCCTTAGTGGGCGAATTATTGAAATGCCCTTAGTAGGCAAATTATCGACATGCCCTTGATGGGTAGGATTACCGAAATACCCCAAAAGGGTGAGAATGACCGTTATACCCTTGATTGTGGATAAACATCGTGTATGTGAATATTTATTTATACTGTTTATACTTTTGATGCATTTCATAAATAACATGTTGCATGGGTTGGGTTTATTGATTGGAGGAAGTGTAGCCTGGTGGCTCTGCCACATACTGTTTTAGTGGCTATGCCACATACTATATTGGTGGCTCAGCCACATATACTGTGATTAGTAGCTTGACAGCATTATTGGTGTGTTTGGCGGGGTGGGTTGACCCCACACGGTGCGATTGGTTGGTACGGGGGTGTGATTGGTTGGATTGAGGTGGGCTGCATTTCATTAGTTGCATTACCATGATTATAGGGCTTAGGCCCAGATTGATACTGTAAGGGCTCAGGACTAGATAGTGACTGTTTAGGGGATTACACACCGAGTTCTCGTAACTCACCCCCTTTCTCTTAACCTTCCAAGTAATCCCCAGCGTTAGAGGATTTAGAGTTGCGGAGGACTCGGTGGTGGCCATACATTAGAGTTACTTCTCATGAAACTTAGTAAATCCGGTTTTATTTTATTTTATGATTTTTTAATTTGGGGTTTATATTTTGTAATAAAGCCATTGGAATTTATTTTCCTTTTAAACTTTCATTTCGGTTATTATTAAATTATTAATGATTAAACACTGGGTTTTCTTAAAACGACAATAACGATTTTCAAAATATCATGTTTTCGCAATTCCTTAATTAAACTTCAGCAATAAACAAAGTTTTCGAAAATAATAATAACATTTTTAAAAGAAAACATTTCAAACAAATCTTGTTTTCACAAGCAACAAAGTTTGGAGTTTCAAAAAGGATACAAAGTTTTTAACGAACGCGTAGCTTTTAAACACCCTTTTGATGTGACATGCTAGATTCGATCATAAAGTCTAGGTCGAGTTTGGGGTGTTACATTTAATGGTATCAGAGTCCGGTTGCAAAACTTGGCTGTGGAATGGGTTTTAATTTTTTTTTTTCCAAAATCTGTTTAACCTTTGGTTTAGAAAAGTGATAGTGTTACTGGAAGTATGGCACACCGAGTCTCCGGCACCAAATCCATAAGTTTCTTGATCGTAAAATTTGTTATATGCTGAAATGACTGTATATTTTGTATTTATTTTGTGTGCGTTTTGTTTGGATGTGATGTTTGAATATAGAAATTGTATGCATGTGTGATAAATATCTGGTTGTTTCTATGGTTAGATGGTTGGTTGTGTGTAAGAGGTTTCAAGATTAAGTTAGAAGTGTTGTAGTGTTATTGGGTTCAGAGTGCGTTGCGGAAGTGTAGTGGGGTAACCTATGTTGTGCGACTATTATATAGTTGGAAATTTCAAGGATGAAATTTCTTTAAGGGGGTAGATTTGTAACGACCTGAATTTGGGCCTAGTAGAATTGGGCTTATTGGACCTTAACCAAGGAAGGGTTTAAAATATTTGAGAATAAGAGAACGGGACTATTGCAAGTTGGACCTATTAGGTGAGTGATTTTGGAAGGTTAGAGGGCTTCCATGAAGTCCTAGGATCAAACTTGGGATTTAGGAAAATTTTGGTTTTAGGTGAATAAAACCCTGGGAGTTAGTAAGTAGGCTTTAAGAATAAAATGTGGAGAAAAATGACACAAAAGGAGTTGTGGTTTAGTGGCAAATGATGCCACATAGGAGACAACGAAGTGACGCCACACAAGGAAGTAAGGGGTCCAAGGTTCAAGTCTTGGCGCTTGCATTTCATTTTGATTTGTTTTTAAGTGAACTTAAACGTTGGTCCATAGACTTATATTTAGTTGCGCATGATTTTAGACACAAGAGGAGCTTGTGGCCTAGTAGCTAGCGGCGTGGATTAAGTTACAGGGGAGCCTGAGTTCGAATCCCATCGCAAGCAAAAAGGGATATTTATTTTGCTAAGTTGGGACGGCCAGAGTTTGTGTTGGAATTAAACTCTGCTGAAGGAGGAATCCCATATCGGGAAGCTAGCAAGAGGGAAGGTAAGAAGCTGGCTTTAAATAGAGCAATCTATGAGAAGAGTAAGCATACCTGGGTTGGCGTTTGGGCATAGGAGTGTTCAGAGCGCAGATCAACTCCAGATTCCTATCAGGTGTGTATTTTGCCCTACTCTAGCTATAGAGCGGCAAATGCCAAAATGCAGGTCACACGACGATGGTAGCCACACGAGCGTGCGAGCGCACGTGTGGGAGCTTCGACGCGATAGTTGAGGCCACCATGAGTATTCTTGTGGGTTGATGCTGTGTGGGCCACGATGGGCCGAAAGTGGCCAAGTGGGCCCAATGGGCCCGTGGGCCCATATGAATAAATTTTATGATTGTGTAGTAGATAGTGAACTGGTCTATGTGAATCTCATATCTGCGGCTAGATTTGGGCTAAATGGGCCACACAAAAGTATGGGTCCATTTGGGCCGAGGATGGGCCTTAGGCTCATTAACATTATTATCTCTGTTTAGAATACCTTGATTTATGAAATTACCAAAATACCCTCAGTTTGCAAAATTATCGAAATACCCCCGATTTGCAAAATTACAAAAATACTCCCGGTTTGTGAAATTATCGAATACCCCCGATTTACAAAATTACCAAAATACCCCTGATTTGTGAAATTACCAAAATACCCTCATATTGCAAAATTACCGAAATACCCCTAATTTGTGAAATTACCGAAATACCCCTATAAGGTAGAATTACCGAAATACCCCTAGAGGGTAAATTATCGAAATACCCTTAGTGGGCGAATTATCGAAATGCCCTTAGTAGGCAAATTATTGAAATGCCCTTGATGGGTAGGATTACCGAAATACCCCAAAAGGGTGAGAATGACCGTTATAACCTTGATTGTGGATAAACATCGTGTATGTGAATATTTATTTATACTGTTTATACTTTTGATGCATTTCATAAATAACATGTTGCATGGGTTGGGTTTATTGATTGGAGGAAGTGTAGCCTGGTGGCTCTGCCATATACTGTTTTGTGGCTATGCCACATATTATATTGGTGGTTCTGCCACATACTGTTTTAGTGGCTATGCCACATACTATATTAGTGGCTCAGCCACATATACCGTGATTAGCAGCTTGACTGTATTATTGGTGCGTTTGGCGGGGTGGGTTGACTTGATCCCCACACGGTGCGTTTGGTTGGTACGGGGGTGTGATTGGTTGGATTGGAGTGGGCTGCATTTCATTATTTGCATTACCATGATTATAGGGCTTAGGCCCAGATTGATACCGTAAGGGCTCAGGCCCAGATAGTGACCGTTTAGGGGATTACACACTGAGTTCTCGTAACTCACCCCCTTTCTCTTAACCTTGCAGGTAATCCCCAGCATCAGAGGATTTGAAGTTGTGGAGGACTTGGTGGTGGCCATACATCGGAGTTACTTTTCATGAAACTTAGTAAATCCGATTTTATTTTATTTTATGATTTTTTTTTAATTTGGGTTTTATATTTTGTAATAAGGCCATTGGAATTTATTATCCTTTTAAACTTTCATTTCGGCTATTATTAAATTATTCATGATTAAACACTGGGTTTTCTTAAAATGACAATAACCGTTTTTCAAAATATCACGTTTTCGCAATTCCTTAATTAAACTTCAGCAATAAACAAAGTTTTCAAAAATAATAACATTTTTACAAGAAAACATTTCAAGCAAATCTTGTTTTCACAAACAACAAAGTTCGGAGTTTCAAAAAGGATACAAAGTTTTTAACGAACGCGTAGCTTTTAAACATCCTTTTGATGTGACATGCTAGATTCGGTCATAACGTCTAGGCCGGGTTTGAGGTGTTACAAGTGGTGAATTGTAAATAGAAATACATTGTGTTAAAGTCTCAGAATGGTGAGTTACTCCATGTTGAACCTGATAAATTGGATGGGATATCTAATGTGATTTCGACTATATCAGCACAGAAATATATCAGAAAAGGGTATGATGCTTACCTTGCTTATATGTTAGACACTTAAGTATCTGAGTCAAAGATTAAATCAGTGCCGGCTGTTTGTGAGTTTCTTGATGTGTTTTCGGAAGAATTACACAGATTACCACCAGTTAGAGAAGTGGAGTTCTCTGTAGATCTTGTTTCAGAAACAAATCCTATATCTATAGCACCATATCGAATGGCCCCAATGGAGTTAAAAGAATTAAAAGCACAGTTGCAAGAATTGACTGATAGGGGCTTTGCTTGACCCAGTTTTTCACCTTGGGGTGCACCAGTTCTGTTTGTAAAGAAGAAAGATGGATTATTAAGACTGTGTATTGATTACAGACAGTTCAACAAATTTACAATAAAGAATAAGTATCCACTGCCTCGTATTGATGACTTGTTTGATCAACTGAAAGGTGCCACTATATTTTCAAAGATTGATCTTCGTTCTGGTTACTATCAGCTACAGGTAAAAGATTTGGATGTGCCAAAAACAACTTTCAAAATCAGGTATAGACATTATGAGTTTCTTGTGATGCCATTTGAATTGACTAACGCACCTGCAGTATTTATGGATTTGATGAACAAAATCTTCAGACTGTATCTAGTCAGGATTGTAGTGGTATTTATTGATGATATTTTGATATATTCTCGAGATGAAAATGAGCATGCCGATCATTTGAGAATAGTGTTGCAAACTCAGTGTGAGAAACAATTATATGCCAAATTCAGTAAATGTGAATTTTGGCTACGGCGGACATATAGTATATGCTGAAGGTATTAGAGTGGATCCAAATAAAAATTCAGCAATTGTTAATTGGAAACCACTGAAGAATGTATCTGAAGTTAGAAGTTTTCTAGGACTAGCTGCTTATTATCGGAGGTTTGTAAAAGGGTTTTTAATGATAGCTTCTTCGATGACTCGTCTGTTACAAAAAGATGTGAAATTTGAGTGGTTTGATAAATGTCAGTAGAGTTTTGATAAATTGAAAACCTTATTAACTGAAACACCCGTACTAGTTCAGCCTAAATCGAGTATGGTATTTGTAATTTACAGTGACGCGTCGTTAAATGGTTCAAGCTGTGTTTTGGTGCAAGAAGGTAAAGTGATAGCCTATGCTTCTAGACAGTTAAAACCATGTAAAAGAAATTACTTGATACATGATTTGGAACTAGTAGCTATTATATTTGCATTGAAAACCTGGCGGCATTACTTGTTTGGTAAAAACTGTCACATATTCACAAATCACAAGAGTTTGAAATATATGATGATGCAGAAAGATTTGAATCTGAGGCAGCGTAGGTGGCTTGAACTGTTAAAAGATTGTGACCTGGTTATTGATTATCATCTAGGAAAAAGCCAATGTGGTTGCTGACACTTTAAGCAGAAAATCATTGTTTGCTTTACGGGAAATGAACCCCGGTTATCATTATCAAAGGGTGGTTCAGTCATAGCTAAATTAAAACCTAAACCTACATTTCTATGACAGATCTGTGAAGCTCAAAAAGATGATGATGAACTACAAGCTAAAAGGGTACAGTGTGAGTTGGGTTCTGATTTAGAATTTCAGATTTCATCTGATGGTGTCTATTATTCAGAGATAGGATATGTGTATCGAAGAATTCAGATTTCGCACAGAAGATTTTGACTGAAGCTCATAATGGTACCATGTCTATTCATCCTGATAGTAATAAAATGTACAATGATTTGAAAAAGATGTACTGGTGGTTGGGAATGAAATGGTATATTGTTGAATACGTAACTAAATGTTTGATATGTAAGCAAGTAAAAGCTGAACATCAGTTGCCTTCGGGATTATTACAACTAGTTACAATACCAGAATGGAAATGGGAAATAATTACCATGGACTTTGTATCAGGGTTACCCCTATCTCCGAAGAAGAGAGATGCTATTTGGGTAATCATCGACCAGTTAACAAAATCTACACACTTTATTTTGATACGTATGGATTTCTCTTTGGATAGATTGGCTGAATTATATGTTTCAGAGATTTTTAGACTGCATGGAGTGCCTGTCTCCATTATTTCAGACAGAAATCCTCGATTTACATCCCGATTCTGGAGCAAATATCAAGAAGCTCTGGGTACACAATTAAATTTTAGCACTACATTCCATCCCCAGACTGATGGCCAATCTGGACATATATTACAGATTTTGGAATATATGCTACGGTGTTGTATTTTGGAATTCGAAGGTAATTGGGAAAAGTATTTGCCTTTGGTTGAATTTGCATACAATAATAGTTATCAGTCCAGTGTCTAAATGGCACCGTATGAAGCTCTGTATGGTCGTAAATGTAGAACTCCATTGTATTGGATAGTACTTAGTGAGAACAAGATACACGGAGTTGACTTGATCCATGAAACGAAAGAAAAAGTAAAGATGATTTGGGATAGTTTGAAAACAGTCTCTGATCATCAAAAGTCTCATGCCAATCTTAAACGAAAAGAAATAAAATTTCAGGTTGGCGACAAGGTATTTTTGAAAGTATCACCTTGGAAGAAAGTTCTCTGGTCTGGCCGAAAAGGAAAGCTGAGTCCACGGTTCATCGGGCCATATGAGATTATTGAAAGAATCGGACCTGTTGCTTATCGGTTGGCATTACCGCCAGAGCTTGACAGAATTCATAATGTTTTCTATGTGTCTATGTTACAACGGTATCGATCAGATCCTTCACATGTTATTTCTCCGACAGAAGTAGGGATTTAACCTGATATGAGTTACAATGAAGAACCAATCAAAATCTTGGCATGTGAAATAAAAGAATTAAGCAATAAAAAGGTAGCTTTAGTAAAAGTTCTTTGGCTATGACATGGGATTGAAGAAGCTACTTGGGAACCAGAGGATACCATGAGAAATAATACCTGAATATTTTTACTGGTAAGATTTCCGAGGACGAAAATTTTAAGGGGGAGAGTTGTAACAAACCATTTTCAGTGAAATCGGAACAGTGATTTCAGGAGAACAAGTCCGAGTTAAAAAGAACATTTATTTTAATTTCATTGCATGGTCTCTATGATAGGAAAGATGTACGGAAATTTTGATGAGGAAATTTTACCTTTTATGTGTTTAATTAGGTAAAAGACTATATTGCATAAAATGAAAAAGTTGAGTTCTAGTAGCTAAAAGGATCAAATAGCTATGGAATTCAAAATAAGATGTCCTTATATGATAATTAGACCATTAAAGAAAAGCTAGTAGATATTTTTGATGAATCATCCATGGAAAATTAGAAAAAGAAATGGATGAAATTGGAAAGTTGAAAAATTAAAGATGATAAATAAAATAAATATCAAATAACATCATTATATATCATCTTCTTCCCCGAAATTTGCATGGAAACCCTAGGAGAGAGAGAGGAAACTAATCAAGCTTAATTAGATATGAATTCTTATCTCGTTTTTAGTAAGTTTTATATTTTTGAGATCGGTATAGCTTAATCTATCTATTTTGGGGATTAAATTGAAAATTTATCAAAGTATCAAAGTTTTTCCATGGATGAATATGCTAAAGTTTTGAAATTTATGGTAGAAAATGAAAGGTTGTTAATAGATAAACAACTTTTACAAAAAGAATTTTTATAAAATTATGATTTAGGGACTAAATTGTAAAGATGTAAAAGTTATGGAAAAATTTTTGAATTTTGTGAAATTAATGTGCTATAAATGTTATATGAAAATTTCGGCTAGGCTTGGAATAAGGATTAAATTGCATTAATTTCAAAGCCTAGGGACGAAATTTATGAAAAGTATAGGGGCAAAATGGTAATTTTTCCTAGGGTGTAAATTGAATCCAATCGAATGTGAATTGTATTAAATTGATGATTAAATTCATTTATATAGATCTGGATAACTTAAATTTGAAGTTAGATCGAGGAAAAGAAAATGTGCCGGATTAGTAGACTTTTGAATACGAACAAGTGTTGAGGTAAGTTCGTGTAACTTAATTATGTATATCAATATGTTTGAATTGAATGTTGTATTTGTGTGAATTGCATAAATGTTTAATGTATGAAATTAATCACATTTCTGAAATTACTTTATAAATAACGAGTTCCGTTTGAATAATGAAATACGATGGGTACAATAATTTCCCGTACTGATTATAGTCCTGCATATGTTGCGGACATTATAGCTCGGATGAGCATCCTGTTAAAAGCCTTCTCAAGCATCCTGTTATATAGTTCCTGTGAGCATCTTGATTGGTAGTGACTCTGCATGTGTTGTGCACTTTCGCAGCTCTTTGTGAGCGTCCTATTGCATGATTCGATTGGTTGTGATCCAACATTTATTGTGGACACAAACGCAGCTCTTTGTGAGCATCCTGATATAGGCTCTTATGAGCTTCCTGACATAGCTTGCTTGAACTCCCTGCTATGTCATCTGGTGCTCCCTGATAATAACTCTTCGGAGTTACCTGTTAAGCTCTATGAGCTCCTTGATTAAAACTCTTATGAGTTTCTTGTTTAGCCCGAATAAGCGTCCTGTTACATGGCTCATCTGAGCACCCTGAAACATTTGGCTCGGAATGTGCTTCTTGATAATGTGCCATAATGGGTACCCTTGAACATGAATTGATGGATCACTGATTTGTATACCTTGGTATCCATCGATATTTCAATAATTCAATGGATAAAACTCTTGACATGAGAAATTATGAGATTAAAAGAATCATGTCTCGAATACTTCTGAATACATGAAAGTTTGAAACATGATGAACTCATCTATGATTATTTAGTGTACATGTGAAATATGTGACTAACATGCTTGATTGAGTGTATGTGGTTAGGTAAACTTGCAAATTTTGTTGGGAATCATGTTTTTGTCATGCTTATATTAAACGAATATGATTGGTAAGTTTAATTCCTGTTATACGAACTTACTAAGCATTGAATGCTTACTATATTTTATTTCCTCTGTTTTATAGTGCTCGGAAGCTCACAAAAGTTGGAGATCGATCGGAGCATCATCACACTATCCTCTATCTTGTTTTGGTATAAATAGAAAACTTACTTAGTATAATGGCATGCATAGGCTAATGGTGACAAAAAAGGGCATGTAAATGGTTGTTTGTAATCTAGCCATTGGAATGGCTAGAGTGGTATAATTTGGTATGTTTTTATAAGGCCATAACATGATTGATGTGTTTTGAAATGGTTAAATAGTAGTGAAACATAAACCAAATGGTGAATGAATTTGAGTTAGTATAATTGATAAAATATGTAAATTAAACTTAAGTGGAATTGAGGTAAGTTAAACATTTAAACATATATTTTATTAAGCTATACAAAATACTTGTATTTAGCTTGTTTATACGCATCAAATTGGTTTGGAAATGAGTTGAGATGTTGTTGTAGGTGCAAGGTAAAATGGGTGAGAAATAAGGCTTGGAAAATGGCATTATTTTGTTTACACGGGTAAACACACAGGCATGTGTCTTGACCGTGTGTGACACATGGCCTGGCACATGGGCATGTGGTCTGGCCTTGTGCCTTTTGGATCTTAAAATTGAGAAATAGAATGCTTAGAATTGGGCACATGGGTAGAGACACGGGCCTGTGTCTCAGCTGTGCGAGATACAAGGCCTAGAACACGGGCTTGTGTCTTGGCCGTGTAAAACCTGCACCTAATTTGTGAAAATTAAATTAACCACAAGGCCAAGCACATGGGCGTGTGGCAGGCCGTGTGGCACAAGTCAGAGAGTTACACAGGTAAGGACACAGGCTGGGACACGATTGTGTGCCTTACATCGAATGCCCACACGGCCTACTCACACCGGCGTTTGACCCCTGTACATGAGAAAAAAATTTAAATTTCGTGAAAATTTTTTTGTGATCCTGGTTTAGTCTCGACTCAATTCTAATATATATTTTGGGCGACGAGGACCCATATAAAGGATATTATGATTAATTGTGATTGATTTTGGAAATGAATAGTAAATGATATAAATTAACTGAAATTGAACTATAAACTCTGGTAATGCTCCATAACCCTGTTTTGGCAACGGGTACGGGTTAAGGGTGTTACACTTTACTTTGCTTACATTGGTTGCCAAAGTCTAGTGGTAAGCGTTGGATTACCTTGTTTAAGATATTAGTGGAAATAACACGTCTCTTTGTTTGTCTAATCCTTTTCTTTATCACCAAAATTCTAGCTCACATAAAATTAATGATTGAGTACTTTTGTACAAACTTGACTTGTGCATTATGTGGTTTATGTGGGATTGGTATTTAGAGAATAAGACAATTAAGACTGTTTTAGCTATTGTTAGTATAACTTTTGAGTTTGAAGCTAATTATCACTTCAATTTTGATAAATTCAAAAATAATTGTAAAAGATACTTTTTTAAAAACATATATAATTACTTGGAAAAACAATCTCACCGACTAATTATCTAGAAGAACCTTCTAGAGCCCCGTTCTGAGGGATCAACCTTGAGCCTCATGGGTGACATTTGGTAGGAACAATTGGGATTTTTTTTACCATTTTCGTAGAAAGAATAGGTTTAGATTAGAGATGGATGAAATTAATCTATCAATGTGTTTCTACAGTCTTCCATCATTCTATAGTTAATGTCTCGCTTTCTAAAAGTTTCTCCTCGATTAGAGGCCTTCGTCAAGGTGATCCCTTTTCACCCCATTTGTTTTTCAATTGCATGAATATACTCTCACTCATGCTTTAGAAAGCTGAAGCAATTGGATCCATTCCATATATCAAGATCTATAGAAATGCCCTATCGATCAATCATTATCTTTTTGCTAATGATTGTAACATATTTTATAACTCTTTCATTCAAGCTTGTAGATCTTCTAAAGCCCTCATAAAAAATTTCGGTTACTTAGCGAGAAAACGCATTCATTTGTGGATTTGACCCATTTCTCTTACTTAATCGTTTTCATTCATTTCTATCTATTTGGTTCTATGATAAGTGCTAAAAGTAACATGTTTTAATCTCATTCTTAATACGTTTTCGATGATTATTCGATGTTAATTGTCAATTTTATGCTCCTAATACTTTAAATTCATGTTTTTATGCTTGATAGAGCATTTGAGAGCAAAATGAGAGAAAATAAGAAAATTTGTAACACCCCTAACCCATTTCTGTCGTCAGATTAGGGTTACGAAGTATTACTGTAAAAAGATCATAATAGTAGTGTTATTTAATATTAATTAAATGGAACTCATTACAAACCTATGAAACATATACATTTGGGCATTAAATCGAGTTTCTGAAGCCCTAAAAGCATTTTGGAAACAATTCAGGACTAAATTAAAACAAATCAAAAAATTAGGGAAAAAGTTAAAATTTTAAAAATAGGCTCACATGGCCGTGTGACATAGGCAAGATCTTGTGGTATTTGAACAATGGGACACACGGTCGTGTCTCAACCCATGTAACTCACTAAGTTAGGCCACACGATCGTGTAACTCTCTCACTTGTGACACACGGCCGTGTCGTAGGCCGTGTGCTAGACCGTGTAACTCACTAACTTGAAATAATAAATGACACATGATCGTGTAGCTAGACTGTGTGACAGCACGTGTCCCAGGCTGTGTGCTCCATAATTTGACCTTAAAAACAAGCCATTTAAAGTCCAAAACTTGCCCAACAATCTACTTCCTTAGTGCATACATTCAATAGATCTAAACAGACTTCAAACACATATAAACATACCAATTCAATCAAGCTATTTCTCCTAACCAATATGCAATTCAAAGACACCTCGTTTACTCCCAAAACAACTTCAATCAAAACAAAGCTATATTGCCACATCTCAAGTACAAAATCTAATTTAACCCTATGCCAACCATGCCAAAATAACCATTCCAAAACATGCCATCATACCATATACTATCTAGAACCTATGGAGTATGGATGAGGGTTCATTCATATTTGCAACTATTATTCATGCCAGCGTTTACCTTATTAACCATAACAAGCTTGACACAACTGAAGATAAACAATTTAACTTGAATAACCTTTCAACCCTATTACATGCCATTTATAACCATTAACCAAAATAACCATAAATACCAATATGTCGAATAGATAGTGTGACAATACTCCGACGAGATACCAATCGGCTGAGCTTTCCGATAATCTACAAAGACAGAGGAAATGATTACGTAAGCATTTAATGCTTAGTAAATTCGTATAAGCAAAACTTAAACTTACCAAACATATTAAATTAAACAACCAAACCTACTCTCATCATGTCATATGCCAACTTCCTTTCTTATACACATCACCTCATAAGGTTAGTAAATATATCATTACATATAAATCCCAAGCAACTCATGACATATACATGATAAATATTTAGGCTTTATCCATAATCCATCACCTATACATGTATCCTTTACACATACTTTTTATTAAAATCATATGGTTAATAGATAGTAAGTAAAAAATACATCAATAAAACATAACATATATTAAGAAATGGATTCCATGTATATTTCATCCATCACTTGATAAATTATCATCCATTTTCATTTTGTATATGCATATTTGTAACAACCTGATTCCAGTGATGTTGGAAACAGTGGTTTTGCAACACCTCCTACCCGTATCCGTATCCGGAACAGGGTTACGAGGAATTACCAACAAGTACAAAACACTTACAGATAATTTGAAATCATTATCGTTCAAATACCGAGACTAATCATAAACGTTCCTTTAACGGACCTTCGAGGTCCAACTCATGCATTAAAACCAAGTCGAGACTAAACCGGATCATCAGGAAAATTTTTCGCGACTTTTAAAATTTTTCTCGCATATAAGGGTCACACGCCTGTGTGACTAGGGACACACAGCCGGACCATACGCCCATGGGGTAGACCGCTTGTCACACACGGCCTAGACACACGCCCGTGTCTACCCGTGTGGACGAAAATTAGGCTATTTTCCAAGCCATATTTCTCACTCACTTGATCATTTATCTTTACCAACATTTTAATACAGTCAAGAACCAATTTAAGATATTCAACCAAGCCTTATACTTATTACCATTTGTTAGTTGTACACTTTATATAAATAACAAGAAACGTATATAGGCTCAATTCTTATTAAATTCCTCTTATACCTATACTTTTTCATCACATAGTCGTATTCAATTACACTTAGTCGTTACATGATCACATGTATTTTCACTTAGTCAATTTCCCATTGAACTCATCAGAATAATAATAGATACACGGTGGCTTGCACATTGTAACATCCTAGAATTAGGGGTTCTGCATTTTATGTTTTTCTGTGTGCTTGGCTTGTTCTGCTTGTTATTTAGATGTGTTTGGGGGTCCTGGGGAGGCTTGGGTTCAAGCTAGAGCCTTGGTAGAATTTTGGTTTTTGGGCATCTAAGGGGGGATAGCTAGTAGGAGCATGCCTTAAGTTTAATTGCGTGTGTTTGTTGACACAAAAAAGCTTGTGTCCAAGTGGAGGTGGCGTCATTTGTAGGAGTAGAAGGGGAGGAGTTCGAATCCCCTCTGCTGCAACATGAGACTTTATTTTTGTGCTTAGGGTGGTAAGGTGTTGGCATTCGGCTGGACTCTTCTTGGTGGAGGTTTGAATGAGTCAAATTATTTTGAATGGATGGATGAGAGGTGATGGAGGAGTTGAAGTGGTCAAATGGGTTTGAGTGGGTGATGGGGAGCAAATTGTGGAGGAAAATAACGGATTTGGTGATGGTGGAGGTGTTGGCCAAATGTCGGGAGCTTGGAGGGGGGATTTCGGTTTAGTTGCTAGGATAGGTGGGTGTGTGGTCTTAGGCATTTTACATTTTGGCATTTTTGGTCATATAGGGTGAGTGCCGATTTTTGCAAAAGTCTCTTAGAGTTCTCTCTTTTTCTCTCATTCAGTTTCCTACTTCTCCTTGTGCCGAAACTTTTAGCTTCTTCTCTTCATCTCTTTTTGTTTCATTGACATTAGCCGGAACTAGTGTGACCATTCGGGTATCCCTTTTTCTTCATCTTTTCTCTTTGCTTCTTTTGTTTTCTTTGGCCGAACCCTCTTTTATCTTTTAGCCGAATTTTGGTTCTCTTCTACTCATCTCTTTCACCCTTCCTTTCTTTCTTTCCTTCTTTTCATAAGCCGAAACTCTCTTCTCCTCTACTTCTGTCTTCTCTAGCCGAAACATACTTCTCACTCTTTTCTCTTGTGTGTTTCGTTTCTACGCATTTTCACCATAGCTGAATCTCCCTTGACACCACACTAATCGACTCTTACACTTTTTACTGTTAGCCGAACATCACGAAGCAAGGTGCTAAGAATCTTTGGCCGCAGGAAGTCTCTTTAGTTGGTTTCTGTTGGTTAAGGTAAAGGGAGACTCTGTTGTCCCTTTCTTTTCTTTTCTTTCGGTTCTATGTGGCCATAGCCGAATAGCTATTTTGTTCTTGGTGTTTAGATTTCGGCTAACCCCCTTCCTCTTCTCTCGTTTGGAACGTTTACTCCGGGAAACTCCATTAGCCGAACAATTGTAGTTCGAAGCTAAAGGTCTTTTGGTTGCTGAACCTTACCATTCCATTCGGGTTCGTGATGTAATGAGATATTCTTGATTTCGGTTTGTCTATTTCCCTTTTCCCTTTCGTTACCTTAACCGAATTTCTTTGATAGACAACCAAACGTTTTTCTCTAAGTGCTGATCAAGACTCTTATCATGGATATGAGTGCTAGCCGATCCAAGGAGGGTGCGTCTAAGGAGCCTGAGGGGAGCGGAACCGTGGTCTCTGCTCCTAAGTTTAAAAGACGTGCTGTGTCGGTGGTTCGGGACTTTCCGCCAGGCTGTGGTGGGGAGCCGACATCTACCTGGGATAGACAAATCGCAGTTGTTTCTTCTAGTGAGAGTGTCGACAGTCTAGATAGTCTAGTCTTACGCGTAATTAGGTGTGTAATGCGCACACTTTACTTTATTAATTTACGTTAATAACTGTGTTGGCTGAAAGCCGAAACGATTGTATAGATAGTCGAGATACCCTTGTGGGTAAAGTTGGAGACACCGGATAAGTTCCGCTATGATGTTAGTTTCGAATATATATATATGTGTGTATGTATGAATTAATTATTCGTTGTATATTGAAGGTATGTTTGTATTCATCTCAGTATGATAATATGTTGCATGGGTTTTGGGAAATGATTGAAAGGGGAAGTGTTATTCAGTGACTTCTGTCACAGTGGTCTAGGACCATGGTGGTTTGGAACCACGTACACATAAATTTATCAATGACTTGTCTCAGTGGTCTGGGACCATAGCGGGTTGGCCCCGCGTATACTTATCAGAGATTGTCACAGTGGTCTGGGACCACAGTGGGTTGGCCCCACATTTATATATTCTATGACTCTGTCACAAGTGGTTTGGAACCACAGTGGCTTGACGCCACGGGTGTTTGGTTGATGCAGGAGATCTAGAGGATGGAAAACTAGGTTGGGCTGGGCTGCATTGCATACATTGTTCATATGCTACATTGTGTGGGCTAAGGCCCAATGTGCAATTGTGGGCTTAAGGCCCATTGCGTTATAAGGGGCATTACACACTGAGTCTCGGTGACTCACCCCTCTGCTTAATTTTGCAGGTAATCCCTAGATCGTGGATTTGGAGCCGAGGCAGACTTTGAGGTGGCCATGCATTATTTTCTCGTAAACTTTAGGTTTTATTTAAAATTACTTTTTAGATTTTGGGATTCTGTTTTGTAATAAGGCCACTACAACTTTAAATTTGGGACTTACTTTAATACTGCTATTACACATTTTATGATACATCGAATATGGAGTTTTTCTAAAATAAAATCATAAACCATCTTTTTTCTAAAAAGGTGTTAACAAAGAATGACATGCGAATAACTAATAAAGTTGGAGATTTTCTTAAAACCTCAACATTGTTTACAACTATCACGTTTATAAAATCCCCTAATTTCAGCTTTCGTAAAACAAAACTGTATACGGCTTTTAGCTCAATCTAATAAGGAATTGGTAAGAAACTTTCAAAAGAGATTTTAAATTATTTTCAAGTTGGTAACACTAATCCGAAAGTTTTTTTCAAATTACGATGTTCCGGTAAAAATTTCAAAACTTTTTTTCCTGTAACATACCAGATTTGGTCGTAACGTATTGACCGGGTTTGGGGTGTTACACATATAGTACCACCCTTGTAGCCGAAGCTATCTGGTGCACATAGTAGCCTGCACTTAGTAGTACACATGTGACCAAAACCATCACTTACACATAGTGGCCTGCACTTAGTACCACACATGTGATCGAAGTTATCGGGTACACATAGTAGCCTGCACTTAGTACTACACATGCGACTATCCGTCTGGTACACATGCGACCTATCGGGAATTTTTGGTTTAGCCAATAAGTAAAGTTTATTCTTTAAAGTCACCCCTATTTTGCTGTATGACAGTTCCGACCCTTCTTCACTAAAAAAATAATTATCTCCTTGTATGGGATTAGGATGATGTTTTCGTTTGCTTTTGATGAAAATAGACTTATTCAAGATTCATATAAATTTAAGCCCATAATTATTTTTCTCCAATTTTTGATGATTTCCCGAAGTCAGAACAGGGGAACCCGAAATCATTCTGACCTTGTCTTACAAAATTTATTATATCTCATGATTCACAATTCTATTGCTTACACCGTTTCTTCTATAATAAACTAAACTCAATAAGATTTAATTTCATATTTTATTAATCCTCTAATTCGATTTCTAGAATTTTTGGTGATTTTTCAAAGTTAGACTACTGTTACTGTCCAAAA
This sequence comes from Gossypium australe, assembly GCA_005393395.2. Lineage (NCBI taxonomy): Eukaryota > Viridiplantae > Streptophyta > Magnoliopsida > Malvales > Malvaceae > Gossypium > Gossypium australe. The sequence continues at coordinate 80,474,115 of CM016614.1, forward strand.
CTGTTTTAGTGCAAAATATTTATTTACATTTTGCCCCAAATTTCACAGTTCATACAATTCAGTCCTTGCTCAATTAACCCCTCAATTGAGATAATTTTTCTCAATTAATACTTTATTCTATCATTTTAAACTACTTCATAACCCTTGGAAATCAAAACTTTAGCACTAGACCTTAATTCCAAACCATTTCACTATTAGGTCCTAAAGTCAATTTCCATCAATTTTACTTGATAAAATAATCATATATCAAAATTAAAGCTTCAATTCTATGTTTATTAATCATATTCTCATCCATAGAAACTTTAAAAATTATCCATGGAATCAAAAACTAATGTCATAGTAAGTTGGACCCAATTGTAAAAGTCCAAAAACTTAGAAATTTCAAGGAGAAAGCAAGAATTAAACTTACATGAAGCTAGAGAATGAAAACCAGCTTGAACACTCTTCCATGGTTGTTTTTCAGCTGATGAATATGAAGAAAAATGATGAGAATTCTAGATATTCCAATTTGGTCCCATTTTTATTTAACTAATTTTGGCAATTTTCCAGTTTTGCCCTTATTTCACCCGTTTCCTGATTTTTCTCAACTATTACCACCCAAAATATCTCCTTTGGGCTTATTTCCACTTTAGGTCCTTCCTCATTTGACAATAGAGCTATTTAATCCTTCTAGCAACTTTTACACCTCTTTCAATTTAGTCATTTTTATTTAATTAACCACCCGAACATCAAAATTCTCTAACGAAATTTTAATACTACCTTATTGACACTCCATAAATATTCATAAAAATATTTATGGCTTGGTTTATAACATCGAGATCTCGATACCTCTTTTTCTCTATTTCTTGACCAAATAAATCTTTATAAAACACAATTTACTACCTCAAAAATCTTTTAAAAGCTACATTTGACTCGTAAATATTAAATACTATAATCTACAAATTTATTTGTCAGATTTGGTGGTCTCAAACCACTATTTCCGACATCGCTGAAATTTGGGCTATTACAACTCTCCCCCTTTAAGAATTTTCGTCCTCAAAAATTCCTTCAGTGGAGAGGTTCAGATATATTTCACTGACTAATAGTACCACCAGGTTTCAAGGCTTAAACATTAACGGCCACTTCTAAACCATATATCAGGTAATTCTTTTTCATACAATTTTTAATTGTTTAAAAATATAGACCATTACTTTTTCTTACTTCATTAAAACACAGTTTACCCGCTCAGTGATATATCACTGTAAATCACAACTTTCTTACCCGATTTAGGCTGAACCAGAACTGATGCTTCGGTCAACAGGAAGATAAGTCAACAGGACTTTTATCTTCGATCAATGAATATCTTTCACGAATAAATCATATTTGCAATTCGAAACTTCGACCCAATAGAAGTAGAAAGCAATATCATATGAATGTTTCCATCAAGTGTCCTCTCAAGCATAATCGATTAGAATACCAGAGAAGGATAGAACAGTACCGCTCATAGTTTATCAAGACTTTCAATAATTCCTTCCAATATCATAATCAAACAACCATTCCATGTAAATAAGAATCACATTTGAAAAGGAACATTCACATATATTTTTGAAAATAGCAGATCATGTAAAATACCCAAAAGAAATCGCTACATCATATCCAATTATAACAACTGTTTTCAGATATTTTTATGACTTCATTACTACTCCACTTACTACTAAAGCAATCAATAATATCAACTTTTCCAGTTCACTAAAGGAACTGATTCAGAAGAATTCCTTTTTTCCAGAAATTTCGTTTTGTGAATACCATACTTGAATAAATTGATTCCTCATGAATAAGTTCTTTCTTAACAATAATATTGTATATTCTGAATAATCTTCAAAATAAATGACCCGATATCTCAATTATAATCATTTTTTACTAACTAACCCATTCTTAGTTCTATCTGCATTATTAATCATTTAGCCACTGAACTCTTCAATTTCACACTTGTAAACTTAATCAATATAAATCTGGTAAATTTCTCTGTATAAAATTATACTTATGAGGGGGCAGAGGTCATAAAGCCTCAAAATTTGGCTTTCATATATGCACACATAAGATAACTTTTATCATCAATATATTCATTACAAACATTTATTTCGTACTTTTATAAATATTTACTCATCATAGGCAATTCCCCTTTTTCTATTAAATACTCAAATATCACTTTCATCACTATTGGAATTAGTTCGGTTGGAAGCATCTCTATCTATTAGTAAAATAATTCTCATCAAGGTCGAGAGATATCACACTATCACAGGTTTTATAATGACATGTATTTCTAGACACCACATATGCTATGTTCGGTCCGAGAACCGACTAAATCGTAGCTCTAATACCACTAAATGTAACACCTCCAACCCGTATTCGTTGCCGAAACAGGGTTACGAAGCATTACCAAGGAGTACATAACACTTATAGATAATTTGAAATCATTATCGTTCAAATACCGAGACTAATTATAAACGTTCCTTTAACAGACCTTCGAGGTCCAACTTATGCATTAAAATCGGGTCGAGACTAAACTGGATCCTCAGGGAAATTTTTCTCGACTTTTAAAATTTTTCTCGCATATAAGGGTCACACACCTGTGTGACTAGGGACACACAGTTAGACCATACGCCCATGGGGTAGACCGATTTTCACACACGGCCTAGACACACGTCCGTGTCTACCCGTGTGGACGAAAATTAGGCTATTTTCCAAGCCATATTTTTCACTCACTTGTTGCTTTATCTTTACCAACATTTTAATACAGTCAAGAACCAATTTAAGATGTTCAACCAAGCCTTATACTTATTACCATTTGTTAGTCGTACACTTCATATAAATAACAAGAAACGTATATAGGCTCAATTCTTATGAAATTCCTCTTATACCTATACTTTTTCATCACATAGTCATATTCAATTACACCTAGTCGTTACATGATCACATGTATTTTCACTTAGTCAATTTCCCATTGAACTCATCATAATAATAATAGATACACGGTGGCTTGCACATAGTACCACCCTTGTAGCCGAAGAAATCTGGTGCACATAGTAGCCTGCACTTAGTACTACACATGTGACCAAAACCATCACTTACACACAGTGGCCTGCACTTAGTACCACACATGTGATCGAAGCTATCGGGTACGCATAGTAGCCTGCACTTAGTACTACACATGCGACTATCCGTCTGGTACACGTAGTAGCCTGCATTTAGTACAACACACGTGATGTAACAGCCCGATTTTGACCCTAATTGGAATAGTGGTTTCGGGACCACAAATTCGAGTCCAAAAAATATTTTAAAATTATTTTCAGTGTTTATTATGTGTCAATTTGCTTGTGTTAAATTTTTGTGTTTTAATTTCGTTGTTTGTGTGCTTAATTTTAATAAAAGGGCTTAATCGCGTAAATTGAAAATTTGATGGTTAACCATGAAAGTGCCTAATTGTTGTTGTCTTTATAATATGGAGGTTTTATGTTGTAATTTAGCCAATAATAAAAGGTAGTGGAAGGCACAATGGTTAATATATGGTTTTTATATATTAAAAATAAAAGTTAAAAGAATAATAATATAATATAATGTTATAATAAAAACATAAAATAAAATCACATGCATGTTCATCATTTTTGACCGAAACTCAAAGAAAAATAAGAAAACATTGAAAGCTTTAAGTTTCGGCACACTTGGGAGCTTGATTAAGGTATGTTTCAGTTTTGGTTTTTGATAATTTTTACGTTTTTGAGGTCGTTGCTATGAAATGTACAAAACCCATGCTTCAATTTTTGATTTTGATGAATATTTTGAGTTAAGCCATAGATGAATTCATGTGATTTTTGTTGTTAGATGATAGAATATGGAAGATATGTTTTGAATTAACATGTTTTGTCTTAGGATTTTTGATAATTTTGAGTAATTATGACTAAATTGTGAAAATAAATTTTTGAGGGACTAAAATGTGGAAAAAATTAAAATATATAGGCTTGTATGGAGATAGAGAATATTCAGCCTAAGCATAGTATATGCAAATTTTGTGTATTTTTTGTTTTATGCGATAGGGACTAAATTGTAAAAGTGTAAAATGTCAGGGGCAAAATGGTAATTTTCCCATTTTTGTGTTCTTGGATTAAATTGAATGAATGTGTGATTAAATTAGTTAAATTTGAATTTATTTAGATCAAGAACGGAAGAAAACGGAATTAGATCGGGGGAAGACAAAAGTAGTGGAGTAGTCGATACATCCGTCGATATCCGAGGTAAGTCAATAAGCATATAAATGTTGTTAAATTTGATAATATATATATGTTATATGATGAACGGAATTATTGTGAATATAATTGTGTTTGGCCGAAAGTGTATTGAGCAAAGGAGCTATATTTTGAGTTCGATCCAATCGAGATTTAACGTCTGAAAGTCATGTACGAACCCTAGGATTAGATAGGATACATATGCCATGACATAGGATTTTTTATATAAGTTATCGTGTAAGACCACGTCTGGGACGTTGGCATCGACTTGTGTTTACGTGTAAGACCATGTTTGGGACATTGGCATCATATTTGATTCGTGTAAGGCCCTGTCTGGGACAGTGGCATCGATATATGATTACATGTAAGACCACATTTTGGGACGTTGGCATTGTATGAGCTTCTGATTGTCAACGTATCCTTTTTAAATTCCGAACAGTTCAACGGGCAATGTGAAGTAAAGACCGTATGTGAAATTGAATTTCAGGTTCAGGTATGTGTTAGTTATTTATTTATATGGAAACAAGGTAAGTTAGTTATTTGAAATGACAAAGGGTTATGTGAATATGTACTATATGTTAACCTATTTGAACATATATATGATTCGGCTTATTGATGTATTTGTAATAATGAAAGTGAAATTATGTATATGTATATGATAGATTATGTTTGGCCATATGATATATGTATGTGTGTTTCAAATGTGATCTGGTAGTAAATGACAACTTAGAAATGATATTATACATATTCAGCATTATTAACAAAATGTTAATATGTAATTTTTGTTATATATGTTTTTGCTTAAGACTTGCTAAGCTCAAATAGCTTACTCTGTGTGTGTTCTTGTTTACCTCTGTTATATAGATTTTGGAGTCACGTTACGAGCTTGGGGATCGTTAGCAAAGCCTATCACACTATCGACTGTTTCTTTCGGTATTTTACTAAGTTGATTTTTAGGCATATGGCATGTATAGCATAGTTAAAATGCTTGATTTTTGGGCATGTATATATATATAGCCATGCGAAAATGGCTTAATCTTGATATTAAGGCTTATGTGTATTCGGTCAATGCAATATCTTATTATGCAAGTATATTTCATGGTGTGTTTGTGTGTGGTATCTGGTTATATGGTTGGTTGGATTAATGAGTTAGTTGATGGTTGTGAAATTTTGGTCATGGTATATGCATGTTTTGGTAGATATGTTCCATGACATGTATGAATGGTATTTTGGGTTGTATACCTTGGATGTGTAATGTTATGAATTACTTACAAAATAACTCATCAACTATGCTTGTTACATGGTTTGATTTGCATGTATGGTTAGTTTATAATTCGGCTTTATATGAGGTAAAATGATGAATTTCATATTTGACTATATATTGGTTAATTTTGATTCAGCTTGGAAATGAAAAAGTATGCATATATAATAAGCTTGAATGAGTGAGTCATTGGGTATGTATTATGTTAGAAATGGTAAGAATTTTTGAAGGTTAAGATTGATGATCGCATATAGAGTCATTTGATTTGAATGTGTATATGAAAAATGAAATGTGATTGATGTTTATTATAGGAGAGCAAAGGCTATAATGTTTAGTCAATAGGTTTGGCCAATAGAATTATAAAGTATTTGTAAAGTGATATGTTTAGTATGGATGTACGGAAATGGTTGAATTGATGTATACATATGCGCACAAGCTTGTAAATAGAAAACAGATATATTTTGGTCTTATAATATGATGTATAGTTGTTTTGAAAATAGACTTAAAGTTATTAAATGATGTACTTGCAAATTCGACTAATGTTAGTCAAATAAATAATGTATGATTTAGGTTTAGCTTTTATAAGTTAACTGGCTAGCCGAATTGAGGATAGAATGGTTGGTAATATGTGTACATGTTTATGCTTGAATGATTCAAATTTGATATGGAGAAATGCTCATAAGGATTTTAATTACTCAATGAAATACATTTGATCAATTGTATAATTGTTAATGCTGCATATGATATTGTACATAAAGCTTTGTGATATGATTTGTTTGGTTTATTAAGCGCATGAATACTACTAAGAGATAAAATGTTAAATATTTATTAAGTATCCGAATGCCATTATAATGATAAGCTCACTATTTGTGCATTTATTTTGAAGCATATAGTATATGACTTTGAGGCATGTGTATTAAGGTGTAAATATGAATATATGCATGAGAATTGTAATTGTTTTGCGATTAATAAGATATGTTAAATTCTAATTAGGCCTTATGCTTTATTTATGCAAATATAATTTGTGTGAATATGTGAAAGTTTGGAAACTATATTTTGTTTGGTAATGCCTCGTAACCCTAATTCGACGACGGATACGGGTTAAGGGTGTTATATTTGATTGGTATCAGAGCTACGGTTTAGTCGATTCTAGGACTAACGTAGCGTGTGAGTCTAGCTATACAGGCCATATTTTATACTGCGATAGTGTGATGACTTCTGACATCTGAAAATGTGTTTTCGTATAGTAATGGATCCCAGTCGAGTCGTAGTTGATGATGTCGAGAGTGTAGCGCCTACTCCTGTGCAAGGGACAGCGCCGGTTGATTCTCGATCGACTTCGAGCAACCAGGAGGGAGAGGCTAGACAAGCCTTTTACCAAATGATGAACAACTGGTTTACTCAATATATCCGGACTAATTCGGCTGCACAACAACCTCCACCCCCGACTAATCCATCTTCGATACCTATTATGCCTTAAGTGAGTGATCCGTTGAGATTGCCTAAGCCTCCTGTGGATAAAATTAGAAAACACGGAGCTGAAAAGTTGAGAGCTACTGATGATGATGCTGAGCGAGCTGGATTCTGGCTCGATAATACTATTCGAGTGTTTGATGAGTTGCCTTGCACCCCTGACAAGTGTTTAAAATGTGCCATATCTTTGCTACAACACACTACATATCACTGGTGGAATACACTAGTATTGGTGGTTCCGAAAGAACGAGTGACCTGGTAATTCTTTCAGACTGAGTTCTGTAAGAAATACATCAGTCAAAGATTTATCGACCAGAAACGCAAAGAATTTCTTGAATTGAAACAGGGTCGGATGACAGTGACAGAGTATGAGCGAAAATTTTGAGACTCAGTCGGTATGCCCGAGAGTGTGTTTCGGCCGAAGCTATAATGTGTAAAAGATTTGAAGATGGGTTGAACGAAGACATTAAAATGTTAGTTGGCATACTTGAGATAAAAGAGTTTGTGGTACTTGTTGAGGGAGCTTGCAAAGCTGAAGAGCTCAGGAAAGAGAAAAGAAAAGCTGATTCTGAAGCTAGAGATTCACGTAAGAGACCATTCAGTAAGTCATTCCAGTCGACATCGAAGAAGTTTCGAGATGATGTTAGCCGTTCAAAGACTACCGCGGGTTATTCTAGACGTGATTGGGATAGACTACCTGTGAGCTCGAAAGCTACCTCAGTAGCTAGTGTGGGTAATGTCAGATCAAATCAACCCGAGTGTGAACATTGTGGTAAACAACATCCCGACAATTATAGTGTTACCCAATGTGGATAGAATTTTGTAGTGTCACCTAGAGTTAGCGGAGCAAAATTCGGTACAGAATACGAGATTGGGTAACACTGCAGCTCGAAATAGACCACCCAGAAATACAGGTAATGCGAGTGGCAGTCAGAGAGGGACCAAAGATAAAGCTGTTAGATCCAAGGCTCGCGCACCTGCCAGAGCCTATGCTATTCGCGCACGCGAGGAGGCGTCATCCTCGAATGTTGTTACTGGTATTTTCACTCTCTATGATACTAGTGTTATTGCATTGATTAATCCTGGTTCGACTTATTCTTATTTGTGTGAGACTTTAGTATTCAGTAAGACTTTTCCTGTAGAGTCTACTAAGTTTGTGATTAAAGTATCAAACCCCTTAGGCCGGTATGTTTTGGTTGATAAAGTGTGCAAGAATTGTCCGTTGATGATTCGAGATTCATGTTTTCCGACTGATTTGCTGTTGTTTCCATTTGATGAATTTGATATAATTCTGCGTATGGATTGTCTAACTCTGCATGATGCCATTGTGAACTGCAAATGGAAGACTATTGATTTACAGTGCCAGAATGATGAGATTATTCGGGTTGAGTCTAATGATCTGAATGGTTTACCGGTAGTGATATCTTCAATGTTAGCTCAGAAATATGTGAGAAAGGGTTGTGAAGCTTACTTTGCTTATGTGCTCGACTCTAAAGTGACCGAAAAGAAGATTGAATCAGTACCTGTTGTGTGTGAGTATCAGGATGTGTTTCCTGAAGAGTTACCGGGTTTGCCACCTATTCAAGAAGTTGAATTTGGTATTGAATTAGTGCCGGGGACGACTCCGATTTCGATAGCTTCATACAGAATGGCACCTACAGAGTTAAAAGAATTGAAAGTTCAGTTGCAAGAGTTGACAGATAAAGGTTTTGCGTGACCGAGTTTCTCTCCCTGGGGCGCACCAGTTTTATTTGTGAAAAAGAAAGACGGAACTATGAGAATGTGTATCGACTACAAACAGCTCAATAAAGTGACTATAAATAATAAGTATTCGTTGCCACGGATTGGCGATCTGTTCGATAGTTGAAAGGGGCTACAGTGTTTTCAAAAATAGATTTGAGATCAGGCTCCTATCAGTTGCGAGTTAAAGACTCTGATGTGCCAAAGATTGCTTTCCGAACGAGGTACAGGCACTATGAGTTTCTGGTTATGCCTTTCAGACTTACTATTGTACCTGCTGTTTTCATGGATTTGATGAATCAGATCTTCAGACAGTATCTGGATCGGTTTGTGGTAGTATTCATAGATGACATTTAGATTTATTCCCGTGATGAAACTGAGCATGCCGAACATCTGAGACTTGTGTTATAGACTTTACGAGATAAACAGTTGTATGCAAAGTTCAGTAAATGTAAGTTCTGGTTACGCGAAGTCAGTTTTTTGGGCCACGTTGTATCAGTATCGGGTATTCGGGTTGATCCGAGTAAAATTTCAGCTATACTTGATTGGAAACCTCCGAGAAATGTTTCTAAAGTTCGAAGTTTTCTGGGACTTGCTGGTTACTATAGACGGTTTGTGAAAGGTTTCTTTATGATTACAACCCCAATGACGAAGCTATTACAGAAAGATGTTAAGTTCGAGTGGTCAGAAAAGTGCCAGAAAAGTTTTGATTAGTTTAAAGCTCTTTTGATCGAAGCTCCAGTGTTAGTTCAGCCAGAATCAGGTAAAGAATTTGTCATTTACAGTAATGCATCCTTGAGTGGTTTGGGTTGTGTTTTGATACAGGAAGGCAAAGTCATAGCTTATGCCTCGAGACAGTTAAAGCCGCACGAAAAGAATTATCCGACGCACGATATGGAATTGGCAGCTATTGTGTTTGCATTGAAGATTTGGCGTCACTATCTGTTTGGTGAAAAATGTCATGTTTATTTTGATCATAAAAGCCTGAAGTATTTGATGACATAGAAAGATCTGAATTTGAGACAACGTCGATGGTTAGAATTGTTAAAAGACTACGAGCTTGTGATTGACTATCATCCAGGAAAGGCTAACGTTGTTGCTGACGCTTTAAGTCGAAAACCATTATTTTCTTTTTTTACAATGAATGCGAATATGGTTATATCTGATGATGGTTCGATAATAGCCAAATTAAAAGCAAGACCGTTATTTGTTCAACAAATTTTTGATGCTAAGAAAGTTGATAATGATTTGTTAGCAAAGCGAGCTCAATGTGAATCGAATGTTGAATCTGAGTTTTGAGTTGATACAAATGATTGCTTGAGGTTCAGAAACCGAATATGTGTTCTGAGAAATTCAAAGTTGATTCAGATGATTTTGAATGAAGCTTATAACAGTCGGTTATATGTTCACCCGGGTAGTACGAAAATGTATAATGATCTGAAACAACTTTACTAGTGGCATGGTATGAAATGGGATATTTCTGACTTTGTTTCGAAATGTTTAGTTTGTCAGCAAGTAAAAGGTGAGCATCAGGTACCTTCTAGGTTACTTCAGCCGATTATGATACCCGAGTGGAAGTGGGACAGAGTCACGATGGACTTTGTATCTGGTTTACCGTTGACATCGAGCAAGAAAGATGCAATATGGGTTATTGTGGATAGATTGACTAAATCGGCTCACTTTATTTCGGTTCGTACAGATTATTCACTTGATAAACTGGTTGAATTATATGTTTCTCAGATTGTGAGATTACACGAAGTGCCTATTTCTATTTTTTCGGATCGAGATCCGAGGTTTACATCGCGATTTTGGAAGAAATTGCAAGATGCTTTAGGTATGAAACTACACTTTAGCACAGCTTTTCATCCGCAAACAGATGGTCAGTCTAAACAAACTATTTAGATACTTGAGGATATGTTGAGATGTTGCATTCTCGAGTTTGAAGGTACGTGGGAACGATACCTACCTTTGATTGAATTTGCTTATAATAATAGTTTTCAATCTAGTATCAAAATGGCACATTACGAGGCTTTGTACAGTCGTAAATGTCGTACACTATTGTATTGGACTGAGCTCAGTGAAAATAAGATACACGGGGTCGATTTGATCAAAGAGACTGAACAGAAAGTGAAAGTGATTCGCGATAGTTTGAAAACAGCATCAGATCGTCAGAAATCATATGCAGAATTGAAAAGAAAAGATATAGAGTTTCAGATCGGAGATAAAGTAATTTTGAAAGTCTCAACATGGAGGAAAATACTCAGATTCGGTCGTAAAAGTAAATTGAGTCCGAGATTTAATCGACTATATGAGATTATAGAGTGTATCGGGCCGGTTGCTTATAGACTGTTGTTGCCACCTGAGTTAGAAAAGATTCACGATGTATTCCATGTTTTGATGCTATGTAGATATCGATCTGATCCCTCACATGTGATTAATCCAACAGAAGTTGAGATTAAGTCCGATATGACATATGAAGAAGAACCGATTCGTATTCTAGCTCGTGAGATTAAAGAATTGTGAAATAAGAAAATTCCGTTAGTTAAGGTACTGTGGCATAAGCACGATGTTGAGGAAGCAACTTGGGAGTCAATACAATGAAACAGCGTTATCCAAACCTATTAACCGGTAAGATTTTCGGGGATGAAAATCCCTAAGGGGGGAGAGTTGTAACAACCTGATTTTGACCCTAATCGGAATAGTGGTTTTGGGACCACAAATCCGAGTCCAAAAAATATTTTAAAATTATTTTCAGTGTTTATTATGTGTCAATTTGCTTGTGTTAAATTTTCGTGTTTTAATTTCGTTGTTTGTGTGCTTAATTTTAATAAAAGGGCTTAATCGCGTAAATTGAAAATGTAACATCCTGAAATTCAAAATTTTATGTTTTGAAGTATATCTTGCATTAGGCTAGTTAAAAAATGTTAATTGTGTATGTTTAGGGGTCCTAAGAAGGCTCGGGGTTTAATTGGGCCTTAGCAAAATTTTTATGTTTAAGCACTTTAAGGAGAGATAGGTAAGTGACATCCATGCTTAAGGAAATAAATGTGTATTTTGCTAGCATAAGTGAGCATATGGCAAGGAGGTTGTGGCGTCACATGAAGGGCTTTTAGGGAGGAGTTTGAATCCCACCTAGTGCAAAAATTTTGATTACTATTTGTACTTCTCTTCCAAGTGTCAGCCATGGTCCTAATTAAGGTGATGAAGACTTTTTATCTATGGAAAGAAGAATAAGAAAATATGGTAGGGAGGAAAACAAGGGATAATGAAGGAAAGAATCAAAAGAAAAAGGCAAGAGAAGGGAACATGTTGGCCTATTATGTGGAGGGTGTTTTGGAAAGATTATTTTGGTCAACATTCATCCTTTTGGCAAAAGTGATACACAGTTTTGGTTAGGGGAATAGGGTGAGCCGAAATTCCTATTGTGTTTTGCAAATATTGTGCATGAAAAGTTTTGTTTCTTCTTAACATTTTGGCATTTTCTTTTTCCAACTTCTTTTCCTTTGTTTTGGCCGAATCACTATAGCCTTTTGTTCTTTTCTCCTTTCTTTTGTTTTGCCAAAACACTCAATCGAATTTGGTTCATTTTCTTTTGGTAATAGCCGAACCTCTATACCCCTTTGTCCATCACTTCTTTTCTTCTTCACCATCTCCTCAACCATTCTCCCTTTCTCTTTAATCGACACAACTTTGTTTGGCTGAATCTTCTTTATTCTTTTCTCATCAATAACTGAATTTCTATCATCTTCTCTTCTCCATCTTGCGAGTTGAGCATCTCTTCTTTGATCAAATTGGTAAGTGGCTCTATTCTATCCTTGCATTTTCTTTTCTTCATGCCGAATATGTACCTTCTCTTTGGATGGTTCTCTAAACCGAAACATTCCTCTCTTCTACTCCCTCATTTCGTGATCATCTCCTATTTTGTAGTGTTCTTGTGGGGTTGGCGAATCTTTTGTTTTGTCAATTCATCCGTAGTCGTAAGCCCAATTGGTGGAAATCGGATTTATCATCGTAAAGTAAGAAGTTTCTTTATGGATTATTTTGATCTCGCTCATTGTTTGACTAGTTTGCTAAACGGAATGATGGTTGTGACTAATCGATTGTTATAGGGACTAAATCGCTCGTTTTTATTCACTTGTGGATCCTACGGAAATAGTGGTAAGCCGAACCTTTTCCTTAGACAATCGATTTATATCATCGTAATATCATTTTGATTAAGACTATTTCCAATGGAGGCAAGTGGTGCTGATTCGAAAGGAAAAGCGATTAGAGAACACAAAAGGAGTAGATTTGCGATTCCTACTCCTAAGTTCAAGCGTAAAGCGGTATCAGCGATTCGAGATTTCCCACCGGGTTGTGGACCATCATCCGGTGAGAATAGGCAAATCGTGGTCGTTCACGATACTAAGAGTAAGCGTTTCATTAGATCGTCTAATTTAGATTTAGATTAATAAAATCTCGTTTGTTGGATTAATCGAGTGTAATGGTGATTTAAGTGCCGACGATCAAGAAGACTTAGTCCTTACCATAATCAGGTGTGTAATCTCACATTGAAATTCTGTAGATTCATGATACGGTTACATGTTAGATAATAGATCGTTATTACTATAAGGCTAAAAATCGTACTATGGCATAAAACGAGAAATTTGCTTAAATTACATTATTTTTAAAGATTTGTCAAAATCGATATTAAAATTGTTAGAATTACGAAAATGCCCCTATAAGTCAATTTACCAAAATGCCCCTATGGGTTGAATTTGCTAGAATGCCTTAGTGGGCCGAAATACAAAGTGCTATAATGGGCCGATTCATCGTAATAAATTATTAGATTAATGATTGTTGTACATATATGTGGATATTATGCTTTATTATGCATGTTGCATATTACATATCGCATGGGTTGTGATAAATGTATGAAGAGCAGTGTAGCCCGGTGGCATTGCCACAAAATATTCATTATAATGTTACTTATGATTCCGGTGGCTTGGCCACAATAAAAATATATGATAAGCAGCTTGACTGCAAATTTTGGTGTGAGCGGCGGGGTGGGTTGACTTGATCCCCACAGGTGTGATTGGCTGGTCGGGGGTGTGATGGATGGATGGGTTGGGTTGCATACATTGCTTCATTATATTATTGATCATGTAAATGGGCTTAAGCCCAAGTTATTTCTAAATGGATTCAGGCCCAGTGGATGATGGTAAGGGGATTATACACTGAGTTCTAGTAACTCACCCCTTTTCCTTAACCCTTGCAGGTAATGCTCAGTGATGTGGACTTGGGCCATGGATGACTCGGTGGAGGCCACACTTCAAAAATGGTGTTTTTGAACTTTAAATTTCTATTTCCGTTTACTTTATTACTTTTACTATTTTGGGTTTTTAAGTTGTAATAAGGCCTCTGGAATATTTTATTTTGCTTTATGTTTGACGTACTTATTATCTTGCTTGATTGATTTTAAACGGGAATTTTCTAAAATAAAAAGTAACGATTTTCAAAATTGATTAACAAAAGGTTTTTATAAATATGTACAAATATTTTAACTCGAATTCTCTTTCAAATCACCAACGACATTTTCAAAAGTCACGGTTTTAACGTTCACTACCTCGATTTTTAATTCATCAATCAACCTCTCAAAAATAGTTGTATTTTATCAAATATTTACATCCAAACTTGTTTTCTTAACCATAACCAAATAACACCTATTTTAGTATGAATCACAAGGACTTTATACGTTTTTCCCATGTGACATGTCAGATCCGGTTGTAATGCATGGGATGGGTTTGGGGTGTTACATAGAGCAAGCGAACCTTGGACAATAAAGGCAATATGGGATCATCTGTTTGGGTTTAGAAATATAAATCTAATGACCTCGCCAAGTGATTAGAATATAGAAAATTACTTTATGATTCTTTGTGTTTTCTTTTAAGTTAAAGTATGAATCGTTAATGTTTAACGAAAACATCTGATATTTAAAGATTTTATTATATACGAAGTTTTCTTTGATGTTCTCTTAATTCTCCTATCACTATAACTTTCTTTCACGCATTTGTTTGTGAACCCTTGTTACCTTAAGTAGCAGCATGTACGAACCATTTGGACTATCTTATTGAAGTTCGCCAAATTATTATTATAGTTGTTGGTGTCAGAGTGCGAATCCAAAACGTGGAAAACTACATCTAGCGAACCCTTAAGCATATTCCGACAATATTTCTTATAAAATGGCTCTATAATCCAAGTTTCCAGGATCTAAGTACTTAGGGGGAGTTCGTGAACCTTATTTTGTTTTAAAACCTTATTGTTTTGCAAACCCTGTTCACAGAGCTAACCTTGTCTAGAAATCTTAAGAATCTTTGAGTATGTAGCACTTAGCAAAGTCATTAAGCGTACCCCTAGTAGCCAATAGGTGCACCCCTATATGAAACTTTACTTGTTAAAGTATGTAAACCCTTATTTGTTTCAAGCTATGACTAAATGAAACTTGGTTAAGTGTTTTTATTTAAGTGTTTTTACCTTCATGATATTTCGCCGCATATGAGTAACTTACGCATATATTTCTTATTTTTGTAGCGGTGTGATGAAGGTTAGGTTGGGATTTAATGGAGAGTCATTGAGGTGGCTAATGTGGCGTTCCATAGCTCAGGTTCGGCAATCAGACTGCGTATGGAATGTTACATATACTATCCTCAATGGTTTTGCACGCAAAGCAAAATTAAAGCAAATACCGACTCACTAGTTATCTAACATTTAACTAATATTAAGAAGTTGATGACGATTCACTTAACTAACTAAAATCACGACAAAGGCAAGTGCACCAATCGAATAATAGTATAGCTATGGTGAGTTGGGAATATCGTATCCACAAGGACCAAAAGTACTAGTAATTACTATCTTTTTATTATCTAGTCTATAAATTGAAAGGGTTGTTTTTAATCTGAAATTATCTAAACTAATTATTAAGACGCAACAGAGAATTAAGTAAGAAAATATTTGAATAAACCAATGAGAGAGACAATACCCAGGAAAGACTCCACCTAGACTTCACTTATTATTTTGAATTTAAATTAAACGATTTATTCACTTGCCTTGATCCGTAGAAATCCCTAAATTATATTAATATCTCTTTTGAAAGTAAAAATAACTAACTCTAGATTGATTAATTGAAATCTCTTTCTAATTAAAACCCCTGCTGTCGCATTAACTCGAACTATGGATTCCCCTATTAGATTTGACTCTAATCCGGTAGATTTATGTCGTTCTATTTCTAGGATTGCATCCAACTCCACTCAATTATGCCAGATCTACTCTTAAACAGGGACTTTTGCTCCACAAAAATAAGCACATCAATCATAAATTAATATCCTGGAAACATTAAAAGATGGAATAAGTACACATAATTGAGATCAAGAAATCAAGTATTTATCATGTAATTCAGAAATTAAATAACAAGATCCATCATAGGTTTCATCTTCCCTAGTTATCTAGGGAATTTAGTTCATACTTTGGAAGCAAAACAACTCAAAATTAGGAAAACAATAAAACATAAAGAAACCCAAAAACTTCTAGAGAAGTTGACTGGAGATCTTCAATCTTGAAGGAGATCCTGCTTTTGAGTTGATTCCGACGGCGTTCTTCGAGTAATTTCTTTGTTCTTCTCTGCGTCCTCCCTTAGGTCCTCTTCTAGTGTGCATTTATAGACTTTAGAATGCTTAGAAACCCTAAAAATTGGCTTTTTTGTGTCTTTGGGAAACAGGGAGTGATATCGATACGGGCTGGCACATGGGCGTGCGACCAACCCGTGTGGCTCACACAGGCATGTGCTCACCTGTGTGGGAATGGTCAGGCCGTGTGGTTCCTGAAAGTACTCATTTTGTCCAATTTTGGCCCATTTTCTGCTCCTTTTGCTCCCCTATGCTCTCCTAAGTATAGAAACAAGAAATTAAAGGATTAGGAGCATCAAATTCACTAAATCATATAATAAATCATCTAAAAACGCATCAAGACTGGGATTAAAACATGTTACTTTTATGGCTTATCAAATATCCCCACACTTAAGCGTTTGCTTGTCCTCAATCCTCAATTCACAATTAAAAATTAAACTTTCTCAATTCATAATTCTCACCAATAATGTTTTGTCATAGTTCACAAATAATCATACATTGGTAATTCAACTAAAAGAGCACTAAAGATTCAAACAATCCAAGTCACACATTTTTAAAGCATGAAAACATAGGTATTCCCCCTTATCTAAGTAATTATCTTTAATTCAAAACCAACAAGAGTTGACATCCTTGCTAAATATTTACTCAAATCACTCAAAGTGTTTAAGGTTCAAGAAAAAGCACTAAAAATTCAAACATGAAAAGTTGTTACCATAGGCTTGCATGAAAATCAAATCTCCACCACTATAATGAGATGATACACAAATCAAAAGGTCTTTAACAGGTTGTAATGTGGCTTGGGGTAAAAGATGTGGATAAAGGCTGAAAACTTATCAAGAATAATGTGAGCTTCTTCTCAAAATATGAAATTAACTGTTTAAGCTCAAATAACATAAATCTAGTAAATAATCAACATATATGTATTTTTTTACTTACTTTTTTTTCACTTTTTTTTTGAGATCAAGAACAATGGATAATAAGAAATAACTTACCAACTGAACAAAAGAACATAGTTAGGAAACTAACCGAATCAAATCTCGACAAAAAGGGAGTCAATAAAACGGGAACAATTCTCAACGAATCAAAAATGAGTTTAGGTTAATATTAATGGGTAAATCAAGAAACAGTTTGTTAGGCTCAAAGGGGTTGTACCTTTATCATCTCAGTATATCAAATCAAAGGTGTGGTCTCGATATGCATAATCGTAGCAAGTTCTAGAATAACAAATCAATATTGACACACTCATAACCAAAAATAAATGCTCTAAAGGCTCAAAATCTCACAAAAATTATGGTTTTTGATATCAATCTTGCAAATCTCAAACTTCAAGGTAATACCTCAATTCAAGGAAACAACCTAGCAATTTTTAATTTTGAAAATAGACTTATCATGCTTGGTTCTTTTATGTCTTAAAGTTTAAACAATCAATGCACAAATATTTATGACTTTAATCTAAAACATATCAATGATAATCACAAATTCATAAGAATTTATTCTAAAAGTAATATGAGAAAATTACTTAAACACAAGACATAATTCAGGGATCTTCTATTAATCATATAAGTAACCTCCCCACACTTAAGATGTACATTGTCCTCATTGTACAGAAATAGATAATCACAGTAAAAACAAAATATCATAAGAGAGGGAGAAAATTGAAACTACCCTGAATATTGGATGAGATCCCCAAAATAGTGAAAAGCGGAATTGTAAATAAATGTAGATGTAGTGCATGATTCTGAGAAACTGATAAGAAAATAAACATAATGCTGAAGAAGATTAAAGGGTTACTCGATTAGAAACAACCATAATAAAGAAAATATAGTTCAAAATATAAAAGTGAAAAAGTCTAGGAAAATACAAATAAACAAAAATTAAAAATAAAATCTAAAAAATAAAAAATAAAAAAAATAAATAGACTCAATGGTCCTCATCATTAGACGCATCAACATCGTGAGTCGTTGGCATTGGAGGAGAAATATAGAAATGCTAACAAATCTGCTGCAATGTCGCATCAATGCTGTCAAACCTCTAAATGTAGTACTGACGGAAACTAGTGAACTCCTTGGTGGATACTCCTGAGAAGCTAGCAGTAGAAGGAAAAGGTTGGTGACTCGAAGGTAGGGGTTTTGGTGGGTCTTCGTGATAGGGACGAACATCATCAACGAAGTCCTCAGGTTCAATCTGAGCGTCAGAATGAAACAATCTATACTGAGGAGGATCAAATCCACGACACCACTCGATGGTCCTCATGGGTATAATGCTCGAGATGCCCTGAGGGGACATCTGGCTGATAAGTGTGAATGTGGAGGACTGCTCCGATGTGTCGAGGAGACCAAAGCATCAAGCGAGGCAAGTCACGTAAGGGCCTAGATAGATTGGGCCCTTCCTGTGGCGACCAGCTTAATGGCAGAAGGCTAGAGCGATGAAGTATGCCAAGTCAAATATATGCCCGTGTGTCATGCTCCATAGAAAATAAGCGTCGTGAGTGCTAACGACTTCGGTGCTTTCTCTCAGAACTGTCAGAGTGTGTGCTAAAAGTGCGTGAATGTACCGTAAGGCCAGAGAGAGAGAAGTCGCCTTCGAGCGACTCGTGTCATATGATATTTGACTCACTTTAAGATCGGTCCAACAACACGATGGTGAGTGATGAATGTGCCGATGAAGCTGAAGGAAGTCATCGGTGTTTATGAACTCCTCTGTGTAGAGTTCCATAGCAGCACTGAACTCAGGAACGCTCATGTGGCGTACCAAACCACCAAGGCGAAAAGTAATGGTGCTTGGCTTGTCATGAACCGCCATGACCTACTGTACCAGAAACGTCGAGCAAAACTCCAACGTCAGCTCCATGTAGGTGGGCTCGATAATGGAAAAGAATCTGTCCCACAGAGCAGTGGCGATAATGACGAGCACGTCATCAACGAGGTGGACCTGCTCCAACACGGCCCAATCAATGCAGCGGCCTAGGTCGAGTGGTCGTGCTCGAAGGAGTTGATATAAATCCTCCTGGGGGCCTGTCGCAAATTGGAGGTAAGTGTGCCGAGCCTCGGCGGATGCAATCAATGAGGAGGACGCTCCGAGGCCCTTCCGCTTTTTTGAAGCGGGGACGTCAACTTTAGACTTGCCAGGAGTGTTTGTCATGGTGTGCCTGAAAAAGTAAAAGAACTTATCAATAAAATCAATGTAACAGTCCGGTTTATACCCTAGTCGAAACAGTGGTTTCGGGACCACAAATCCAAGTCCGTATAATATTTTAATATTATTTTTTGTGCCGTTGATTTGTGGCTAAGCATGTGGTAAATTTTCGTGAGCTAATATGTTCGTCTGTGTGTTTAATTTGACAAAAGGATTAAAATGCATTAAACGTGAAAGTTGCTTGCTATTTGTTAAAGTGCTTAAGTGATGTGGCTTTTAAGTGTTAAGGACTTATGTGGCAATTTAGCCACTATTTTGGTTAGTGGATGGCATGGGTAATGAAATATGTATATATATATATGTTTTTATAAATATATATATATTAAATTTTATAAGTTAAAGTTTATATTATATATTATATAGTTATATTATAATAAAGGAAACATGATGGTGGGTTTTATTCATGCATTTTTATCACCAAATAAGCAAAGAAAGAAAAGAAAAATTTAGGCAAGGGTCCGGCCAAAGTTTGGCTTCATTCAAGGTATGTTTCCCGTCGATTTTCGATAATTTCTACATTTTTGCAATCGTTGCTTTGAGAACTACAAAACCCATGTATTAATTTTGTGAAATGATGATGTTTGTGTGTTATGCCATTGATGATATGTTAAGCTTTTTGATGATTTTTGGTGTTAAATGAAAGATATGAGCTAGATGAACATACTTTGTTCTTGAATTTTTGATGAATCTAGCTAAATAGAGCTAAATTGTGAAAATATTATTTTTGGGGACTAATTTGTGAATTTGATGAAAAATATGGGCTTCTATATGATGTATGAGTATTCAGCTAAGTGTATGTATGAGTTGATTTTGTGAATTTGATGTTTTGAGAAACAAGAACTAAATTGATAAAATGTGCAAATGTGAGGGCTAAATTGTAAATAGCCTAAAATATGTGTGCATGGATTTAATTGAATGAAATAGTGAATAAAAGGGTTAATTCTGAATATGTTTAGATCAAGAACCGAGGAAAACAGGCTTAGATCGCGGGAAAGCGAAAGTAAACGAGTAGCCGTTTTCATTCTGATAAACCGAATCCGAGGTAAGTCACTATGCAAATAAATGTATATGTATGCAATTGAAATTGTTCATATGATTAATGATGATATTGAATGCTTATGAGAGATTATGCATTTGAATTCTGAGATAAGTTCGATATAGTGATTAAGTCCGAGAAGTCCCGTACGAACCTAGGAATAGATAGGATTAAATAAGTCACTACATAGACATCTGTTCTGTTGTTATCATGTAAGACCACGTTTGGGACGTTGGCATTGATTTAAGACTCGTGTAAGACCCTGTCTAAGACAGTGGCATCGATATCTGATTATGTGTAAGACCACGTCTGGGACGTTGGCATCAATATGAGCTATACGTTTAAGACCACGTCTGGGACGTTGGCATCGTTATAATCCTTACGTGTAAGACCATGTTTGGGACATCGGTATCATACTGATTCGTGTGAGACCTTGTTCGGGATAGTGGCATCGATATCTGAGTATATATAAGACCTCGTCTGGGACGATGGCATTGTACGATTATTCTGAGCTTCTGAGTATCCTATTGGATTCCTTATGGTTCAACGGGCAAGTTTGAGATACGAATGACAAATCTGAGCTTTGATAGATTAAGAGAATGAATGTTCGATTCAGGTATGTTGATTATACACCAAATGTGTATATAAGGTAAGTGACTAGGTGATCTACTGTGATGATTTATATATGGTTTAGAAATATGTTACATGAGAAGCATACATGAAAAAAAGCTATGTGTATATGATTCTTAAATTGATAAATGTGGCAAATTTGGCCAAGGATATGAATCAAAGTATAAATATGAGAAAATTGCTTTGTGGAAGAAATGTGCCAATGTGGTTATATGTTTACATGCTTTACATATTAAGTTTGTTTGTATATTGACTTACAAAGCTTTTGGAAAGCTTACACTGTGTGTGTTTACTCTATTTTATAGGTCGTTAAAGCTACTGAAGGCTCGGGACCATCACGGATCGTCATCACACTACTAAACTTATTTTGGTACACTTTGGAATTGTATAAAGCTAGATATGGCATGTATAGGCTAGTATTTTGGTATAATTTGTTATGTGAACTTAGCCATGTGATTTGGCTATTTATGAGTTGAAACTTTGCTTAAATGAATGTGATATATGATGCATATCTTGGTATGGTTGAAGTATTTAAAATGGCCAAGTTTGGAGTGAGCAAATGAATGAATTATGCTTGTGATGATATGAGTTTTAGTCTTTGAAGTCATCATGGTTGGAATTGGTATTGAATGCATGGTTTGAATGACTATTTTGGTATGTTTTTTGGTGGTTATATGTGCATGAGATGTTTTGGTAAATATGGCTTGTAGGTTTGACCCTTATGGGTGGCATTTTGGCCTTGCAAATGGCCTATAATGTCACACGATCGTGGCACACGGGCGTGCCTAAAGATCGTGGGTGAATAGCAGGATGTAGCTTTGTAGCACACGGCCTCGACACGGGGGTGTCAACTAGCCGTGGTGTACAAGTCAGTAGCTAGCTAAGTATACACGGCCATGGTACACGGGCGTGCTTGGTGGCCGTGGTGGGAAAGTTAGTATATGGCCTAGTAGCACACGGCCATGGCACACGGGCTTGCCTAGTAACCGTGTTGGTATAGTCAGTATATAGACACGGATGGCCACACGGGGGTGTCTAGAAGCCGTGGAGGGCACACGGTCTCCTCCCACGGGCGTGTCTCCCCTGTATTTTAGAAAAGTTTCAATTTTCCATGAGATTTTGTTTGTGTTTCGATTTAGTCCCGACTCAATTTGTAAGCATGCTTAAGGTCTCGTTGACCGTTTTAAGGGACCTCATACTTGAGAATGATGAATGAATGTGTGAAATTTCTGTTGATGCTTTCCGATATGTCCGGTAACGCTCCTAACCCTAATCTGGCGACGGACACGGGATAGGGGTGTTACAATCAAGCATCACCAAAGACTAAGAATGTCAAATCTAAATAATCCTTAAATAACAAATTTCTCCTAAAAACAATAAAACAAAACATTTTGAAAGTAAAAGTAATAACAAGCAGAAATAAACAAATAAACAAACTATCCTAATGCTAAAAACTATACTAATAATATGAAAATAAGAAAATTAGTACCAGAATTCAATATAAAAAACTAAGAAAGTAACTATCATAGTGATCGAAAACAATGCGAAGAGTAATTGATAGATTAAGAATGCATCATAATAACTATAAAAGTAAACTAAACAGTACCATGAATAATAAAAGGTGAATAAAAAAAAGTAAAAGAATAGTAAACAATAAATATAGTCAGAAAAGATAATGCAAATAACTAATAATAAAAATAATAATAAACAATAAAGAAATAATATAATAATAAATAAGGAATAAAGAAATAATTAAATAAAGGAAAAGGGAAGGGTAAAAGGGGAAAAGGGTATCCGACAGTAGTAGGGTGGTGTGGAGGCTCGACGGTTTGGGTGTGGGTTTGGTCCGACGGGATGCGGCGGTGGGGTGGATTGTGCGAGTGGTTAGGGGGTTCGCGATGGGCATTGTTTGAGGGTGGGAATGGTGCGTCGGGGTAGAGACGAAGGAGAGGAGTAGGGCAAGGGAGGGGTGACACGGACCACGATAGGGTGAGGGGCTGGTCAGGGTGGGTGAGGGAGAGAGGGGAAGAAAAGAAGAGGAAAGGGAAAAGAAAAAGAAAGAGGAAAAGAGAAGGGAAGTGAAGTGAAAGGGGCTGGCCGGGTGGGTCTTGGGGCAGAGCCAAAGGGAAAGGAGAGGGCGAGGTGAGAAGGGGCGACGGTGGCCAGAATAGTAGTGGGGAGTGTGGGCAGCAGCGTTAAGGTGAAGGGGCTTTGGGAAAGAAGGTAAAGTAAAAATTAATTTAGGTTTTGGGGGTTAAAAGGAGACACAGTCGTGTGAGGCCTGTGTTGGGCCACACACCTGTGTGGTATCTTGTTCAACCCATGTGCAATTAATAAAATAAGCCTAGTCTTCACACTGCCTCGGACACGCCAGTGTGTCCAAGCCGTGTGGTTCACACGGTCGTGTCTCACAGCCATGTGTAATCTCCTTCGCTTCTCCCATGTCCATGTGACCTCCCACACGCCCATGTGACCAGACACAAGGCCGTGTGCCTTGCCTATATAACTTTCTAACTTGTTTTAAATTTGAAAAATTAAGCTCCAGGTTTCACACGGCCTATGACACGCTCGTGCATCTAGGTTATGTGGTTCACACGGCTGTGGCACACGCCCGTGTGGAATGGTTTAGATCGTGCCTCTGTCGATTTTGGAAAAAATTAAGTCTCTGGCTCCACATGGCCAAAGACACACCCGTGTGTCCAAGCCGTGTAACTCACTGTCAAATTTTTTTTTCAAATTTTAAAACTAGGTCAAAGGATCCACACAGCCAAGGACACGCTCGTGTGTCCAGGCCGTGTGGGTTTTTAAAACTCATTTTTTATTAATTTTTAAAAATATCATGTTAAAATTCATAAATTAGCAATGTTAACGCTCGAGTTGCCTCTCGAGAAGCATTTATTTAAAGTCTAAGCTCGACTTACCTCGCATTCGCACGGCCATGGTGGTTCGTGGAGTCGAGACTCCTCTTTCTCGCTGTTGATTCTTTTAGTAAAATAAAGTTTGAGTCGAGTGATATTTACCTTACAAATGCCAAATTCAGAATGATTACCTCAACTGTACCGTATGGTAAGACGTTGAGTACCGTAAAAGGAGTCTTTATGTTTTCATAAAGCTCTGTAGTGGCAATTTGAGGGTTCATTTTATCAAATAACACTTGATCCCCAACCTTAAAGTGGTTCGTTACATCCTTATGCTCGTCATGGTGTTGTTTCGATTCTGCATCATGTATTCTTGGTTTCTCCTTGACATTTATCTACCATTCCTCTAGTTCATCGATCTGTAGTCTTCATTCCTCATGAGTCGTTCTGTTTTTGTCATATGGACTGGAATGTGGCTCCATCACGTTCTTCCTAGGGGTTTCCTGCAAAGAAGTTTGAGCCACAATGTTATCCGTATTAACATAACTCGTACAATCATTTTGATCACTAGATATCTTAGTAGACTCACGAGCTTGGAGTTTAATCATGTCATCAACTACCCAAAGTATTAACTCACTTGTACCAACATCTATAATAGTTCTAGCAGTTGCTAAAATGGGTCATCTTAAAATCAAAGGTACGTCACTATCCTCATCTATATCTAGAACAACAAAATCAACCGAGAAAATAAATTTATCAATTTTGATAAGTACATCTTCGACAATACCCCTAGGAAATCTGATTGTTCTATCTGCCAATTGAATACTCATCCTAGTTTGTTTGGGTTTCCCAAGACCTAGTTGTTTAAACATTTTATAGGGCATGACATTAATACTCACCCCTAAATCAGCCAAAGCATTGTTTACATTTAAACTACCAATTAAACAAGGAATAGTAAAACTCCCTGGATCTTTCAATTTGTTGGGTAGTTTATTCTACAAGATAGCTGAGCAAACTGCATTTAGCTCTACGTGCGACGAATCATCTAACTTCTGTTGGTTTGCTAGATGCTCCTTTAAAAATTTGATTGAATTGGGCATCTGCGAAAAAGCTTTAGTAAACGGTAAGTTAATATGCAATTTTTTCAGGAGTTTAAGAAATTTACCAAATTGTTCATTTGTGTGGTCTTTCTTTGTTGCATTTGGATATGGCACACAAGGTTTATACTCCTTACTTACCAGTTTTTGTTCATTGTGGCTTACCTCAACCTTACCATTTCTTACCACAGTTTCTTGCCTCGGTTCAGATTCAGATTCAGCTAATCCTTCTTCATCTCGAACAGTAATTGTATGAAGCTGCTCTCTTGGGTTAGTTTCAGTGTTGCCTGGCAAGCTACCTTGTGGTCGTTCTGAAATCATCTTTGCCAATTGACCAATTTGATTCTCAAGCCCTTGAATCGACACTTGTTGATTTTTAAGTGCTATTTCGGTGTTTTAGAAGCGGGTTTCTGACACCGAAATAAACTTCGTCAACATCTCCTCAAGGTTAGGCTTCTTCTCTTGCGGGTAAGGTTGTTGTTGGAAGCCTAGAGGAGGTTGTGGTCTTTGGTTTCCTTGACCACCCCAAGAGAAATTGGGATGGTTCCTCCAACCTGCATTATAAGTATTACTATAGGGATTATTTTTGAGGTGTAGAATTATTACCCATATAGTTGACTTGTTCGTTCTCTGTGCTAGGACTGTAGGATAGGCATTCTGGATTATTCATCCCTCCTCCAATTGTATCACACTACATAATCAGATGTACCTGCGTAGAACCATATAAACCATCAATATTTTTACTCAAAAGTTCTACCAGATTCGATAACAAGGTGACCGCATCAACGTTAAAAACACCAGCTGCTTTCATCGGCTTTGTTCTCATAACTTGCCATTGATAATTATTCAGCGACATCTCCTCTATAAACTAATAAGCCGCTTTAGGTGTTTTGTTATTCAAAGTCCCACCGGCGGCTGCATCGATCAATTGCCTAGTTGAGGGGTTCAAACAGTTGTAAAAGGTTTTAACCTGTAGCCATAGAGGTAACCCATGGTGAGGGAACCTTCTCAAAAAGTCCCTATACCTCTCCCATGCATCATATAAGTCTCTAAATCCATTTGCACGAAGGAAGAGATATCATTCCTCAGCTTGGCCATCTTAGCCGGTGGAAAGTACTTTAATAATATTTTTCTGGTCATTTGCTCCCATGTAGTGATAGAACCTCGTGGTAGGGAGTTCAACCACTATTTAGTTTTATTTCATAATGAGAATGGAAACAACCGAAGGCGAATGGCATCGTCAGAAATGCCATTTATCTTGAAAGGGTCGCAGAATTCCAGAAAGTAGGCCAAATGAGTATTTTGATCCTCATCTTCCAACCCATCGAACTGAACAAATTGTTGAATCATCTGAATGGTGTTCAGCTTCAGTTTGAAGTTATTTGCAGCAATAGCAGGTCTCACGATACTCGATTCAGCCCCAGTTAAATTGGGCTTGGCATAATGGTACATAGTACAAGGAGCAGGATTCTAATTTACAGGATTTCCAGCAACCACAGGAGGTAGCTGGTTATTATGATTATCAGCCATCTCCTCAGTAATATAACTGATAATACTCTACAACGTCATATTTTTATGTGCTAATTGCATATTTATTTTGAGTATGATTCTACTAATTTGAGCTATTTATGGTCTTTTATCTTGTAGGGACTAAATTGGAGGCAAAAGCGAATTTAAGGGTCAAAAGCGTGAAATTAAAGATAAAATGGGTCAATGTGCGACACAAGGAAAAGTTGGTGCCAAAAGTGCAAGCATGGAGGACACAAGGGTTGAAATGCAAAAAGAAGAGTTTTTATTCTATTAGACTCTATTTTGATAATATTAGGATAATTAATATTAAGATAATTATTAAGGATTATTTAATTTAGGATTTATTTTATTTATCTTTTTTTATCTTTGATTATTTGTAATTATCTTTAGGAATTTAAGTAGGACTAGTCTATCTATCTTAGCACTATAAATAGGGGGTGAGATGACTAAAAAAGGGGCTTGAACTTTTTTTGTAAACTCTCTCCCCAAAAGTCTTTTGTTTTTTCCATATTTCTGTTTAATAAAATCTCCATTCTTATCATATATTTATTTTCTTTTCCACCATAACCATGAGCCACTAAACCCATCTAGCCAAAGGTTGCCAAAAATCCCCAAAAAGGGTTCTTGAGGTTTAAAATCCGCACTTAGCCTTCTCAAACAGGGTATTCATCGTTTCTCCGCACTACGAGGCTGACGCTTCCATCCATGTCCCTTAAGAAGTAAACTTTTCAACGTATGCAAAGGCGGCCGCTTTGTATGTTTTGGAAGGATTGCACAGTAGGTTCATTAACTTACTGCGTCAGAGGTTGGCGAGCCCAAGAGACAAAATGGCGTGGGATTCTCCATTGAGAAACGTTGATCTAGCATAAGATAATCCTACAAGAGTGATTGTTGGCTAGAGTCAGGTTCCACTAAATCGAAGTCTAAATCCTTGGAGCTGGTGGTCGTAGGTGTCCTCTTCCACTATAACTGGCTTATCCTGCTCGAGAAGGATTACTTAAAAGCCAAGGATTGAACCCAAGGCGGATCGAGGCAACCGGAGGCTAGAATCTCCCAATAAGAATTTCTTTATCTTAACTCTATTTCCTATTTTTAATTTTTAAAATTCCAATTCGACTTCTCAATTCTGTTTTTATTTTATTTTCGTTTTCAAATCAAAACTTTTAATTCTATTATTTTTATTTTTTTTAGGAACGTAGGTTTTCTTGGGCACGATTCTGCCCAAGATTTCGAAAAACAAGCATTCATATAATCCGGTCCCTGAGGATTCGTCCCTACTTCCCCTTTACTATTCTTTTTCATTATTTCGCAGGGAATAGGATATTTTTGGTGCTTTCAACGATGCACCAATAATATTCTCTTACTCTTCTACTATATTCTGCCTTACTTCTCTACGATTTCTATGAGCTATGCTTTCAATTTCGCTGTCGAATACTAAAGGTCCTGACGGGTTTTTTCTAGTCATAAACTAAAGAAACTTGCCAGAAATGTAACATCCCTTACCCGTACCCAACATCGGACTAGGGTTACGAGGTATTACCGATCAAATCATAACATTTAAACATCCATAGCTCATATATCATTAAAACATAATTAATCATTGACAGGAAGTCCCTTAAGAAGGTTTACGATACCTTAAACATGCATTAAGAAGGAGTCGGGACAAAATCGAGCACATATAAAATTTTTTCGAAACTTAAACATTTTTCAAAGTTACAGAGGTCACACGCCCGTGTGGGTAGGTCGTGTGCCTCACACAGCATCAGACACACTCGTGTGTCTAAGCCGTGGCGAAACAGGGCATACATACTGACTTGTCCACACGGCCACACGACACGCACGTGTTCCAGGCCGTGTGAATTTTAGGAAGGTTACTGACTTTCTCACACGGCCAGTCACATGCCCGTGTGTCCAGCCTGTGTGGCTTCCTAACTTGTTTCAAATATGGACAGTGATAGACACAGGCGAGACACACGCCCGTGTGCTCACCCATGTGAACAATTATAGGCCATTTCCAAGGCCAAATTGCCTCCCAAGTTTGGGTTAACCTACATGCTCAATTACAACATCACAAAACATACATTTCAATCACCATTCTCATCTATCAATTCTAGCATGATACATACCATATCCATTTCACCTAAACATACCATAATGATCATTCACACAAAACCACATGTACACATTATAACCATCGTTTTTACATATCAAAAACATATACTAAAGTCATTCAATTATCAAGCCATATCACATGGCAAGATTTATACATCTCAAAACATTCTATACATCACCCCAATCCTACTGGCCGCTGTTGAAGATGCTGATAAAGGTCCACTTGAGGGCCCTGTTAGAATCGGAGACATGGATGGCATGCTTCGGTGGAAGCGCCCGAAGAAGAGGTCACACTCGGAGTCTTCAGCTTTTTCAAAGTGAGGACGGCGACCTTAGATTTTCTGTGTATGTTCATCATGATGTATTTGTAAAAAATAAAATAACCAAATATCAACATCACAAAAAGCAAATGGAAGAATCAACATAGTAGGGGCGAGAGACGGTGGCTTGAGGTTGAAGGGGGAAAGGAGTTCTCTTGATGAGGGAGAGGGAAATGACGGACGATGCCGGTGGTGGTCAGGGAGAAAGCTGCCGGACTAGTGAGGGAAGATGGGGATGGCAGCTATGTAGGGACTTTGGGGTAGGAAAAATACAAAACAAAATAGGGATTAAGGTTTTTTAAAGCGGACACGGTAGTGTAAAAGCCTGTGTTGGGCCACACGACCGCGTCACACCCCGTGTGACACTCTCTCAGGTCATGTGCAATTCAAAATTCAAGGCCCAATCTTCACATGTTCTCGGGCACACCTGTGTGTCCAGGCCGTGTAAGGTATTCCTTCGTTTCTCCCACACCTGTATGTGAGGTTGCGTGGAGCACACAGTCACACACGCGCCCATATGATGGATTGTGTCTTGCACACGACCATGTATCTTGCTATTGTAACTCACTAACTTGAAATTAAAATTGAAAAATCAATTCCAATACTCACATGGCTTAGGACACACCCATGTGTATAGGCCTTGTGTTCTAGAAGATCGTGTCACCAGGCCGTGTAACAATCAAAATTGGAAAAATTAAGTTCCAGGACTCACACGGCCCAGGACACGGCCGTGTATCCAGGCTATGTAACCTACACAGCCATGTTTTCTCTCCGTGTAACTTTTTGTCATTTGCTCCATTATGCACATGGCCTGGGACATGCCCGTGTGTCCCAGCTGTGTGACTCACTCCCTCTTTTGCACATGGCCTGGGACACGTCCGTGTGTCTAGACTGTCTGGGTCAAAACACATTTTTAATTAAGAATTTAATTTTAATTAATTATAAATTAGCATGCAATAAAATTAAAAGAATTAACAGAAGTTAAACACTCGGGTTGCACCATTCGCTCTTCATATGTTGTTCTATTTCTGTCACCTTGAGTGAAACATGGCTCCATCCTATTTTCATAAGGGATTTCCTGCAAAAAAGGTTGAGCCACATGGTTACTAACATTTACGTAACATTTAATATCATCTTGATCCCTAGAGACTTTCGTCGAATCACGTGCTTGGAGAATAATCTTCTCGTCACCTACATGAAGCACAAGTTCACTCGTACCAACATCAATAATAGCCCTAGCAGTGACTAAAAGGGGTCGACCTAATATCAAAGGTACCTTACTATCCTCATTCATGTCTAAAACAACAAAATCAACGGGGAGTATGAATTTATCGATTTTAACGAATAAAACATCCTCAATAATACCCCTAGGATATCTAATGGCTCTATCCGCTAATTGGATACTCATTCTAGTGTGTTTAGGTTTCCCAAGACCAAGTTGTTTAAACATTTTATAGGGCATGACATTAATACAAGCCCCCAAATCAGCCAAAACATTATCAATATTTAAACTACCAATTAGGTAAGGAATAATAAAACTCCCTTGATCTTTTAGTTTATTGGGTAGTTGATTTTGGAGAATGGCCGAGCAAGTTGCATTGAGCTCCACAGTCTATGAGTCGTCTATCTTCCTCTTGTTTGTTAATAGCTCTTTTAGGAATTTGACATAATTTGGCATCTGCGAAAGAGCTTCAACAAATGGTAAGTTAATGTGTAATTTTTTTAAGAGCTTAAGAAATTTACCATATTGTT
The DNA here is from genome assembly GCA_005393395.2 of Gossypium australe. Taxonomy (NCBI): domain Eukaryota; kingdom Viridiplantae; phylum Streptophyta; class Magnoliopsida; order Malvales; family Malvaceae; genus Gossypium; species Gossypium australe. The sequence continues at coordinate 80,505,042 of CM016614.1, forward strand.
CATTCGTGTGGTCTCTCTTCAACGTGTTAGGATATGGCACTCGAGGTTTATATTCTTTGACAACTGGCTTTCGTTGTTTCATGTCTTCCTCAACTTATCCTTGTTCACCATCTCTTCTTGCCTCGATTCTTGTTCAGGTTCAACTAACCCTTCCACGTCTCGAATAGTAATTGCATGGAGCTACTCCCTTGGATTAGTTTCAGTATTGCTAGGCAAGATACCTTATGGTCTTTTCAAAATTAATTTAGCAAGCTAACCTATTTGATTTTCGAGTCCTTATATCGATGCTTGTTGATTTTTTAGTGCTGCCTCAGTGTTTTGAAAATGGGTTTCTGATACCGAGGTAAACTTTGTCAACAACTCCTCAAGGTTTGGCTTTTTCTCTTGCTGATAAGGTTGCTGGAAGCTTAGAGGTGGTTGTGCTCTTTGATTTCCTTGACCACCCCAAGAGAAATTGGGATGGTTCCTCCAACCTACATTATATTTATTATTATAAGGGTTATTACCCATATAATTGAAGTCTATAATTATTACCCATATAATTGACTTGCTCATTCTCTGTGCTAGGACCGAAGGGTAAACATTCTGGATTATTTATTCCACCTCTATTTGTATTGCATTGCATCACCGGATTTACTAGCATAGAAAGATATAAACCATCAATTTTCTTATTTAGCTCTTCTACTTGGTTTGATAACATGGTGACTGCATCTAAATTAAAAACACCAGCTACTTTCATCAGCTTTATCCTCATGACTTGCCACTGATAATTATTTAGTTCCATCTCTTCTATAAACTCATAAGCTACTTTGGGTGTTTTATTGTTCAGTGTTCCACCGGTTGCTGCATCAATTAGTTGACTGGACGAGGGATTCAAACCATTGTGGAAGGTTTGAACTTGTAACCATAAAGGTAACCCATGATGAGGGCACCTTCTCAAAAAGTCATTATATTTCTCCCATGCATCATATAATGTCTCTAAATTGATCTGAACAAAGGAAGAAATATCATTCTTCAACTTAGTTGTCTTAGCCGGTGGGAAGTACTTCGGAAAAAACTTCTCAGTCATTTGGGCCCATGTAGTGATGGAACCTCATGGTAAAGAGTTTAACCACTATTTTTCTTTGTTCCTCAATGAGAATGGGAACAACTGTAAGAGAATGGTGTCATCAATGGCGTCATTAATCTTGAAAGTGTCGCAAATCTCTATGAAATTGGCCAAATAAGTATTTGGGTCTTCATCTTGCAAACCATCAAACTGAACATATTGTTGTACCATTTGAATTATGTTCAACTTTAGTTTGAAATTGTTCACAACAATATTCAGTCTCACAATACTTGATTCAGCCCCAATCAGAGTAGGCTTGGCATAATTGTACATAGTACGAGGGGCAGGGTTTGTAGGAGGTAGCTGAATATTCTGATTATCACCCATCTCCTCAGTAATATTGTTGTCCTCTTGTTCGTCTACTATATTTAGTCGACTCTACCTTTCTTCTCTACAATTTCTGTGAGCAGTACTTTCAATTTCACTATCGAAAAGCAATGGTCCCAACGGGTTCCCTTTAGTCATAAACTAAAAGAACCTGCCAGAAGAAAAAAAAGAGAGAGAAAAATTAGAATGTAAAAATTAAACTAAAAAAATAAAATAAAAATAAATTCTAAAGTAATAAAAATCAAGAGTTCCTAATATTTTAGTTCCCTGGCAACAGCGCCAAAAACTTGATAGTCACAAAACTAACTAAAATTATGACAAAGGCAAGTGTACCTATCGGTAAATAGTATAGCTATGATGAGTAGAGATATTGCATCCACGATGACTAAAAGTATTAGTAATTATTGCTTTCCTATTATTTAGCCGACAAATTGGAGTGGTTAGTTTAAAACTAAAATTACTAAATTAATTTAACTAAGAACTCAACATAAAATAAATCAGGAAAATAACCGAAAGATAACCATTGAGTGAAACAATACCCAGGAAAGAATCTGCCTAGACTTCATCTATTATTATGAATCTGAATTAAACGATTTATTCACTTGGTATCTTGATCCATATAAATCCCTAAATTATGCTAATATCTCTTTTAAGAGTAAGAGGAATTGACTCTAGGTTGATTAATTGAAATTTCTTTCTACTTAAAACCCTTATTAATTCATTAACTCGGTCTATGGATTCCCTTATTATATTTGACTCTAATCCGATAGATTTATGTCATCCTATTTCTAGGATTGCATGCAACTGCACTCAATTATGCTAGATCTACTCTTAAATAGAGATTTTTGCTCCTCTAATTTAAGCACATTAAATATGAATTAATATCTCGAAAATATTAAAACAAGAATGAGCACACACAACTGAGAACAAGAATCAAGTATTTATCGAGTAAAACATAAATCAAATAATAGAATTCATCATAGGGTTCATCTTCCCTATGTATCTAGGGAACTAGTTCATAATTCTGAATAAAAATATCTCAAAGTCAGAAAAATCACAAAAAACAAAGAAACTCATAAAAACTTCAAAAGAAATTAAAAGGAGGTCTTCGATCTTGATGGAAATCTACTTTAGAGTTGGCTCCAATGGTGTTCTTCAAGTTGTTTTCTTCAATATTCTCTGATGGCTCTCTTATCTCTTCTTCTATTTGGTATTTATAGACTTTAGAATGCTCAGAAAGCCTAAACATTGCATTTTCAGCGTGTTTGGGAAGCAAGTTGCGAAATCAACATGGTCTAGCACATGGCCATGTGTCCAGCCTATGTGGCTCTTGAAATTTTCTTTTTTTTTGTCCGATTTTCGCTCTTTTTCGCTTCTTTAGCTCCCAAATGCTCATCTAAGTATAAGAACATGAATTCAAAGGATTAGGAGCATCAAATTCACCAATCTGCATAAATAATCATCCAAAAACATATTAAGAACGGGATTAAAATATGTTAGTTTTATCATTTATCAAATGATATATGAATAGTTTATCATTTCTGGGGTGTTGTTCCCTATATATAATTGTAGCTTGGATGTTGCGAACCTCTTCTTTAATTTCTGGGGATATATATGCTGTGAGAGGGTCAAAAAGGGTTTTTGTTGTTAATGTAGGACATTGTTTTGAGATTTTGTCCTTATAAAACGCTTATGTCTTCATATCATCATTGATTCAATTGAAATATTAAATAGTTTTTGAAGAAGTCTCCAATATGAATTATTAGTTATTTTTTGAGTGTCAACATAATGTTTCTAGGGTGGCATAACACAAATTAATGTCTGTGATATGTGCTTGCAATGCAATTATTGGATGTAAAATATAATTCTGAAGCTATTTATCACAATGTTTATATTTTGGTCATTCAATTTCAAAAAATTACAAAATGATCACTGAATTTAATTAAAGGAAATATTTTGGTTTCTTAATATTTTTACAAAAATAAAAACATAATTATATTAAAAAGGTTATTAAATTATATAATATTATTAAATCATATTTTAAAATAATTATATTAAAATATGATTTTATTATTGTTTTTATTAAATTATAATTTAATAATAATCCAATTAAAATTTAATAACAATAACTTTAAAAAATTATTAAGGGTGTTCTGGTCATTTCAGCTTTTTACCTATGCTATTACAACCTATATTTCATTCAACCAAACACAAGAATACTATTCCAGTTCTATTCCATTCCATTCAACTAAAAACTTTAATTATTAATTACAGCTCTATTCCATTCCATCTCTATTACATTTCTATTACAGCTCTATCCCATTACAGTCCTATTTCATTCCAATGAACCAAACGTGGTGATATATTGATTTTCTTTGCGATTAACATAAGTAATAATAATTACAACAGTTCATGAACAGACTAACTAATTAACAGAAACTACAAATGATACAACTAAAACTCTAATACTGTAATACATTTCTCTAATATCCACCTAACTGCCTGTCTTTTGACCCTTCACCAAACCTATTTGCAACTTTTAGTTGGCTCCAACACTTAAAGTAAAACAACTTAGAAACAATGGTTTTGTGAAGACATCTGCAACCTGATCTGGGCCTAGCATGTTACCAACTACAAGCAGGGGCGTAGCTAGGGGCCTGGCAGAGGCTGGCTCCCCTAAAATGGGAAACTTTCCATTTAGGTCCTTCAAAATTTTTAAAATTTTAAATTAGTAAAGATAAAATTGTACTTTGACCCATCTAAAAATGATAAAAATTTTATTTAATCCTTTAAAAATTATAAAGACGTAGACTATTAAAATGGTGAAATTACATTTTTATCATCGTAAAAATTACAATTTAATTTTGACTTCCCCTAAAAATAATTTCTGACTTCGCCCCTGACTACAAGTGTTCCAAATACAACCTTCTCTCTAACGAAAAATAAATCCAATTCAACGTGCTTAAATTTAGAATGCAGCAGTAGATTAGCTACAACAACTACTGCTCCAAAATTGTCACACCACAAATGGGATTTATCATCCAAAGGAATTTGCAACTCATGAAGTAACGATTCCAACCACATAATCTCTGTTGTAGCATGAGCCATGCATGACTCAACCTTTGAAGTAGACCGTGGCACAATATGTTATTTCTTGGAGCACCAAGCTACAAGGTTGCCACCAGGGATTTAAATTGCGGTTGCAGCCGCGTTTTCGGTCGCGTTGCATTTATCACGGTTGCGGACATAACGGATGCTATTGCGGTCACTGTAGGTATCGCGGTCGTGAATTTTTTAAAATTCGCACAACTTATTGTAAAACATAATAATTATAATTATAATTATAAAAAGTCACTTTTAATGATTTTTAGAGTGTTTTTTAACACTTATGAACTTTTATTAATATGATATGAGACCACAACTTTTATAATCATTAATTATTCTTATATTTATTTACGAATTTTCTAAGAATGTTATATTAACTAATAACAAAGTAAAAAAAATAGGAAATATTAAACATTTATCATATTTAATAAATTTGAAATATTTTATAGATAAAATAATTGAAAATTCATACCTGAGAGATGTCTTCAATATTTCTTGACAGCTTTGAAGATGGTGAAAATATAAACATTCTATGTTGCAAAAGGAAAAAGGGAATAGATAAATGTATAGATTCTCATTAATTATTCCTATTTCATAAAATATAAATTCCATTCATTTATCTAAATATATATTTTAAATGTTTTAATATCATCAAAATTAAGAACATTAACAAAAGTTTTTTTTAAAAAAAAATATACCTTACAAATAATGGTAGTAGTATGATTTAGTTTTCACCAGTAGTGGAATGACGAGAAGGATTGGATCTTTCACCTTCACTTTGAGAGCGTTCTTGACTTGATTCTCTTGGCCTTTGTCCAAAAATATATCCATAAAAAGTAACATTTTCACCTTGGTTTTCATATAATTGATATAGAGGATATATTTGAGGAGGAGGATACATGAAAGGTGGAGGTGGGTGATACATTGGTGGTAAAGGATGCATTTAAGGGCGGTATGGCACACCATAATTAGGAAATGGTGAATAATAACCATATGGTTGTGGATAACCATGTGAAGGTTGAAACTATGAAGGTTGTTCTGGTGGATAAAAAACTTGAGTGCTAGTAGATGAATCACTATACCCAAGGTTACTAGAACTCGATCTCCTAACAGATGAAGAGCCTACAAAAGTATGCTTCTTGCCTTTTCCTTTTGATGGAGCTCTAGGTTCACTTCTATCTCTCCTAGGTTCAGGAAACATATTTCCATCAAACTCTGATCTATCACGAAAATGTCCACTAGTGGTACCAACCCCATATTCTCCTCTATACCGACTAGAAGACCTAATTTCACCTCTATCACCACTATGTCTATCATCCTCATCAATTGGACTTAAACCACCACCATCAGGTCCATCGCCACTCTGCCTTGGCGTTGAACTAGAACTTGAATGAGACAAATTTTGTTGTTGAGATTGATCAACATCCATTTCATCATTAGAGGTATCCACAGGCAACACACCGGCATTTTCACCATCTAACAATGAATTCTCTTTCTCATGAAGCCATTATGATAGTGGATCAACATCTTCAAAGATATGATCAAGGTTAATAGGATTAAAACTAGCGTTTATATTGTAACACCCCAAACCCGGCCTATGCGTTAAGACTAGACTTGGCATGCCACACAATTCAAACTTACGTCTAGCCATAAATGCTTTTAATGAAAACAATTTTTTCAAAACGATTTTGAAGTTGGAGTTTATCAAAAATCGAGATTTATTTGAAAACCATGATTTTTTTTTAAAACATAAGAGTTTACAATTTCATTTTCAGAGAAATATTTGGTTAAAACTTTAATAATTGGTTGAAATAAATTTATAAAAGAGTTTTCACAAAATTTATTGAGTAAGTGATATTTAAGAAAAATCCTTTTTTTTTATACGCAAGTTTAAGAAAAACATTTATAAAAATTTAACAACCCCATTTAAGTAATTAAAACATATAAAAATCCATCCACGCACAAAAATCCATAAAAATAATACCAGAGGCCTTATTACATCGTAATTGAAATAGTACTTAATTAAAAATACTTAAAAGAAGTTCAGAGTTTTTATAACTCATCATTCGTAGTATGGCCTCCACACGAAGTCATCCCCGGCCCAAGCCTCCATTAATTATTATTACCTGAGAAGGGTAAGGAAAACGGGGTGAGTTACTTAGAACTCAGTGTGTAACCCACTTACCGTGTCCACTGGGCCATAACCATATAAACATATATTTGGGCTTGAGCCCATTTACAAATGTACATTATATAAATCAAATATAAAAATGCATGGAATATGCAATTCCCAACCAAGCCTAATTTCCATCCGCTACACACCACCCGTACCAGCCATCACACCTGTGGGGATCAAGTCAACCCACCCCACCAACACACCAATTGCAGGCATTAAGCCATTTAAAATATTTGTGGCATAGCCACCGAACTAAATTGTGACAGAGTCACCGAACTAGAGGCATTGAGCCATTTAAAATATTTGTGGTAGATCCACCGAACTAGATTGTGACAGAGTCACCGAACTAGAGGCATTGAGCCATTTAAAATATTTGTGGCAGAGCCACCGAACTAGATTTTTTTTGGCAACAGGCCTTTCTTCTCTTCGTCAATTATCCCAACCCATGCAGTCATGTATATATATATATAATGCATAACAATATATTCATAAGGTAAATTTCAACAAAAAGCCCATATCACAAGTATTAATTTGGCCCGTTAGTCAAAATAGCAATTTAGCTCATTTAACGATCTAGCAGTTTTGGCCCATTTATCACATATCAATATGTCCCATTTATCAAATAAGACATTTGGCCCATATAGCAAATTATCAAATTAGCCCATATAGCAATTTATCAAATTGGCCCATTAAGCAAATTATCAAGTTGGCCCATATAGCAATTTACCAAATTGACCCATATAGCAATTTATCAAGTTGGCCCATTAAGGGTATTTTCGTAATTTGGTCCATAGGGACATTTCATAATTCAGCCCATTAGGGGCATTTTCGTAATTCGGCCCATAAGGGCATTTTTATAATTCGGTAATCGTAACCACTAAGGGTAATTCGGTAATTTACCCTCTAAGGGTATGATGGTAATTTTCGCAACCTAGGCTTAATTACTAATTTGGGGCATAAAAATCAAAACTGTCCATCTATGTCGTACTGACTAAACTGACTATAATTTGAGTTGGGAAACTCAAAATTTAGATCCGTAAATTTTCTCTGAAACTAGACTCATATAACTTCTTACTGTAATATTTTCAGAATTTTTGGCTTAGCCAATTAGTACAGTTTATTCTTCAAAGTATCCCTTATTTCACTGTTTGACAGTTCTGCCCTCTCTTCACAAAATCTCAGATATCTTATTGTACAGAACTTAAATACTGGTTTCGTTTGATCCAAATAAAAATAGACTCACTAAGGATTCTAATAATATAAACCATGTCTTGTAATTATTTTTCTACAATTTATAGTGATTTTTCAAAGTCAGAACAGGGGATCTCGAAATCACTCTGAACCAGTCTCACAAAAATCTAAAAATATCAAAATATTATAATCTTTTGCTTGCTCCATTTCTTTTATAAGAAAATAGACTCAATTATCTTTCAATCCATATCTCCTTCACTTTCTAATTCAATTCCTACTGTTTTTGGTGATATTTCAAAATCACGTCACTGCTGTTAACCAAAACTGTTTTGTTACAAAATATGGTTACCACTTCGAACGTACGTACGCCCGAGTGGCCACAGATGCTGGTTTGCGGCTTTTCAGTTTTTCGACCGAATCACAGAACATTTCATGCAAACATTTAGAGAGGTATGAGATTACACACCCCATTTCAAACATGTATTCGGAAAGTAAGGGATTACACACCTGATTACGGTAAGGACTAAACCTTCTTGATCGTCGACACCACTACTTCCAAAGGTCAACGAATAGAGAAGAGCAACTTAACTATGATATATCCAACTTCCACCGATTTGACTTAAGGCTAAAGATTAGTTGGCAAGGATGTGTTATTCAGCCAAACTATTAGAGCACAGATTCAACCAAAGGAAGAAATGTCCAATACACAAGAAAGGAGAAGAGATATGGCTAAGAGGTTTTTTTTTTTTTTTTGCTTCTTCATTTACAAACAAAATTGAAGGACTGAATGTTCATCCAATATACCTAATTTTAAAGAATTTAATTCATCTCTCATGCCATCCACCTCATACCCCTTATCACAAAATATATGTTTACCCCACCATGACAAGAAATATGCATATTCATGAGGAAATTTAATTAGTGGTGAGTCAACATTACCACTAATTATATCAAAAGGTAACTTTTTATTAGTCATCTTTTCACCTTAATAGCCACTCCCTCTATGCACATTCTTTTGAAGGATTTTTACAAATTAAAAATCAACCCATGCTTATCTCAAATTTTGTTTGTTTATGAAATTTTCATGCTTTTGCCATGGCTCCCATTAATCATGCTCCAATTCTTTTTTTTTTTTAGGATGTTACATATATCACCAATGCTCATTTTTTTTTGATGCCTTATCTAAAGCATCATATTATAATAGGTAAACACTAGTTTCTCAAGTTTTTTATACTTTAACCTATTTCTTGCCTTGGTATGAATATAACTAAATGTGCTCCGATTTCATCCGCAATTTGATGCAGAAATTGTTTGACAAAGCACTTTAATTGCTAATTTTTGTAATTCGGGAACACATATGCCGTATATTATCCACCACTCAGCTGCATAATATTATTTAAATTTCAAAATAACTTCAAAATTTACAATATAATTAAATAATATAAATTAAATTAAATAATTTAATTAACTGTTTACCCGAATTCATTTACTTCCAAGCTCTTTGTGCTTGTGGAGTATCGAATGTCTCATGTTTATCTCTAAATAGTAACAACTACATAAATAAAAGATAGAGTAAAAATAAAAAAATATAATTCTATTTCAAATTATGTAACTAAGTTACAAATAATAATACTTGAATCTAACCTGATTAACCATTCCGACTTGAGTATCAAGAGAAGGTCCTAATCTTTCAATTACTGATTGCGTACCTTCTAATGTTTCTATTAGTACATCCTCGGAATGTTCCACCCCAAATTGAAATTGAAGATTGAGAAAATACCTAAGCATAATTTATAAGAATATCATCGAATAATAATAATCTAAAGCTTAAAATAATAAAATATAAAAATAGTTCTTAATTATATGAAACATTTTATCTTACCAGCTGAATGCAAGTCGGAATGGATAAAATTCCATCTATTGTCAATAATCTTTTCGTACTCGTTGAAATATCGACAATCTTGTTGAATTGCTCGTTTAGCTCTATCAACAGCCTCATAAATAAAGCCGATTGTTGGTTTTTCATCTCCATCCACAAGTCTCAATACTTTTACTAGGGGCTCGTAGACTTTTATGAGGTCATTGGATTTTTTCCAAAAATCTTTTCCCAAAACATTTTTTTTGGCTTCATAAGCAGGCCCTAACTTTTGCTGTCCCCATTTTGATTTTTTAAATTCCTTTATATTCATAAGAAAAATTTTAAAATAATATAATTTAAATTATTTGGAACTAATAAAATCATTAAAGGTTGCTATATTTAAGTAATTATATTAACTAATTATAAAATACTGACCTTTGAATTAAACATTTCTCTCAGACCTTGCTTTTGTCTTGTTATCTCTTCAAGTTGAATGAAATGAGTTGCAACTCGAGTAAGAGCGAGTCGAAGTATTTGCTTCCCTTGTGTATACTTCTTCATTAAATCAATAGTCCAAATGTGATTGTATATAAAGCAAGTCACTTTCTTTGCCTCATCTAACACTTTTGCTACACTAGACTTTTTCCCAATATCTTCAAGGCATAAATCTAAATAATGAGCTGCACATGAGGTCCAATATAGATGTTTTCTTTTCAACATTAATTTTTTTCCAGCAGCTTTCATTGCTGCCTCATTATCAGTCACTATTTGGAGAATGTAATTTTCTCCAATTTCTTCTACAACTGAATCTAACAAACTGTAATAGAATTCAGCATCTCTACTACGAACACTTGAGACATCTACCGATTTCCAAAAAGTGGTTCCTTTACTACAATAAACAAGGAAATTAATGATGTGTATTTGATTCAAACTGTTGGTCCAACCATCACACATTAGAGTTGTACCCAATTCTTTCCAATGAGTCTTTAGTCCATTTACCCAAGCACAAACTCGTTGATATTCTGACTCCAAATACACATCTGAAACCTCATAAAGTGTTGGGAGCTTTACACCTTCTCCAACTTTTGTTGACACTTGAATTAAGTTATACAACCATGGAGAGCTTGCTAATTGAAAAGGAAGTCATTCATATATTAAAATTTTAGATACCACTTTACTTATCTTCCTTCGTAATGTCTTTAAAAAAGAGTCACTAATCTTTGGTTGCTTTGAACTTTTGCTTCTAGCCAATTCAGGTATAGCTCCCCTTAAGGTAAACTCAGACTCACTTGGGATGGATTTACTTGTTCTTTCTCCATGATATTCTCTAGTTGATCCATGAGAAGATTGCCCTTCTTCATAAATGTTATTCCAACCACAAGTACTTCGTCTGAATTCTTCCCTTCTATGCCACTCGTGTTATGATTGAATACTTCTTCGAGTTGCTTGCCTTATAGCAAAAACCTCATCAATGAATTCCTCATGTTCATCCTCCTCTCCTCTTAATTGAGATAAGAATTCATCTGTTCTCCTCTTTTTGTCTATTTCCTTTGTGTTGCTTTTTTTCAGTTTAATCATCATACTTTCTCTAATGACACCTATTAATAAAATAAAAATAATTCACACTTTATATTATTATCAATTATATATAATCTTTATTGATAAATTTACAATAACATTTAAAAATAGTAATAAAGTACCACATACCAATAACATTAGGGCATGGTGCAACATTGCCGGTTTTATGAGCAATGTGCTCTTCAAATCGTGTTATTCCTCCTTTCACAACTTTACCACAAAGTTTACATACGACATTTCCTTTCGTATTTGCACTAGAGTTCTAAAATGCCTCATTACTTGATGCACCCTCCAATCCTTTAGTCGGGAACTCTTCACGTGGTGGCATGCTTTATTTTTATTTATATATAAGAAACATAAAATTATATTTAGAAATATAAGGAACTCATTACTTATAGTATCAACAATATAATACAAAAAAAAAGTAAACATCATTAACATGGGAAAAATAAATTTATTGCACAATCCATAATTTATTTATTTTTTTAAAAACAACAACACACCATTAGCCATTAATACCCGATCACCCAATAAAAATGTAATTAAAATAATGATTATTTCAGATAATATAGAAAAAAATTCCAACTACGCATCATCTCTGGTTCAATAATTATTTTCTATTTTAGGTGCCAAAAAAAGTATCCTCAAATAGCATATAGTAGCCACAATTCACATCTGATTGACAACATAAATTTCAGGCTTTGAGAATGAGATTGAATTTGGATTTTTAAAATATTATGCTAATATTATATTTATGGTTATTTGAATTTTTTTAAGAAATTTGTTAATTTCAAACTCAACTAATTTACCTATATGTATCCATTTCAATTTTATAATAAATGAAATTCAAATTTATATTCTCAAAAAATATATATTTGAAGTTCGAATTCAAGTGAGAGTTTAAAGGTGCAAAAGGTCATTGCCCCCTTAAATTTTCAAAACTTAAAAAAGAGAACTCACACATAGTAAGATTTAAGCCAAAATAAATATGAAGACAACTCACATGGTGGGAATCAAATTTGAGCAATTAGAACAATAGAAGGTGAAAAGAGAAAGCCAACTAGTGCCCTAACCTCCAAAAAAAATGAAAAATTATTGCTTTAGTCTCCCAAGATTTATAAAATCTTAAGTTAATATATGGTAAAATTATAATTTCTTCCTATAAAATGTCAAATTTTCAATTTAATCCTTTTGAGAACTATCAAGATACAAACTAATACAAAATCACATTTTAACTCTAACAAAAATATATAACTTAATTTTAAATTGATATTTTTAGTTGTAGGAGGGTTTGAGGGGCTTTTAGAAGCTGATTGTTGGATTGGATATAGAGAATGGGCAACACACAATAGTGAAATTTCTAGAGACCAAACAAAAATTAAAATAGACATCAAATCCAACAAAAATCAAATATAAATCCACAAGCCCAAAAAAAATAAAATAAAATCTTATAATATAAAAAAATGGATGTTAGGAAAAAATAAAGCATTAAGGCTTAGGCCATGTAACAGCCCGATTTTGGGGCTAGCCGGAACAGTGGTTTCGAGACCGCTAATCCGAGGTTGAGGAAAATTATTTTGATATTACTTTATGTGTTATGGCATTAATATATGGTTATATGAAAATTTTGGTGCTTTAATTTTAGCAATTGTATGTGAAATTGGACTAAATCGCATAAAGTGCGAAAGTCCCATTATAAGTGGGAGAGGTGTCTAACAGCCAAGGAATATCAAATTGGAGGTCCGTAAAGTGAAATTAGGCCATTGGATGAGTGATGTCCAGCCATATAGAGGCTAGGGAGACAAGACATTAAATTTTGGTCAAATTTGGTGGAAATTAGGTGATAAAAATGAGTAAAATAAGATGAATAAAAGATGTTGTCATCTTTTACTATTCCTTATTCTTCTACCACCGAAAATTTAGAGGAATAAGGATTCTTGGAGTTCAAAATTTTCAGCAAAACAAATCTCTTGCAAGTAAGTGATTTTGGTGGTTTTATTTGACAATTTTTGTACTTTTGGAGTCTCCAAAGCTTAAGCTAGCTAATGAGGGAACTAATTTGTGATATGGTTGAAAGTCTAGGGACTTACCATGAGAGTGTTTATGTTGCTAGCTGAGTTTTTATGGAAGAAAATGAATGTTAGGGAGATGAGAAACAACTTTTGTGAAAGGTGTTAACATGAAAACACCTAAATAGGACTTGAATGCAAAGATTAAAAATGTGTAATAAATGCATGAAATAGTTAGATTTGTGAGTAGTTGTAAGAGGAATAAATGTTTAGTTAGGCTTGTTTGATGAGAAAATGTGTTGAAAAATGATTTACGAGCCTAGGGGCAAAATCGTAATTTTGCCAAAATGTAAGGGCAAAATAGTCATTATTGCCTGTAAGGGCAAAATAGTCATTTTTGCCTAAGTATAGATTTTGATGCATTATGATCATAAAATGTTTTAAACGAAAGAATTTTTTTGTTACAGACCAAGAAGAGCGTGGAATCAACCTTGACCGAGGAAAAGGCAAGGTTACGGAATAGACCGTTAATTAATGCGTTTTGCACCGAGGTAAGTTTATGTGTAAACGATGCATCTTATATACACATGTTGTTACTTAATGGTGCGTTGTATGATTGGGAACATGTATGATTCAAGGGGATTAAATTTGGTAGATATTGAATGATTTTCGTATGAAAGACGAAATAGATATGTAAATGTGAAATAACATCCGTAGTAATAAATGGTGGGCTGTGTGCGATACCACCTTAATAATTCTTGATGGTGGGCTAAGTGCGATACCACCTTATTACTTATCCACGATGGGCTATGTGCGATACTATCGTTTATATTAGTTGGTGGGCTAAGTGTGTTACCACCGTAAATATTCTTGTTGGTGGGCTATGTGCGATACCACCCTGTTAAAGATTATTGGTGGGCTAAGTGCGAAACCACCGAGTGATTGGTAGTATTATGAATGGTTTATTGGGAAACTTATGATGTGTTGTTTCTTGTGATCATATGGTGATAAGTGCAGGGATGTATGTTAAATAATATTGGCATTTGGCTTGTGATATGGTTAGAATGTGGTAAGAGATGAAATGAGTAAGCATGGTCATGGAATGTGGATTGTTCTTGCTTAGTATGTAATGCTATTTATTGTTTATCACGTACTATGATGTTATTTGTTTACATGTAAACTTACTAAGCTTAAAGCTTACTCCCTTTTTCTTTTCCCTTGTTTTATAGAGTCAAAGAGTCGGGTCGGGATACAAAGATAATTGGAAGATCACCCACAATATCAGCTCCTCTCGGTATATTTAGACTTAGTGTTTTGAGTATGGCATGTATAGGGGCTAGACTAGGTAAATTGTTTTGTTAATTTTGGCCAAGAGTGTGTTGGCCCCTTTAAAGGTGAACTCTTTTGTATATAGCCATAGTTGATGGCTCATTATTATATATGAACAAATGAAGCTATTCATGGAAGTGTATATTGCAAATCTAGGTTGTCTAGTGATTTGTTAAATGGATTTATGTTGTGTGAGTTAGGGTGGTGAAAAGAGCTTAGCAAATAGCCTTGTTCTTGTCCACACGGGTAGGCACACGGGCGTGTGTCTAGGCCATGTGCGACACACGGTCAGTTCTATGGGTGTGTGACTAGGCCGTGTGTCCCTTGCATGTTAGTTTTACAAGTCAGTAAGCTTTGTAATAAACACATGAGTAGAGACACGGCCGCGTGGTAGGCACGGCCACGAACATGGGTGTGTGCCCAGGCCGTGTGAAGTCTGCACTTTAAATGTGGAATTTAATTCGACACACGGTCTTGGGACACAGGGGGTGCGCCTAGGTCGTGTGACCTTCGTGAGGTGATGACACCATAAATAGAATGTCAAGGTTTTGGCACACGGCTTAAGACACGGGCATGTCGAGCCCGTGTGAGGGACACGGGCGTGTGTACAGTCGTGTGAAATAAGTCAGTGTCGACCACGGGTGAAGGAAACGGGCATGCCTTAGGGACACACGTGTCCCCAGAGCAATACAGGCCCTATTTTGATGAAAAAATTTCTAAGTCCGTAAAAGTTCCCGGTTTAATTTTGAAACCTCTCGGAAGTATGTTTAGGGCCTCATAGGCCGAGAATGAGCAGGATATGAGTTTAAATGGAAACTTTTTATGTTGAAGTGAAAATTTATAATAGCCTGATGTGTTATGTTTAAGCAAGTTAAGTTAGGTAATGCCTCATATCCGGTTCCGGCTTCGAACACGGGTAAGGGGTATTACAGGCCATCAACTCTGCCTCTCAATTTTCAAGTCTCAAGTGCCGTTAACAATAAATGAATAAAAAACAAAAACATTGGAAACCCGAAACCCCAAAAATTTTTCAAAACCCATTCAAAGCATCCTTCCAAACCTTTCCACTTCTCCCTAACTATTTCTCATAAATCATCCCTAACCTAAAGAATATGTTTGCAGATTCAAAACTTGTTGTTATCTATCCATTATATGATATATTTTTGCAATTTCTAGCATTTTACAACAAAAAGAAATAAGAATTCAAGACAAAAAATTCAAGTACTTACTTGAAAGTTGAAAATTATGAATCTCCGAATGTGCAAGTAAGATTTTGTTTTAGAGATTTTTTTTGTTTGTGTTGTCTGTTGTGAATCTTGTGATTATGTTTGGTTTGGTCTTTGGTGTTTAGACAGTGAAATATGAGAGAATTTCATATTTTTCTATTGCTTTTTTCTGTTGTATTTGGACTTCTTTTGCTTTTTTTGATTGAAAATTATCTGAGTTTGCAGGTAAGGAATACATTCCTTTTTGTCTCATACTCTCATTGTTCTGTTGATTTTTTTTTTAGAGGAGTTGAATTTTTTTTTAATTTTACAATACCCCAAGGCCTTTGGTCATCATAACACCGTCGCGAACATTCCATTTTCAAGCAACGATTTATTGTTCGAGGAAACATGGGCTCCAAATTAGGACTCGAAGTGGCGGCCCATGATTACGAAGGTCTTTCGTATGTTGCTAAAGTCCCATTTGTTATCGTCGACTTGGTTAATTTCTGATCAGTGGATGTCAAGTGTCGACGTTGAAAATAGAGTTGCATGGGTTCAAGCTGGTGCGATTCTCGGTGAAGTTTATTATAGAATTGCAGAGAAAAGTAGAACACTCACCTTTGCGGGTGGCTATTTTCATTCAATTGGAGTTGGCAATTATATTAGCAGCGGAGGTTTCGGGCTATTGTAACATCCCAAACCCGGCCCAAACGCTACAACCGGATCTGGTATGTCACTTAAGGGATTTTACAAAACATGTCGCATTTTGGAAAACAATTACTAGGTTTAAACATTTATACCGAAAACTTAATAATTCATTAATTCATATAAAATATAAAGTTATAAATTACCTTGGTGAATTTTAAACAAAAACTATAATTTCATACATGTCTTAACTTAATTTAAAACATAAAACTTAAAAGCCCAGTAATAAAAGCCCAACAAAAAACCAAAACATAAATAATAGTCTAGTGGCCCATGGCCTTATTACAAGGAAATTTAAAACCCATTAATTGAAAATATTAAAAACAATATTCTGAATAAAATCTTCTGCTGGAATAGAATACTCTCTCGCATGGCCACCTCGCGCTCCTCTCCAGCCCGGTCCGATGCACTAGGTGCTACCTGAAAATGTTAAGAAATTGGTTGAGTCGCGAGACTCAGTGTGCAACCCTTATGAACAATTGGATTTGGGCCTCAGCCCCACAGAACAGAATAACAGTTTACTATTTATATATATATAACAAAAAAAATTATGCAAGCCCAACCCAAATCCTAAGTTTCCATCCGCTACACGCCTCCCGTACCAGCCGTTCACACCATAGGGGATTTCTACAATCAACTCGTACCGCTACACGCCGTTGATGGCAGTCGTGCTGCTCATCGTCAGAGTTGTGACAGAGTCACCAGGCTGAAATGGCAAAAAGCCACCAGAAACAGAGTTTGTGACAGAGTCACCAGGCTGAAATGGCAAAAAGCCACCAGAAACAGAGTTTGTGACAGAGTCACCAGGCTGAAATGACAAAAGCCACCAGAACAGATCACTTCCCCTTTTCATCAATTTCCCAACCCCAAGCATACAATGAAATCGTCATACAAAGCATATCGTTTTAACATGAATAATCACTGAAATAGGATAGAAGTCACTAACCTGTTGATCAGCCTTTACCCTTCAAGGGTTTTCACTTGTTATGTCGGGATTTCGGCATTTAGCAGAGTATAGCAGATTTATACATATGAATATATATTAGCAAACAGTCTAACAGTGAGAAAGGTTACACACCTGATTAATGTCGATACCCTTGCTAAACCGATCTACAACTTTGCTCAAAAAGCCGGAAAGATGTGAAAATAGGGCCTCTCCTATATTCGGCCAAGGGTTAGTAAATCCTGAATTTACACATTAAAACTAATAGATCTTCCTACCTTGAAATCTCGAAAGTAACACGATTCGAGTGCTACCGATCTATAACTCAGAGATCTATGCGATTGACTCCACTAAAGTTCCCTTTAGATTTCGGCACAAATAGGCACCACAGAAGTAATTCGGCAATCACAGGAGATGAGATCTAGGGATTTCGGCTTTTAGGAAAATCCCAGAAAAAGTATGAACAAGAGAAGGCTGATGTGTCTTTGGATTTTAAAATACTTGAGTGAAGAGTTTCAGTTTCTGACAGGAAAAGAGAAGAAGAAAAGAAAACAAGGAAAAGAATTGAAGATTTCGGCTAGGAAGAAAAAGAATGGAAAGAGTTTCGGCTTTTGAATCAAAGTGAAGATGAGAGATTTGGCTTAGAGATTTTGGCTTTTGCAGAGAATGAAGAGGAAGATGGAACTTTAAGAGTTTTCAGCCTTTACTCAGAGAAGAAGAGAAAAGAATGAGAGAAAAACCCAAATGCTGAAATTGAAGAAATATTCCCCCTATTTATAGAAATTTCGGCACTTACCTAACCTTGTAGATAAATCCTATCTTTTCTCCTTTATCTTAATCTACTAGCTCATCTAAAAGAGACTTAATTATCTCTAACTCCTCCCTCCTTTATCAGCATATTATCTACATATTTTAATCATTAAAATCCCTAAATTTTAGCATTTATCTGCTTATTATCCATATAAAATAAATTCTTAAATAATAGCCTTTATCTGCTTATTATCCACATATTTTAAACATTAAAACCCCTAAATTTTAGCCTTGTTGCCATCCATTCCACCTAATCCTAATGCCCAAAATTTAGCTAACTTAAATTAAAAGAATTGGGCTCCATGAAACTTAAATTTGGGCCCCTTACTCCCTTGTGTGGCGTTACCTCCTAAGATTGGGCCACAAGCCCACTTTGGTATTTTGAACATAGATACTACCTTTTAAACCCTATAATGCCCAAACAAATAATTTTAATCAAGGCCTCTGCCTAAGCCTGAGCCCAATTTGGACCCCTAACACTTAAATTAACACATTAAACATATCCACCCATTAAACGCATATGCCCAAAAATTCAGGATGTTACAGTTCTACCCCCTTAAAGAAATTTCGTCCTCGAAATTTCCAACTAACTATTAATCGTACTACCCAAGTCTCACCACTATGCTTTCGCTGCGCACTCTAATTTAATAATATATAAACATTGCACGCATACAGTTTCTATACCAAAAAATATAGCATCCACCAAAACATACCCGACTTAATAGTGATTGAACAATCCCGAGCCTTATGCTCCTCAGACCCGCATCTTAAACACGTTCCTGACTTCCTCCAACATTCACCCGGATGACGCCTTCTGCAATATTCGCAAACCCGGAAGTTTGGACATACCCTAACATGCTTCACAGAACGAGACTGCAACCCTAGAAAACTACGATCTCTTTTTTTCTTACAGTCCACGCACCCAACCCGAAGTGTTTCACCGATTTCTTTAACCTCCTTCAGTACCTCCCTAACTAGCTGAGTCAGCACATCAGTCCTAACACTTCCATGGCCTCGGCCACGGCCTCTTCTTCTTCTTCTAGCGCTCATCGTTGATTCTCGTATTATCTGAATTAGAAATTTTATGAATTATTAATTTCATTCACTGATTGACCACGAACAGTCTTATGAATAGTAATTTTAGAGGTGGTTTTTTTCGAATTCGAACCTATCTACAGTTTTAGTCTCAAGTTTACCTTCTAATTCCAGGAAGCACACACATTCAGTCATCAGACATTAGCATATAAGTACATCCACAAACCTACATTCATCATGGAGGGGTATTTTCGTCATTTCACTATCGAGGGGTATTTCCGTAATTTATCCTACAGGGGTATTTTTGTAATTTTCATAATAGAGTTCCTTGTTGATTTCATGAAATAAGGGTATTTTGGTAATTTTTGCAATCCAGGGGTATTTCGATAATTCTGTAATCCGGGGTATTTCGATAATTTTATAATCCGGGGGTATTTCGGTAATTTTACAAATCAAGGGTATTTTGGTCATTTCACAAATCAGGGGTAATTTGGTAATTTTACAAATCAAGGATAATTTGGGTCATTTTGCAAATCAAGGGTAATTTGGTAATTTTACAAATCAGGGGTATTTTGGTCATTTCACAAATCAGGGGTAATTTGGTAATTTTACAAATCAGGGATAATTTGGTCATTTTGCAAATCAAGGGTAATTTGGTAATTTTACAAATCAGGGTTATTTTGGTCATTTTGCAAAACAAGGGTAATTTGGTAATTTTACAAACCATGGGTAGTTTTTTGTTGTTGTTGTTGTTGTTGTTGTTGTTGTTGTTGTTGTTGTTGTTGTTGTTTTTAAAACAGGGGTACCTTGTAAACATGAGATTTTTCGGGTAAGTTTTCAAAACATAAGTATTTTTTATAAATTCATGACTGTTTGGAAGTTTTCACAAATCAAAAGTATTTTGAAAATTTTGCAAAACTTGGGGATTTTTTTTTCAAGTAGGGTGGCTGGTCCCTTTCGGGTTTTAATTATAAGGTTTAGCCCATCAATAAGTTCTCGTAACTAGGGTGAATAGTCACTACGCACCAGGTAAGATTCTAATGGAGAGGAGGTGAGTCACCAGGACTGCTTAAATACCAAGCTCTCCCTGAATCCACTCCTAGACATGCGTATGTCTATTACCACACCCTAATTTGGCTAAGGTGAACAGCCACTACGCACCAGGTAGGATTCCAGCGAAGAGGAGGTGAGTCACTAGGACTGCTTAAATACCAGGCTCTTCCGGATCCAATCCTAGACATGCGTACTTGTTCACGGGTTTGTTTAGTGAAATTAAGTCTTATGAGATTTTAGAAGTTGTTCAACTAGGCCTAGAGTCCATCAAGTTCTAATCTAACTATTCTACGTCCCATAAGGCCCATTAAGCCCACATAAATATATCACACAATGGTTCAGGATACTTACCTGGCAGACTTGGGCCGGAGACACAGGTGCCATGCCGAGCTAACAAACCTGTTATCATTTCAAAACATGCATGTTTCAAAAGCCCATTTTTAGAAAACGTTTTGAGCCCAAAAACCCCCCAGAGCCGAGTTTTGAACCAGGCTCTGATACCAATTTGTAACACCCCAAACCCGGCCCAAACACTACAACTGGATCTGGTATGTCACTTAAGGGATTTTACAAAACATGTCGTATTTTGGAAAACAATTACTAGGTCTAAACATTTATACTGAAAACTTAATAATTCATTAATTCATATAAAATATAAAGTTATAAATTACCTTGGTGAATTTTAAACAAAAACTATAATTTCATATATGTCTTAACTTAATTTAAAACATAAAACTTAAAAGCCCAGTAATAAAAGCCCAACATAAAACCAAAACATAAATAATAGTCTAGTGGCCCATGGCCTTATTACAAGGAAATTTAAAACCCATTAATTGAAAATATTAAAAACAATATTCTGAATAAAGTCTTCTGCTGGAATAGAATACTCTCTCGCATTGCCACCTCGCGCTCCTCTCCAGCCCGGTCCGATGCACTAGGTGCTACCTGAAAATGTTAAGAAATTGGTTGCGTCGCGAGACTCAGTGTGCAACCCTTATGAACCATTAGATTTGGGCCTCAGCCCCACAGAACAGAATAACAGTTTAATATATATATATATATATATAACAAAAAAAATTATGCAAGCCCAACCCAAATCCTAAGTTTCCATCCGCTACACGCCTCCCGTACTAGCCGTTCACACCACAGGGGATTTCTACAATCAACCCGTACCGCTACACGCCGTTGATGGCAGTCGTGCTGCTCATCGTCAGAGTTGTGACAGAGTCACCAGGATCAAATGGCAAAAAGCCACCAGAAACAGAGTTTATGACAGAGTCACCAGGCTGAAATGGCAAAAAGCCACCAGAAACAGAGTTTGTGACAGAGTCACCAGGCTGAAATGGCAAAAGCCACCAGAACAGATCACTTCCCCTTTTCATCAATTTCCCAACCCCAAGCATACAATGAAATCGTCATACAAAGCATATCATTTTAACATGAATAATCACTGAAATAGGACAGAAGTCACTAACCTGTTGATCAGCCTTTACCCTTCAAGGGTTTTCACTTGTTATGCCGGGATTTCGGCATTTAGCAGAGTATAGCAGATTTATACATATGAATATATATTAGCAAACAGTCTAACAGTGAGAAAGGTTACACACCTGATTAATGTCGATACCCTTGCTAAACCGATCTACAACTTTGCTCAAAAAGCCGGAAAGATGTGAAAATAGGGCCTCTCCTATATTCGGCCAAGGGTTAGTAAATCCTGAATTTACACATTGAAACTAATAGATCTTTTTACCTTGAAATCTCGAAAGTAACACGATTCGAGTGCTACCGATCTATAACTCAGAGATCTATGCGATTGACTCCACTAAAGTTCCCTTCAGATTTCGGTACAAATAGGCACCACAGAAGTAATTCGGCAATCACAGGAGATGAGATCTAGGGATTTCGGCTTTTAGGAAAATCCCAGAAAAAGTATGAACAAGAGAAAGCTGATGTGTCTTTGGCTTTTAAAATACTTGAGTGAAGAGTTTCGGTTTCTGACAGGAAAAGAGAAGAAGAAAAGAAAACAAGGAAGAGACTTGAAGATTTCGACTAGGAAGAAAAAGAATGGAAAGAGTTTCGGCTTTTGAATCAAAGTGAAGATGAGAGATTTGGCTTAGAGATTTCGGCTTTTGCAGAGAATGAAGAGGAAGATGGAACTTTAGGAGTTTTCGGCCTTTACTCAGAGAAGAAGAGAAAAGATTAAGAGAAAAACCCAAATGCTGAAATTGAAGAAATATTCCCCCTATTTATAGAAATTTCGGCACTTACCTAACCTTGCAGATAAATCCTATCTTTTCTCCTTTATCTTAATTTACTAGCTCATCTAAAAGAGACTTAATTATCTCTAACTCCTCCCTCCTTTATCAGCATATTATCCACATATTTTAATCATTAAAATCCCTAAATTTTAGCCTTTATCTGCTTATTATCCACATAAAATAAATTCCTAAATAATAGCCTTTATCTGCTTATTATCCACATATTTTAAACATTAAAACCCCTAAATTTTAGACTTGTTGCCATCCATTCCACCTAATCCTAATGCCCAAAATTTAGCTAACTTAAATTAAAAGAATTGGGCTTCATGAAACTTAAATTTGGGCCCCTTACTCCCTTGTGTGGCGTTACCTCCTAAGATTGGGCCACAAGCCCACTTTGGTATTTTAAACATAGATACTACCTTTAAACCCTATAATGCCCAAACAGATAATTTTAATCAAGGCCTCTGCCTAAGCTTGAGCCCAATTTGGACCCCTAACACTTAAATTAACACATTAAACATATCCACCCATTAAACGCATATGCCCAAAAATTCAGGATGTTACAGCTATTGTTCAGAAAATACGGTACTGGCAATGATAACTGATAACGTGATTGACGCTCAATTCATTGACTTAAATGGAAGAATTCTTGATAGGAAATATATGAGGGAAGATTTGTTTTGGGCGATTCGAGGTGGTGCTGGTGGTAGCTTTGGGATCGTACTTGCCTGGAAATTAAAACTGTAACAGCCCGATTTAGGGGTTAGTCGGAACAATGATCTCGGGATCACTAATCTGAGATTTGAGAAATTTATTTTCATGTCATTTTATGAGTCAGAGCATGATGGTATATGTACATGAGAATTTTGGTACTTTAATTTTAGCCATTTTTTGAGTAATCGCGAAAAAGGACTAAATCGCATTAAGTACGAAAGTTCCATTCTATAAGCTAAAGGTACCAAATAGCCATAGGTTGATAATTAGAGGTCTTTAAAAGGCAATTAGACCTCCAATATTTGCATGACCGGCCATAGGAGACAAAGATGGTCAATGTTGGTCAAAGTTGGTGATAGTTGGTGACCAATTTGACTAGTTTAATATTAGAATAAAGAAAGAAAAGCTATCATCTTTTCTCTCCATCTTCTCCACCAAATTTTGTAAGCAAAATAGGGGTTTGAAAGCTCAAAATTTTCAGCAAGCTCTCCTCCATTCTAGTAAGTGTTCTGGTGATCTTTTCTTGAAAATAGTTGTACTTTTGAGACCCCTAAAGCTTAAGCTTTCAAATGAGGGGACTAATGTGCAATATGATGAAGAGTTTAGAGTTTTTCCATGAGAGAAATCATTGTTATTTGCTGCATTTTCATGGAGGAAAATGAGTCTTAGTTGTTAGATGAACAACTCTTGTGAAAGGTGTTGTCTTGAAACACCTAATTTGACCTTGTTGTAAAGGTTATAAAATTTGTAGTAAGTATGTGAAATGTTGAATTTTGATGATAGCTATAAGAGTATTAAATGTTCACCTAGGCTTGTTGAAGGTAAAAATATGATTAGAATTTAATTCCGAGCCTAGGGGCAAAATGGTCATTTTACCAAAGTCTAGGGGCAAAATAGTAATTTTGCCAAAGCATGATTATTGAAATGCTTTTATTAATGTGATGATTAAAATGAGCTAAATTGCTGTTATAGAGCAAGAAGAACCGAGAACCTGCCTCGATCGGGGAAAGAACAAAGTCTTGGACTAGACCATTGAGCTAGCTTATTTTGAAATCAAGGTAAGTTTGTATGTGATAAATTCAACATTTATGTTAGCATGTTTGATAATACTTGGCATTTTATTGATGCATGATGCTCTACTAAATTGAGTAGTTAATGTTGAATGAAATGATGAAGTCCTAGTGGGCCATATTAAATATGAAAATGCTATCATAGAGAGATGAGATAGGTAAGGTCCCGTATAAGACCATGTCCGGGACATGGCCTCAGCACCGAGTTGAGATCCCGTATAAGATCATATCCGGGATATGGCTTCGGTAATGAATATAAAAATCGTATAAGACCATATCCGAGATATGGCATCGATACTCGACGTGAAAGTCCATATAAGACCATATTCGGGATATGGCATAGGTATTTAGAAGTGACTCCATGTAAGACCACTTCGGCGATGTGGCATTTGCTTCGTACCTACATGATTGACGATGAATATGCGTCTTTGACTATCCCTAGTGATTAATTGGATAAGTAGATGAGTTTCGAAGTAGAAATGAGTATTGTACTAAATTCCTGTGAATAAGTGAATACAGGTACTCGTAAATGAGTCACGGAGAAACGATTTCGATGAGTGGCATGGTATGTGCAAATTAAGGGCAATTGTAAGTAAGTATGGCAAAAATCCTATGACTTGTGTATGGTTAGTTAATTCCATGTATAGATTATATTATGAGCTTATTGTTGCTATTTATTTCTATGCAAACTTATTAAGCTTTGTGCTTACCCCCTTTCATTGCCTTTTTTCCTTGTAGTATTGCCAAGATTACTCGAGGAATGTGGACGTAGGAGTTCAGAAATCACACTATCGACACCACTTTGGTATAACAATTTAGACTTGTTTTGAGTATGGCATGTATAGGACTCGAGTATTTTGTTAGGTCGTAATTGTTGGCCAAAGTGTTGGCTTTGTAAGGTATCGAGGTCTTTTTGTAATGGTCTACTAAGTTACGCCGATACTTGGCAAACTCTTATGCTTAATGAAAGTGATATTACCAAAACGTATGCCCTTGTGTATGAATGTTGAATTGAGTATTTAGATGTTTGGGCTATAAATTATGTGGTACTGAACTAGGGTATGTACGCGTGCAATGTAGGGTGGCAAAGGGCTTGGTAGATAGCCATCAAATTGTCCACACGGGTTGACACACAGGCGTGTGTCTAGGCCGTGTGTGACACACGGTCAGCCCTATGGGCGTGTGAATCGACCGTGTATCCCATTACATGCTAGGTTTGCAAGTCAAGATGCTCCACGGGCAGAGACACGATCGTGTGTCTCAGCTGTGTGGAAGACACGATCTAGGACATGGGCGTGTGCCCAGGCCATGTGAAGTCTGCACATTAATTGTGGAATTTAATTCGACACACGGTCTAAGGACACGGGCGTGTGCCTTGGCCGTGCGACCTTAGTGAGTTGATGACGTCATAGTCAGTATGTCAAAGTTTTGGCACACGGGCTAAGACACGGGCATGTCAAGGCTGTGTGAGGGACATGGGCCAGGGACACAGGCATGTGTCCGGCCATGTGAAGTGGTCAGGATCAACCGCGGGTGGAAGACAAGGGCATGTCTTAAGGGCACACGGGCGTGTCCCTAGACCAACACGGGCGTGTGGCCCCTGTTTTGAAGAAAAGTTTTCCAAGCTCATAAAAGTTCCAGATTAAGTTCCTAAACCACTCGGAGGTATGTTTAGGGCCTCGTGGGCCAAGAATAAGCAAATGATGGGTTCAAATGAAATCTTATAGCCCGATTTGAGATGTTTAAGTGAGATAAGTTAGGTAATGCTTTAAACCCAATTCCGGCGTCGAACACGGGCGAAGGGTGTTACAAAAACTCGTTTCAGTTCTTGGCTTCCTGCAACTATGAGTCAGTGAGTCTGTGGCGGCATTTTCCTTTAGCCGAACACTCGACTCGAACAAAACGCTACCCAACAGACTAATCCTTCGATGGCAAGAGATCGCTCATCAACTTCCTGATGAAATGTACCCTGATGTTTCCATGTTCAACTTTAATTCAACTCAAGATGGGAGGAAAATAATTCTTGCTTCGTTTAGTATTTTTAGTTTTTACTGTAACAAAAAAATAACTGGAATAGCGACCTGTTATTGCCACAATTGGTCGTTACCCGTTAAATTACGGTCGTGATCCACCGCTATTGGTGTGACTCCGCTTCACACCGCTATTTTCAATAGTAGCAGTTTCAGATGGCGTCGCTACCGCTATATAGCGGCCACTATTCCGCTACCCAACTGCTATTTAAATCCTTGGTTGCCACCAAAGAAGACACAAAACCCAATCATTAACCTACGATCATCCACATCAATTCTCCAGTTTGCATCAGCAAAGCTGACCAAAGACAATCTTGTTACAGGTTGAAATGAAAGACCATACTCCACTGTCCCTTGAAAATATCTTAAAATGCACTTCACAACCTTGTAATGAACATCTAATGGCTTTTGCATAAACTGACAGACTTTATTCATAGCAAAAGCAATTTTAAGTTTGGCGATGACAATATACTGAAGTGCCCCCACTATACTTCTGTACTGAGACTCATTCTCATTAGGACTACCAAACTGTGTTGGCAAACTACACAAGCTGACCATTGGAGTAGGTACCCCTTTAGCTTGGTCCATATGATTTCTCTTAAGAAGATCTAGCACATACTTTCTATGACTCAAAAAGATACCCCCTATTGAAGGGTAAGAAACTTCTATACTAGGAAAGTAACCTAGCTTGCCCAAGTCTTTTAGAGAAAATTGCTTGTTCAGTGATTCAACAAACCCATTAATATAGGCTTCATTATTTCTTATGATGATTATTTCATTGACATAAACTAACACATAAATCACTACATCAATCGTTTTCTTGATAAAGAGAGAAGCATCAGATATTGAAGAAACAAAACCACTTGAAAGCAAATGGTCCTTCAACTTACCAAATCAGGCCCTGGGAGCCTGTTTTAGACAATGCAGGGCTTTCTTAAGTCTGCAAACCAGTTGCTGACCTCCACTATGATGCTCAAAGCTGAGGTGCAAATCCATATAAATTTCTTCAGTAAGGTATTGTTAATGTTTACATGTCTCAGAGGCCACTGTTTTGTAATTACAATAGTCAAAATAACTCATATTGTCGTTAATTTAACTACAAGAATAAAAGTTTCTTGAAAACTCAAACTCAACTTCTTGCAAAAATCCTTTGACCACAAGCTTGCCTTTGTATCGAACAATAGCACCATCAACCCCTATTTTAAGTTTGAATATCTATTTACATCCCACAATTCTCCTATTTGCTAGTAAAAGAACCAACTACCATGTATTGTTTTTCAACAAAGCCTCGTACTCCTCTTATGTAGCCTTTGTCTACTTAACAGCCTTGATTGCTTGGTTCTATGTCTTGAAAAGAAGCCACAAACGCAATATACCACTCTTAAACCTTAAACCCTAAACAATTAATAGAATCAATTGGTCAAATTAATCAATAGAATCAATTAATCAAACTAACCACTGCCATAGCAATTAGCCAATTGCCAAATGGGACCATAAATTTTTCATAAATATAAATTAGACATTAATATTTTTACGCATGTAAGAAGCTATATAAAATATAAAGAAATTATTTCTAAAAACAAAACTAATAAAAGTTTTAAATTCAATGAGAAAAATTAGTGAAATTTAAAAATATTTTAGATATATTAAAATCAATTATTAAAGTAATTAATAAATCTTTAATCTCATTTTATAGTGCTGGTTTCATCGCACCCTTTAATCTCATTTTATAAAATTAAAAACTAATTGTCAATCAGAATATCATTAGATTTTCTTCTAATAAAATGGAATATCATTAGAATTATAAGCAACCTAATAATGAGTTTCCACAGTAAAAAAATTCAATAATATCAAATAAGATTATAAGAACAGATATTGACCAAATGAGATTTTTTTTTTTTTGGCAATATGCAATATTTTAAGTAAAATATTCAGTGTTTTGCCATAAATATTAGACATATTCCAAAAAAAAACGTTAGATCAGAACTGAAAAAATAGAAAAATGATTTACCTTTAAAACAAAAAGGAAATCCAATCTTTTCGCGTGAGTTCAATTTCCTTTCAAATTAGACATTTTACAATTATTTAACTTGAATTAGATAATTATTTTCATATTGGTTTAAATTTTCTTTATTCAAATCAATTTTTAAATTTAGTAATTGTTCTTATATTAAAGCCTAAACTTATAATTATTTATACCTTTAGATGTGACTTCTAGAATTTTGAAAGACTAAGTTAAACAATAAAAAATGTTCAATAATTGTCAAGTTTGAAACTTAATTTAAATAAAAACTTCAAGTCCCAATATAAAATAATTGTCCAATTCAATATCTAGAAAATTTAAACCCAATGCTAGAAAATTTATTAATTTCAATATTTAATAAAAAAAAAAAAGTCAATAGAATTTTAAGAGATTTTATTTCTACTAAAAGTTGGGACTTGAGAAGATTTATATGATGATGATGTTTTATTCTCCTTTTCTTTAGGTCTCGTCATTGCCATACTGATACAATGCATTTCAGTGCAAAAGGCTAACAAAGTGTTTTAAAGCCTAGGCCTTGATAAAGTATGTGAGTGCTTGTACGACAGATTCCTGCGTTTTATATTTGCTTTAATATTTAGTATACTCTTCTTTCTTAGGACCTAAGGTACCCTACAGTTCTTTATTTTGGTTTTTTTGTGGGTTTCTTTTAAAGGGTGGCAACTGAAACGAGTTTCTAACTGCAGATATTCAGAGGAAAAGAATGGGAAGTAAAAAAAATAAGGGTTTCATTGATACTGTGTTTCAATGTTCTCTTGAAGACATATTGAATGACAATCTTTACAAGGATCAGGTGTGATTGCTTTCTTCTCCATCGTCATTGAATCTTTGATGTCTATTTTTTTTTTTCATATTCTTTTATCAGTTCAAATATGAGAAAAGTGGATGGGTTGCATGGTTTTAAACTCTGCCCTCTGATGCTGATTTAGCACAACCTTGCCGCTATGAACTGTGGCTTTGTTGGAGAAGTTCCTTTTCTTTATCAAACTTTATTTGCTGATTTAGCACAACCTTGCCGCTATGAACTGTGGCTTTGTTGGAGAAGTTCCTTTTCTTTATCAAACTTTATTTGCAACTTTTGGTATATACACTTATTAAGGAAGTTGAAACGTTTGTTCTTATAAATAAAGAGAAAAATAGCTGTAGTAGTTTTTTGGAATATTCTTTCTTCTATGGATTGTGAGTGTTCTTTTCTCATCATTCTGTATTCTATCTTATGTATTTCTTGCTTTTACGCCATGGTAAAAGATACAAGAGATTTTGTTATAGGGCTAGTCAGCCAAAATGTTTGTCTGAATCAAAGGTTTAAACCATTGTAACTTTTTCTTCTCTCTCAACCCTGAGTATGTTGACTGTTTTGGATTCATTTGATCTCAATTGCAACAGTTGAAAAGGATTCCAATTTCATTTCAGTCAATGGAACAATATTTTGGGTCGTATTGACATATCTTAATGTGTATACGTCACATGGAACATTGTTTTATGATGTGGATGTTGATTACTGGAAAAACAGAGATCATCAGAAGAAATTATACAAAACATTGCCTGAAGATGTTTTCGTGATGGCAGATGTGAAACCCGAAACCGCTTCTGATATACAAAGGATATGCAGAAGTAGAACCTGGACTTTTGCCCTTGTCACAAGATTTGGCAAGGACAACAATGATGATAATAGCTCAGCCACTTCCTTCAGAGTGAAAGCATCGCAAGACATTGTTTCTAAAGATGAAATGCAGAAATCACCATTTGTTGTTCACCTGAGAAACATAACCACAAACACCCGAATGTGGAATGCACTGCAAAAGAAGAGAAACTTGAAGTTTATTAAAGAAGTTTTGTGCACTGATCAAAGGGTATGGAATCAAATGACATCAATGTTTGATATTTGCTTCTGTGAATGTGCCGTTATACTGGATAATTTGGTATTGCTTTTCATCGTTAGTGGTTACTTATGATGCAAGTGGCCATCCTTACTATGCATCATGCAATATGTTCATTCTTTGTGTTAACTTGAGACATTGCGTGTGTCCAACGCGATTAATGTACCATGAGTCTTGCATTTCACTTTTTCCATTTATTTTTCATGTTTGTATAACCCTTCCTTTTCCATAAAATTTATTGTTATTACTTGAGGACAATATTTGAGAAATTTTATCAAATTTCATGTTGTATGCAGGGAGCTGAAAGATGCAGTCTTTGTTCTTCAGAGGTTGGTGCAAACTGGAATGATGTTTTTCTGACGAGTTTTCTATCTAAAATGAATGAATCTAAAAAGAAGTCAGTGTTGGCTTGTCTCAACAAAATGCAGTGCAACCGCAAGTCTCAGGTGGAACTTATTTGGGGGGCCCCAGGAATTGGGAAAACTAAAACTGTAAGCGTGCTGCTGTTTGCACTGTTGAGAGTGAAATATAGGACACTCAGTTGTGCTCCAACAAATATTGCAATTACAGAAGTAGCTGCACGTGTGTTAAAGCTGGTAAAAGAAGCCAACAAAACATGCTCTGTAGCTGATGATCAGTTTTGTTCTGTGGGAGACATCCTCTCATTTGGGAGTAAAGAGAGTCTTAAAGTTGATTCTGAGACCGAAGAAATATTTCTAGATTATCGTGTAAAAAGGCTTAGAGAGTGCTTTGGGCCTCTAGGTTGGCGGCACCGTTTTACTTAATGATAACATTTCTTGAAGATTGCGTCTCTCATTACCGTATTTTCTGGGACAACGAAGCCATCAAAAAGAGGAAACATGGTAGTGAACATGAAAACCGGAGGAAAGAATCTGGCAGTGAGATTGTAAGAAGGGAGACACAAAACATTCCTTGAATATGCAGGAGAAAGATTTGCCCCTACAGCATTACCACTGAGGTGTGTGTCAATTTTATACACTGGTATATCCAAAACCTACTTTCAGGGGCGTAAGTACCAAGACCTTGAAACTCTTTTAGGCCTGCTCAATTCGTTAGAAACATGCCTGTTTTTTGGTGGTATATCTTCTGAAGAAGTGGAGGATCTCCTTTTACACTCAAACGATGATAAATTGCTTCCCCAAAATTTTTGTGATCCTGCACGTTTGTTGTGCTCAGTAAGAAGTTAGTGTCTTTCAGTTCTGAAAGCCCTCCGTGATTCTCTTAGTGAACTTAAACTGCCACGTGCAAGGAATGACAAATCCTTAGCACGGGTCTGCTTCCAAGCAGCTGCTTTACTCGTTTGCACTGCATGCAGTTCTTATAAACTCTATAAAGTTAAAATGAAGCCCTTAAGTGTGTTGGTAATCGATGAAGCAGCGCAGTTGAAAGAATGTGAATCGGCCATACCCTTGCAACTGCCAGGTTTAGCACATTCGATTCTTATTGGTGATGAATGGCAATTGCAGGCTACAGTTCAAAGCAATGTATGTAAATTATACTTGGTTTGCAGTCTTCATTTATCTCCAAGGTTCCTTTGCAATTCTACCATTAATTTGTATATTTTTGTTATAGGTTTCTAATGAAGCTGGCTTTGGAAGAAGTTTATTTCCAAGGTTGACTACTTTGGGACATTCAAAGCACCCACTGGATATTCAGTACAGAATGCATC
Source organism: Gossypium australe (assembly GCA_005393395.2). Lineage (NCBI taxonomy): Eukaryota > Viridiplantae > Streptophyta > Magnoliopsida > Malvales > Malvaceae > Gossypium > Gossypium australe. Next base: position 80,537,163 of record CM016614.1, read on the forward strand.
CGTTGATCAGTTGCCTCCCAAATGCATGTTTCTATAATAACAAGATCTTGGATGCGGCTGATGTTAAGCATAAGAGTTATGAAAGACATTATCTTCCATGGCCTATGTTTGGTCCCTTCTCCTTTATAAATGTCTGTGGAAGAGAAGAAGAGGATGGTTCTTGGTGTAGCCATAAAAATATGGTTGAGGTAGCCGTCTTGGAGAGGTTGGTGCAAACTCTGCTCAAAGGTAATTACCATGAGTCTTTTTATTGTATGTGGATATTTAGTTTACTGGCATATGCCCTTTTGAATTCTTGTTGCTTTTGCTTACAGCATGGAAGGGCTCAAGAAAGAGGCTCAGCATTGGCATAATATCTCCCTATGCTTCTCAGGTTGTTGCAATTCAGGAGAAACTTGGTAGGAAGTATGAGAAAATTGATGGCTTTGCAGTGAAGGTGAAGTCAGTTGATGGGTTCCAGGGTGGTGAGGAAGATATTATAATAATATCAACTGTGAGATCCAATAGTTAGGGAGCAATTGGTTTCGTATCCAATTACCAAAGAGCTAATGTTGCTCTTACTAGGGTTAGGTATTTCCTTGGATTAGCCTTTTTCATGTCTCGGTAGTTTTTGCAATTCTGTGATAAGTTGCAATACATTTCTGGGTTTTCAATGACTTCTCAGGCAGTGCCTCCGGATTTTGGGGGATGGAACAACACCGGCCAAACGTGAATCTGTTTAGCAGGGTTTAGTTCGTGATGCCAAGGTGCGACATTGTTTCTTTAATTCTGATGGAGATAGGGAATTGGCTAAAGCTATTTTAGATGCCAAGAAAGATTTTGGTCAGCTTGCTGACTTATTTAATCAGATTGTAACTTCTATACTGATTAAAACTAGCTGTCATTCTTACTTCTTGTATCAAAGTTACTTTTGTTTCCAACTTTCCATGAATTCCTGGTTGAATTTTGTACGCTCAACTAGGGGCAACTGGAAAATTACTATTTAGGCTATTATAATTTTTTTAAAAATTTTAAATTAGTAAAAGTAAAATTACACTTTGGGCTCCTAAAATTATAAAAATTCAATTTTTTACAAATTATGAAGAATTAAAATTTCATCCCGCCCCCTCCCAACATGAAACTTCGTTATCAAAGATAACTGTGCATGAGATGCAATGTGCATTTTATATTAAATGGTAAATTATATTCTTTTTATTTACCATGACCTCAGGTTCGTTTCAGTGATAACTTTAGAAAGTCATTTGGGAAGGTGAAATCTACGCAGACCCAGAAATCAAAGAAGAATGAGGGAACTTATTGGAGGCAGCAGTCCTTAATGCGTTTTGAGGACTTATCTTTAGAGGAAGAATCAGGGAAGTTGTGGGGAGGCAGCAAAAGTTGCAAAGTTGAAAGCCGGAAGCAATCAATATCAAACCGTAGGTTTCTCTGGTGAAGTATTTCCTCCAGCCACTTACGATGAAGAGACGAGCTCAGAGGTTTGTTCCATCTTCAAGCTCAGTTTCTCTGTCAGATCAAGACTTGAATATGCAGAATCAAAATGGCAGTGATATGCAGTTTAACCATGGTCATTTTTGGGAACTTGTTCAAGCATTACAGGCAGTGGATAGTATCAAAGATCAAAGGACCATTATCTCGTATGTTTCGAAATTGAGGGTAATGTTTAGAAGAGGTCCAATGTCTTGCTGTTTTCCATGTATTTTATATGCCTGGTATTGTTTCGTTGTTCAGATCATGCTTATTGTTATTTTAGCTTGTTTCATCATTCACTATTTTCTGTATTTTGTAGGTATATTTAGGAAATTTTGTTTTCGTCATAGATGCTGGTATAAAAGAATGTTTGCAGAAGAAACCTGCAGATCAAGAAGACATCTTTTCAAGGGATGCAATCAACATGTTTGATTTAATGAATCGTCTCCATAGTCAACTAGAACCAAGGTCAATTTCATTCAATGTTTGTCCCATATGTAGTTGAAAGATGTCATTTTACATGATTAGTGAAAACTCCCTGCTGCTTTCTCCATTTCTTTTCCAATAAACTGAAACTTGAAAGCAGCATTCCTATAATTGGTGGAGTTGCTTCAGGGTGGTCTACAATTGTGCCCTTTCTATGGCAGCTATACTTTTTGGAGAACCATGAAAATCATGCATCTGATGAAACTGGTGACAATTGTGACGTGGAAGAGAGAAGTTGTAAGGGGGAGAAAAGTAGTAAGGGCAAGAAGCCAGCTTCAAAAGTCACTGTCAATTCGAAACCCTAAGGGAACAATAATTCTAAGAAAAAACAAGAAGAGTGGAGGCCAAAAACCAGAGTAGATAAGCATTCCTGAAATTCTAGAGGGCATATCACCTATCTATATTCACGGTGGTTGCATATAACATACTTTTGCTTGATCTTTTATTAGTTGAACGTTATGGTAGAACTTCTGGTATCACTTGAAATCAATGATCTGAATTGGGTTTAAAATGTACTTTTTGAACTGCAACCTCTCAGTAGATTCTCAATTTTATTGCCTTATACAAAAGCAAGAAACCTTTACCCTAATACCATTATGTAAATAATCTATTATATAAAGCCTAAACAAATGACAATCATGCTAACCAACTGTTCCAATTAAAGAGACCAAAAAACAAGAAATAATAGTAAAACCAAGCAACTTGAGAATATCATTGAAGCCTAAAACTGCCAAAACAACTAATTCCTTTAATAAAAAGAAGTTTCATCTCTTTATTTCTGTTAAGTATCCTCTGACACTTGCATAGAAGTTCCAATATCACTTGGACCGTTTTCAACAAGGTTTTAAAGGCCTAAATGAAACACTACTGGAGAAGTTTTTAGAAAAAAGGGAAATACCCCCAGAACTGTATACCCACCTGAATGCCAGAAAATATGGGAAACCCCCAAAACTCAATTCTCCTCACTGGTCCCAAACAGTTTCATTCTCGATAAAGATGTCCTTAAGTATCCATCCACCTCAAACTTCTTTGGTGAAAGCTCCTTATACTTTGCGAACTGTTCTTTAGCTTCAGCATTCCTATCAAGCAAGCTATATATGATACCTTGACAAAAATACGGCCTAAAATCAGTTGGATCTTCTTTGGCCAATTCCTGGTAACTCATCAAAGATTCGTCCACGTTCTTTTGCAAGAACTGTATCTGCGCCATTATGAATCGAACATCCCTAGCTTCTTTGACTTTCTTCTCTTCTTGGGCCCTGGCTAAAGCCTCTTCTAACCTCTTGATCACGGCTTCGCCTTCCCCACAACGGTCCATCAACAACGCATTCTCGAACAAAGCTTCGAAAGAGAGCGGATTCGACTGAAGAATTTCCTCAAACACTTTACGTGCATTCTCCGTTTGACCCATTTCCCCCAACAGCCTCCCTAACAAGAATTTCCAATCAATAACATCTGGTTGTGCAGAAACCAATCGGTTCAAGATACTCAGCGCTTCTTCGTCTTCGCCGTTTTCGAGCTTCTGTTGCAAAAGCGACTGTAATGCCGCAATGGCATCGTCATTAGATCCCAGAAACTCAGACAACGGTGAAGTTTCTTTTGGGCTTTGGGTTTTCACTTGTTCTTTTTCTTGGAGAACTGCAGGTTCTTGTTCAGTCATTGCCGGTAGAGAATCGGCTTTGGCAGGGAAGTTGGAGAATTTCCCGATCATCAAACTTGTGGCACCGACCAAAACAGCGGTTTTGGCAAATGATTGAAGCTTTTGAGAGATGGATTGGCCATTGTTGTTAGGTTTAGAAACGGGAATGGCATCAAAATTTGCAGAAGAAGCCCTAAGCCTGAGGGGTTTGGGAGAAGGAAAAGTGAGGAATGAAGGGGAAGAAAGTGGTTTCAAGGGAAGAAAAGAGAGGGATGGTGATGATAACGTGGCCAGTGTGGGATTCATGGCTTGAGATTATTTAGGGTTCTTGTATTTTTCAAAGATGGAAGAAAACAAGGTAAGTAGGCAGGAGAATGGAGAGTGATGCAAAGAAATGAGGGTATTTGTAGTGGGGGAGTTAGGCCTTAATTAGTTAAATAATTTAGTTACCCATTTGAATTTCAAATACTTAAAAGTTTTGAGTTAGGTGAGAAAGTAACTGAATTTGTTGAAAGTTTTTTAGAGGGCTCGAATTAGATTAGTTTTAACTCCACAGCTTTTCTTTTGTGTTTTTATCAATTACATGATACACTGCAAATTAAAATCGTATAGTAATATAAATCAATTTTGTTTAAACAAGATTGGATAAGTTGATCAGATCGAAAAATAATCTGAAAAATATCTTTGAACCGGTTAGATTGAAAATCGGTTGAACCGATTAAAAATTTGGTTGAACTTAGTCTTTTTTTTTTTTTTTGAGTTTTTAATAATTTTTAATCGAATCAACTGGATTGATTGAACTAATTGAACCGATAAATCGGTGGCCTGAAAGTTGGACAACTAATCCGATTTTAAAAACCATGGTTCGAAACTATATATTAAAAATAATTTAAGGTTAAAGATAAGTGTTTTTAATTTAAAGTTAAAATTTTAATTTAAAAATATAAAAATAATCACATATTTTCTATCTCACATTTTAACCTTTTTAAATTTCACTAATTGAATTGATATTTGATTAAATTAGACATTTTATATTAATATTATTATACATAACAAGTAATAATCTCGCCTCACCTAAAGGTCCTCCGTATACAGCTCACCTCACTAAGGCTGTTTTTAGAGTTTACCGATCCTACGTTTCGGTGATATTTACATGGTTAATCGTGCAATTACAGCTCTGTAACGCCCCAAATTCGGTCCGATAAATTGGATTTGAATATCGGGTGTTACCACTCTAATACAAATGTAGGCTCAATCTACTTGTACAAAGTTCAATGAATACAACTTACTTACATACCGCCTGAACTAAAACATAAGTTACTATACATCAGATAATAATAATTGTAGTACTGAATAAATTAATTACAAGGAAATTCTGACTAATCTGACAACTTATTTACAACATTCCAATACATAGACTTTTGTGCAAAACTATTAACTGCATTTTTGCTACCAACTTGTTTTGTATGCATAATAGCCCAGTACGCCACTCCCTTAGCATAGTTCTAGCATCGCCCCTCATGGCATAGACCCATCCTAGCTTACCTGTAACAATATGCACGGAGGTAAATTCATAAGCACTTAGTGAGATAAACACCAATTACCTAGTTCATGTTTGCACATCACATCTGGAATTTAAAATAGCCATCTTTATTGCTTATCTTTCAGCTTGTCTCTTGGCGAATACTTTTCTAGAGTTCCATTCCTCATACCATAGTCGTCGTAACCTATTCAGAGATCATGTCTTACCCTTCTCATCTTCAATACATTATTCACATTCCTCGTTGTGAACTTTCACAATTCCTTACCCATTTCCTTTCCAGAGGTCCATATAGACAACCACTGTTATTCTTGCATACACACTCTAAGTCTTCATTCCTTCAATAATTCATGATTGATCACGTATACATATGGTAGATACCTTTTTCAATTATTCTATTCGAATCCTCCTCAAAAGTGCCCTTTTTGCTCAATATATCCAGTTGCACTTGTGAACTGTGTTGGTTGTGCCAAAACCATTTGATACAGAGTCTGCCACTAAAAGTCTCATCCTTACACGCCAAGAGTTTCCTTTTCGAGTTCGTTATGAGTACCATTACTTCAGAGCGCGTCATGTTGGCATCTTCTTTAGAGTTCGCCACGGAGGCATTTCATTCAGATTATTGTTACAAGGGCTTTCATTTCGTGATCCGCTATGTAGGCTTCCATTTCATAGATTGCCACAAAGGGTTCCCTTTTCACAAATCGCCACAAAGGCTTCCCTTTTCATAGATAGCCACAAAGGCTTCCATTTCTCTAGCATGTTCACGATAGGGATTTGCCTAAAATTTTACGTGAGGTTTTCCCCTCATCATTTTGGGTCACGCAGAGAACCTCATTAGGTAATAACCTTCCTTTAATTTTTTCCATATGATGCCATAGCCCACCAGCTATGGTTTTAAACGACTTCACCGCAGTAAACAAACTTAGACTCACTTAACCGACCTTCAAACATTGACCCCATTTAAGGCTTAACTTATTTTCTTTTAGATAATCTTATACATTCTAGAATCATTCAGACAACCTTATTTTATTATCAGAACATTTATCACATACTCAACTCATCAGATACCATGCAGACTGCACATGCAAGACTCGTTTATTACCCATACCACAACATCAACTTCCTATCATACTTTCCTAACTTTAAAATCGCAGTGTGTTACTCTCTACCAAAATATCTCGAATAATACTATGCATGTAAGGGTCGGCTTTGGAACTCATCTAACACTCACAAACAACAACTTGATTTCCAGATCTCAACATCCATCCAAAAACCTTAGCAATCCACTGCTTGCAAGGCATAATAATACCATTAAAACTTATTCATATTATATTTATCATCATCTCATGTAACACCCCTAACCCATATCCATCGCCGGAACAGGGTTGCAAAGTATTACCGGAACTTTCAGAACATTTGCAAATAATTCATGTAAATTACTATTCATGTAAATTATCGGAACCTTAGCGAACGTAGTTGCTGATGCTTTGAGCCGAAAGTCCTTATTTGCTTTACATGCATTGAACAGACAATTAGCTTTTTCTGATGATGGCTCGATAGTAGTCGAGTTGAAAGTGAGACCGTTGTTTCTACAACAGATTTGTGAGGCTCAAAAATTTGATAATGAATTGCAAGCAAAAAGAGCTCAGTGTGAGTCGACTTCTGATTTAGAGTTTCGAATAGGGCTTAATGACTGTTTAATGTTTCGTGATAGAATATGTGTATCAAGGAATTCTGAACTCATTCGGAGGATTCTAAATGAAGCACACAGTAGTTATTTATCAGTACATTCGGGAAGCACGAAAATGTATAACGATTTGAAACAGTTTTATTGGTGGCACGGCATGAAACGAGATATCTCAGAATTTGTTTCAAAATGTTTGATTTGTCAGCAAGTTAAAGCTAAACATTAGGTACCATCGGGTTTGCTAAAGCTTATTATGATTCCTGAGCGGAAGTGGGATAGCGTAACAATAGATTTTGGATCGAGTTTGCCCTTATCTCCGAAAAAGAAAGATGCGATCTGGGTTGTTGTTGATAAATTGACAAAATCAGCTCATTTTATTCTGGTACGTACAAATTTCTCGCTTGATAAATTAGCTGAGTTGTATATCTCAGAGTTTGTTTGATTGCACAGGGTGCCACTATATATTGTTTCGGATAGAGATCCGAGATTCACTTCGCGATTTTGGAAGAAATTGTAAGAAGCTTTAGGTACAAAGCTGCATTTTAGCACTGCGTTTCACCCGCAAACGGATGGACAATCTGAACGAATTATTCAAATACTTGAGGATATGCTGCGATGTTGCATTCTTGAGTTTGAAGATAGCTGGGAGAAATATCTACCGTTGATTGAATTTGCTTATAATAATAGCTTCCAATCGAGTATAAAGATGGCACCGTATGAAGCTCTATATGGACGTAAATGTCGAACACCGTTGTATTGGACTGAACTTAGCGAGAGTAAGATTCACGGGATTGATATGATCAGAGAGACAATGTAACACCCCTTACCCGTATTCAACTCCGGAACCAGGTACGAGACATCTTGACTTGCTTGAGCATTCAACTTTGGGCTATAAAATTCGTTCCAATTTAAAACTTTTTCATTTACAATTGTAACGTCCCTATCATGGGTCTACGAGACCACTTACATATACTCGGGATGCTAAGGGACCAAACTGAAACTTTTAAACACTTTAAAAATTTTGACATAAAACTGGGCCACACGCCTGTGTGACATATCACACACCCGTGTTGCATGCCCATGTAGAATTATTTTCCTTTTGAACCTATAGGGGTTTTCACACGGCCGGACACACGCCCGTGTGCTCCACACGGCCTAGACATACCCGTGTCCTCGTCTGTGTGTAAAAACCTGGGTATTCTATTTGTGACGTCAGCAACCAATTATGGGCAAACTGCCTAGACACACGCCCGTGTGTCTAGCCCGTGGTCGACACTGACTTGCAACACTAACATGCAGGGGACACACGGCCAAGTCACACACCCATGGGACTAACCGTGTGTGTAACGCCCCAAATTTGGGCCTAGAAGAATTGGGCCTATTGGGCTTTGGGTCTCATAAAATTTTTAAGTGAGCAAGAAAATGACAAATGACATGACCACTTTAAAAGTTTAATGAATTTGGAGTGTCTAGGTGTGTTGGAGAAGCTCTAGGTTCGAGTTTTGTAGTGGAGGATTCTTAATTTAATTAATTAAGGAATTAGGGTTATGAGTAGTGGGCTTTTAAATAAAAATAGTGAAAAATGGCACAAAGAAGCCTATGGTGAAATGGCTAAGTGACGCCACTAGGGTGTAGGGAGGTGGCGACATATGCATGCAGGGAGGTCTGAGGTTCGAGTGCTAGCTTAGTTTTATTTTGGAGTTTAATTTTAGGTTTCTAGAAGGCCGAAAGTGACGTGTAGAGGGACTCTAAGGAGAAGTGATCAGTAGAAAGAATTTAGGAGAAGGATAAGGGAGATATCATGGAGAAAAATTAGGAGATAAGCAGTGGATGAAGTGGTATCGAATTGAACTTTAGGGGTGGCTAAGTTTCGGCTATAGGCTATATAAATGTGTGTGTGCCGAATCTGGGGTCTTAGGTAATGCCGAAATTTCCATTCTTTTTCTTTTCTTTGCCGAAACCTTATTTTTTCACAACCAAAAATACCTTGCCTTGTTGTCGAAATCTCCTAAAGTTGAATCCCTTTGTGCCGTATTCTTTTGAAAGGCTCTTTCGGTTTTCAATACTTTTCTCTTATCTCCCATAGCCGAATTCTCTCATTGCCGAATTACCACCATCTTTTTGCTTGCCGAAATTCCTATTAGTGCTGAATTTTTGTGGTTGTTCCTCCATCACAAATCGATTGTTATCTACTATCAGTCAAGATTAAAAGCCGAATCTCATTCAGTAGCTATCTAGGCCCAAGATCAAAAGTGGATTCGGTAAGTATTCAGTTAACCCCTTAGTGTATTTTGTTAAAAGTCGAAGGGCTATCTAACTTCTCATTGTCGTTAATCTTGTATTAACAAGGGTAAGGTTCAGAGATCGTAAGCGTGGTAAGGATCGTCAGCAAAGTGTAAGTGTACTCAACTCGATTATGGTTTAAGTAAATGGCAGAATGTGAGTATAATCTATAGGGGTGACTTGTGTGGATTATGAGTAACTCAAAGTTTAATGGTGTATGTGTGAGTGCAGATCTAGGGGATACTCATGATTAGTAGCTAAGGAAGGGCTATTAGAACCCGGTGGCACACGGTAAGGTTACGGTAAGGCTTCGGCTTTTGGTAAATATTTTGATTAAGTATGGGTGATTGATTGAAGGTTGGTTGGTTGTAGGTTTAAGACCAAGGATAGTATAGCACGCCGCAGTAAGCAGGTGTGTACAAATACTACACACACATGATATCGGCAATGCCAGAAAGTCGAAAAGCCGAAAGTGGCTAAATGGGCTCGATGGGCCCTGAGGCTAAGTTTGATGAAATTGATTTATTTGGTTATATGAATTGAGTTAGTCATGCATGTTACATGATCTAGAATTGTTTTGGGCCTAATAGGCCATATGAATGAGATCTGGGCCTAATGGGCCATAAGGATGTGATTTGGGCTTAATGGGCTATATGAACATGAAATGGGCTTGATGGGCTTTATGGGGACGTAGACAAGTATGTTAGGGTTTAATGGACTTTAGGCCTAGTTCTAAACAACTCTTAAACCGCATAAGACTTAATTTAATAATCAACATGTCTGGGGACAAGTCGCTAGGTTAGAGTGTGGCAATGTGTAATACCCCTTGCTCGTGTTCAAGCTGGAACAGGGTTTGAGGTGTTACCTAGCTAATCTTGCATAACCATCTAGAATAGGGTTATAAAACTTCGTTTAACCCCGACACTTGCACATGCTCAACCCAAGAGGCCCTAAAAATACTTCCGAGAAGTATCGGAATCTTTCCGAGAACTTTCACGAGTTCAAGAAACTTTTTTAGCAAAACAGGGGCCACACGCCCGTGTAGGCCTAGGGACACGCCCATGTACCCCTAAGGCATGCCCGTGTCTTCCACCCGTGGTTGACACTGACTAATTTCACACGGCTTCGACACGCCCGTGTCTTCCAATCGTGGTCGATTCTCACTAAAGTCACACGGCCTTGACAAGCCCGTGTACCCCAGCCGTGTGGTGATTTAAATTCCAAGTGCAAGGTGCAGACTTCACACGGCCTGGGCACACGCCCGTGTGCTAACCATGGCTCTCACACGGTCTAGACACACGCCTGTGTGTCTACCCATATAGACATTTAGCAGGCTATATACCAAGCCAATTAGCTACCCTCACTTGCATACATTCATACACCATCACATAAACTTCACATAGCATCAATATAACTCTTGAATTAAAGACATTTAATTCATACAATGTAATCTTCATCCCAAACACGAGGGAGAACTATTTCTACCACAATTACAATCGACTTAGGCTATCATCTATAGCTACACATAAACAAACTATAAGTTCTCTTAGGCCAACACAATTTGGCCACATCAATTAGAACTTAATCAACCTTAAGTACTAGCCCTATACATGCCATGACTCAAAGGGACTTGATACCTCATACCAAATGTCTGCTCTATAGTGTGAAAATATCTCCGGCGATCTCCAACCCGAGCTAGCTAAAATAACCTATAAGAGATGAGAAAGGGAGAAGAGTAAGCAATATTGCTTAGTAAGTTCATCTGCATAAACTGACAATTACTGATATTCATTGAATATAGATAACCACAAAGTATTATACTGAGTTTCTCCCCTTAACTCATGGTTACTTACTTAACCACTCTTGAAGCTTACTCATTCTATCTCTTACCACCTTCTTACCATGTCGCAAGCCAATTACTCGTTTAATTAGTACACATTCCTGTACTGATCACCACAAGATCATATAAAACAACACATCAAGCATTTTCAATAAGCCACTCATACTACTAATCTCTCGGTGGTTAAGCACTTAGCCCACCATTGATCTCTAATAGGGTGGTATCGCACATAGCCCACCAATCATTTATACTTATGGTGATTTCGCACTTAGCTCACCAATCCTTTATAAGTGATGGTATCGCACACAGCTCATCGATTACTAATTAATCAGGTGGTAATGCACATTGCCCACTGATAATAATATAATTGATGGTATCGCACACAACCCATCATTACCATCAAAAAGGTGATGTCGCACATAGCTCACCGTTATTTTTACATTCATGGATAATAATCCATACGCACTTCTATTCTAACTTAACTTTCTACAATACTCATTCGCATTCACACAATGCATTAATAAATCTATTTCATACAACTAAGGTGCATTGGTTACACATAACCCACTAGAGATTCATCATATATTGAATTCATCTTAATTCAATTCTAATCACATGCTTGTACTTCTCGTGGCACAACCACGTACTTTCTCTCTTTCAACATACCCGTTGGATCACTCAAATTGTTAAATAACTCTCTTGAGTCTCATACACATAGTGTCACAATGACATTGCACCCCAATAGGGTCTTACTCGAGACCTTAATTATTATCATATCATGCTATATACATTTCCCATTACTCTTAGATTCAATTCTCTTGTCATTTCATCGAGAGATATTTCATACATTCATAAAGTAAATATGCATTTCATACAACATTGGAACATTAACTCGTGCGTAATTGCAACGTTTGCACATGAACTTACCTCGATGTCGAAAGGGCCGAAAGGGACCTTTTTGCCCACATTTCTCTTTTCACCCGTTCTAGGTCCAAAACTCATTTTCTTTAATCTAGAACAATGGAATTTTTTGATTTAATCACTTATAAATCATAATATACCATAATCTACACTTTAAGCAAAAATGACTATTTTGCCCCTACACTTTGGCAAAATTACGATTTTGCCCCTAGGCTCGTAAATAAATTTTCATCACATTTTCTTGTTAAAAAAGCCTAGCTGAACATTTAATCCTCTTATAACTATCCACAATTCCAACTATTTCATGCCTTAATGAACAAATTATAATTTTGCATTTTAGTCCTAATTAGGTGTTTTCATAACAACACCTTTCACAAAAGTTGTTTACCAACATCCTAACGTTCATTTTCTTCCATAAAAACTCAGCAACTAGCATAAAATCTCTCATGGAAAGTCCCTAGACTCTCAACCATGTTGCAAATTAGTCCCCTCATTAGCTAACTTAAGCTTTGGGGGCTCCAAAAGTACAAAAATTATCAAGAAAATCATCAAAATCACTTACTTGTGAGGAGAAATATTTGCTGAAATTTTTGAGCTCCATAACCCCTTATTTCTCTTTAATTTTCGGTGGATGAAGGTGAAGGAATAGTGAAAAGATGATAACATATTTATTCATCTTATTTTATTTATTTAAACCACTTAACATCACCAAATTTTAAGCATCATTTAATGCCTTTGTCCCCTTAGCACCCTATGGCAGGCCAAATCACTTAACAAGGGCAAATTTCACATTTGGGACCTCAAATTTATATTCCATAGCTATTTGGCACCTTTAGCAAATAAAATAGAACTTTCGTACTTTATGCGATTTAGTCATTTTTCACAATTTGGCTAGAAATTGCTAAAATTAAGGCACCAAAATTTTCATACATCCCTATAAACATGTTATAACACATAGAATAACATGAAAATAATTTTCTTTAACCTCGAATTAGTGATTCCAAGACCACTGTTCCGACTAGCCCCTAAATCGGGCTGTTACACAATAGACATATGCATGTCTAGGATTGGATCTAGGGAGAGCTCGGTACTTAAGCGCTCCTAGCGGCCCACCTCCTCTTCTCTAGAATCCTACTTGGTGCGTAGTGTCTGTTCACTTTAGCCGCAAGGACTTGTTAACGGGCCAAAGTTCATAACTAAAACCCGAGAGGGACCAAAATACCCCTAATTTGAAAATTACCAAAATACCCTTGATTTGCAAAATTACTAAAATACCCCTGATTTGTAAAATTACCAGAATACCCTTGATTTGCAGAATTACCAAAATATCCCTGATTTAAAAAATTTCCAAAATAACCCTGTTTTGTAAAATTACCTAAATACCCCTGTAGAGTAGATTTACGAAAATACCCTTGGGTGGTGAAATGACTAAAATACCCCTAGGTGCTGAATGTGTGGAAATGTGTATGTTGCATTCATGAAATATATGTTGCACTTGGGTGGGTTTTGATGATACAGAGGAAGATTTGAGGATCGCATAATCGCTTGACGACCGTGGATCCACCGATGGCTTTAAGCCCATTATAGCAGCTCTGCTGCAACGTTTGAGTGGTGTCGCTGCTGGTGCTACCTTTGGAGTGTAGGGATGGGTGGGTTGATATTTATATCCCCCACAGGAGTGTAGGGTTGGAAGGGAAATGGAGTGCAGGGTTGGATTTGGGATGGGTGCATTGCATTCATGTGATACTGATGTGATATGAGGTCATTGCGGGCTAAGGCCCAAGACCATCGAATTTGATTGGGCTTAGGCCCAATGTGATATTTGCATGTTGATTGGTTACCAAGGGTCGTACACACTGAGTTTCAAAACTCACACCCCTTTTTTTAAATGTTTCAGGTGACCCTCAGTAGACGGCTCGACATGGGAGAGGACTCGGAGGTGGCCACACTGCAAGTAGTTTTTAATTAGTTTGAAAGACTTAATTTTAATTACTTTGTTTCTGTTGGATTGTAATAAGGCCATGTATTCTCTGATTCGACTTTAGCTTTTGAGTTTTGTTATTAATGTTTCAACTGTTAGATTATTAAACTTGAATAAATATTTTTTTTAAAGTCTAAACATGGTTTTCGAAATGGCTATAACTTAAAAACACGGGCTTCCAATCTAACTTACAAGATTCAAGGAATTTGGGCTTTTAGGCCTTAAATTTTAACTTAGCAAAAATCGTTTTGAATTATGCCTTTGATGTGACATTCCCGGATTCGGCCATAACGTTTGGGCCGAGTCTGGGGGTGTTACAGTGTGTCACACACGGTCTAGACACACGCCCATGTGTCTACCCGTGTGGACCAATTCAAGGATATTTTCCAAGCCATTTAGCCACCTTCACTTGCACACATTCACACATCATCACATAACATTTTTAAATCATCAATTATAACTCTTGAATTATCACATTTGAACCATGTAAATCAAACTATCTTCCCATATACGAGGGAGAACTATTACTAGCACTATTACAATCGACATGAGCCATCATTCATGGTTATACACAACCAATCCATAACTCTTTTAGGCCAACACATTTGGCTACTTTAACTATGACTTAATTAAACCAAAATAAGATCCCTATACATGCCATATCTTAATAAGACTTGAAACCTTATACCCATGTGACTACTCGATAGTGTGAAAGCATCTCCGACGGTTTCCAACCCGAGCTAATTATGTTAACCTATAAGAGATAGGAAAGGAAGAGGAGTAAGCAATAACGCTTAGTAAGTTCATGTGCAAATGACAAGCAACTATTGACATTTATTTATTATACTCAATCACAAGGTAATATAATGAGATTTTCACTTAAGCCCATTCAATCATTCATAAGGCTTACTCATTCTAAACTTTCACCTATCACAAACTCATATCATACAACATTGTTCATCTTTACATGCATTCATTGTAACACCCCTAACCCATATCCATCGCCGAATTAGGGTTACGAGGCATTACGGTACATAGCACAGCTCATGACAGACATTCATTACATTGCACCACTTTCATCAATTTCTAATACGTACTTATCATGTTTGTATAATCAAAACAAATTGTTGTTTAAAGTAATAAACGTACTCTATTATTCATAAATTATATACACTTCATTCAAAAAAATCACATTATTACCTAAACAAATTTACCTCAAATCCATACAAATTATATACATCCAAAGTATAAGCATAGATAGTGTACCTATAATATCAATTTGAACCATTCTATCATAAGTCTAAATAAACCATTTCTTATTCGAATCACTTCAATTCATAATGATAAAATTATACGCACCATTTCACATTTTCCAACTCCAATTCATAAACTAATTTATAGCTCAAAACATGCTTCTCACACAAGTCTAATTCATAACCGAAAAATATACATATTCTTCCTTATCTCAATACCGAACTTAACCACCATTTCATCTATTATATACTTAGTAATTTACCTATTAATTCAACCACATTTCGGATTCTTAATAACAAGCATAACCCGAATAGGTATATATCACATACATATGGAATACACATTACTTTCAATACAAACAGAATCCATAATTAAATTCAGACAGATCATTAACAAAACATTCTCAAACAAGATCACTTAATAAACCATGATCAGATTAAAATAACTCAAGCATCAAATATATACATTATATCAAAAGCACAGAAACTAGGATTAACCAAAAGAAATAAGCCATTTTTGCATGGCTCAAAATTACATATTCAAAGTTGAACAAAAATGCATATTAGCCTATACATGCCATAAGTTCGGAAATAAACTTTTTAAAAGTACCAACGATTGACGATAGTGTTGATGACTTCAATAACGATCCCCGAGCCTGTAGCTGAAGTCCAAAATCTAAAAACAACATAAACATATAACACAGAGTAAGCTATCATAGCTTAGTAAGCCTTAAGCATATAAAACAATTTAAATGAACATTCAAACATTTTAACTATTCAATTTGTATTATTAATCATGATAATATAACATAAATAAACTATCATGGCCGAATGTTAATATTCTGATATGGCATAACATTATTCACTTCTCAATCCCAAAATATCACTGTCTCACTTAAATTTACAAACTTACCAATTTAGCAAAGGTTTAAAATTTGAAATGTCATCTCTTAATTACCTACTCATATTGCCGAATACACATAGTTCAATATGTTCCCATATACAATCGAATATGTAAATACCATATATCAATATATACATATATAACCGAACATGCAAATACCAAATACATATTTATCATATATATAACCGAATATATATAAATTCATTAAACATCACATGTATCCCAAAGATTCAGGTTTAATATAACATCACATGTATTCAAGTATATAATATCAAGACATTATCATTTTATCCACATACCTAAGAGGCCGAATATACAAAAGCATTTTGTCAACTTACTTGCTCAATAGCCTCATAATTATGAGGCCTTAAAAATATAAGTTTGAAGATAGATCACCGGTATAAAACCTGCTAGGCATAAGCCTGAATCACACACTAGCACTAGGCCTGCTAGACCCGAGGTCTGATATTCAATCACCGGCAATAAGCTTGCTAGGCACAAAGCCCGATTAAGTTCACCAGCCCAAGGCTTGCTAGGCTCATAGCCTGAATACGATACTTTTAAGTTGTCTCACACACATATTTCATATATCGAACCGTTTTATACACTTCATAATCTTTGTACGAACATTCAAATATCATATCTTAATCGAACAAACTTAAACACATTAAATTATAGGTTTATTCACATTTGACTATTCATTATTAATTCCACAATTTCCAAAATAGCAATTTCTAAGTTACATGCATAACTTACAATGTTTTATTGCTTAAAGACTTACCTCGGATATCGACAGACGACAAAAACCGGCTATTCAACTATTTTCGCTTTTCCCCGATCCAAGTCCAATTTCTTTGGTTCTTGATCTAAAAATATTCGAATTAAGCTCATTCAAACATATTTTCATTCAATTTAATCCAAAAAACATAAATGGGCAAATTACCATTTTGCCCCTAACATTTCACACTTTTTACAATTTAGTCCTATTTGCACAAAACAAAAAATATACAAAATTTGACTATACACCTTAAGGGCCGAATGTTCCTAGTCCTCATACAAGTCCATACATTTCATTTTTTCACATTTTAATCCCTCAAAAATTTATTTTTGCAATTTAGTCCAACATACTCAATTTCATCAAAAATTCAAAGACAAAACTTGTTAATCTAATACATATATCATATTCCACCATTAAACAACATAAACAACAAGCTATCATCAATGGCTCAACTCAAAATATTCATCAAACTCAAAAATTAAAGCATGGGTCTTGAAGATTTCTAAGCAACGATCTCAAAAACATATAAATTATCAAAAACCGAAAACTAAACATACCTTATTCAAGCTAATTTGATGCTGAAAACCTAAAGCTTTCTTAAGTTCTTTTTCTTTTCTTAGTTTCAGTAAAGAAGAAAGAATAATGGCTTTAAAATGTTATCATATTGTTTTTATTAAACTAGTGTAATAATATAATATAATAATAATTATAAAATTATAATACATAAAAAACTATATATTAAAACCTTATTACCGTGCACTTTCATATAAAAATGGGTTTATTGCATTTTAAATGCTCCCATTTAAAAAGACAACCTCAATTTAGTCCTAACACATTAAACTATCAAATTTATAATTTACACGATTAAGCCCTTTTTATTAAATTAAGCTCACAAACAATCAAATTTTTATACGAAACTTTCACACATGCTAATTCACATATAATTAACACAGAAATTAATATTTAAACATTTTTCTGACTAGGGTTTGTGGTTCCGAAACCACTGTTCCAATTAGGGTCAAAATCGGACTGTTACATTCATACCCTGCATATATCACCACAAAGCCACATGCAAATTTCACTTAGTCAAGTTTCTCGATATCTCTCCGGAATAATAATAAATACTCGGTGGTTCCGCACACAGCCCACCATTCAATAATTAATAAGATGGTATCGCACACAGCCCATCGATAACAAATAATAAGGTGGTATCGCACATAGCCCACCAGTGATAATATTGGCGATGGTATCGCACACAACCCATCGTTAACATTTAATAAGGTGGTATCGCACATAGCCCACCATTATTACACATTCACGGATATTTATCCATATACATTTTCCTATTTCGAATGTTCGTCCAGGAATATCCTCACACACTATCATTCTTATATAGATTTCTACAATAATCATTTGCATTCACGTAATGCTTTAATAAATATAACATTTGCAATCAGGATGCATCATTTACACATAACTCACTATGATTTCCTCATATACTGAGTTTACCTTAAATAAGTTCTGGGCACATATCTGTACCTCTCATGATATAACCACACACTTTCTCATTTTTAACATACTTGTTGAATCATTCAAAATGCTAAAGAATACTCTTGAGTCTCATACATAAAGTATCATATCAACATCACACCCCCGATAGGGTCTTACATGAAATATCATATCGATGCCATGTCCTTAACATGGTCTTATACGAAATCTCACAACGAGGCCATATTCCAAATATGGTCTTACACCGGACCTTAATCATCATAGTATCATGATATTTGCATTCCCTCTATTCTTAGATTCAATTGAAGGTTTTCATTTCTTGACATCCCGTCAAAACGTATTTAATATATTCATGGAGACAATATACAATTTATACAACATCGAAATATTAAATATTTCACTTAGAGTTGCATTATTAGCACACGAACTTACCTCGATACAGAAAAGGGTAGAAAGGGACCTAATTGTCCATATTTCTCTTTTCTCCCGTTCTAGGTCTGAATCCCGTTTGCTTTTATCTAGAACAATAAAATTTACTCATTTAATCACCATACCAATCAATACATTTTAAAAATTCTACTTTGGAAAAATTAACATTTTGCCCTTAGACTTTGGCAAAATTATGATTTTGCCCCTAGGCTCGTATATCGATTTTCATCCAACTTCTTTGCTAACCAAGCCTATCCGATTCAAATTCCCTTCTGTAGCAACTCAAGATTTCAACTATTACACACATTTACCATTCATTTCACAACCTTTACAAAAAAGGTCTTTTTAGATGTTTTCATGATAACACCCTTCACAAAAGTTGTTTATCTAACAATTAAGACTTTTTTTCTTCCATAAAAATACAACAAACAACTCAATTACTCTCATGGTAAAACCTTAGACTCTTAACCATTTTGCAAAATAGTCCTCTCATTAGCTAGCTTAAGCTTTGGGGGTTCCAAAAGTACAAAAATTTTCAAGAAAAGCTACCAAAATCACTTACTTTCAAGGGTGAGAAGTTGCTAAATATTTTGGCTTACAAAACCCTTCCTTAGCTGATATTTTCGGTGGGAAGAAGATGAATAAAAATGGGTGATATCTTCTTTTCTTATTTTATTTATTTCCTTCAATTTAATCCACCTAACCTACCCAATTTTGACTAATTTGAGTCCATTGTCCCCCTATGGCCGGCCATCACTTTCCCATGGACTATTTGCATATTAAGGGCCTTCAATTAATATTCCTTAGCTAATTGGCACCTCTAGCAATTAAAATAGAACTTTCGCACTTTATGTGATTTAGTCCTTTTTCGCGATTAAGCATGAAATCGCTAAAATTTAAGCACCAAATTTTCATGCACTCTTATAATCATGCTATAACCCATAAAATAAAATTAAAAAATAAATTTTCTCTGACCCCGAATTAGTGATCCCGAGACCACTGTTCCGACTAGCCCCTAATTCAGGCTGTTTCAGACAGAAGAGAAAGTGAAAGTAATTCGTGATAGTTTGAAAGCAGCTTCGGATCGACAGAAATTGTACGCAGACTTGAAATGAAAAGATGTTGAGTTTCAGATCGGGGATAAAGTGTTCTTAAAAGTGTCTCCGTGGAAAAAGATATTGCAGTTTGGTCAGAAAGGGAAATTGATTTTGCGATTCATCGGACCGTACGAAATTATCGAGCGAATTGGGCCAGTTGCTTATCGACTATCTTTACTATCTGAGTTAGAGAAAATACATAATGTGTTTAATGTGTCGATGCTTCGACAATACCGATCCGACCCTTTACATGTCATTTCCCCGACCGAGGTTGAAATTCAGTCTAGTATGTCGTATGCTGAAGAACCAATTCAAATTATAGCTCGTGAGATCAAAGAGCTGAGAAATAAGAGAATCGCATTAGTGAAAGTATTATGGCACTGACACGGGGTTGAAGAAGTTACATGGGAACCCAAGGATGCTATGAGAAAACAATACTTGAACCTATTGACTAGTAAGATTTTCGGGGACGAAAATCCCTAAGGGGGGAAGTTGGAACAGCCTGATTTTAGCTAAATCGGAATAGTGGTTTCGGAACCACAAATCTAATGTTGGAAAATTGTTTTAATATTATTT
Source organism: Gossypium australe (assembly GCA_005393395.2). Taxonomy (NCBI): domain Eukaryota; kingdom Viridiplantae; phylum Streptophyta; class Magnoliopsida; order Malvales; family Malvaceae; genus Gossypium; species Gossypium australe. The sequence goes on from CM016614.1 coordinate 80,557,556, forward strand.
TTGGTGTTTACAGCATGATAGTATGTATGAGTGAAAATTTCGTGAGCTAATTTTATCGTTTAATTACTCAATTTGAGAAAAAGGACTTAATCGCGTAAAATGCAAAAGTTGTAGTCTATTTGTTAAAGGTGTTTAATTGCTATGATTTATTAACCAAAGGTTCTTATGATGATATTAGACCATTGGTAGTGTAAGTGGACAATTATGGCCATCCATTATGTGTTTATATATGTTTATAATTAAGGTTAATTTTGGTATTTGTTAAATATAGTTAATATTAGTAAAACAAAAAGAAATTTTTGTTCATATCATCATCTTTCCAACCTAAAATTAGAAGGGAGAACACCATTTTTAGGGCTTTGAAGGTTCGGCCATTGTCCTTGCTATTTGTAAGTCCGTTTTTGCTCGATTTTTAATGACTTCTATGTTTTTGTAATCGTTGCAGCTCAATCTAGCTAGCCCGTACCTTTAATTTCAAAACTGTTAAAAATTTTAAGAGTTTCTATTGATGAGCTTGTGTTCTTTTGTGTTTGAGGATGAAATATGAATTTTTGATGATAGATTTTCATGTTTTGTAAAGTGAATTTTGAAGAAATTGCATAATAGGGATTAAATTGTGAAATATGCAAATTGAGTGGTTGAAATGTGAAATAAATGAATTTTTTGGGCTGCTAAGGACTTATATGAAATTCGGCCAAGCTTGGGTTTAAGAAAATTTGTGAATTTTGTGTATTTGTGAAATAGAGTCTAAATTGAGTAAATGTGAAAGTTTAAGGGCTAATATGCAAATATGCCCAAATGTGTATTTTTGGACTAAATTGAATGAGTAGATGATTAAATGAGTTAATTTTGAATACATATAGATAAAGAAAGAAAGAATTCAGATTTAGATCGGGGGAAAAGTAACGTTATCGAGTAGTCGATCCATCCGTCAATTCCGAATACGAGGTAAGTTCGTATGCGGAAATTTCATTTTAAATATATATGTTAAATGATTTGATATCGAATAAACTGTGCTTATGAGATACGAATAATGTTTGAATTGTGAATACGACTCTAAAGATATGTTCAACGATGAAATCGACAAGTGTAAATTCCCGGTTGAACCTTAGGAATAGTTTAGGATGCTAGTGACATGTCATTAGGTTATTGTGTTGGCTTCGAGCCATGATATCGACACTACAGGTGCGAGTGATACCTTGATTTGGCTACAGGCCATGGTATAGGTATTTCGGAAAGGAGTTACATTGATTTGGCTACGGGGCCATGGTATAGGTACCCCGGGATAAGTTACATTGATTTGGCTTCGGGCCATGGTATAGGTACTTATCGATTGAGATTCTTGAGTATCCGACTTCTATTCTGAATGGTTCAATGGGTAAATGAATGATGTGGTTGAGAAAGAGGTTAGTACGAGGCGATACAGGTACGTACAACACCTATTCGAGTATTAAATAGAGAAAGTTCGATGAGATGGTATTTGATCATGTTTTGAGACATGAGAAAGGTTTGTAATTAATGTGTATATGGTGATGTTATGTATAATTGGTTGATTTGTATTTATATGATGAATTAAGTTATTCACATACAAGGTTACTAAGCTATGAAGCTTACTTTGTGTTATTTTTCTATGTTTTATAGTGAATCAAGGCTAGCTCAGATTCGGGAGTCGTCAGGAACATCATCGCACTATCAAACATCTAATTGGTACTTTTGAGTTGTATAAATATGGTACACGACATGTACAGGCTAGATGTGGTATTTTGGTTGTGATTATAGCCATGAGATTTGGCTTGTAAATTGTATATGTTTTAGTTTGTATATATAGCCATGAGTGATGGCTTATTTTGGTATGTTTTGGCATGAATGTGCTTATGGTTTTAGAGTTGCTCAACTAGTTATATTTTGAGTTTGGTAAATGATCTATAAGGTGTGATTGAAGTTGGTAATTTGAGTAGTTATGTGCTTGTGAAATTGTGCTTGATGATATAAGTGTGGAATGGTTATTTAATTGAATTGTATATGTGAATTTAGGTATGAAATTAGATGGCATATTATACCATATTTGAGATTGGTATTGATGGTAATTGGATGCCTATTGTATGATGAAATGGTACCATTTTGGTTGTTTAGGTGAGCATGATAATGGTGGCAAATTGGCCTTTCAAATGACCTATTTTTGTCCACACGGGCAGAGACACGGGCGTGTGTCCCCTGGTGTTGAAATTGAATTTAAGTTAGTATGCTCCACACGGCCTCACACACGTGTGTGTGATCGGCCATGTGGTACAAGTCAATATACCCCCCTAAATGGCACACGGCCTAGCACACGAGTGTATGACTTGGCCGTGTTGCATAAGTCAGTATACCCTACACGTTTGGCATGGCCTAGAACACGGCCTGGCACACAGACGTGTAAGGCCAATTCGAAGGGCACACGGGTTAGACACACGAGCATGTGGTCGACCGTGTGACCCAAGCCAGTATGTATGCCCTGTTTCCACACGGCATGTGACATGGGCGTGTTTGAAGCCGTGTGAGGCACACAGCCTGTCCATACGGGTGTGTGACCGCTGAATGATTGAAAAATTTCTAAGTTTTCCAAGAATTTTGTATGTTATCGATTTAGTCCCGAACCACTTCTAAAGTATATTTAAGGCCTCATAGGCCCTTATAAGGGACAATGTGATTGTATTAAACGATTTATAAGAATGAATGCTTTATGTTTGATAAAGATATGCTATATGTTATGAACTGATCGGTAATACCTCGTAACCCTATTCTGACGGTGAATACGGGTGAGGGGGTTACATCTCCCTTAACGAGTCCAATTATAAGTACTTCCTAAACTTTTAACTCAATACTTTATAATTGAATCCAACTTGATATTTGTTTTTCTATTTCCCAAAATAAACATATGAAATTAATTTCCCAATTAAATAATTTTCTAAACTCAATTCTGAATCCCTTAAAATCATGATGACTTTACAGTAAAAGAATTTATAAGAAAATATATTTAATATTTCTACATTCAACGGATTCACTATGACCAATTAATTTATTTCCATTTTTGAACTTTAATTATTTAATCAATTAAATAATAATTCAAAAAATCATAAATTAAATTTTCAGGCCATTTCCGTTTAGAGAAAACCACATTCATTTTCAAATGTTTCCCTTTTCTCTAACTTTACCATTTCCATCCATTTCTATTCATTTGATTCAACATGCAATTCGTTTATGATTTCAAAGAGTTAGCGAAGGGATCAATTAGACATATGTGATTAGGGATCAAAAGATTTATAATTAAGTTCCAACTTTTCGTCTATAATTTTAAACTTATTTAGTCATAAAGTCATTCCACTATAGTATCGTGAATGCGCTCTCCCTATTAACATACCATTACAAAAGCAATTTGATCAGTGCTCATCTAATGACCTTATCATAAGTGTGTTACCCTTATAGAATATCTTTAATCTTTTTGGGATAATATCTATTCTGCCAATACGATCCTATTTTATCTTATACTAACCATTACATCTTCTTTCATGAAAAGTCAATTAGTATAAAATAGTAATCAAATTATTCATCACAAAAACAAACAACCCATGGCCACATTTACTTTTCATCTACCATGTAAATCCAATGAGAGAATATCATTTACCCATATCTAGGTCTATGAATTTCTCTGTTGTGAATGATGCTAAATACTATAGAATTTGTATACCCAACGAACCAGCTTTCGATTCTTTATCTATTTGAACTTAGACTTTTACTTACATCAGAATATACAAGTCACACATACATAGTCCGTCATCCACTCAAGATTCAGGTATGTCACACTATGAATGTCACAAGTGAATAAATTCATAAATAGATTCAAGATCTATTCTCCTTGGGTCCAGTCCGATGTACTATCAGCTCAGTCAATCGTATCTATTTCTTTATCTTTTGGGAGTCATCCACTCTGATGCCTAAGACAAGGCATCTCCCTAATTGGACCTGATAGACAACATATTAGTTTTTCAATCGGTTTGCTCGTTCCTGATTAGACTAAGGACATGTTTAGATTCATCTAAAAATATAAGTTGTCTTTTCGTATAACGATCCGACCACATAATACTGCTTAGTATTAGTTAAACATTAGACAACCAGTGAGCTAATATTTGCTTCTATTTTGCTTTACATGAAAAAACCACATGAAGACAATATACAAAGGGTATTAATGTAATTCATGAATAATTTTATTAACCAAATTGTTCAAAAAAATACAAGTGTACATAGACGAAAATACTAAGGCATTAGATCCAGCAGTAAGTACCCCACTTGCTTCTCATTTGAAACTTAGTGCTCAATTATCTCCTAAGAGCAATGAAGAATGAGAATACATGACAAAGGTTTCGTACGCTAATGTAGTTTGGAGCCTAATATATACGATGGTGCGTACTCGACTAGACATTTCACAAGCATTTTGAGTTGTGAGCAAGTATATGTCAAATCCCGGTAAAGGAAATTGGAAAGTTGTGAAATGAATTCTATGGTATCTTTTGAAAATTATAATGTTGGTTTAATCTTTTAGTAAGATAAAATGCTTGGCCAATGTTTTCTTGGATATGTTGATTTTAATTATGCAGGTGATTTGGATAAACCTTGATCTACTACTGGGTATCTATTTAATCTTGCTAAAGCCCTAGTAAGTTAGAAGTTTACCTTACAGCCTAAAGTAGTTTTGCCAGCTACAGAGGTAGAGTATATGACAATTTCAGAAGTTATTAAATAGGCTATTTGGTTTAATGGGTTTTTTGAAGACTTGAAATTGTTCAAAGTTTCATTATCCATTATTGTGATAGTCAAAATGCTATTCATTTTGTGAAAAACTAAGTTTACCATTCAAGAATTAAGCACATTGATGTGAGGTATCACTTTGTGCAGAAAATCTTTGAAGAAGGAAAAGTTCTAGTTCCGAAGATTGCAACAGTTGAAAATCTTACAGATATGATGACCAGGGTGGTAACAACAATTATTGAACTTGATTAATATCCTACAAGTTTAAACACCTTCAGGTATATGGCACTCGAGAGCATATTTGGAGGCATTACTAAAGATGACTTCATCAAATATGAGGGGTGGAAGACTGAAGAAGTTAAGTGGGATTGATAAAGTTAACAAAGATGGAGATTTATTAATTTTGACTTCTTTAATGCCACATAGAGATGAGCAATTATGTCACCTCTCACCCACTATAAATTAAGGCCTTGGGCCTTCAATTGAATATCATTCTCAACCATTAGTTTATCTCCCACTTATGAATATACTATTAAGTATATTTTATGAAATCTTTTAATTAAGGTTTTCATTAGTTTGTAAACGTTTTGCTGATAGTGAAGTTATTGTCTGTTGTTAGTGCTCAAGGATGTAAGCAATGTGCTGAACCTCATAAATTTGGTGTGTTCTCCCATTTACTTTTTTATTTGCATCTATTAGTTTTTTTCTATCACAATTTAATATTCAATAGTAATTTGTAAGGTTAATTTTCCACGTTTGGATAGTTTCAATTTGCTATTGGTGTTCCCAATTCGATTTTGGTGTTCAATATTAAAGTAATATTTGTGTGCGATATTACTTGGTGTCCCCAAAAAACCATGCATAACCTTTATATATATGGCTGCATCATACCAAGATTTTCCATGACCTTACTTTTGTCCCCAGCAGGGTACTCATTAGATAGGACCAACGTCAAGCTCCAAGCCCTTTACATAATCCTTTTCTATCATCACCAAAGAACAAGAAGTCTGTAACACCCCTCACTTGACCCGATCGTCGGATCTAGGCTGCATGATGCTACATTCGTTGTCAGAGCAACTACAAACATTTAACTTTCAATTCACAGATTAATGCATACAAACATAACATTTCCAAACTATAAACATGATATACAACCTTTCTCGAGTCTTATACGAGCCTACCTATGCTTTATAGTTAGCTCGGAATTGAATAAGGATCAATTTGTAAAAAATTAAAAATTTTGGATCAACGCCGCGACGTGAGGGGGTTCCTCATCGCGATGTGACATACTGACTTGTCTCATTGTGACAATGAGGTTCCTCATCACATCGTCGCTTAAAATCCAAATCTTGTCAAGACGAGCATCGCCCGACGTCGCGATGTTGACTTGTTTTTAGTACAAATTAGGCCATTTCGTAACTATTTCATGTCCACCTCTCAACTCACCATTTGGTGCATTTTGCACAACATTTTCCTTCACAAAAATGTACCAAATACATGCCAAAACATAGAATTTAACCCATTCCAACCATCCTTTTGAATATACCTCAAATTGACATCAAAACCTACCAATTCAACCTATTCAAACTTGACTTATACAATCATGCCTTTTAGCCATTCAAATAATCGTTTTTACCATACCATTTCACACTCAAATTTATCATTCAAAATCCATATATATAACTTAACACCTTACCAAAACATACAAATATATATATATATATATATATATATATGAACATTAGCTCTTCCAAAAACAAGCATTAACCAAGGTTCAAACCAAACTATCATTCCCAAGCTAGCACATATATGAACTCCTCTGTACATGCCACATAATCAGACTTTAAAACATTTGAAAAATTACTAAATCAATAACGAGATAGTGTGAGCTATTTGACCATCCACTTGACACATTCTGCAAGTTGGTAATCTACAAGGAAAGTGGAAACAACATGGTAAGCATATCGAATGCTTAGTAAGTTCATAGGCATTAAACAACAACTTACCTTAATTTACCATTTAATACTATAAGCTACTAACTTAACAAGTTTGCCCAAACATGGCAACCACATATTAATAAGGTGAGTTCAATATATCACCATATCATATAGAATTATATAACATTCCAATTCACTTATAATCAACATTACAATTCCATTCACATAATTAATCAACATTTAGTTAATTCAGTATAAGATTCATATCATTTTCTGAATTGAACCTATTGATCCGTTACATTTTCATATCATCCTTTGGACTTCTATATCCAGTTTGCATAATCTTTCGTACACTATCGAAATTCATTTCAAATACCAATATCAATTTTTACATTTTAAATCCCTATTAACTTGACTCGGAACCAAATGGATACACGGATCCAATCAACACGCCAATTTAGCACCTAGTGTCTCATCAGACAATTTCGAAGTAAATAGTTTGCACCCAGCGCTCATCTATATAATTGAAGTAAAATTTGTGCCAAGTACTCATCGACACGTAGTCGAAGTCATCTGTACTCAAACTATCTTATGGCATGCCAACTATATCTAACTCTGCCCGAACAGTTAATAGGGTAACCAATAATCTAATTTCATTATAAGTTTGATTCCCATTCTATTGAACTCAATATTATCAATTCATCAATCAAGATATCATTTCATACATAGCATAACATGAATCATCTCAATTCCAAGCCAATTTCACAATTTCACTAAGTTATACTATTTCAATTTTATTCAATTTAATCATCCATCTCGAAAATCAATCAAATCCATATCAATATGATTCAATCAATCATAATCAACTATCAATTCATTAGATATCTCAAATTGCAATTCACCATATTCAATTTATCAATAAATTTATCATTTCTTTAGTATTTAGTCCATATCTTACCTTTTGTATCAAGTCGCAAACAATTCAAATTACCATCAAACATACACAAATTTATAATTCAAATATATAACAATTTAAATACAAACATACCATATATACTTACTTGAAAAAATTAGCAATTAAGTTGAAACTTGAAAGACTATTCAAAAATTTTATTTTTTTTCTTGATTATTTTTATTTGATCCAATTTCCAATCTATCCAATTTTGTAGCCGAATATGAAACGTGTCTTTGGGTTTTCTCTCCTCCAAGATTCTACCAAGAAAGAAGATGAAAATAAATATGATAACTTTATCCTTTTAATTTGGCTTTTATAGTTAGACTAATGATTAATTAACCTTATTTTAATTATTTAAACATAATTAACTTAACTAATCAAGCCATTAACATTATATAGTGGATTCTTCTCATTTGGTCCTTTAGCAATTTAAAAATCATTAACGATTGGGCTTTTTCAACTTTTACAATTTAGCCCTTATAGTTTAATTAATTATTCATTTATCAAAATCAAGGGACTAAATTTTAATTAACTTTTATACTAACATTGTAAATATTAAATAAAAATATTTACAGACTCAAACATCGAAAATGAAAATTTGAAACCTTCATTTTTAACACCACTAAAAATCGAACTGTTACAGCCCATGCACCAAAAGAATGTTATTCTAATCTCAACCTTGAACAACTTGGGACTCTCAGGCACTAAAATGTAAATTACCTCCAATAGCATTTATATATACTATATTATGGCATACCTATTAGATGGATGAAAATATTAACATAACAATTTTATAAGCAAATTGATATACACGCTAAATATGACTTGGATTGAAATAGTAAGATTAAGTTAGTAAAAGTCATGATAATTTGAATTCAATTTTTATTATTTTCATTTTTATTATGTGTATTTTTTTAAGTTTATCAAATTAAAAAAATATAAATACTTTCAAAATAATAATATATTTTTTATAAAAAATAATTTTTAATAATTTTCTAATTAATTGATTAGTGATATCAACCCAATTATTTTCTTATATGCATTATAGAGTATCGATAAAAACCATACTATTTTTTTAAAAAATAATTTTTTAAAAAATTGATGGTAAATAAGATAATAAGGACAACCGCGGCGCCAAGAGCAAAATAAACAAAGTAGCTTATGAAAAGGAGATAAAATAAAAAAAGAGTCAAACCCTAGTGGTTTGGGTAGAGGTGTGGAGAGAAAAGACCGAGGTTTGGGTTTCAGGTGTGGTTTCAGGCTTGGATTTTTTTTGTTCTCTCCTTTTTCTTCTGTAAATAGCCGTTAAAAAAAAAAAAAAAACCTTTGGCCCTTCCACCTCTCCTTTCCCCGCACTCCAACCAGAGAAAAGAAGAAAACCCTAAAGCTTGCTAGTTGATACCATCATGGCTTTTTCTCTAATAGTATTTCTCTGTCTTTGCTTTTGGCAGCCTAAAACAACGAAGCGAAAGAAGAAAGTGTTGAATTAAAAATAAAAGGATGGGGAGTAGACTTCCAGTCCAGCACTACAGTAATTCCTTCATCCCCACCTCTCTTCACGACCTCAACACCGTTGATTCTCGACCTTCTGAAATCGACGCCGTTGATGCCACTGATGCTTTGGATCACCACGATCACGACCATCCCGATTCCACTACTGTTGTCTGTATACTATCATTTCTTCTTCTTTTTTTCCCTTTTTCCTTAAAAAAATTTAATGATCTTTTTTTAAAATTTGGTACCAGGAGTGTTTGCATGAATCTTATAGAAATTCTTTGCCAATTCATGGCGTTGGAGCGGAGGAAGAAGATCGGTCTAGCTTAGACAATGGTGATTCTTCCAGAGGAGCTTTCAGTATTTTGACAATTGAAGGTTTAGACAAATTTTGATTTAATTCTTTAGGCTTCAGTTGCTGCTTTTATTTATCTGGTTACTTCTTGATACTGTTCCACTTTTAATTTTTTTTTTCTGCTTCCTGTAAAATTTGCTTTAAATAGAATGCAATCGACTAAAATGCAGTACTAATTTTAACATAATTATTTTGTTCTTTATAAAAACAATTCTCTGAATTTTTCTCTTGAAAATAAGTTTTCATAGTGTAATTCTTTAAGAGTATTTTTGGCTTTTCGAATCCGTATGCTAGTTTTGCTCTTTTTTTTTTCCTGAACTTTGAAATTGGTTTTAAATTCTGTGAATAGAGATTGACTATTTTTTTTTTTTTCCAAAATTGGACTTTTTTTAAATCACAGATGTTTCACCTATTGAATCAGCAAGGGCCAGATTTTTGCAAATCATTGTGGATAACTTTATTAATGACCATGTGATTGAAGTGGTTGATAACGAGTCACCTGTGGAATATAATGCTCAGTCAGGACAAGAGAAACTGAATAAGAGAAAGACAGGAGATATACAATATGAAGGCGATCCTAGGTTCGCTTTGCCCTTAATGTATGTTGCCAATTTGTATGAAACTTTAGTTAATGATGTAAACTTGAGGATTGCTTCCTTGAATGGCATTCGTGATAAGACCATTGGGGTAGCGCTTGAAGCTGCTGGTGGATTGTACAGAAGGTTGGCTAAAAAATTCCCTAAAAAAGGTAGCATATTCTTTTGTGCCATGTTATGAAGATAATATCTTGTTGCATTTCTTGAAAAGGTAATCTGGCCCTTTAATTCATATTAGGTTCTTATATGTATAAAAGAAGAGAACTTGCAACTTCTCATGAAACAAGGACAAGGTTTCCAGAACTAGTTATACAAGAAGAAAAGAGAGTTCGTTTTGTAGTTGTCAATGGTTTGGATATTGTCGAGAGACCAAATAATGTGCCTGTTGAGGATGCTGAGTGGTAAGTTCTTCCTATGGATTTGTTTTCTTTGCATCTGATTTCTGTCTTGGTCTTTATCAGCATCACTCCATTTATTTTACTAGTTTGTCAGTGCATGTGTCTGCTATTTCTTATTTATTTGACTAATTGATCCTCCCTAAGGAGATCTGCATATGCTCCTTCGATGGGTTGCATAAGAATCAACTTATTGCTTTCCGCTAATCAAAATTCAAAAGTTAGCTGGATTCTCATGACATGACTCACTTGGTTGTATCTAAGTTTCCATTTACTAGCTGGATTCTCATAATATGAGTTTGCATAGATAACTTTTTTCTTTTCCATGCATTAGAGACTTCCTTAACTGCTGACAAGTTGGGCATTTGGACTTTGAGGATTTTGAGTGACTTTTTTCCAATGTGCGGACTCCCTTTGACTATATCTTTATTTGCTCAAGGTTTAAACGGCTAACAGGTCGGGATGAGGTTGCTATCTCTGCTCAAGACTACAAGTTTTATTCTCCAAGGCACAAGTATAGGCGTGTCACATCAAACACTGTATCTAACATCCCTGCTTTGCCTGTAAGCTTTGTACCTTCTTTTCCAACTTGATTCTTAATCTTTGAACAATAAGGTCCACTGGAATATTTCTGGAAATCTAATTTCCAATATTCCTTAAAACTCTTTAGAATTTATGAGTTAGGTCCAAGCTATGGAAATATGACATAAAATCACTTTAATACATACTATAAAGGTGCATTTATCTGTTTAAGGATTTAAAGGTAATGTTAAGGATTCTCTCTCTCTTTCTCTCTCTCTCTCTCTCATTGTAAGTAAAATTTCTATTTGTTTGCCCATGAAATATATGATGTTGTAATTATTTATATTTTTGCAGGCATTCTCTGGCACTGACAGTTCTCCTTTGTCTAATGCACAAGGGTTTCACACCGTCAATGAAGTAAGCTCTTTGCTGATAAGAGTTGTTTGGACAGGAGTTTCCATATAACTGCATTAAATTTAGCATGGAGAAGAGAATGTGTTTGTTTGTGTTTCTAAAAATAGAAATCTTGGAGTTTAGAAGTAAATAGATAAGAAATTATATAGGCACTTACTTTCCTTTTCTTGTTTCTGAAAATGGATAAGCTCTTTCTAGTCTACTTGCTTAGCTAAACCAAGGAGGTTATTCCATATAAAATTTGGACGAGAAGGATAAAAGGCCCAGACAGGTCCTTTCTCCTCTTATGTTCAGTTTCATATATTCTTCAGCAGGAGAATTTTCATGATTGGAGCCTCTTACAAATCCTAAAAGTTTTAAAGGGAAAAACTTTGAGTAGAACAAATTTCTAGTTAGTCTTTTGTTCGTGGACTTTTTTTTTTCTTTGAATTTAGGCATCCAGTTTGGTGAAGAATTTCAAGTTTTAAGTAATTAAATATGATAATCAGTTTATGAGTTCTAGCATCTGGAAACAACAGTGTCTGCAAGTTAATTTAGGTATCTCATGTTCTATGGTTTTCAAAGATCAAAATGAAAATTGTTTGTAGTAAGTTGAACTTATTAGACATTTAAAGAACAGTTTAATGAAGAATTTGTTTGGATTATGAATTCTGGATATTTTCCGTGGACTCTAACATTTGAAGAGAAGTGTTAAGTACGTTGCAAGTAAATTCCAAATGTCTTACCTCCTATGAAAACATTCCAAATGACTTGGGCAGCTATTTTAAACGGTATATAGTGCCACAAGTTTGTATTTGATATTGTTTTTTGGCTAAACTGTTTCAATTATTGCAGACTCAGCAGCAGACTCCTTCCAAGCATCATATACCAACAATGTCACATCAGTCCCAATTTCATCCTATTCACCAGAACCATCATCAACCAGTTCACCCAAACCAACATGGAGCTCATTTTCCCCAGACTCATCAATGTGGGCCACCATCCCATTTACCTGAAATTAGTCATGCTCACCAGTCACCAACCATGTCTCAACACATAGCTTGCTTACAACCCTTAACAGGAGGTCATGTTGGTGCACGCTTGCATGTTATGGTGAGGGACTCTATTGGCCTTTTTCCAATCTTTAGTTTGCATGCTTGCACTTTGTTGTTTGTGTTTTATAATTTACATGCTTTAATGTCATTGCAAAAGCATAATAAAGGAAGGTTATGCATTTGTCAATAAAAAAAAAAATCATTATATATACTGACCTCACGTGAAATGCTTACCTTTCAGCCTACAAATCCAGCGAAATACTGCGATGAATGTGGGGCACCTTACCTGAGGGAAACATCCAAGTTCTGTTCAGAATGTGGTATAAAGAGGTTAGGGATATGATGCAGTTCAACATGAATTATTTTGAATACCCAAAGTCAATAGGGATATTTTATATTTGGTTTTTTGGTTGTTTCCAATCATTTAGTCATGAGGTTTAAGCAATTAGTTCCTGGAAGAATACCCTCATAGTTTCTCAAGCTTAATGTGCTCTCCTTTGTATAAAAAGAATGTATTAATTATAGTTTAGTCTGGCAAAGAAAGCTGAGGCCCTTATGCCTATACATGCTTTTTGAGGGTCAATGCTTGATGTGGTCTAAATTTTATTTCATAATCTTTTGAGGAAAAATATGTCGTACTGTGGAAAAACTTGTGAGCTATTTTTTATAAGCTACCAGGATTTTGCTGTAAGATACAGAATAGTAAGGGTCCTGGAAAAGGATAATCATTGCTAATTGCTTAATGCTAACAACCATTTTCTTGGTTGTAATATTATCAACTATGTTGCCATTCCCAATGGGGCAGGTATTGTTGTTCACCCTGACTTGATTTTTACCCTTCACCTTTACCATCTTCTGAGAAAAGAAAATTTACCTGATCTCGTCCTGCCTTAAAATATTACATAAATTTTTTATTTTATATTAATTCTTACAAGATTAAATAAGATATATTATAAAATTTTATAAAAATAATTAAAATGCTATAAAGTCTTACTAAGTTTTGAAGTATATTTTAAGCCTAACTTGATCAGACCCCAAAATTTTAACCCACCTTGCGCACTTTAAACAGTCAATTCTATCTACACCATAATATAGTTAGTTTCCTATGTTGTTTTTGTCTTGATTTTTTTTTTCATAATATTTTTTTAATATCAACATAATACAATTAGAGAAAATTTTTGGATTTGTGTTGTTTTTGTGCTGTGACGTGTATATATTTATAGTAATTCAACTTAGATAAAATTTTGTGACATGATCTGTTCATGTTGTTTTTGTTATTTTGTGTGTTCAAAGCATCATAAATTTATATATATATATATATATATATATTTACATGCTAATAATCTATTTCATATAAATATTGATGCATTCATCTATTCAGTTGTGTTCATGCTATTCTTTTTGTTTCGGCATGTTTTAAATTTTGTGACAAATTACACATATATATTACAATTACAAATATATATTTAAAAAATTATAAAATAAAATAAAACCAATACAAAACATAAATAAATAAAAAATTAAATAAAATTCAGACTAAAACTCACAAAATAATTAGCAAGACTTAAACAAAGGTACTAAAGAACCGAGGGCATCAACTTTTTACTAGCAATGTCAAGGACGTTTTAATTAGTTTCTCATATTGTATTTAAATTTATTCTATATTAGGAATTTTAATTAATTATATTATTTCATATGACAAAGGCAACAACATTTACCAATTATCGCGCAGTCCTTTGAATGTTGGAATGCAAAGGACTGTGGTGCCTTTAAGAAATGACAACAAATTTTGTATGTCCTCCCATAACGGGGCCCACTGCCAATAAACGAAGTTTCTTCCTCTAAATCAATGGATCCCGTGTGTTGCAAACTATATTATACAAACAATTTTATTTCTCCGTAAACTACTCACTTTTATTTTGACCTCTCAAAATATAATCTTTTCTCATTCAAATGTTAAATTTCTAAGGTCAGTTCACATCATGTTATTTGTTATATTAATAATAATAAGCATACTAATTAAATTAAAACTCAATCGGCCGGGAAAAGAAATCAAATATATACATTTACTAGCATACATATTTAAATGTTATAGATTATGCACATTTCGGCACTTGAGTGTTTAGAATATGTTGAATTATTTTAATTAAAAAGATTAGATTACATGTTATTATATTTCAATTTATAAATTTAAAAATAAAAATAATTTAGATATTTAATAACTTCATTTATTATACAAAATATGATACAAAATTTAGAGGTATTTAAATATGATTAATTGACTAATAATTTCGAATCTATTATAACTATATAATACCAACTTAATAAGAGAAATAATCCAAGTATGAAACAACATATAAATAATACATAAAAATTATTAAAGTGCCAAAATTTCTCTGACTATGTCAAAAATAATAATAAATAAAACGAAGACACGAAGAAATGAGCTAATTGTAATAGTGTAAATATTTCCAAGTTGATATGTTTCATAATTGTAGTATTGTGAGTTCAGAATACTATGATAAATATTTACAATCTAATCATTTGTTTAATATAGACTTAGACCCGTTTTTTAATATATTTAATTTTTATATTCATTTTCTGTCGTACAGTGACTTAATTTTTAAAAAAAATTATGTTTCATCTCAGTTCGTATTATATTTTATACAATTTTTTATAGTGCAATTTAATGAAATATTTATATTATATTTATTTGTTTTTTCACTTTTTTTTTGACAAAGAAACAAATTGGGCTTCATTCAAAAAAATTGTAACCAAAACACAAACAAGGAGCTAGCCCAGTGACAAAAAAATTGTTTATATTCACTTTTTTTTTCGCCTTTCCATCTGTCCCATCCGTCCAATCAGCATTAAAGGCACAAACACTAACTGAGGGCCTTAATTCTTTCTTCAAATCCGTTGCTTCAAATCCATGACCCCTCTGCTTCCTCCTCATTTCAACACTTAATCTGGTTCCCGAACGCTGTCTTCTCTCGCCTGGCTCCCTGCATACCAAGGAACATCATTTTGCAGGTAAATCTCCTCCCTTCGCTTCAGAGATACTGTTGCTAATATGTGTGCAAGCTTGTTCGCCGATCTTGGTGTAAACTCGAACCTCAGATTAGTTCTCCTGGATTTCATCTGATGAATATCATGTATAAAAGGGCTTATTTGTGACTTATCTTGACTATTCTGTTTGCATTTCTTTATCGTTGTCAACGAATCCCCTTCTATAACAATGTCTGTTTGTTCCATTGCAAGCGCTATCTGGATCGCTCGACGGCAAGCTAAGGCTTCAGCCGCAAAGGCAGACTCAACCACTCCATGGATCTGTGTTGAAGAAAGAAGAGCTCTCCCCGAACTGTTCCTAGCCACGATCCCAGACACTGCACACTTATTCCTCTCATCAAAAGCCCCATCGAAATTTATTTTTATTCCTTGTCCAGATGGGGGCTGCCATTTAACAACAGCAGATGAGGTATGTTGGGTTTTCTCCTTTATTCTATCCATTTCTTTAACATATTGAGTACAAAATTTGCTGTTTCCAGTCCTGATCTACACTTTTTATCATGAATGCGAGAGTTCCTCTCACCCCAAATGGCCCACAAAGCAACACAGAATATTCGGCACCTTGCCAACGAGAGGGAAAGCACTTTCCTGGTAAGCCAGTCAACAAATTCTTCTTGAGTGTATACTGCCACATCTAGATCTGACAAAATCATCCATATTTTCCTTTGAAACAGGGTAGTCCCTAAACAAGTGATTCATTGTTTCTTGACCACCAGCACAGCGAGGACACATGCTATTCGTTGCTAGTCTACGAGCCATCATATTAACCTTTGTTGCTAAGTAGTTCCAAGCAACTTTCCAGATAAAAATCTTCACTTTTGTTGGAATGTCGAGTCGCCATATCTTCTTGTAAAAATCTTTATAGACTGTTTGTAAAGCGTAAGCTGTAGGATTTGATCTTTGTAATAGTTTATAGGAACTTTTAACCGTGTACTCACCCTATGGTTCTTCATTCCAAGCCATAAAGTCCTCATGAGCTTCAGCCGCAAGGTGTATTCGAAGAATCAGATCTGCCACTTCTGCCGGGAAGGTATCAACAACTAACTCTCTATTCCATTCTCTACTATTACTGTTGATTAATGCTTCAACTTTATCACTATGCAAATTATCAAAACGGGACATTAATATGATATTATCGTAATTTGGAATCCAAGCATGCTCACTAATTGAGATATTTCACCCTGTACCCACTTTCCAGATCACACCTTTCTCCAAAGTAGCCTTTGTTGCCCAAATACTTCGCCACACATACAAACTTGAGTTGCCCAAACGGGATTTTAGAAATTGACAATCAGGAAAATATTTTGCTTTAAAAACTTGTGAAACTAATGTATCTAGACAATTAAAGAATCTCCATCCTTGTTTAGCTAAAAGAAAGATGTTGAATTGAGCCATATTCCTAAAACCCAAACCTCCTTCCTCCTTCGGCTTGCAGAAAAACTGCCATTGACACCAGTGAATCCCCCGCTTCCCAGCTCCTTTTTGCCACCAGAAGTTTGCTAACTTGCTCTCTATGTTATCACATAAGCTTTTGGGAAAGAGAAAACACGACATAGCATAAGTTGGAATAGCCTGCAACACTGATTTTATAAAAATCTCTTTTCCTCCCTGAGATAAAAGCCTTGTACTCCAAGCATCAATTCGTACAGCAATTCTGTCAACCAAGTTCAAGAAAGCCTCTTTTTTCTTTTGACCCACAATGCTAGGAAGGCCCAAATATTTCTCCGGACTAGACGAACTTCGAACCCCTAACAAAGTCGACACCAAATCCTTTGTTTCCTCTCGCGTATTCGTACTGTAAAAAATAGTGGATTTATTGAAGTTAACATATTGTCCCGAACAACTCTCGTATTCCTTCAATATATCCTTTACTACCTTTGCCCCCTTTTCTGTTGCTTCACCAAACAATATACAATCATCAGTAAATAAAAGATGGGAAATCTCTGGTCCCTTTCTACAAGCCTTTGCCCCTTTGACTAAACCATTTCTCATTGCTGATCTCATTAGGGCTGAGAGACCTTCACTACAGATAAGAAACAAGAACGGGCTTAAGGGATCACCTTGTCTCAGCCCCCTTGTAGGTTGAAAGTTGCGTCCCCTATTTCCATTAATAATAACCGCGTAGGAGGCTGTAGTGACACACTTCATTATCAGCTCGATCCACCTTGACTCAAAACCCATTTGCTTAACAAAATCCCATTCCACCCTATCATATGCTTTACTCATATCCAATTTAACCGCCATATATCCTTTTTTCCCCATTCTTTTTTGTCGAAATGTATGCAATAATTCATAAGCCAAAAGAACATTGCCTGATATGAGTCTACCTGGTACAAATACACTCTGAGCCTTATCAATGCAAATTCCCATGACATCTTGCAGCCTGTTAGCTATTGTTTTTGTCACAAGTTTGTACATAACCGTGCAAAGACTTATTGGCCTAAAGTTAACAAGGGTAGTGGGGTGTGAGGTCTTCGGAATAAGCATAATATCTGTCGAGTTAGCTGATACAACCCCTTTTCCATCATTCAAAACGCCCAAACAAAACTCTAGAACTTCTTTCCCTACTATATGCCAATATTTTTGAAAAAATAATGCTGGAAATCCATCTGACCCTGGTACTTTCAAAGGCCCCATCCCCTTAAGTGCCACTAAAATCTCATCGGCTGTGAAAGGAGAATTTAATACCTCATTCATCTCAGGTGAAATGCTACTGTCAATTCCTTCCAGTATCCTCTTAGGATCTGCCACACCCTCCGAGGAAAACAGCTTTTCAAAATAATTTTTTGCCACCTCTTGTAGTTCAGTATCCTCAACAATCTCCTTCCCATCATCCGTCACTAGCTTAGTTATGAAATTTGCTCGTCGACAGATTGTAGCACTTTTGTGAAAATAAGCTGTGTTCTTATCCCCATATTGCAACCAGTTCACTCGAGCTCTTTGTTCCCAGTACACTTCATCTTTCTCAATTTCCATGTTCAAATGAATTTTTGTATCAATGATCCTTGCCAGCGTCTCATCATCCCTTTCTTCCAACAGCAACGATTCTAATTCCTGTGAGAGCTTGTTCTTAAGTTCCCCTTTCTTCCTTCTAATGCCACCAGCCCACTCCTCCATCCCATTCTGTAAGACCTTAAGTTTCTCCATTAGTGGCTTAGACGAGGACCCCCAAATTCCCCTGAGCACTTCCTCAAACGACTCGTCCATGGTCCACCAAACTTCAAAATGGAATCTGTGATGCCTTGAATAAGAGGTCACACTCACTGTGTTAATAAGTAGGGGACAATGATCAGATGTAGAGAAAGGAAGATGCTGGACCCGACCCAAAGGGAATAAAGATATCCTCTCATCATTTGCAAGTCCACGATCTAACCGTTCCCTTATATTTGTCTCTAGAAGGTTTCCCCTCTCCCACGTGAACGAAGCTCCCGAAAATCCAATATCAGCCAGTTGACATTTTGCTAATGTTTCTCTGAAAATCTCCATTCGTCTTTGATCCCTTGGAAGTCCCCTCTTTTTCTTAAAAGAATACATAATCTCATTAAAGTCTTCAGCAACCAGCCATGGTCCAGTACCATTCTGACTTAAGCTCTTAAGTAGATCCCAAACTTGATTCTGGTCTCTGGAATATGGCGTACCATAGAAACCAGTAAACCTCCATTTTGCCTGAGAACTATCTTCCTTCACCATTACATCAATGTGCCATTTAGAGAAGCTTTTCAGAGTGATATCCATGCCTGGTTTCCAAGCTAAACACAAGCCACCTCTAGACCCTTCTGCATCTATGTCAATACCATTAATAAAATCGCAACTCCTTCTCGCCTTACTCATACGTTGTTGACTTAGCTTTGTTTCCATAAGGAAAACGAACTGGGGAGTATGCTGCTTGATTAGGTGACGCAGCCTTCTAACTGCCCGTGGGCTCCCTAACCCACGAACATTCCAGCATATGTGTTTCATTGTGTCCGGTCAGATAGCGCATTGCTAGCCGCCGATCCTAAATTGTGAATAGCAAAACTACGCTCCCCATCAACCCTCATGGTTACAGTTTCATCAACAGCATTTATACTATCTCCATCAAATTTCAATTTTTTCCCCCAGCATCTTTCTGTTTATCCGTGCTCACCTCCCCCTCCTCCTCCTCTAAAAGTTTCCTTTTGGATCCCACACCAGCATATTTACAGTAATTAGTCTGTATTGTCGAATCCAGCCTCTTCCATGATGATTTCTTCAGGTTTTTACTACACCCTTCTTTGAAACTCATATTTCCTTTTGACTGTCCAGATTCTATGCCCCCACTACAATCAGCCTGTTCCGTCAACCCTTCTTCCCAGCTAGATAAAATCCTACCCCCTATTAATTTACTTGTTCCACTACCAGAATCAACATCATCTTTCCACTCACTCTGCTTTTTAAGCATTCCTGTGTAGTTTTGTTGTGAACCTAGCTTTTTGGTAAAAGCAGAAAACTTCATACACTCCTTACCCACCATCTTAGATTCTGCTTTCAATGCCACAGTATGCAGGGGGTTTTCTCTAATTTTTTCCTTTTCTACAGGTTTGATCAACCAGCAATCACTCAGCCCATGGTCCAATCGCCCACACCTGAAACAAAAAATTGGTAATTTTTCAAACTTAAAAGGAATCCATGACTTAACACTATTTTCACTAAGAACAAAAATACCTCTCCGGAGCGGTTTCTGCACATCCATGTTGACCCGAACTCTGCAATAATCATTCTGAACTTCAGATCTAATAACACCCCCAAATGTACTCCCAACGGCATGCATCAAATCCTTCTTATCAAATTCTGGATCATATGGCCCAATCCTAATCCAATATGGTGATGAGGTTAGTTGGATATGATCCCTTTCAATCGGATCCCTCAGTCGCTCAAACAATATGAGATATTTGCGAAAAAGCCAAGGTCTCCCTTCCATGATTAGTTCCAGATCGTCCTCCAAATAAAAAAACAATGGAAAATAAATTCTGTCCAGCCCCACGAATCTCAAACTTTTTTTTGGTCTTCCATATGCTTCGTAATTGTACCTTAAAACTCTCTGGATTAAACTGTTTTCTCGTCCAAACTGAGCAAATCAATGTCGGTTTAGAATCTGGCACCACCAATGATTTTTTAATTGATAACTGAATAAGTTCCTCTGCCAACAGTGAGATCTCCTCACTGGCCTCCCTCTCCACGCCACCACCCTCCTCCATCCCCAGCCACAGACGTTTCTGTTTTCTCTAGGACTCTAGTAGAGAGCACTCTTGGTTGTCAAGGGAGTTTATAAAAAGAGTAAAAAAGAATTACAATAAGAGTAAAAAGATTAATACTTTTCATCTCATAAAAATGGTTTGGAATTATCGTCAAAAATAGGATTTACAGTAAATATTAACATAAACTACAAAGGGAACGATTAATTACAATAAAATGTAAAAAGAATTCCAAATTATTGCAAGAAATAATTAAAATTACATATAACTTGCATCCCTCGATATTGAATCAAAACGCATAGAATTCAATTCTTATATTGAAGGTATGTATTTATTCAATAATTTTTTAGATTAAAATATTTATGTAATAATTTTAAGTAATTATAAAAACAAATTTATATCAAATTTTTTAAATAACCCTAAATAGTTTTCAGAGTAAATTTTGAATTTTTACTAACATTTTTCTCCATATTTTTGTCATCTTAGTAGATTAATTAAAAATTTTTAATTTTTTTAACAGATATTTGTTTGGAACTGGAACACAAAGCAGTAGAAATGTATACAATTTTATAGATAAGCCAGTGCAAGATAATTGAATAACTAAATGAAATGTATGAAGAATATAATGAATGCATTTCGTGATGAGTTCATCAAATATTAAATTAAAAGGGAGATTTGAAAGACTTTTTAGAAATTAGGTTTTCTTTTTAAATATTATCATTTTATTTATTTTTGCATTTATCTTAATAAGCTTATTGTACCATTAGATAATGGTTCATTTCACATTCAAGCATTCGATTAAGCCCATAAAATTATGTTACTATATGCTTTTGCAATAGATTATTCAATTTTTTTTTGCCATATTTATCTCCCTTGAATTTTTTAATTAAATTACTCCCTCCATGTTGTAATCAATTTACCTAATGGTTTATTGCTCATTTAAGTCTCTCATTTGTGTTTTAATCTTTCTTGAATTTCATTTTTATTTAAATTAGTGTAAATAATATTATCAATTAATATCTAATTAATAGAATCAATCAAATATAACTCATTTAATAATAAATCAATAATAAAACTAGACTAATTATAAAACTAAAAGAAGAATACAAAGATTAAGAGAGAAAGAAAGATAAAGAAATGAAAGGATAATTCAACTTTTACTTAGGATAAAATAAGCTTGTACATGCCCTCTATTTATAGAGCTTCAAATACCATAAGTTACAAAGCATTAAGGACCAACATTAAGGTACCTTATAAATTATTTAGGGGTTATGGACATTCATTCCTTATGAGTTACAATAGGATAAATTTGAGGGGGTTATGGACATCCATTTATCAATGAATTTATAGCACTCCCCATTGGATGTCCATCAATGAAAATGTCTTGCAAAAAAAAAAAAACCTTAATTAGGAAAAACCCTATAAGATAAAAACATAATGTAACAGCCCGATTTAGGGGCTAGTCGGAACAGTGGTTCAAAACCACTAATCCGAGATTAGAGAAAATTATTTTCATGATATTTTATGAGTTAGAGCATGATTATATAAGTACATGAAAATTTTAGTGCTTTAATTTTAGTGATTTCATGTTTAATCGCGAAAAAGGACTAAATCGCATAAAGTGTGAAAGTGCAAAATTACAAACTAAGGGTGCCAAATAGCTATGTAATATTAATTTGAGGTCTTTAAAGGGGAATTAGCCCCCTTAAGTGATGGTTGACCGGCCATAGGAGACAAAATATGTCAAAATTGGTCAAGTTGGTGGATTAGGTGAAAAATTGTCTAGGAAATAAAATAAAATAAAGAAGAAAAGATATCATCTTTCTTCTCCTTTCCTTCCACCGAAAATTTGCAGCAAAAATAGGGGTTGAGAGCTCAAAAATTTCAACACACTCTTCTCCTTATGAGTAAGTGTTTTAGTGATCATTTCTTGATAATAATTGTACTTTTGGAACCCCTAAAGCTTAAGCTTTCTAATGAGGGGACTATTTTGTTAAATGGTGAAGAGTTTAGAGTTTTGCCATGAAAGATTTTAAGTTGTTTTCTGCATTTTTATGGAAGAAAATGGGTCTTAGTTGTTAGATGAACAACTTTTGTGAAAGGTGTTATCATGAAAAAACCTAAAAGGGACCTTTTTGTAAAGGTTGTAAAACGTGAGGTAAAAAATGTGAAATAATGAGTTTTGATGGTTGCCATAAGAGAAATAAATGTTCACCTAGGCTCGTTAAAGAAAGAAATTTGATTAAAATTAATTTCCGAGCCTAGGGGTAAAATGATCATTTTGCAAAAGTCTAAGGGCAAAATAGTAATTTTGCCAAAACATGATTATTGAAATGCAATTATTAATATGAACATTTAAATGAGCTAATTTGCTATTATAGATCAAGAAGAACCAAGAATTAACCTCGATCGGGGAAAGAACAAAGTATCGTACTAGATCGACGATCTAGCTTGTTTTGAAATCGAGGTAAGTTTGTATGTGATAAATTCAACATTTATTCTAGCATATTTGAGAATGTTTGATATTATAATGATGCATGATATTCTATAAAATTGAGTAATTGGTGTTGAATGAGAAAGATGATAAAAGTTGAGATGTTGAAGTCCCAATGAGACTATAATAAATGTGAAATTACTATCACCGAGACATGAGATGGATAAGGTCCCATGTAAGACCACGTCGAGGACATGGCCTCGGCACCAAATTGAGATTCTATATAAGACCATATCGGGGATATGGCTTAGGTATTGAGTATGAGAATCGTATAAGACCATATCCGGGATATGGCATCGATACTTGAAGTGAGATTCCGTATAAGACCATATCCGGGATATGGCATCGGCACTCAAAGGTGACCCCATGTAAGACCACATCTGGGATGTGGCATTGGCTTTGTGTTTATGTTAATAATGATGAATTTGCGTCTATGAATATCCCTAGTGATTTAGTGGATGAAATAGATAAGCTTAGAGACAGAAATGAGATTAGTACTAAAGCTATGTGATTGAGTGAATTCAGGTACCCGTGAGTAATTCACTAGAAATGTTTACGATATGTGGCATGGTATGTGCTAGATAAGAACAAGTACGAGTAAGTTATGGCAAAGTGCTTAAGACTTTGAGTAGTTATCTAATGCCATGAATTGATGTCATTATGAGCTTATTGTTTGTATTTATTTTCATGCAAACTTACTAAGCTTTATGCTTACCCCTCTCATTTCCCTTTTCCTTGTAGTACTGCCAAGATAACTCGAGGATCGTGGGACGTCGGACTTTGGAAATCACACTATCGACATCTCTTTGGTATAACAAATTTAGACTTATTTTGAGTATGGCATGTATAGGACTTGGGTATTTTGTTATGTCATATTGATAGCCAAAGTGTTGGCTATTTATGTTATCAAAGTCATTTTGTAAATGGTCATTGGAATTGGGCCAATACATGAAAAATTTATTTATATTCAATGATGATGAAATTATGAAGTTTATACTTGTGTGGATGCTTTGATTTGAGTTCTTAAAAGTGCCTTAGGGTCATGAGTTATGATGAATTGAATTGGTATAAGTATGGTTGCTATGTAGAGTGGTATTTGGCTTGGAATATAACCTTTTTAATGTCCATACGGGTAGACACACGGGCATGTGTCTAGGCCGTGTGAGACACACGGTCAGCCCTATGGGCGTGTTGATCGGCCGTGTGCTCCCTGCATGCTAGGTTTACAAAGTCAGAATGCTCAGTAGTAAACACACGGGCAGAGACACGTCCATGTGTCTTAGCCGTGTGGGAGGCACGGCCATGGACAATGGCGTGTGCTCAGGCCGTGTGAAGTCTACACTTAAAATTTGGAATTTAATTCGACACACGGCATAAGAACACGGACGTGCGTGTAATAGTCTGATTTCGACCCTAATCGAAACAGTGGTTTCGGGACCACAAATCCGAGTTAGAATAATGCTTAAATATTATTATCTGTGTTTATATTATGTGAATTTATATCTACGAAATTTTCGTGAATTAATTTTAGAATTTGTGTGCTTAATTTAATTAAAAGGATTAAATCGCGTAAAATGTAAAAGTAGCTAACTATTTGTTGAAGTGTTAAATTGCCTTGTTCTTTTAATGTGGGGTCCTTAAGTAGCAAATGGAACATTAAAAAATAGCATGGACGGTAATGGGCATTAGTATATGATTTTATAATGTTTATAATAAAGGTTAATTTTGTAATTGGTATATTAATATGTTAAATAAATAAAACATAAAATAAAGAAACGTGCATGTTCATATTTTATTCTTGCTGAAATTAAAAGAAAAAGAAAGAAAAGAACAAGTCACATTCGGCTTTGGTCTTGCTCAATTAAGGTATGTAATTTGTTCGGTTTTTGATAATTTCTACGTTTTTGTGATCGTTGCTTTCGAGTACTACAAAATCCATGTTCTAATTTTTGAATTTGATGATGATTTTGTGTTTTGCCATTGATGATAGCTTGTGATTTTTGTTGTTTGATGATAAAATATTAAAGATATGTGGTAGATTAAAATGTTTTGTATTGGAAATTTTGATGATTTTGTGTAATTAGGGCTAAATTGTAAAAATAATAAATTGAGGGACTAAAATGTGAAATAAATGAAATATATGGACTTGTATGATCATGGGGTAGATTTGGCCTAGGCATGGAACTATGAAATTTTTGCATATATTGTGTTTTATGCAATAGGGACTAAATTGTAAAAAGTGTAAAATGTTAGGGCAAAATGGTAATTTGCTGATTTATGTGTTTTTAGACTAAATTGAATAAAATGGTGTTTAAATAAGTTTAATTTGAATATGTTTAGATCAAGAACCAAAGAAAACGGATTTGGATAGGGGGAAAACAAAAATAATCAAATAGTCGTTTATTTCCGTCCATCGATATCTGAGGTAAGTCTATAAGCATATAAATGTTGTAAATTTTGAATATATGTAAATTTTATATGTTGAATTGAATTTTATGAATATACATATATATTAGCTGAATGTATTTAAGCTTGGGAGCTATGTTTACGAGTTCGATTCGATCGAGATATGATGTCTGAAAGTCCCGCACAAACCTTAGGAATAACTAGGATACATATGTCATGACATAGGATTCCGTTATGTGTTATCGTGTAAGACCACGTCTAGGACATTGGCATCGACTTGTGTTTACGTGTAAGACCCTGTTTGGGACAGTGGCATCATTATGTGATTACATGTAAGACCACGTCTGGGACGTTGGCATTGTACGATATGTTCGACTATCCGAGTATCCTTTTTAATTCCGAATGGTTCAACGGGAAATGATAAGTTAAGGTTGAGTATAACATTGACTTAGAAAGGCTCAGGTATGTACTCATACTAAGTTATGAAAATAAGGTAAGTTGAAGGTTTGAATTGATGATATAATGCTACATGTTAATGTGAACTATGTGTATATATATGTGAACGACTTAATGTTGTAATTGTATTATAGAAAGTAAAGGTTAAACATATTAATGTTCAATTGAGTATTCGACCAAAAGAAAGTTATTACAAGTTATATATGCTTTGATATATAAGATGATAAGTTGGATTGTATATGAAATTATAATGGCTTATTACTACTTATCTAGCTTAAATTATGTAAATGATTAAATGTTTATTTGCTTATGACTTACTAAGTTGTGATAGCTTACTGTGTGTATTTGCTTTTCGTTTTATAGATTTTGGAAGTTGGTTACGAGCTCGGGGATCGTCAAAGAAGTCTATCACACTATCGACTCTTTTTGGTATTTTGTTAAGTTTGAATTTGAACTTATGGCATGTATAGTCTAGTTAAAATGTTTGATTTTGGGATATGTAATTATGAGCCACACAAAAATGGCTTATTTATTTTGGTTAAGCTTAGTTTCTATGCTTTTGATGTAATGGATATATTTAGTGCTTGAGTGATATAGATTCGGTCATGGTATATTAAGTGAGATTTGTTTAGCATGTTTTGCTAATGATTGATTGAAGTTAGCTTTGGTTTATGCTTGGTATATATATATGTTTTGGCATGAAGTATGTAACACCCAAACCCAGCCTAGAAGTTAGGCCCGAATCTGGCGTGTCACATGGAAGTGTTTTTTTTTTAAAACCATCTTTTTAATTGTTAAAATCTTGTTTAAGAATTACAGCCTCTTTGTTAAAACCCAAAACACTTAAGCAATTGTTATTGAAAACGTAATTATCTTTAAAAAACCTTTTTGGTTGCGAAAACATATTTGAAATAAACAATTCACGAAAATATGACGTTTGGAAATAGAGTTGCAGAAGCATTTTGAAAACATTGTGGAAACGTAGATAAAATACAAATATTTTTGAGAAGTTGATTGATGAGTCGAAAATCGAGATAGTGAACTTTAACCGTGACTTTTGAAAATGTCATCGATAATTTGAAAGAGAATTTCCGAGTTAAATCATTTGTAAAAGTTTGTTATGAAAATCATTTGTTAATCAATTTTTGGAAAACCGTTATTTATGATTTTAGAAAAAATCCCCATTTAAAATAATGCAGAAAAATATAAGTACAGCAAACATAAAACCAAATAAAATATCCCAGAGGCCTTATTATAACTTTAAAACCCGAATAGTAAAAGCAACGAAATAAACGAAAAAGGAATTTAATAAAGTTAGAAACACCATTTTTGAAGTATGGCCTCCACCGACTCATCCATGGCCCCAAGTCCTCGTCACTGAGCATTACCTACAAGGATTAAGAAAGAAAGGGGGTGAGTTACAAGAACTCAGTGTATAATCCCTTTACTGATGTCTACTGGGCTTGAACCCATTTAGCAAAAACTTGGGCCTGAGCCCATAAAACAATAACTTGGGTCGAAGCCCATTTACAATAATAATGTATCAATTATACCATGTGTATGTAATGCAATTCCCAAACCAAACCTAGTAATCCATCCGCTACACACCACTCGTACCAACCAACACACCTGTGGGGATCAAGTCAACCCACCCCGCCAACACACCAATCGCAGGCATTAAGCCATTTATAACAAATTTAATTGTGGACAAGCCACCAGAATAACAGAATATACGTGGCATTGCCACTTTACAGATTTGTGGCAGAGCCACCAAAATATGTGGTAGAGCCACCAGAACTTCTCTTCCATATTATCCCATCCCATGCAAAATCATGTATATAATGCATAACAATTCATGATTTTTACAATATAACAACAGTAATTTATTTGGATATTCATTACAAAAGTACGACCCATTATAACAATTTATCAAATAGGCCCATTATGCAAAATGTCAGATCGGCACATTTAACAAAATATCAAATTGGCCCATATAGCAAAAATATCAAATTGGCCCATCTAGCTATAATATCAAATTGGCCCATTAATCAATATGTCCATTCGGCCCATTAAGCAATATATCAATTCAGCCCATTAAGGCAATCAATCAAATTGGTCCATTAATGCACTTTTGTATTTAGGCCCTTTAGAGCATTTTCGTAATCCGGTAATTTTACCCACTAAGGGTAATTCGGTAATCTCGCAACCCAGGGGTATTTTTGTAATTTACCCTCTAAGGGTATTTTGGTAGTTCCGCAACCTAGACTTAACTACTAATGTGAGGCACAAAAATTGAAACTGTCCACCTGCGTCATACTGACTAAATTGTCTATAACTTGAGTTAGGAATCTTGAAATTTAAATCCGTAAACTTTCCTTGAAACTAGACTCGTATATATTTCTACTATAGTTTTTCCAGAATTTTTTACTTAACCAATTAGTACAGTTTATTCCTTAAAGTTTCCCTTATTTCACTGTCCAATGATTCTGACCTCTCTTATCTTATTTTCAAATATCTCACTGTACGGTTTTCATATACTGCTCCCACTTGTTTCTAATGAATATAGGCTCATTAAGGAATCTATACATTTAAATTATAACTCATAATTCACTTTGTAAAATTTTATACGATTTTTCCAAGACAGATCAGGGAACCACGAAGTCAATCAGAACCAGTCTCACTAAAATTATGATATCTCAGAATATAAAATTCCTTTTTCTTTTCCGTTTGTTCCATATCAAAATAGACATAGTAAGCTTTGATTTGATATCTTCTTCACTTATTAATTCCCTTTCCCCCATTTTTCATGATTTTTCGAAGTCACATCACTGCTACTGACCAAAACTGTTTCATTGCAAAAATATGGTTACCACTATGAGCCTACGCACGCCTGAGTGATCACGGATGTCGGTTTCCGGTTTTCTTTGGTATTGCGACCAAATCACAGAACATTTCATGCAAATTTTCAGAGAAGTGTGAGATTACACACCAGTTCAAACATATATTCGGAAAGTACGGGATTACACACCTTATTTGGATTTCCTAAAAACCACTCTTCGTTGGCCCTAGAACAAATTCCAACCAAAAGTTAGCCTCGGATTTCCAAAAGATTTCATACCCAATATATTACTTACACTTGAATCACTTACCACTATTCCCGATGGATTAGCAAATAGAATATATCGAGTGATTTCGTCCCTAAAACATAATCGATTAGTCAAAACTTCAATCCAATTTGCAACATAGCCAAATAGAGATATAACGAAAAATCCAAAAAAAATGAACCATTTACCTTAATGATGATAGATCCGACTTCAATTGATTGAATTAAGACTAGAGAGGAAACGGCAAGAATGTGCTTTCCGACTGCACACACTAGAACACTACGAGAGGAAAGATGATCACGTTTAGAGAAAATAGAAGAAATGATGTTTTTGGTTAAGAAAACCATCCCAAGACAAGGGCACAAAATTCGGCATGGAGACAAGAAAATAAAATGATAGAATAGAGCCACTTACCGATTCGATCAAAGAAGATGTGTTCAACTCGCAAGATGGAGAAGGGAAGATGATTGAAATTCGGCTATCAAAGAGAAAAGAAGCAAAGATGCCTTGAGGGTTTCGGTCAAACAAGAGAAAAAATGCTCTCTTTTTGGCTTTGGAGTTTTCGGCAAAGAGAAAAAAAAATTGGAGAAAGCATAAGACACCAAAATGCTAAGGAGAAAACAACCTCTCAAGCACCAAAATTTGCCACTTCCCATAGAAAATTCAGCTATCACAAAACCCTCTCCCAAACCATTATCATCTTTTCCAAAAAATGAACATTAACCAAATGAAATCTTTCCAAAACACCTTCCACACTATATGCCAACATGTTCCCTTATCCTTCTTTTTCTTTTGATTCTTTCCTTCATTATCCCTTATCTTCCTCCTTACCATAATCCTTAGCCACCTTTCCATAATTTAAAAAGTCTTCCTTGCCTAAAATACCACCATGGCCGACACTATGGATGAATAGCATAAAAAAAATTAATCACAAATTACACTAGATGAGATTTGAACCCCTTCCCTCCATGCTCTCCACTTGATGCCATAACCTCTTCACCATATGCTCATTTATGCTAACAAAATATGCATTTATTTCCTTAAGCCTTGATATCATTTACCTTTTCTCCTTAAAATGCTTAAACATAAAAATTTTGCTACGGCCCCAATTCAACCCCGAGCCTTCTTAGAACTCCATAACTTTCCAAAATTACCCTCATAATAAGTCCAACTTGAAATAATGCCGTTCTCTTGTTCTCAAAAATTTTTAAAATGCTTCTACACTCAAGGCCCAATGGGCCCAATCCTACTAGGCCCAATTTTGGGATGTTACAAAGTAATTATATATGGCTTATGTGTAACAGTCCAGTTTTGACCCTAGTCAGAATAGTGGTTTTGAGACCACAAATTCGAGTTAGAAAAATATTTTAATATTATTTTCTGTGTCTACTGTATGTGATTAAGCATGTGTTAAAGTTCCGTGAGTTAATTTGTCCGTCCGTGTGCTTAATTTGAGAAAAGGACTAAATCGCATAAAACGTAAAAGTAGCTTTCTAATTGATTAAGTGTAATTTGATATGGCTTAATGCCTATGAAGTCCTTAAGTCGATAATACCTTTGTTATTGTTAGTGGACATTTATGTCCATATTTTGCATGATTTTTATAGGTTTTTATAAAGGTTAAATTTGTAAAATAGTTAATAAGTTATATAAATTAAAAGACAAAACCAAAATTACATTTTATTTCATCATCTTTATGCCGAATATTGAAAGAAAAAGAAAGAACAAAAGCTTTCAAGGGTTCGGCTATGGTTTGGCTAAATTAAGGTATGGATTTTGATCGGTTTTTGATAATTTCTACATTTTCGTAATCGTTGCTTCGAGTACTTTGAAACCCATGTTTTAATTTTGTGAATTGATGAAGATTTTGAAAAGTGCCATTGATGAATTCATGAGTTCTGTGATGGTTGTTGATGAAATATGAGATAGATGTGTTAGCTTAACATATTTTGTCTTTTGATTTTTGATGATTTTGAGTAATTTGGATTAAATTGAGAAAATAATATTTTGAGGGACTAAATTGTGAAATAAATGAAATATATGGACATATATGAGCATGGGTAAAATTTGACTAGGCATGGGTAATATGAGATTTTGTGTATTTTGTGATTTTGTGAAATTGGGACTAAAATGTCAAAATGTGAGGGCTAATTTGTAAATTTCCCTAAATATGTGTTTTTGGATTGAATTGAATGATTTGGTGAATGAATGGACTAAATTTGAATATGTATAGATCAAGAACCAAAGAAAATAGATTTAGATCGCGGAAAGTCGAAAGTGATTGACTAGCCGAATCTGATCGTTTATCCGAATCCGAGGTAAGTTTATATACAAATAAACGTATTTACATTGATATATGTATGTTTATATGAAGATACATAATGATGAATGTTTACGAGATGAAGAGTACGTGAAATTCGAGATAGTATCGACATAGTGTCAACATCTAAAAAAGTCCCGTACGAACCTAGGAATAAATAGGATTACATATGTCATGACATAGGTTTCCGATATGTGATATCATGTAAGACCACGTCTAGGACGTTGGCATTGATTCGAGATTTCGTGTAAGACCACATCTGGGACCTTGGCATCGATATGAGATTTACGTGTAAGACCATGTCTGAGACATTAGCATCGTATTGATTCGTGTAAGACCCTATCTGGGACAGCGGCATCGATATTTGGTTACATGTAAGTCCACGTCTGGGACGTTGGCATTCTATGATTATTCCTAGCATTCTGAGTATCCTATTTGATTCCGAACGGTTTAACGGGCAATTCCAAGAAAACGAAAGGATATGTGAAATGTATAAATGAGTCAGGTACGTTTGAAAGGTACACTATGTATGTGTATGAAAGGTAAGTGTATATATGAACTTACCAAAGTGAATATGTGCATGGATTTGATAAGATAATATGTGATATATGTTTAAACGTGCTATGAGCATAATTGATGCTTTGAGATGTGATATGTTGGCAATTTATGGCTAAACAAATGAGCCAAAGATCTTGTTATGAAATTGCAAATGAGAAATATTAATGACATTGTATCAATGTGATTATATGCCTTTGATGTTAAGTCTATTTGTATATGGCTTACTAAGCTTTTGAAAGCTTACTTTGTGTGTGTTTACTTTGTGTTACAGATCGTCAAAGCTACGAAAGGCTCGGGAATCGTTGAGGATCATCACCACACTATCAAACTCTACTTTGGTACTTTTGAATGTGTATATAGCTAAATATGGCATGTATAGGCTAGTTGTTTTGGGATAAGTTTGATATATGTACATGGCCATGTGATATGGCTAGATATATGGTTGTGTAAATGAATGACTAGTTATGTCCTATGATGCTAGTTTTGGTATAGCTTGATAGCAAATGAAATGGTCATATGGATGGTAAGCTTATTGATGTATGGTTAGCATATTATTGATGGTAAATTTGTGATGGATTATGCTTTGAAGTGCTTGTGGTTATATTGAGTTAAATGACTATTAAGTTAGTATGGTTGTTAGGCTCATAATTGAGTAGAAATGGTGCACAATTTGACGTGTTTTGGTTCATAATTGTGTATGGGATGATGCTTGTATGTGTTTGTAGGGATGACCCAAGTGTGGGTGGCATTTTAGCCTTATAAATGACCTATAGTTGCCTACACGGTTGAGCACACGGGCGAGTGGCTCGACCGTGTCCTTCGAGGTTGCAATTTAAAACAAGTCAGAATCGACCACAGGCAAGACACACGGGCGTGTGACTGGCCGTGTGGATCAAGTCAGTAGCGACCACGGGCTGGACACACGAGCGTGTGATTGGCCGTGTGGTGCAAGTCAGTGTCGACCACGGGTGAGGCACACGAGCGTGTCTCAGGCCGTGTGGACAAGTCAGTAGTATGCCCTATTTTGACACGGCTTAGACACATGGGCGCGTCTGAGGCCGTAGGAGGCACACGGCCTGCCCACACGGGCGTGTGACCTCTGTAACTTAGAAAAAAATTAAATTTTTGAGAATTTCTGTATGTGTTCAGTTTAGTCCCAGCCCTATTCTATAGCATGTTAAAGGTCTCAAAGATCTATTTAAGGGACACTTTGACTTGATTTGCCAAATTAAGTTATGAAATATCTGTAAAAGATTTCGATTGTCTGGTAATGCCTCTTAACCCTAAACCGGTGATGGTTACAGGTTAGGGGTGTTATATTATGATTAGTTCATTTGGAAAGCTTGATACATGTGATTGTTGAATGTGTTTTGGGTTATAGATTGTTAATGACCTATTATTGAAATGCATAATTTGAAACATGAATCAATTTGAATATTGTTTATAATGTTAATTATGTATTCAGCCATGTGATGAAATATAAGTGTTAGTTATAAGCTATTTATGATTCGGGAATGGTGTTTAAATTATGTCATTAAGTGTTCAGTTATATGTTAATATTAAAATTTTGGTATTGGACATGAGTGGACTAAGTTAGGTTATGAAAATTTGATTAAGGAATGTGTTTTTGTGTCGGATTGAAATGGCATACTTGCACGAGCAATTTGGTTTAGAAATGATAAATAATGTGTATATGTATATTCGGCTAAGGCTTTGAATTCATAATGATAAGTATGTGATATGGTTTGTAGCATAATTACATAATTATATTATATATTGAATGTTGTCAGGATTGATTGAATATGTATTCAATTGATTGGGTTGTGGTTAACTAATTAGGTACGAAAGGATAAGTTGATCATATATTCGACATATGCTAAGTAAAATATTTATTTTCATATCCATGTTATGCTTTACTGTGGTTAAGTATACAAATGTTATATGAAAGGTTTATTAAATGACCAAATATGTGAAAGTTAGCTTAGTAGGTGAATGAAATTTGGCATGGTTAAAAGCATATGGAAGTGGTATATATATTGATTAGGCTAAGTACATAGAAAAATGGCTAATGAAAGTCAACTGAACATTATAATGTCTTATAAATAAATGTGGTAATATGTGCACTTGTTTAATAAAATGAAATATGTTTGATTATAAACTAGGTATTCGAATATCATGTATGTATTGTTTGTATGTTTTGAATATTATACTTATTAAGTAAAGCTGTTTAATTGTGAAGCATGAATAGTTTATGTATTAACGGTAATAAAGTATGGTTGAGTTTTAGTTGATTAAGTGATTTATATGTATAATGATTGTCGAAACCATTTTTTTGTTGGAAAACGGGGGTCGACTTTAAAAACGAAAATGGAGTTGCCACGAATCCTTTTTCGAGGTGTGATCGGATCACCTTGAGATTGATCATTAAAACATTTTGATTTATTAAAACCATGATTTTGGCATACAAAATTCGAGAAAATGGGTTCGGGAGTCGATTACGCACGAGGAAGGATTAACACCCTCGTAACGCCCAAAATTGGTACCTAATTGATTAATTTAGATCTTAATGTCGAAAATTTGAAAAGATTTTAAAATACGATCCTCTTCATTTAAAAGAAAACTTGAATAAATTAAATTGGATGCTAAGATCCTCTTATTTCGAAGAAGTAAACTGTCATGCCCAGTGAGTTAGGATACGACATTTCAAATCCTCGACACTAAGCTTATCTTTTGACTTTTAAAATTCATGCATTTAAGTTTAAGAAGGATATTCAATTATTTGGGTCAAATGAAAAATCAGAACCCAGTAAGTTAGGGCACAATTTCTCAAAATTCCAAATACAGAATGTTGCCTTTATTTTTTTAGAAATCCTTACCTTGAGATAACAAAATGTTATATCTAGTGAGTTGGGATACAATATTTTTGAATTCCCGAGAAGAAGTTTTTATTTAACTTACATGCTTTGATTTTTAAAAAGATAATCAGGTTTTTAGGCTCGATGAGAAAAATCGAAACCCAATAAGTTAGAGTACGATTTCTCGAATCTCGAATTACAAAAAATTGCTTAATAAAGAAATTTTTTTTTGTATCGGACAAAGATTAATGTAACACGATTTTATAGAAAATGAACAACGGTACTAATATGCATAACAGGCTAATAATAAATGTGTTGATGTAAATGACAATAATATGGGCAAACATAAAAATAAAAATAAGATAAATAATAAAGAAATAAATGAATAAATAAAAATAAAATAACACAAACTAATTATATAAAAAATAGTGAGTAAATAATAAATAAATGAAGACTAGTGAACAAATAAATAGATAAACAAAAGAATATTAGATAAAACAGTTTAAAAAATAGTACTAATAATGATAATAGTAATAAAAATAAAAATAATAATACAAGTAATAATAATAATAATAATAATAATAATAATAATAATAATAATAAGGAAAGTAATAATAATAATAAAAATAGCAATAATAATATTGAAAATAATAGTAATAAAAAGAAAAAAATACTAGTAACGATAAAAGTAATAGTAATAATAATAATATTCATAATAATAATATTAAAAATAATTAATTTAATAGCAAAAATAACAAAAGGGACTAAATTGAACTTTTAAATAGGAATTTGGGGCAAATTAGAAATAAAAGGAAAATAGGGGACTCAATTAAAATGCGTGCCATAGAGGAGGGACTAACTGGGCAATTTTGCCCTGCCCCCAAAACGACACCGTTCAAATAGGGACCCAATTGAAATCGAAACAAAATGTAAGGTCAAAATTAAGAATAAAAATAACTAAATTGTGAAACGACAAAAAAGCGGAGGGACCAAAAGCGCAAATAGAGCAATAGCTGAAAACGCGCGGATCCCCTGGAGTGGGTCGGGTTGCACGCGGGTCAAAGACTAAACGATGCTGTTTTGGGGGATTAAGAATGCCAACGAAAACAACGTTGTTTGGCAATGCTATAAAAGAAAAAAAATTGGAAAAATTCATTTGTTCCGTGTTTTTTTTTAAAAAAAAGGTCGCCCCTTTGATTTTTTCTCTGGGTTTAACCTAGAAATAGGCTGTGGAGGCCACCGGTGGCCTGTTGCTGCTCTGCCGCAACTTTGCTGTAGCTGGTGGCTGGAGTAGCACAAAAACGGCCTTTTCCACCCCCTTTTTTATCCCTCCTTCGTTTTTTAAAAACTTCTGAATCCTATGTTCATTTTAGAAATAAAAGGGAAAATACGTAAAATAAAAAAGGGAGGCTCTTATCGCCTTTCGAAACCTCGTCTGAACCCTTATGGGTTCCGAGGTGTTCAGGCTCCAGCAGTATTCATCGGCGAAGATGCCGACCGACTCAGGTAACCCCCTTTTTTTATTCCTTATTTTTATACCTTAAAATAAAAAATAAAAAATGAAGAAAAATAAATAACAAATATGTAAAAGGATCACTTTTGAAGTTTTGTTCTCTGTTTTTTTGATTGCTTTTTGCATTGATTAGGTGTGTAAAAAAATATACAATGGTTTCCTTTGGTTTTAAAGTCGAAATAAAAAATAATGAAATAAAAAATACATTATTTTTTCTCTTTTTTGTTATTCTCTGTTTGTTGTGCTGTTTGTCTGTCCTTTTTGCAGGTACGGAGGCCATATGTGGCGGTGTACAGAGGCGTACGGACGTGGTAGCGCGCTTGGGGTGTACGGCTGCTGAAGAGGCATGCGGCGCAAGGAGGTTCTAGAAACCTTTAGGGTTTCTGAAACCCTAATTGGTTCTGGGTCACTCGGGCCTGTCCAATATTGGGCCAGTGTAATTATATTGGGCATGTGTAAACTGTACCTGGGCTTTTGTTATTGGGTCTTTTTATGTTTATTTTAGACTGTTAAATTTGGACTGTTATTAATTGGTTTTTTTGTATTTATTTGGTTTTAACTTTTGGGTTAATCGGGCCTAGGCAAGATTTGACCCTTACAGCTGCCCCTTTTCGCTCATTGTCGTGTAACGAGAATGAAGCAAAGACTTTAAAAGGGCTAATTTTGCCCGGTCTTGCCGAATCTTGACTTCTTTTAGTGCTTTTCTTCTTCGGGTAGCTTCATTCCATCCCACTACATCTTCAAGGGCATAGGAACTAGTGCTTCGATCCAATTCAAGGAGATTAGAGTTGTAGCTTCAATCTGCTCCGCCACAACTTCAGGAAGATAAGATTTTCTATCTTCAGTCTGCTCCGCTGCAACTTTAGGGAGATAAAGTTTGGTTTTGGTAAATTTGATCTGACCTACTGCAACTTCAGAGGTATAGGATTTGTAACTTTAATCTTTTCCACTGCAACTTTAGGGAAATAAGACTTGTGGCTTCAATTTGCTCCACTACAACTCAGGGAGATAGTATTTGTGGCTTCAATCTGCTCCACTACAACTTCAGGGAGATAAGATTTGCTATCTTCAACTTGCTCCACTGCAACTTCAGGGAGATAAGGTTAATGGCTTCAATCTGCTCCACTGCAACTTCAGGGAGATAAGATTCGCCATGATAGATTTGATCCGACCTACTGCAACTTTAGAGGTATAGGACCTGCGGATTCACCAATCTTGCTACACCATCCTCTGGGGAACATAACTTGTAAAATCGATTTCATGGACCTATGCCTACGCATAATGATTAGGATGCAATGATCAGAATGAATCGAATGCTCCTAACTAGATGTGTAATGGATGATATTTGCACGATGTCATGAGAATGATCCATTTTTTAATGTTTGGGTTGTCATTGCTCGTTGTTCTTCAAGATTGTATCACTGACGTAATACCCTGTCTTCTTGTTCAGCCGATATTTTTGACAGAAAATCCGAAGAAATAGTCACTATTTAGAGTTTCTTTCTCAAATATTTCCCACCCTTAGGCTTGGTGAGTTCTAAATAATAGTCCTGCTTCAGGTTCTTGTACTATTTAGAAGTTTCCATAGTAATATGCAAAACCCCTTTTGTGAAAGTATTATTAGTCCATTAATCGTTACTTCAATGAAAAATGCCTGAAAATGATCATAATGATGGACAAAACTGAAATTTATCAGGAACAAAATCTGAAAAGAATGGGTTAATTAAAGAAAGCAAACATTGCTAGAATACAAAATAATGGGGGAGAAGATAGGTGCCCCAGATATCGCAGCCTGAGCTTCTCTGTACGGACTTTCTGAAGACCATTTTAAGCTCGATATGTGTTTAGGAGATCTAAAGCACTTTGTCAATGCTCCAAAATGTTGCATACCCTCTCTTCGTTAATTCAGGTATAGCAAGATCAACACATGCCCCATCTTTGATCACAATTTGAGCCACCCTTTTCGGGTTTTTGACTCAAAATCCTTTTGGTCTCAAGGCATCCTTTGCGGGTTTTCACCTTGGCCTCTCTGTTTTTTTAAGAAGGTCTCAAAGCGCCCTTTGCGGGTTTTCACTTTGGCCTCTTTTCTTCTTTAAGTATAGTACTTCTTGACTGAATCCGAATTTACAGGATTGGGCAAGTTTTTTCCATCCATTTTAGTCAAAATCAGTGCTCCTCTAGAGAAAGCCTTTTTTACCACATAAGGTCCTTCCCAATTTGGTATCTATTTCCCTCTGAAATCCTTTTGTATGGGGAGGATCTTTTTCAATACCAGGTCCCCCTCGTGAAATTCTCTTGGGCGAACCTTTTTGTCATAAGCTCGCATCATTCGTTTTTGGTACATCTGACCCTGATGAATAACCTTTAGCCTCTTTTCCTCAATCAAATTCAATTGATCATATCGAGACTGGATCCATTCTGCTTCATCTAACTTTAGCTCTGAAAAAACTTGAAGAGAAGGTATCTCTACTTCATTGGGTAAAACCGCTTCCATTCCATAAACCAATGAGAAAGGCGTTGCCCCGGTGGAAGTTCTGATAGACGTTCGATAAGCATAGAGAGCAAATGGTAACTTCTGGTGCCAATCTTTATAAGTTTCAGCCATTTTCCCTACGATCTTCTTAATGTTTTTATTGGTTGTTTCCACTGCACCATTCATTTTTGGACGATACGGTGATGAATTGTGGTGTCTGATTTTGAATTGACTGCGGACCTCCGCTATCGTGCTGTTGTTCAAGTTTAATGCATTATCAGATATGATCTTCTCAGGCATTCCATGTCAACATATGATTTCCCTTTTTAGGAATCTGCTGACTACCGACTTAGTAACATTGGCATATGAAGCAGCCTCTACCCATTTGGTGAAATAGTCGATGACTACAAAGATGAATCAATGCCCATTTGAAGCTTTTGGCGAGATCGGCCTGATGACATCCATGCCCCACATAGAGAAAGTCCATGGGGAAGTCATAACATGCAAAGGCGAAGGAGGTACATGAATTTTGTCTCCATAAATTTGGCATTTATGACATCTCTTAGCATAATTGATGCTGTCTCCCTCCATGGTAGACCAATAGTACCCGAATCTCATAATTTGTCTAGCCATTGTGAAACCATTGGCATGTGTTCCACAAAGACCCTCGTGGACTTCTTCCAAAATTTTCTTAGCTTCAACAGCGTCCACACTTCCCAATAGTAACTGATCTTTTCTTCTTTTGTACAAGATCTCCCCGTCTAAGACATAGTCACATGCTAGTCTTCTCAATGTCCTTTTATCGTTCTCGGTTGTCTGCTCAGGGTATTCACACTTTCTCACGTATCATAATATATCGTGGTACCAGGGGTGATAATCTCTTTCTTCTTCCTCCACGTTGTAACAATGAGCTGGAGCCTCGTAAATACTCATTTGATTAGGTTTTACATCCTCTTGTTTGCTTACTTTGATCATGGAAGCTAATGTAGCCAAAGCATCTGCCATTTGGTTTTCGTCTAGTGGGAGATAATTGAAAGTAATATCATCAAACTCCTCAATTAACCCTAGGGCTATCCTTTGATAATTAATCAATTTGGGGTCTCTTGTCTCCCATTCACCTTTCAGTTGGTAGATCTCCAGTTCAGAATTTTGCGCTCTAATTTTGCGTTCTATGGCAGCATGGAGTCCCATGATACATGCTTCATACTCTGCTATATTATTTGTACAATCAAAATTCAATTTGCATGTGAATGGATAATGATCTCCATCTGGGGATACCAAGATTGCCCCAATTCCATTACCTACAGCATTTGATGCTCCGTCAAAGTTTAATTGGGGAAGTCAAAGTTCAGAGGCTCCTACTCTTCTAGAACTCTGCTGGCCAGGAAATCTGCTACTGCGCTTCCTTTCATGGCTTTTTGGCTCACATAAACTATGTTAAATTCAGAGAGCAGAATTTGTCATCTAGCCATCATTCTATTCAAAGCAGTTGACTCCATCATATATTTTAGAGGGTCCAACTTCGAGATTAGCCAGGTCGTATGATACAACATGTATTGCCTCAAACTCGAATTGTCCAAATCAAGGCACAACACAATTTCTCAATTGGCTAATATCTCATTTCACACTCAGTGGATTTCTTACTAAGGTAGTATATCGCCTTTTCTCTTCTTCCCGAATCATTGTGTTGACCCAGCACACATCCCATAGAGTCGCTAAACACTATCAAATACAGTATTAATGGCCTATCTGTGCATAGAGGTGACAATACTGGAGGACTTGACAAGTACTGTTTAACCTTATCAAAAGCTTTTTGGCATTCATCATCCCACACGCCTGGATTGTGTTTCTTAAGAAGACGAAAAATGGGATCACATTTCTCAGTTAACTGTGAAATAAACTGAACAATGTAATTTAACCTTCTAATGAAATCTCAAACTTCTTTTTGAGTGTGCGACGGAGG
Source organism: Gossypium australe (assembly GCA_005393395.2). Lineage (NCBI taxonomy): Eukaryota > Viridiplantae > Streptophyta > Magnoliopsida > Malvales > Malvaceae > Gossypium > Gossypium australe. Next base: position 80,598,467 of record CM016614.1, read on the forward strand.
CAATTCTTGTATAGCCCAAACCTTGTCTGAGTCAATCTCAATTCCCCTCTTGCTGACTACGAAGCCCAACAATTTTCCCGATCTAGCTCCAAAAGTACATTTTGTTGGATTAAGCTTTAATTGGAATTTCCTCAGTCTCAAGAAAAACTTCCTCAAAACTTGGATATGTTCCATTTCTGTTCGAGACTTTGCAATCATAACATCGACATAAACTTCGATTTCTTTGTGCATCATATCATGAAACAAGGTCACCATGGCCCTTTGGTATGTCGCTCCTGCATTTTTTAGCCCAAATGGCATCACTTTATAACAAAATGTACCCCACAAGGTTATAAAGGTAGTCTTTTCCATGTCTTTAGTATGCATTTTTATTTGATTGTATCCCTAGAAGCCATCCATGAAGGAAAACAACAAATAGCTTGCCGTATTGTCTACTAGAGTATCAATGTGAGGCAAGGGGAAATTGTCTTTCGGGCTGGCCTTATTTAAGTTTCTATAATCTATAAACATTCGCACCTTCCCATCTTTCTTAGGGACAGACACGATGTTAGCTACCCATTTTGAGTATTTGACTTCTTGCAAGAATCCGACATTGAACTGCTTTTTGACTTCCTCTTTTATTTTTAGCACAATGTTAAGCCTCATTCTCTGGAGCTTCTGCTGAACCGGCCTGTAATCCTCTTTTATGAGGAGGCGGTGTACAACAATGTTAGTGCTTAACCCAGGCATATCTTGGTATGACCACGCGAAGACATCTTTGAATTCTTGAAGTAACTCTACGAGGTCTCGCTTCATTTCTTCGGTTATGCACGTTTCAATTTTCACTACCTTTCCTTCTTCCAAGGTCACACTCTTTACTGTCTCTTCATGAGGCAGAATTTGTTTTTCCTCTGGTTTTACCATTCTTAACAAGTCCGGAGATAAGCCACAGTCTATGTCATCTTCAAAGTCTTGGGATCCCTCTAAACACATGTCTTGCTCAAAAGGAGGTTCTAATTCCCTAACAGCGTTACTCATGTCGTTGATATCCGGGGACCTGTTGTAGGTACAAAGGAATATACAAAGAATAAATGAATTTAAGAATAATTATTTGTATGGTATGCTTATGAATGAATGAAATAATGATTCAGAAAAAAAAGTCCAAGGAATGAAAGAATTTAACATAGTTACTTGTATTGAAACAATGAAAGAATCTAAAAGAATGGAAGAATATTTACTCAAAAAGATACCAAATATGTATTTCATAACGATGTTTGGACATAAGTCTATTTCACAAAGGAATTCTTATTGCTTCTAGGCTTAAAGCAACTAGTGTGTTTTGAACATTACTCTGAGTAAGCTCTAAAAACTACAGGAATTTCTTTTGTAGTCCAATTGTTCAGAACATTCCCAGGTTCATAAGGGCGGATATCTGACAAGGTCCCTCCTTCAGTTGTTTCTTCACGTATGGCATTGATGTGAACTTTTCCAACATTTCTTCAACACTTTCTTTCCTTGGCGTCCTTCGCTCGGGATGAATAATCCCTCCCGATATGAAAGTTTTGTATATGTAGGGGAATATCATTGGTTCCCATTTGATTTCTTCCCCACTTACGCCTGCCCTTCTTCTTTCTTGCCTCTTTTCTAGTTCCTTCCTTCTTTGTCTCGCATCTGGCTTGTACTCTACGCCAAAGCGGTCATGCTTGTCCTTCAGCATTGGAGCCTCAACTCTTCCCTAAAGATGTCTCTCGAGTCCTTTTCCTATTGAAGCTCCCTTTCCTATCATTAGCTGTAATCCCATCCTGGTAGCCTTGGATATTTTTGGCACTAGGATCCGGTTCCCTTCAGTAATGAATGTTGCATTCACAAACTCCAGAGACCAAAAAGAACATTCAATTGCCTCATTATTTGCCTCCAAGTATGGCGCATTAGTAATTACGGCCGCGATAATATCTTCTTCAGCATTTATCGTCACCAGCCAACCTTTTGATACTAGCTTTAACTTCTGATGTAGTGATGAAGGCACTGCCCCTGCCGAATGTATCCAAGGTCTTCCTAATAAGCAATTGTAGGAGGGCTTGATATCCATTACTAGGAAGTCCACCTCATAGGTAGTTGGGCCAACCAACAGAGGTATTTCGATTCTTCCCATGACCCCTCTTTCTGTGCCACCAAACACCCTCACTATATTCTGGCATACCTTCATGTGTGAACTATCCACAGGTAACCTATTAAGTGTGGATAGGGGTAATACGTTCAGAGGGTTTTAGGAATTTCTTCAATTCCTTCAGAGGGTTTTAGGAATTTCTTAGGTTTTGTTTTATCTTTTCTCTTGCGATGTTTTCTTTATTCATTATGAACTAAACCCCTCAGATACCTGAAGGGGATGAAACCTAGACGAATCTTGTTATTTGATTTTTAAGTTATATGATGAATTACTTAGGTTGTTCTTAATTATGTTGCTTAATCCAAATCTAATGTGCTTAGGTGGAGGAGGAATAGACCCTACCTAAGAGAAGATCTAACATAATTAAGCGGAGTTGATCGAACGCCTAGAGATAGGGTTACGAGATTTTGTCGGATTAGGGTGAAACCTAATATGGGAGTCCATTGATCGATTTACTGCTATCCTAGGGGGTTATTATAAGGGAACGAGAGTTCCACTAATTAACCTAGGGTTAGACGTTATCGCCTCGAGAGAGGGTTTAATATAGGTTAGGGAGTCTTACGGATCAAGCTAAGTAAAGAGATCATATAATTTAGGGTTAAATAACAAGTGAAGTCTAGGTGGATTCTTCCTGAGGGTATCGACGTGATCAATTGAGTGTTCTTCAAGTTATTTTCCAATTCATCCTTTTTGTCTTTGTGTCCTTAGTTTAGTTCTTGTCAATTTAGTTTAGAACAATCTTCACTTTAATTATAAAGGCTAAATATTTAAAAGAAAGTTAGTATTAATACTTTTAGTTCCTTTGGGTTTGATAATCCGGTCTTGCCTAAGCTATACTACTGTTCGATAGGTACACTTGCCTTTAATCGTTGTCAGAGTTAGTCTCCAGGTTCGATCATTCTTTTATAAATTTTTAAAGCTCTGATTTCAGTGATCAGTATTTCATCATTGTTGAAGAAGATGAAGTTATCAACGCTTATGTTATTAACCACCTGGTCCAGTTTATTGACATAGATATCATTGGCCACGTACGTCTTATTCAGCGCTTTTATCAATGCACTTCGGTGTATGTCCGAACTCAAAAGCAAAGCTAGTATAGATATGCAAGCTGGTTGTTTATGCAACTGTTCCACAACACTATACTCGCTATGCTTCAAAAATTTTAGGAATTCCTTAGCTTCCTCCTTTCTTATTGGCTCATTAACAAGCGGCTCAGGTCTGACTGCTTTTTCCTTCTTTTGCTCCACCATTATGGTTTTTCCTTTTACGGGTTCTGCTCGGGCATTTATCAAATCATAACACCTTCCACTACGCGTATGAAAACCTACATCTTGATCCTCTTTTGAAGTGCTGGCTGAGTTCTCCTTTCCTGGGATTGTCACGTTGCAATCATAATTCTAGGAGACCCTTTTGCTATCCTGATAAGAGACGATCGCCGGTTTTTGAATTATGATCTTTGGTGACATCTGTACTCCAACTTCATTGTTTTTAGGTCACGAAATGATGACCACAGGATGATTGACTTTTGGGACCTTCATTGTTGATTCTGACGCACATATGTTTCCTTCTTCTTTAGCTTATTCACAGAACTCTATCTCTTTATTGTCCATCATACCTTGCATCAAGGCTCTAAATTCTACGCATTCTTGGATCTTGTGCCCCTCTTCATAATGGAACTCACATTAGTTCCTCATGTTTTCACAACTCCCTTCAAGATCCGAAATGCTCAGCCCTTTTTTACCATCTCCATCCAGACCCATCTCAAAGGAGTTTTTATTTCTACAATATCGGTCTCGATTCTTCTCCCCACCTTTTCATCTATCGTATTTACCCCATTATCAGTGTGATTGGGTAGCAGATTTTTGGCACTAGGTGCATTATCAAATTTCAATGCCCATTTTAATAAGTCTTTCAATGAATTTCTTAAAGGCGGTGCAGTTTTCTATTGAATGCCCCGAAATTCTTGCATGGTAGTCACATTGGGCATTTGCATCATACCATTTGGGGTATGGAGGCTATAATGGTTTTAGGTAAAAATGGGATACCACTTGTGCGTCAAATAAGCTTTGATACAACTTCCTTTATGTCATTGGGATTGGTGTAAATTAGAGCTTCTCAGTGTTTTTCTTTGTGTCGGACTCCTGCCTTGATAAACCTTGTTGACCGGTAGCCATCATTCTTGGCTGATTTACCGTAATCGATTTTGAGTAACCCTTGTTATATGTACTTGTGTTGTTCACCTCATTTTCCTTTTTCCTCGAGGTTAACCTTTTGTTACCCTCTCATGCATTCTCGATCATTTCGCCGGTCATCACTATGTCTGAAAAACTTTTTGTAGCGCTTCCTATCATGTGAATGATGAACGGGGTTTTTAGGGTGTTGATAAAGAGCATCGTAGTTTCTTTTTTAGGAGCGGCGGCTGAACTTGTATGGCAATTTCCCTCCATCTCTGTGCATATTGCCTGAAACTCTCACTCGGTTTCTTCTCCATGTTTTGTAAAGTAATTCTATCAGGAGTCATATCAGTTACATGACTATACTGTTTCATGAATGCTTGAGCTAAGTCCCTCCATGAACTAATCTTAGCACGACTCAATTGGTTGTACCATTTGGATGCTGCTCCCACCAGACTGTTTTGGAAGCAATGTATTAGTAGTTGATTGTTGTTAACATACCCGGTCATCCGTCTACAAAACATGGTGATGTGAGCTTCGGGGCAACTGGTGCTATTGTACTTTTTGAATTCTGGCATTTTGAACTTGTAGGGAAGCACTAGATCTGGGACCAAACTTAGATCCTTAGCGTCAATTCCATGCTGACTATCAGCATTTTCCATTGCCTTGAACTTTTCCTCCAGCCATTTACATCAGTCTTCTAACTGCTTTGGCAATTCTATCTTTGCCCTTTCCTTTTCTGCCACTTCATCAAGGTCAGGGATAACAGGATTAGTTGGGTTATCCCCTGGGTTAGAACCTGATCCACCTTGAAAGTTCATTGGTACCGAAACACCATCCTGAAATTGTTGAGGCTTAATCGTGAGGAATGTTCATCGAGGGTACACCTTAGGTTGTGTCTATGTATTTGTTGGAGTAAAACCTGGAGGATAGAGAGGTTCCTCATTATCTTCTCCAGCATTAACCATGGGGCCTTTTCCTTTATCTGTTCCTCCAGTCAGTAGTTGGGTCAACTAGTCATCATATTTCTTTAGGACTCCAACATTCGGTCAATCATGTCTTGCTGGATTTTAGCCATTTGCTCTTGCATTTGCAATTGTAGTTGACCTTGCATATCTTTTTGGAGTTGTTCAAGTCTTTCTAATCTTTGATCCATGTCTTCTGTCTTTTCTCGGGTATCGTAATGATGTTTGGTTGGTAAGTTTTTGTTGGTTTCCAGATTAACTCTGAAATGATTTTAACCGATTAGGGTCTTTCCATGAAATTTAAATGCACATGATGTGATGCAATGCGAATGCATGTAATAAATGCAAAAATGCGTCGATTCTGATTCAATTTCATTTAGAAAACTTTACTAGAAAACAAAATTCTTTACGTAAAACGGATTACAAATATGGCTTTGCCCTAATGCTCAAAGTTTTAACTTTCCTAAGCAACGAAGCTAACTCTTGACCTCGATCTGATTCTAGCTCATACTTCACGCTTAACATGTCAGCCTGAATTGCCAAGGTTTGTAAGTGATCGACTACCTCCTGAATCTGAGCCACAGCCTCGCCCATAATGTAATCTCTATTCCTAACTTGATTCTGAGAATGGTGAAGCTGTGCCTTCCAATGTTCCTCACTTACCTCAAGATGTTCTACCCGGAGTTCACAGTTTTGTAATGTAGACTCTAGTTCTTTTATCTTTCCTTTCATTTCTTGAATCTTGTTCAAACTTGCCCTTAATTCAACTGCAGAATTACGATTTCTATACTGATGAAGTGACTTTTTAAGTTCCACCACTCTAGCCTTTAATTCTCTTTTGTCATTTTGTGTTTCTAACAAACTCCTTTCTAGGGCCACTTTCTGTGCCTGAGCCTCTTGGAATTTTCTCTCCTACCGATCGGCTTTGGTTCTTTCTTCTTGGATTTCTTGTCACCATTGCTCTGATGTTTTTCCCAATGTGGCGGTTCTCATTGATAGACGTAATTTCTTGTAATCCATCTTCAAACTATCCAAGTCTTCCTCGGCTTTATTCTTTCCTTTCCTTAATTTCTCGGCCTTTAGCTTTTGAACATCATCATCTAACCTTAAATGCATCTTTTCTTCCTCCAATTGTTCTATCTTCTTTTCAAGTTCCAAATTCCTCTTCTTGAAGTCTTGCTTTATGATTTCTAGTTCTAACGGAATCACTTGTAAGTACTCTTCCATCGATTGAATGCCTTCTAAATTTGGCCTGGGAATATTATCGTTAATTCTTTTACTTTATTATCCACTATACTCGAGAGTCGTCATTGAACCTACGGCCAGCCTTTTCATTCGACAAGTCTGATTCCAAGCATTAGAAATCTTTTTTACCCTTTTCTTGTAGTTATCTCCCCTGTACGAAAACTCACATTGAGCTAGCCCATGTGTTGCCGGTATGAATTGTCTTGATCTGTATTGCCTCAATATGAGCAAAGGAGCATACCCAACGGCTCCCCAAATCCCAAGCAAAGGGACCCAAATAAAACTCCTACATCGGTAAAAAAACTTCGTCAGGAATCAACCAATGAGCTCTCCACTCGACGTCTTCTTCCTGGAGATTTTGGAGGAGCGCTATCGAAATTTCCTCTAATATGTCATCCCTTCTTGGTGTGGCCACTATCTCCTTTAATGGGGAGTAATTCCCGGAGAAAACTCGATAAGAAACCTTATCCACCTTTCAGAAATGACTGTGGAACCAAGCTAACAACAACTGCACGCACCCTATTAATATGCCCTCACCGGACCTCCTACATGCGTTCAAGGATCTAAATGTCTCGGCCAAGATCGCAGAAACAGTTGTGACCCCTTTATCAAGTCGATCAATGAGATTCGAGACCGCCTCATCTACATACCCTAATGCCCTAGGGAAGATCATCAGTTCGTAGATGCTCAAAGCAAACACATCGACTCTCTTCTTCATATCAGGATGCGTTAGAATCAAATCTCTCAAATTCTTCCATGGGATGCACTTACATTCGCCTTTGTGCTTGATCCTAGCTGTAATCCACTATTCTCTCATTCCTGTAATGTTCATCAATTTCTTCCAAAAGGTCGGAACATAAGTGGCTCTGGAATAAGCTTTATTGACTTGAACCTTTGGACAACACAGTAGGGCTGTATATTCTTCGACAGTGGGCACTAAATTGACCCTTCCTAAGGTAAAGCAACTGTATGCAGGGTTCCAATACTGAGTGAGGGCCCGTAACAAATGCTCGCCTATCTTGATGTCGAGTAGATATGACAAATCCCCATAATTATAGTAGAACAACTGCTTAGTTTCGTCATTCCACTGATCCCATATCTCTTTTAATTCCTGAATGCAATTTTGCGTCACACTGATACGGGTGTAGTCCCATAATTTTGACGTGTACCCCTCGGCTAGACTATATCCTTTATCTAATTGTGTTTTCTCTTACTACATACGGACAACAACATTATCCTCCACTTTATCAAGAAATTAGTTCTCCATGACAAGCTCTCTAATTTAGTAATCGAACTTGAATCGACTCTCTTTGAATATGAAATGACATGCAAACATAGCAAAAACACAATAATTCAGTACAACGTACAAAAACAAAACTCAAAGTAAATAAAAGAGAATCAAACACCTATCTGGGTAACCGCCAGGGTTTCTCGCAGTACTATCTAGGGTGGGCTCCTAGGGTCTTCTACATGCGGTTTGGTTCTAAAGTTAAGGTACCCGAACCAGCAAATTCCTCGATCCTCACCCATTATAGGCTCATACGGACCGAGTTCAGTTTAGGGGAATAAATTTCCCTATGGCTACACGAAGATGAAAATCTCACGAAGACGTACGGATGTATCCCGAAAGCAATCCACCATCCTGCACAGAGGTGAAAACCTCACGAAGGAGTAGCTTCTCACTCCCACTTAAAAAGGTAAGACCAAACGGTCCTTGTGCAATATGATGCGAAAATACTCTATGAAACTTAAACCACAGCAATCATATGAAATAACACAAACAAATGCAATAAAAGGATAGTAGTTTTTCAAATCAGATTTTTAATTATCGGCAACAGGACAGAAAACAATCAATTTTATGACTTGAATCTCTTATTACGTCCCCAGCGGAGTCGCCAAGCTGTCAAAACCATTTTTTTTGTTGGAAAATGGGGGTCGACTTTAAAAACGAAAATGGAGTCGCCACCAATCCTTTTTCGAGGTTTGATCGGATCACCTTGAGGTTGATCATTAAAACATTTTTGTAACATCCCAAAATTAGGGGTTTGTGATTTTGCTGTATAATTGCATGTTGTATTTGTTTTGCGGGTTGTTTTGAGGGGATTTAGGGGCTCTAGGGAGGCCTAGGGTCGAGGCCAAGCCTTGGAAAAATTTTGATTTTTGGGATTTCAGTGGAGAGGGCTGTTGGAAGCAGGGTTTAAGTAAATTAAAGTGTGGTTTTTAACACAAGTTGGCCATGTGGTATGAGGGTTGTGGCGTTACTGGGTGAGCAATGGGGAAGGGTTCGAATCCTACAAATGGCATATGAGAGTTTTTATTTTATGCTTTGAGAAGAGAAGAAGTGGAGTTGGATTAGAACTCTACAAGGTGGATGGAGACTTGGTCAAGCAACTTTGAATGGGAAGTGGAGAGTGAATTGTGGAGCAAAAAGAGGAGAGGATTGTGGGATAGGAGAGAGAGGTAGAGTTGGCTGAACTTGGGAGCGTGAGGAGGAGAATTTCGGCTAGTGGGGGGTCTTGTGTAGCATATTTGGCCTTGAATGGTAAGGGTACTGAAATTCTCTAGCTTTTCCTTGGCATTTTTGCATTTTGGTCATTTTTTTTCCTTAAGCATTTCGGGTCAACTTTTTGCAATTTCCTTCTTGCCGAATTCTTTTCTTCCTCTCTTCTTTTCGTTTCTTTTCTACTCCTTCCTCTCCATAAGCATAATCTCTCCTCTCTTCTCCATTGTAAAATGTTTCTTCTATCCCTTACTAATAGCCAAAACTTCTCCTACTCATCTATCCTCTTGTGGAATCTATTTCTTCTCTTTTCCTAAAGCCGAAAAATCACCTCTACTTCTATTTTGATTTCCCTTAGCCGAACATCTAGTAGCAGGAAACTTGGTTCTCTTCTGTCTGTCGAATCTTCCTCCTTATTCAGTTCTTCTCTAGTTGCAAGGTAATGGGTTCTTTTCTTTTTGGTTTCGTTCTCTCTTTTCTCTCTTCAAGAACCGAAACATTCAACTTTTAACTCTTTATGGTCTAAGCCGAATTCACTCACCCTCTTCTATCTCGAGTTCTTTTTGTTCTCTATGCTGAGAGCCGAATCTTGTGGGTAGACGTTTGTCAATCGTTGTTGTGCGTTTGTGGGTATGTTTAACTATGGCCGAATGGGGGATGGTTGGTTGCTCTTTATTAATTTTTTAGTTCCTTGAGGCTAAAAGGTCGTTTCTATGTTGTCTTGAAACAACATTGCTAATCTGTGCTCATCTTTAGGGACTCGTTTTCGTGATCAAGGGCAGTAAACCAAATACTCTTGCACAACAAAGAGTGGACGATCTCTGGTAAGTAGAGGAAATGGGTATAGTGTTTCAAGTTAAGTTTATCAAGGAGGGAAACTAACTTGATTTCTCAATTATCGTTATATGTAACAGCTCGATTTAGGGGCTAGTCGGAACAGTGGTCTTGGAATCACTAATTCGAGGTTAGAGAAAATTATTTTCATGTTATTCTATGTGTTATAACATGTTTATAGGGATGTATGAAAATTTTGGTGCCTTAATTTTAGCAATTTCTAGCCAAATTGTGAAAAAGGACTACATTGCATAAAGTGTGAAAGTTCTATTTTACTTGCAAAAGGTGCCAAATAGCTATGGAATATAAATTGGAGGTCCCAAATGTGCAATTTAGCCTTGTTAAGTGAGTTGGCCGGCCATAGGGTGCTAAGGGGACAAAGGCATTAAATGATGGTTAAAATTTGGTGATGTTAGGTGGTTTAAATGAATAAAATAAGATGAATAAAGATGTTATCATCTTTTCACTATTCCTTCACCTTCATCCACCGAAAATTGAAGAGAAATAAGGGTTATGGAGCTCAAAAATTTTAGCAAATATTTCTCCTCACAAGTAAGTGATTTTGATGATTTTTCTTGATAATTTTTGTACTTTTGGAGTCCCCAAAGCTTAAGCTAGCTAATGAGGGGACCAATTTGCAACATGGTTGAGAGTCTAGGGACTTGCCTTGAGAGATTTTATGCTAGTTGCTAAGTTTTTATGGAAGAAAATGAATGTTAGGATGTTGATAAACAACTTTTGTGAAAGGTGTTGTTATGAAAACACCTAATTAGGACTAAAATGCAAAAGTTGTAATTTGTTCATTAAGGCATGAAATAGTTGGAATTGTGAATAGTTGTAAGAGGATTAAATGTTCAGCTAGGCTTGTTTAACAAGAAAATATGATGAAAATTTATTTACGAGCCTAGGGATAAAATCGTAATATTGCTAAAATATAGGGGCAAAATAGTCATTTTTGCCTAAAGTGTAGATTATGGTGTATTAATGATTTATAAGTGATTAAATCAGTAAATTCCATTGTACTAGATCAAAGAAAGCGAGTTTCAGACTTAGAACGGATGAAAAGAGAGATGTGGGCAAAAAATCCCTTTCGACCCTTTCGACATCGAGGTAAGTTCATGTGCAAATGTTGTAATTACGTATGAGTTTTTTTAATATTCCAATGTTGTATGGAATGTATAATTACGCAATGAATGTATTAAATACTTATCGATGAGTTGTTAAGAGAATTGAATCTAAGAATAGTAAGAAACGTAAATAGTATGAAATGATGATAGTTAAGGTTCCGTGTAAAACCATATTGGAATATGGCCTCAGTGAGAGATATTAAATAAGACCATGTCAAGGACATGGCAACGATGTGATATTTCGTATAAGATCTTGTCAGGTACATGGCATCGATATGTTAATTCATATATGACCCTATCAGGGGTATAATGTCAATGTGACATTATGTGTATGAGACTCAAGGGAGTTACTTAACAATTTTAGTGACTCAACAAGTATTTTGAAAGTTGAGAATGAAAGTGTTGTAGCATGAGAGGTACAGGTATGTGTTAGAACTAAATTGAGATGAATTCGGTGTCTGATGAACCCATAGTAGGTTATGTGTAAATGATGCACTTCGGTTGCATAAGTTATATTCATTAATACATTGTGTGAATGCGAACGATTATAATATAAAGTTAAGTAAGAATAGTAGTGTGTGAGGATGTTCTCAGATGAACATTTAAAATAGAGAATTACTTGTGGATAACTATCCATGAATGTATAATAAAGGTGAGCTATGTGTGATATCACCTAATTAATGGTTAGTGATGGGCTGTGTGCGATACCATCAACTATATTATTAACGGTGGGCTGTGTGTGTTACCACCTGGTTAATTATTAATCAATGGGCTGTGTGCGATACCATCGCTTATAAAATCATTTGGTGGGCTAAATGCGATACCACCATAAGTATAAATGATAGGTGGGTTATGTGCGATACCACCCTACTAGAGATTGATGGTGGGCTAAGTGCGAAACCACCGAGAGATTAGTAGTACGAGTGGCTTATTGAAAATGCTTGACGTGTTATTTTATGTGATCCTGTGATGATAAGTGCATAAATGTATGCTAATTAACATGAGTATGTGGCTCGTGGTATGGTTAGATTATGGTAAGAGACAGAATGAGTAAGTTCAATAATGATTGAGTAGGAAACCATGAGTTTACGAGAAAAAAACTCATTATAATACCTAGTGATTGAATATCAGTAACTAATTCTTATTTGTATATGAACTTACTAAGGATTATTGCTTACTCCTTTCCTTTTTCCATCTCTTATAGGTTAATTTAGCTAGCTCGGGTTGGAGATCGCCGGATATGTTTTCACACTATCGAGCAGACACTTAGTATGAGGTATCAAGTCCTTATAACTCATGGCATGCATAGGGCTAGTACTTAAGGTTGATTAAGTTCTAATTGATGTGGCCAATTTGTGTTGGCCTAAGAGAACTTATAGTTTGTTTATGTGTAGCTACAGATGATAGCCTAAGTCGATTGTAATTGTGGTAGAAATAGTTCTCCCTCGTGTTTGGGATGAAGATTACATTGTATTAATTAAATGTCTTTAATTCAAGAGTTATATTGATGCTATGTGAAGTTTATATGATGGCGTATGAATGTATGCAAGTGAGGATAGCTAATTGGCTTGGTATATAGCCTACTAAATGTCTGTATGGGTAGACACATGAGCGTGTGTCTAGACCGTGTGGGAGCCACGGCTAGCACATGGGCATGTGCCCAGGCCGTGTGAAGTCTGCACCTTGCACCTGGAATTTAAATCACCACACGACTGGGGGCGTGTCAAGGTTGTGTGACTTTAGTCAGAATCGACCACGGTTGGAAGACACGGGCGTGTCAAGGCCGTGTGAAATTAGTCAGTGTCGACCACGGGTGGAAGACACGGGCATGCCGTAGAGGCACACGGGCATGTCCCTAGGCCTACAAGGGCGTGTGGCCCCTATTTTGTTAAAAAGTTTCTTGAACTCGTGAAAGTTCCCAGAAAGATTCCGATTCTTCTCGGAAGTTTTTTTAGGGCCTCTTGGGCCGAGCATGTGCAAGCGACAGGGTTAAACGAAATTTTATAACCCTATTCTAGATGTTTATGCAAGATTAGATAGGTAATACCTCAAACCCTGTTCCGGCTTGAACACGGGCAAGGGGTGTTACATTATAGGTGTTGGAATCGGTGGTTAGCACAACTCGTAATTAGGTGTGTAATCTCACACCAATCATCAATGAAAGCATGTCTTGATCTATGTTTCGGCCAAAAGCCGAAAAACCGGAAAACTGGCAACTGTGACCACTCGAGCGTGCGAGCACTCGTAGTGATAAACTGAGCCACTAAGGATGGCGGTAAATCGTTGAGAGTGTCATGAGTAGTCTCGCGGAACTGAGGCTATAAGGGGTCAGATTGGGCAGGAATGGGCTAAATGGGCCCAATGGGCTAATAGGCCCACATGGGAAAATCGACAGAAAACTGTCGAAAGACGGATGCGATTGCGAAGTTTGGAAAATCGAGACCGAAACCGTGCTTAATAGGCCACATGAGTATGTGGGCCCGTTTGGGGTCGGAAATGGATTTTATGCCCGAATGTACTGTAGAGGCCCAATAAGGAGTCCTGAGTCGCTCGAGGCGACAGTAGGCCTCCTGAAAGATTGTTGATGACTGAAATTACTGAAATACCCTTGGTGGGTAAATTATTGGAATACACTTGGTGGGTAAATTTATTGGAATACCCTTGGTGGGTAAATTACTGGAATACCCTTGGTGGGTAAATTACTGAAATAACCTCGGTGGGTAAAATTACTGTTATACCCTTAAGGGTAGGTTTAGCATGATTGTGTGCATTCTGTTTAACTGCTATGATGGTACATTTTTACATACACAGAATTATTGTGTCACGACATCTTGCATTGGGTTGGGATGATTAAATATATATTAATATATATATTGGAGGAAGTACTGTACTGGTGACTAAGCCACATTATACTGATTCAGTGGCTCAGCCACGATATACTGATTTTAGTGGCTCAGCCACAAATACTGTTACTCGCAGCATTGCTGCATTATATTGGCAGCTCGGCTGCATTCTTGGTGTGTAGGGCTGGGTGGGTTGACTTGGTCCTCAAAGGAGTGTAGGGCTGGTACGGGTGGTGTGATGGTTAGATTGGGTTGGGCTGCATTTTCTTTGTTTGCATTGCCATGATTTGTGGGGCCTTAGGCCCGAACTGATACTGCATGGGCTTAGGCCCAGACTGTGATTGTAACTGGGATTACACACTGAGTTCTTGTAACTCACCCCTTTACGTTAAATGTACAGGTAATCCCCAGTCGTAGAGGATTTAGAGCCGCGAGGGACTCGAAGATGGCCACTCGTTCAGCATGTTTTAAGGGTGAACTAAGTATTTTAAATTTGGTATTTCTACATTTTAAATATTGGGTTTTATAATTGTTGTAATAAGGCCATTGGAACTATTTGAACTTTTATTTGGATTTTCTTTAAATACTGCAAATCTAATCAACACGAAGTTTTCAAAACAATAAACAATTTTTTTTTCAAATAACTCCTTTTCGTAAATTATAAGACCAACTTCTTTGTAGTCGACTCAGTTTTATTAAACAAGACAACGTGCATTTTGAAAGAATATTAAAATGAGTAAATCCCTCTTCGGGCTTAAGTAAGGAGAAATGAAACTTCAAACTTATAAATATGATTTTAAACAGTATGTTTTTTTCAATCAACCATGTGGTTTCAAACATGATGTAGCATACTAGATCCGGTCGTAATGTTTAGGCCGGGTTTGGGGTGTTACAATTTTGATTTATTAAAACCATGATTTTGGCCTACAAAATTCGAGAAAATGGGTTCGGGAGTTGGTTATGCACGAGGAAGGATTAACACCCTGGTAACGCCGAAAATTGGTACCTAATTGATTAATTTAGATCTTAATGTCAAAAATTTGAAAAGATTTTAAAATACGATCCTCTCCATTTAAAAGAAAAATTTAATAAATTAAATTGGATGCTAAGACCCTCTTATTTCGAAGAAGTAAAATGTCACGCCCGGTGAGTTAGGATACAACATTTCAAATTCTCGACACTAAGCTTGTATTTTGACTTTTAAAACTCATGTATTTTTTAAGAAGGATATTTAGTTATTTGGGTCAAATGAAAAATCGGAACCCAATAAGTTAAGACACAATTTCTCAAAATTCCAAATACAGAATATTGCCTTTATTTTTTAGAAATCCTTACCTCGAGATAACAAAATGTCATATCCAGTGAGTTAGGACACAACATTTTTGAATTCCCGAGAATAAATTTTTATTTAACTTACATGCTTTGATTTTTAAAAAGATAATCGGGTTTTTAGGCTCGACGAGAAAAATCGAAACCCAGTAAGTTAGGGTACGATTTCTCGAATCTCGAATTACAAAAAATTGCTTAATAAAGAATTTTTTTTTTGTATCGGACAAAGATTAATGTAACACGATTTTCTAAAAAAAGAACTAAGGTACTAATATGCATAACAGGCTAATAATAAATGCGTTGATGTAAATGACAATAATAAGGGCAAACATAAAAATAAAAATAAGATAAATAATAAAAAAATAAATGAATAAATAAAAATAAAAATAACACAAACTAATTATATAAAAAATAGTGAGTAAATAATAAATAAATGAAGACTAAAAAGAAATAATTAAAAAATTAATAGTGAACAAATAAATAGATAAACGAATGAATATTAGATAAAACAATTTAAAATAATAGTAATAATAATGATAATAGTAATAAAAATAAAATAATAATACTAGTAATAACAACAACAACAACAATAACAACAACAACAACAACAACAACAACAACAAATATAATAATAACAAAATAATATTGAAAATAATAGTAATAATAATAATTAATAATAATAATAATTAATTAATTTAACTGCAAAAATAACAAAAGGGACTAAGTTGAACTTTTAAACAGGAATTTGGGGCAAATTAGAAATAAAAGGAAAATGGGGGACTCAATTAAAACGCACGCCATAAAGGAGGGACTAACTGGGCAATTTCGCCCTGCCCCCAAAACGAAACTGTTCAAATAGGGACCCAATTGAGATTGAAACAAAATGTAGGGTCAAAATTAAGAATAAAAATAACTTAATTGTAAAACCACAAAAAAGCGGAGGGAGCAAAAGGGAAAATACGTAAAATAAATAAAAGGAGGCTCTCGTCGCCTTTCAAAACCTCGTCTGAACCCTCATGGGTTCCAAGGTGTTCAGGCTCCAGCAGTATTCATCGGCGAAGATGCCGACCGACTCAGGGAAGCCCCGTTTTCTTTTTATTCCTTATTTTTATACCTTAAAGTAAAAAAATAAAAAAATGAAGAAAAATAAATAACAAATATGTAAAAGGATCACCTTTGAAGTTTTGTTCTCTGTTTTTTTCGATTACTTTTTGTATTGATTCGGTGTGTAAAAAATATACAATGGTTTCCTTCAGTTTTAAAGCCAAAATCGAAAATAATGAAATAAAAAATACATCATTTTTTTCTCTTTTTTGTTATTCTTTGTTTGCTGTGCTGTTTGTCTGTCCTTTTTACAGGTACGGAGGCCATACGTGGCGGTGTACGAAGGCGTGCGGACGTGGTGGCGCGCGTGGGGTGTACGACGACTGAAGAGGCATGCGATGCAAGGAGGTTTTAGAAACCTTTAGGGTTTCTAAACCCTAATTGGTTCTGGGTCACTCGGGCCTGTCCAATATTGGGCCACTGTAATTATATTGGGCTTGTGTAAACTGTACCTGGGCTTTCATTATTGGGTCTTTTTATGTTTATTTTGGACTGTTATTAATTGGTTTTTTTTTTGTATTTATTTGGTTTTAATTTTTGGGTTAATCGGGCCTGGGCAAGATTTGGCCCTTACAATGATTAATATGAATCTGCTTTGATTTATAAGCCGTGTGATATTGTTTATTAAATATAAAATACATGTGTATTGATGTGATTGAATTACGAAGCATGAAATGTAATGAATGCCTGTTTTGAGCTATGTTCTGTTCGGTAATGCCTTGTAACTCTAATCCGGCAACGGATACGGGTTAGGGGTGTTACAGTGTGCCTTGGCCGTGTGACCCTAGTGAAGTGATGACACCATAAACAGAATGCTATGGTTTTGGTACACGGGCTAAGACACGGGCGTGTCGAGGCTGTGTGAGGAACACGTGCGTGTGTCAGGCCGTGTGAAAACCCTTGTAGGTTCGAATTAGAAAATAAATTCCACACGGGCTAGGGACATGGGCGTGTGTGACCACACGGCCTACCCACACGGGCGTGTGGCCCCTGTTTGGGCAAAATTTTTCTAAGAGTGTAAAAGTTTCCGGTTTAATTCCGAGACCTTCCGAATATATGTTTAAGGCCTCATAGGCCCATGATAAGGATGCTATGTATTTGAATGAGAAGTTTTAAGTCGGGGATGGATTTTTAGAGCCCAAAGTTGTATGTACAAGCAAGTTAAGTCCGGTAATGCCTCGTACCCGGTTCCAGAGTGGAATACGGGTAAGGGGTGTTATACATAATCTATTATTACAAGTTGCCTTGTTAAAAACCTTTACCACGAAAACCTAGTAGGATAAAATCTTGGTTACAGAAAAAAAGTGCAATGTGTTTCTGACTCCTTCTAATGGCAACAGCTAAATCTTGCTAACAAGTTTACAGCGAAAGCTATATCAGGTTTTGTGTTGTTTGCAAGATACATCAATACTCCTATGACACTTAGATATGGCACTTCAAGACCAAGAAATTCTTCATCATTCTCGGAAGGATGAAAAAGGACGAAATTGATCTTTATTCACATCTAACGATCATACAACTATTGAGGTACTCAATGGATGTGTTTTATCCATGTAAATTTTCTTTAATATCTTTTTTGTATAGGTTGACTGATAGATATGAATTTCATCTTTTAAATGTTCGATCTACAAGCCAAGACAAAACTTTAATTTTCCAAGATCTTTCATCTCAAATTTTTTCTTTAAACTATTTACTGCATTTTGAAGCTTTTTAGGAGTTCTAATAACATTTAGATCATCAATATAAACAACAATTATCACAAAATTTGATCTAGACCTTTTTATAAAGACACATGGACAAATTGGGTCATTTTTATAATTTTATTTTAACAAATATTCACTAAGAGGATTATACCACTTGTATCCATATTTGTTTTAATCCATATAAACTAATCTTTAATTTGAAGAGCAATTTTCCCAAGAAACTCTATATCCTTCAATCAATTTCATATAAATTTCACTATCAAGTGTACTATAAAAATAGGCTATAATAACATCCATTAGACGCATGTCAAGTTTTTCATTTACTGCTAGACTAATTAGATATCTAAACGTGATTACATCCACCACAGGAGTGTAACACTCCTCACCCGTATTCAACGCCGCAATAGGGTTAAGGAGCATTATCAAACTTACAACTCAATTATACATACTTTTAGCATACATTTCATTAATCAAACATTCTTCAATCAACTTCAATCAATATGTTCCTAATACGAGCCTAAGAGGCCCTATTCTTGCATTGGAAGTAGTTCGGGACTAAACCAATAACCTTTAAAACAATTTGAGCACTTACAAATTTTTTCTCCTAAACAGGGGACACACGCCCGTGTGGCCAGGCCGTGTGTCTCACACGGCCACCAGACACGCCCGTGTCATAGGCTGTGTGGACATTTGAAATGAGATCACATGGCCGTGTCCCAGTCCTGTCCTACCCCGTGTCCAAACAAGTGAGCTTACTGACTTGGGTTACACGGCCAACCATACGCTTGTGTGTCTAGCCCGTGTGCCCTTCGAAGTGGCCAAACACGCCCGTGTGCAAGGTCGTGTGCTAGGCCTTCCCAAACCTGTAAGGTATACTGATTTATGCAATACGGCCAAGTCACATGTCCGTGTGCTAGGCCGTGTGCAAATTAGGGGGTATACTGGCTTGTGCGACACGGTCGACCACATGCCCGTGTGTGAGACCTTGTGGAGCATACTGACTTCATTTCAATTTCAACACCAGGGGACACACGACCGTGCAACATAACCATGTGTCGCACACGACTGAGGCACACGCTCATGTCTCTGCCCGTGTGGACAAAAATAGGCTATTTACCAAGCCATTTTGCCACCCATTTTGCACATACCTACACAAGCTCAAATGGTGCCATTTTAAAACACAAATATGCAGCCAAAAGTCATCAATCAATACACAATCATACTATATCTATTTCAACCATTTAAATACTCAATTCAATACCATTTATCAATTCAAGTTACCTAATATCATTAAGCATCATAAACCCAACTTTAAACACACAATATAAGTCATATACCAAAATCAAAACAATACCATTGGCACATCTATATACATTATCAAATTCAGCATCATAAGCCAACTCAAAAGGCCTAAATACATGTTCATCAAACATACCAAAATGACTCAAGCCTATACATGCCATATACCATATATACACACTTCAAAAGTACCAAAATAGATGTTTGATAATGCGATGAAGCCTCTGACAATCCCTGATTCGGAGCTAGCTTTGATATACTATAAAACATAGAAGAAAATAAACAAAGTAAGCTATAAAGCTTAGTAAGTTCGTATGTAAATATGAAATAATCTTGTCATTCATTAACATTTCTAAATTGATAACATAAATTGCATTTAAAGCATCATTCAATGAGTTAACATAAAGTTTAACCACATAGTAACTCATAAGCTCTCAACTTTTTTTTATTCGATACTCGAATAGTTTTTCATACGTACATGTACCTATATTTATCTATTTCTCAACAATTCTCTTATCAAACCACTCTGGGTTATAAATGCTTACGAAACAAATACATTGATTTTCTAATGCCATAGTCCAACTATGGTATTACACATACATTTACAAGGCCCTGCCGTGGTCTTACATTCACATGCCATAACCTGGTTATGGTCTTATTCTCTGATTTGCCATAGCCCAACTATGGTATTATTTATCAACTCGTCTCATTTAAACCATACAATTAATTTAAGATTTCCAAATTTAACTAATAGAATAAATACAATCTCAATTCCATCCATCAATTAAACAAATTCACAATTAAGTTCAATTATTCGAACTTACCTCGTGTACAAAATGACAAAACGGATCGATTATTCAATTACTTTGCTTTTTCCCCGATCTAGGTCCGAATTCTTCTTTTCTTGATCTATAAGTAATCAAAATCAACTTATTTATTCTTCTATTTATTCAATTCAATCCAAAACACACATTAGGGATATTTTACACATTTCCCCTAAACTTTCACATTTTTGCAATTTAGTCCTTATTACATAAAATTGCAAATTCATGCAATTTAGTACAAACCCATGCTTAGCCAAATTTAATACATGTTACTAGCAGCCCATATTTTCAATTTATTCACACTTTTAACCACCACATTTCACATTTTCTCAATTTAATCCCTTTTTGACATTTTTGTCAAAAATCACTTTACAAAAGCTATTAATGTAACATTAAACCTTCCAAATCTATCATACATCATCAAGTTACACAAGCATTCAACAATGGAAACATGATAAATCTTTAACAGTTTTGGAATCTAGGGTACGAGCTAGCTAGAATATGAAGCAACGATCACAAAAAATATAGAAATAATTAAAAACCGAGCAAAATGGACTTATAATTGAGTAACACAATGACCGAACCTTAAATAGCTTAAAATGGCTTCCTTCTTGTTTTTCGATTAAAGATGAAGAAACATAAAGATGATAATTTATTTTATGTTATTTTACTTAATACATAATTTACTATTTTAACCTTATTATAAACCATTTAATATCATCCATTTAATGTCCATATATGTCCAACTCATGCTATTAATGGTCTAATTAAAACATACGGACCTCCACTTAAAGGTTCTATAGCTATTAGACACCTTTAGCTATTAGAACTCAAGTTTTACGCTTCACGCGATTTAGTCATTTTTCTCAAATTGACCATTCAAACGATAAAATTTCTTCACAAAACTTTCACACATACATACTATCATGCTGTAAACATTTAGAATAATATTAAAACAAATTTTCAACCTCGAATTTGTGGTCCCAAAACCACTATTCTGTTTTGACTAAAAACGGGCTGTTACAACTCTCCCCCCTTAGGGATTTTCGTCCCTGAAAATCTTACCAGTGAATAAGTTAGGGTACTATTTTCTTATAGCTTCCTCGGGCTACCACGTAGCCTCTTCAACACCATGTCGTTGCCAAAGTACTTTCATGAGAGCTATGCTTTTATTTCTCAACTGTTTAACCTCATGTGATAGAATTCTGATCGGTTCTTCGTTATATGTCATATCCGGTTGAATTTCAACCTCTGACGGAGAAATCACGTGATGGATTAGATCTATATCGGCACAACATCGACACATGGAATACGTTATGAATCTATTCTAACTCCAATGGTAAGGCTAACCGATATGCTACTGGCCTTATTCGTTCAATAATCTCATACAGCCCGATGAATCGCAGACTCAATTTGACTTTGCGATCGAAACGAAGTATTTTCTTCCATGGAGATACTTTCAAAAACACTTTTTCACCGATCTAAAATTCAATATCTTTTCGTTTCAAATCCGCATACGATTTCTGACGACCTGAAGCTGCTTTCAAACAGTCGCAAATTACTTTCACTTTCTCTTCCTCTTCGATTTCTCTAACCAAATCAACCCCGTGGATCTATTTCTTGCTAAGTTTGGACCAATATAATGGAGTTTGGCATTTACGGCCATACAAAGCTTCGTACGGTGCCATATTTATGCTCGATTGAAAACTATTATTATACGCAAATTTAACCAGCGACAAATAGTTCTCCCAATTGCCTTCGAATTCCAAAACACAACATCGGAGCATATCGTTGAGAATCTGAATTACTCGTTCAGACTGACGGTCAGTTTGCGGATGAAAAGATGTACTGAAATTCAACTTCGTACCCAGAGCTTCTTACAATTTCTTCCAAAATCGCGACATAAATCTCGGATCTCTATCAGAAATAATAGATAGTGGCACCCCGTGCAATCGAAAAATCTCAGAAAGGTACAATTCAGCTAGTCTATCAAGTGAGTAATCTGTACGTATCGGTATGAAAGGAGTAGATTTCGTTAGTCGATCAACGGCAACCTAGATAGCATCTTTCTTTTTCGGAGTTAGGGGCAATCTCGACATAAAATCCATTGTAACTCTATCCCATTTGCACTCGGGAATCATCACAGGCTGCAATAAACCCGATGGTACTTAATGTTCAGCTTTGACTTGCTAACAAATCAAACATTTAGAAACAAACTTTGAGATATCTAGTTTCATGTCTTGCCACCAATAAAACTGTTTCAAATTGTTGTACATTTTGGTACTCTCTAGATGAACAGATAAGCATCTATTGTGCACTCGTGTAAAATCTTCTAAATGAGTTCTGAATTTCTCGATATGCAAATTCTATTTTGGAACCTTAAACAATCATCGTCTCCAATCTGAAACTTTGAATTAAGGATAGTCTTACATTGAATTCGTTTAACTTGCAATTCACGGTCATCTTTCTGAGCTTCACAGATTTGTTGAAGAAATACCAGTTTAGCTTTTAATTCAGTTAAAATAGACCCATCATCACAAATCATCAACTAGGTATTCATTGCTCGTAATACAAACAAAGATTTTCGGCTCAAGGCATCAGCAACAACATTTGCTTTTCCCGATGATAATCAATTACTAGCTCATAATCTTTTAGTAATTCAAGCCATCTTCGTTGTCACAAATTCAAGTCTTTTTGAGTCATCAAATATTTTAAACTCTTGTGATCTGTATAAATGTGGCATTTTTCACCAAACAAGTGATGTCGCCAAATCTTTAATGCGAACACAATCGCGGCTAACTCTAAATCGTGTACCGGATAATTCTTTTCATGCGGCTTCAACTGTCTAGAAGCATAAGCTATTACTTTGCCTTCCTGCATCAATACACAACCCAAACCGTTCAACAACGCATCACTAAAAATTATGAATTCTTTACCCAACTCAGGCTATACTAACACTGGTGCCTCTGTCAATAACACTTTCAACTGTTTGAAACTTTGTTGACACTTCTCAGACCATTCAAACTTTACATCTTTCTAAAGTAATCGAGTCAGCGGTGTTGCAATCATAGAGAATCCTTTCACAAAACGTCGATAATAACCAGCTAGTCTCAGAAAACTTCAGACTTCAGATACATTTCTCAGAGGTTTCCAATCTGTAATTGCAGAAATCTTGCTCGGATCAACTCTAATACCTTCGGCTGAAACGATATGCCCCAGAAATCCAACCTCTCGGAGCCAAAACTCACATTTACTGAACTTTGCTAACAATTGCTTATCTCTCAAGGTCTGTAACACTATTTTCAAATGCTCAGCATGCTAGGATTCATCTTGAGAATAAATCAGAGTATCATCAATAAATACAACAATGAATCTGTCTAAATACGGTCTGAAAATTTGATTCATCAAATCCATAAAAATGGCAGGAGCATTAGTCAATCCAAAAGGCATAACAAGGAATTCATAATGTTCGTACCTTGTTCTAAACGCTATCTTCGGTACATCTGAGTCTTTAACACACAATTGATAATAACCAGATCTCAAATCAATCTTTGAAAACACTGTTGCACCTTTCAACTGATCAAATAAATTATCAATTCTCAGTAGAGGATATTTATTCTTGATTGTCACCTTGTTGAGTTGTCGATAGTCTATACACATTCTCATATAACCATCATTTTTCTTTACAAACAACACTAGTGCACCCCAGGGAGAAAAACTCGGTCTTGCGAATCCTCTATCAGTTAATTATTGCAACTGAGTTTTCAACCCTTTTAACATTGTTGGAGCCATTCTGTACGGAGCTATCGATATCAGTGAAGTACCTGGTACTAAATCAATAGCAAATTCAACCTCTCTGATCGGTGGCAAACCCGGTAACTCTTCTGGAAACACATTTGGATACTCGCAAACAACTGGTACTGATTCAATCTTTGTTTCTGACACTTTAGTATCAAGTACATATGCAAGATATGCATTACATCCCTTTTTCACATATTTCTAAGCTAACATCAACGAAATTACAACTGGTAAACCCTTCAAATCGATTTGGAGAGTTTTATTATTCTGACATTTCATCTCAATGGTCTTTCGTCTACAATTTACTATTGCATCATGTAACTTCAACCAGTCCATACCCAGAATAACATCAAACAGCAACAACATCAAATCAACCATAAAATAGTAACCCGAGTCATTAACGAACAATTCTTGCAAACTTTGTCAACCAGGACATATTTGCCTAAGGGGTTCGACAGTTTTATAACAAGCTCAGTAGAATCAACAAGTAAATTCTTATTAGAACTAAGTTTACGCATATATATGAATGAGTTGATCTGGGATCTATCAATGCAACTACATCAGTGTCATAAAGAGAGAATGTACCGGTAATAACATCTGGAGATAACGTTTTTTCGCAAGCGCGAATAGCATAAGTTCTGGCAGGTGCTCTAGCCTCTGATCTCACAGCAGCATCTCGTGTTGCACCTCTACCACCACCCACATTTCCAACATTACGGAATGGTCTTCCTTTCGCAGTCGTGCTGCTTTGTCTTGCACTTTGAGATTTATCTTTCTCATCTAACTCAGGACAATCTTGAATGAAGTGTTCGTACGAACCACATCCAAAACAGGCTTTACCATTCATTCTACACTCTCTGAAATGTCGTTTTCCACATCGTCCACATTCAGGTTTATTCGATCTAACATTTCCCACACTTGCCACTGACATAGCTGTAGTTTTTGAACCCATAAATTGCTTCCCACGATCTCTATTAGAGTACTCCACTGATGTATTTAATCGACTATATGAATCTGGGGATTTCTTTGATGAAGAGTGATAGGCTTTATTCATCACTCTCTTTCTTGAATCTCTAGCTTCTGAATTAGTCTTTTGAATCTCTAGCTTCTGAATTAGTCTTTCTCTTTTCTTGCCCAGTTCTTCAGCTTTACAAGCACGCTCAACTAACACAACGAATTCTTTTAAATCCAATATCCCGAACAGAAGTTTAATATCTTCTTTCAACCCATCAACAAACCGTTTGAACATTACTTCTTCAGTTGAAACATACTCTCGAGCATATTTACTTAACGTACAACATCTCTCTCGTACTCGGTTACAGTCATGCTGCCTTGTTTTAGTTCTAAAAACTCTTTATGTTTTTAATCTAGAAATTGTTGACTAATGTACTTTTTCTGAAACTCAGTCTGAAAAAACTCCTAGGTGACTATCTCTATCGGCACCATAGATTTTAATGTATTCCACCACTGGTATGCAGTGTCTCTCAAAGGAGATATAACACAATTTAAACATTCAGCCGGTGTGCAGGAAAGTTCATCAAACACTCAGATCGTATTTTCAAGCTAAAACTCGGCTCTCTCAGGATCATCATCAACATTAGCCTTGAACTCTTCAGCCCCATACTTACGAATTTTATCGACTGGTGGCTTGCCCATCGTATTGGATCAATAAATTGAGAAACTACGTGAAACACCCCAAACCCGGCCCACGAGCCTCGACCAGATCTGGCATGTTCCTTGAGAGAAACATTTCAAAACTTATTTGTAACTTTGAAAATTTTGGGTGGTTTCGAAGAGAAATCGATTTGAGCTGTGGTTTAATTGAAAATGATGTAATTTCTGAAGTCTAAAATTTGGGTAAAACATTATTATTATTATATTGCAAACCATGAGTTACAAGAAATGTCGAGTTGTTTTATAGTTTACCTTTAATTTGAAAATCGTTTGTGATTAGGTGTCAAAACACTTAGAATTTATTTTAAAGAAAATCTTATTCAACCTTTGATTGATAATGATCATACCATAATAAAACAATTAAAATGCTTGCATAAAACAGTTTCATACTAATGGCCTTATTACATCAAACAAAACCCGAAATAAATCCAAAACTTAAATAAATAGTCTTTAAATAAAATAGCTCTGAGCTGAGCATGGCCACCACTAAGTTCCTGCCGACCCGGTCCATCTACTGAGTGTCACCTGAAAAGATATCCCACAACGGGGTGAGTCAAACAGACTCAATGTGTAACAGCCAACACAAAGTCCCAAACGATTTCGGCATACAAACATATATAAAACACATATAATCAATGATGCATTCCCGAACCCAAACCTAGATAACCATCCTCTACACATCACCCGTACCAACCAATCACACCGTGGGGATTACTAAATCGACCCTCCATCTGCTACACACCATCGAAGGCAGTCGCTGCAGTCGACTGGCACATCGCCCTTATAAATTCGTGGCATAGCCACCAGATAATTATTTGTGACATAAGTCACCACATTCAGATTTTGTGACATGAGTCACCAGATATTGTGGTAAAACCACCAGATCACTTCCCCTTAAAATATCACCCATATGCCCCATGTCATACAAATCATACAAATATCATGCCTTATGCCTTATTTCACATTCTTATCAATATTCACATATGTGCCATATTTCACATGTTCATAACATTTATTGACGTAATATTAAAGATTACGTACCTAATTATTCTGTACCATTACACGGTACCTTTAGCCACGTTCTCATACTTTCATTAACACACATATTAAAACATTACCATAAATCTATTAAGACTTAGTGTGGGCTACACACCTGGTACTATCGTGTTCACTGAAATCCCGAAAATCCCGATCTAATGCTTTAGATCCTTAGTTCCTACATTCGACCAACACTAAACAATTTAACAAAAAGCCATTCGGCTACTTAATCAAATCCCGAAGGATTATCGCATCCAAAATCCTTACCTTGCTGCCGATTTAGCTACTAATCAAATCCCGAAACTCCGTGATGTTACCCCTTGCAATCGGCCAAACATTAGATCACTTAACCAGTTAGTTTCAGCTTTTGAACAATTAAGAAACAGATCTGAATCACTAAATATGGCCTTGGCCGAATATCATATACACTTACCTTGTGGATCTTAAATCTCGAAAGATCTCCTCCTTATAGTCGACTAGAGACAAATCCCGAAAGATCCTTCAAGGTTTCGACTAAAAACAATAATGGGATTAGTTCCTAGATTTCGACAAGCCTAAAAGAAAAAGAATGTAAATCGAATTTGATCTTACCCTTACTGAAGAAATCGACTGCACTCTTGCTTAAATCCACAGAGGTATTCGGCTATAGGCTAGATAGTGATCAACAAGTTTCGGCTTTTGGGATTTAATGGAGCAATCAGCTGGGGGTTACTTTGAGTATTCGGCTTTGAGTGAATTGCAAAAGAAGAAGAGAAGATTGATGATGGAGATTCGGCTTCAACAAGAATGAAAAGGAAGAGTATGATGCTTTGGAAGAATCGGCAAAGATGGGATTTTGAGAGAGATATTTGGCCTTTGATGAAAAGAAGGAGGGAATGTGGTTTGATGAGTTTCGGCTTATGAAAGTGAGTAGCAAAGAAGGAAGAAAAGAAAAGGAACACAAGTTGATTTCTTTGGGATTTTCGGCACAAGTGAGAAAGGTGAGAAGAGAAGCAAATTCGGCACACCTAGGCTACTAATCACCAAAACCGAAAATGCCATCAAACAATCCCTTGGCCGACCAACTCTCTTCCCCTAATCTAATCCCTTCATTTTCTCCTAAAACTTCTCTTCTTTACCCATTAAAAATAATTTAGATAAATCCACATTTATCTCCTTAGCTTAGCCAAACTTTTAAAAGAAAATAACCATATATAAAGCTCATCCCCTTGGTGTTTTAATTCCGTCCAACTCCCCTTCTTGCTTGACGCAAAAACACTCCAAAAGTGCTTCCCTTGCAGCTCGAACCTAGGCCTTGCACCCATGCTTGTGGCGTCACTTACTAAGGCTTTAAGTGGCGCCTCCTTGCCACTTTACCAAGCCCATTTGTGTGTCTAATTTCCCTTACTAATTTTCTTAAGGCCTATCTAGCTTGGCTCCACTTCAAGACTTAAAATTAAATAATTTCTAAGGCATTCTTCTACATTCTAAAGTTCTCAAAATCCATAAAACACATTCACAACACAAATAGGCATGCTATTTCATACATTTAAGCAATAATGCATAAGCCATAATCTCGGATATTACACTACGGGGATTGGTTGAGGATTTGGCGGGGTGGAGGTTGTTGAGCAGCCAGATTTGTTTGGACATATTGAGTGAACCAATCATTCATCATCTGGAAAAAAGGCTTCTTTAGCCTCACCTCCGTGACTACTCGACACAGGTCTAGATTCGGAAGGCGTTGTCCTTTGAGCTGGAGCTGGCGCATTACTCTCAACATCAACTACTACAACTTGTTTGGGATCCATACTATATGAAAACATATTTTATAATGTCAGGATTCATCATACTATCATAGGTTATATATGGCATGTATAGCTAGACTCTCACACAGGCTACGTTAGTCCTAGATTCAACTAAACAGTAGCTCTGATACCAATAAATGTAACACCCCTCACTCGTAGTCAACACCGAAATAGGGTTAAGGAGCATTACCGGATTTACAACTCAATTATACATAATATTAGCATACATTTCATCAATTCAAACATTCGTCAATCAACTTCAATAAATATGTTCCTAATACGAGCCTACGAGGCCCTATTCATGCATTGGAAGTGGTTCGAGACTAAATTAATAACCTTTAAAATAATTTGAGCACTTAGAAAATTTTTCTCCAAAACAAGGGACACACACCCGTGTGGCCAGGCCGTACACGCTCGTGTCACAGGCCGTGTGGATATTCGAAATGAGATCACATGGCCGTGTCCTAGCACATGCCCTACCCTGTGTCCAAACAAGTGAGCTTACTGACTTGGGTCACACGGCCAACCACACACCCGTGTGCCCTTCGAAGTGGCCACACACACCCGTGTGTAAGGCAATGTGCTAGGCCGTGCCAAACCTGTAGGGTATACTGACTTATGCAACACTGCCAAGTCATACGTCCGCGTGCTAGGCCGTGTGCAAATTAGGGGGTATACTGACTTGTGCCACACGGTCGATCACACGCCCGTGTGTGAGACCATGTGGTGCATACTGCCTTCATTTCAGTTTCAACACCAGGGGACACACGACCGTGCAACATAACCGTGAGTCACACATAGTTGAGACAGATGCCCGTGTCTCTGACTGTGTGGACAAAAATAGGCTATTTACCAACCCATTTTGCACATACCTACACAAGCTCAAACGATGCCATTTTAAGACACAAATAGACAGCCAAAAGTCATCAATCCATACACAATTCATCAATCCATACACAATCATACTATATCTATTTCAACCATTTTAATACTCAATTCAATGCCATTTATCAATTCAAGTTACCTAATATCATTAAGCATCATAAACCCAACTTCAAACACACAATATAAGTCATATACCAAAATCCAAACAATACCATTGACACATCTATATACATTATCAAATTCATCATTATAAGCCAACTCAAAAGGCCTAAATACATGTTCATCAAACATACCAAAATGACTCAAGCCTATACATGCCATATACCATATATACACACTTCAAAAGTACCAAAATAGATGTCCGATAGTGCGATGAAGTCTTTGGCAATCCCTAACTCTGAGCTAGCTTTGATATACTATAAAACATAGAAGAAAATAAACAAAGTAAGCTATAAAGCTTAGTAAGTTCGTATGTAAATATGAAATAATCTCTACATTCATTAACATTTCTAAATAGATAACATAAATTTCATTTAAAGCATCATTCACTGAGTTAACATAAAGTTTAACCACATAGTAACTCATAAGCTCTCAACTTCTTTTTATTCGATACTCGAATAGTTATTCATACGTACCTATACCGATATTTATCTATTTCTCAACAATTCTCTTATCAAACCACTCTGGCTTATAAATGCTTTCGAAACAAACACATTGATTTTCCGATGCCATAGTCCAACTATGGTCTTACACATACATTGCCAAGGCCCTGCCGTGGTCTTACATTCACATGCCATAACCCACTTATGATCTTATTCTCTAATTTGCCATAGCCCAGTGTAATGCGTAGGTTTATGCAAGTGTACACAGTCGTTATCAAGTAATAAGTAAGTATCGAGTTATCGTCTTCACAGGGATTGTATTTGTGCTAAGTCACTTAATTTGTAAAATTATATTAACAATTTGGTAAATAAAAACACAATATAGTTGAGAAGTGGTGATTAAAATATATTAAACTAAATGCAGTGATCCCTAATGCAAATTATCCTAAGTATGCAAACTATATGAATGAAATAGATTTTAGTAAAATTAAACACAATTCACAACAATTATAACATAAATAAACTAGGATAATTACTTTAATTAAACTCAGTTTATTATCAACATGCTTAATAACATTCGGAAAAATATTCCATGGCAACTCGATCTTTAATGAGTTTGGAAACCACATTAGGTCCTTTCGGAATCCTTTACATAGTAAATATGCATTTTACTGATCCTTATTTACTAAGGGTTTCTTAGCATTCGTGTGAGGTAACAGGGATGTGTCAGGTTTGAAATAGTTTAATCACACAAATCTAAAAACTATGCAGATAACAGAGCTTGGTTAGAGTTGTTATGCAACCTACAATTTAATCGGGTCAGGATTTAAATTGAGCATGCATATTTCAATTGTGTGTCCATTAGCCGTCGTCTGGTCAGGATCACTCAGCTAATTCAGGTGCATTTCAATCATGTATGAATGAAATACAGACTTGATTTTAATTGAAAACATGATCAATTGAGGCACAAACATTATAAGTATGAATTAAATAAATATTATTTAATCAAAGCAATCATCCTAGCTTAAATAAAATTAAGCTAACATTGTTGTAAACAAGAACAAAGAACACATAGCATGTAACACCCCAAACCCAGCCCATGCGTTACGAGCGGATTTGGTATGTCACACGAGCAAAACATGTTAAACCCTTTTTATTCGTACTAAAATATTGCTTTGTTAAAATCAAGAAAACAAGTTTGATTTGATAAAATACTACTAAACTCGAAGATTTGATTGATAAATCGATAAATTTGAACTAATGATCTTACAAAGCCGTGACTTTTGAAAACGACGATGAAAATTCGAAAGTGAATCCGAGTCTTTTAAAAATATCGTTAATAGTTCGAGGGAAAATATCCGTGTTAAAAATATTTGTAAAAGTTTATTTTGAAATCCATTTGTTAATCGATTTTGGAAAAATATTTATTTAAGTTTCTAGAAAATTCCCTTTTTAAACAATTTAAGAAAAATAATAAAAACATCCCAACCATAAAGCAAAAATAAAAATAGTCTAGAGGCCTTATTACAACATTTAACCCAAAATAGTAAAGTAATAAAATAAACGAGAAAGAAGTCTAAAGTCCAAATAAACCATTTCTGAAGTATGGCCTCCACCGAGTCATCCATGGCCCAAGTCCACGTTACTGAGCACTACCTGAAAGGGTTAAGAGAAGGGGGGTGAGTTACAAGAACTCAGTGTATAATCCCCTTACCGTCATCCACTGGGTCTGAACCCATTTAGCAAAAACTTGGGCCTAAGCCCATAAAGCATAATCTTGGGCCGAAGCCCATTTACCATAACAATATATATATAAATATATATAAATATGCAAAATATGCAACCCATCCCATCCAGCCAAGCTCTCTCCCGTACCAACCAATCTCTCCTGTGGGGATCAAGTCAACCCACCCCGCCAGTCTCTCCAATTTGCAGTCAAACTGCCATTTATAATATTTGTGGCTGAGCCACCAGAGTATCATATACGGTAATATAATCAGCAACAGCCTTAATCATGATGGCACAAAGCCATTATCAGAATTTGTGGCAATGCCACCGGTCTATACTTCTCTTCATTCAAATTTTCCCACCCCATGCAATATGTAAAGATGCACCATACATAATCGTAAAACATCCATATAAAAATAACATCCATTAACCTATTGAATACTTTTTATGAATCAGCCCAATAAAGCAATACGATCATTCGGCCCATAGGGGCATTTCGGTAATTTGGCCCATAGGGGCATTTTCGGTAAATCGGCCCATTATAACACTTTACATATCAGCCCATTATAACAATCTATCAAATCGACCCATTAAGGTAATCTATCAAATCGGCCCATTAAGGCAGTCTATCAAATCGGCCCATTAAGGCAATCCATCAAATCGGCCTATTAAGGCAATCTATCAAATTGGACCATTAAGGCAATCTATCAAATCGGCCCATTAATGCATTTTCACAATTCGGTAATTTCGCAATCCAGACTTAACTACTAATGTGGGGCATAAACATTGAGACTATCCATCTGCGTCGTATTGACTAAATTGACTATAACTTGAGTTAGGAATCTCGAAATCTAAATCCGTAAATTTTCCTTGAAACTAGACTCGTATATCTTTCTACTATAATTTTTCCAGAATTTTTTACTTAACCAATTAGTACAGTTTATTCCTTAAAATTTCCCTTGTTTCACTGTCCAATGATTCTGACCTCTCTTATCTTATTTTCATATATCTCATTGTACGATTTTCATATACTGCTCCCACTTGTTTCTAATGAAAATAGGCTCACTAAGGAATCTATACATATAAATTATAACTCATAATTCAATTTTTACAATTTTATACAATTTTTCCGAGACAGATCAGGGAACCACAAAGTCAATCAGAACCAGACTCACTAAAATTAAGATATCTCAGAATATAAAATTCCTTTTTCTTCTCCGTTTCTTCCATATAAAAATAGATATAGTAAGTTTTGATTCAATATCTTATTCACTTATTAATTCCCTTCCTCATATTTTTCGTGATTTTTCTAAGTCAAGTCACTGCTGCTGACCAAACTATTTCATTGCTAAAATACGGTTACCACTGCGAATATACGCACTCCCGAGTGATCACGGATGCTGGTTTCCCGTTTTTCTTCGGTATTTCGACCGAATCACAAAACATATCATACAAACTTTCAGAGAGATGTGAGATTACACACCATTTCAAACATGTATTCGGAAGGTACGGGATTACACACCTTATTCGGAATCCGTAACACGATATTCTCTGCGGCACCTAAAGATACAATCGGTTAACAATTAGTCCAAAGCCCAATTACAACTTCATCCAAGTATTGCGATTGATTAATAATCTATATCATTTACCAACAATCCGAGTCTCTTATTACGAGGGATAGGTGTTCGACTTTACCACTATTTCTGAAAAATCCACAAGTAGAGAGTATCGAGTGATTTTGTGCCTAACAACATAATCGATTAGCCAAACTTTCAATTCGATTAAGACCATAACCGAGTAGCGATATCAAATGGACTATGAAAAGACTCCTTACCTTGATCGATGACAATCCCGTTTCCCACCAACTGGCTTATAACTACGAATGAATCGACAAGGATTTGGTATTTGGCCACCCACTAGAACTCCGATTCAACCAAGGAGAGATATCCAACACACAAAAAGGGGGAAGATAGAATATGATAGAAATTCAGCTATTGAAGAGAAAATAAGAAAGAAGATTCGATCATATGGTAATGTCGATTTAGGAAAAAGGAAGAAAGGTTGAAGGAATGATAAAAAGAAGAGAAGAGATATGAGAAGAAATGTTAGGTAATTCGGCTAACACAAAGGAAAAAGGTTGGAAAAGAGTACCAAAAATGTTCAAAAGAGAAAATAGGCTTTTTCAAGCACAAACTTGCAAATAGGCTAAGAAAATCCAGCTCCTCCTTTTTCCCCAACAAAACCTTGTATTCATCTTTTCCAAAAAGATGAACATTGACCAAAATAAAGTCTCCAAAACACCTTCCACACTATATGCCAACATGTCCCCTTATCCTTCCTTTGCTTTCCCTCTTTTTCCCTAGTCTTTCTCCTTACCATAATCCTTAGCCATCTTTCTAAAAATTAAAAAGTCTTCCTTACCTTATTAAAACTTTGACCTACACATGGATGAGAAGCACAAAAATAAATCCAAAAGTTTGCAATAGATGGGATTCGAACCTCAGACCATTAGTACACTCCACACACCACTTTCCAGCTTTACCAATAGACTCTTTGTGCTAGCAAAATGCACACTTATTTCCTTAAGTCTTGATGCTATTTAACTTCTCTCCTTTAAGTGCTTAAACACGAAAATTTTGCTAAGACCCAACTTGAACCCAGAACTTCCTAGAACCCCGTAACTTTCTAAAATCACCTTCCTAATAAGTCCAACTTGAAATAATGCCGTTCTCTTGTTCTCAAAATTTTAAAACGCTTCTACGCTCAAGGCCCAATGGGCCCAATCCTACTAGGCCCAATTTTGGGTCGTTACATAGCAAACATCTTTAGATTAAATTAAAGAAAAGGAAGATTAAACCTAATTCAGAGTGGCTGTCACCCAAGACTCTGACTGACGAGGCTCCTTCGTTCCTTTGCTTTGCTCCTTTTCTGATGGCTCTCCAAGGTGGTCGACCAAGGGTTCTTTAATAGGCTTAATTGCTAAAATCTCTATGAAGAGATGATGCTAGGCGTGGGAATGGAAAAGGCTAAGAGAATTTGGAGAGAAGAGAGTGTAACACCCCTATACCATGTTCGACTTAATGAACCTGATATAGGAATATTACATTTGGTGCCAAAGTAATTCTTGGCTAATCACTAATATATTAGAACATAAATAAAAATAGACAAATAATAATTTAAAATAATTTGTAATTTAGTCCTTACTACTACTTGGAACATACGTGTTTTTTCCTAAGTACATGCCATTCTATTCAAAATTTTAAAACGTGCCCTCTTGTTGCTTGAAGATGTGATGAGATGAAAGCTCGTAATCTCAAATACAACTCTTCAAAATTTTTGTACCTAATCTGTGCACGGAAATAAACTGTACGCTGAGTATACACCCAGTGGTATTACTATAATTCAAAATACTTAAAGTAAAAACAATAAATATGCACAATTAATCTTACCACTATTTTACTTTCAATAAATCATTCATGCATTTAAAACTTTAAATTTTCTTAGTAATATGTATCTTAAATAGCTTTTCTTTATTTTAATTTATATATCTTCTTACTATATCAATATTCATTTCATGCATTTCATCAATACCCATTTCATAAAATCATTATTTCATATATTTCATTTTTATATCTCAATTCAATAACTTATTCTATTTCATATCTAAAACATTACAACATTAGTCTTTCAATAATTATTTAAACCAACAATTTTCAATAAAAATAATTATAATTAATTCATATGATTATATTCAATAAACTCATACACTATTTCATTATTTCCTATTCATTCTATTTTCACTTCTTATTTCGATATCTCAATTTCAATTCAAATTTCAATTCATAATTTCACTTTCTCATACTTTCAATAGTTCAATCGATCAAATTCATTCGATTTTCTCATTTCATTTATTCAACTGATTTCAATATCGACAATTCGATATTTTAACAAATTCATGAACCTTAAGTTCATGCTTCAAATCTCATGTCTCAAATCAATTCACAATTAAACTCATAATTTCTTTCTCATATTTTTAGTAGTACAATCAATCAAATTTATTTAATTTTCTCATTTCAATTATTCACCCTGAACAAACCCGGACCTTGGCGGATACACGGATTCCAACCAAACTGTAACACCCCAAACCCGGCCCACAAGTCATGACCGGATCTGGTAGGTCACGGACTAAAAGAAGTTTGAAAGGTTTGGATTAAAATTTCGCTAAGGGTATAAAACGGTGTTCGTTAAAAACTCAAGTGGTTTAATTTGGTAAATCCGATTGAGTTGAAAATCCATTTTTCTTTTTTTAAAACCATTTGACCATTTAAATTTTAGAACATTAGTGTGATCAATAACTTAGAAAACTTCGTTACCCGATGGTAGCATTTTTGAAAACGTGTACAAGTGCTTATTTTTGAAAACGTTACTTTTAACCGATTTGCATAACCATTCGCAAGTTTATCAGTTATAAAGTAAAGTAAAAACGACTACCTAACCATCCAAAATAATAATAAGCGGCCATGTTACAACCCAATCGAATTATAGTGAATAATTAACTTAAAACGGGGCAAAATAAAGTTTCAAGTCCACAAAACCAACATGGCCGCCTCGAGCTCTCCTCGGCTCCGCATCCGTGCTCTACTCGCCTGCAAGATGATATGGGAAGGGGTGAGTCACCAAGACTCAGTGTATAAATCCCCAACCCGGGAAATAACACACATACACAAGATATTAGTATGGCATGCAATTATGCAACCCAACCTAGCCATCCATGCTCCTTTTCTACCCCGTGTGGTACCAAACCACTGGTGGTGCCAAACCACTGGTGACATATAGTCACAATAAAGTGATGGGGCCAACCCATCGTGTGATACCAAATCACTGGCGTCAATCCCGTATCTCAAATGTGGGGCCAACCCACGGTGGTACTAAGCCACAGGGACGAGACGCTATGAGGTGCCAAACCTCTGGAGGTACCAAACCTCTGGTGACCGTAGTCACAATCAAGTGATGGGGCCAACCCATCGTGTGATACCAAATCACTGGCGTCAATCCCGTATCTCAAATGTGGGGCCAACCCACGGTGGTACTAAGCCACAGGGACGAGACGCTATGAGGTGCCAAACCTCTGGAGGTACCAAACCTCTGGTGACCGTAGTCACAATGTGTTACCAAAACACTGGTGTCCGTCGACACGAATATTACTCCCTCTCATCAATCCCACCATCATCATGCTCATATTACAAGTATCATGATTCCATATATCATGCAATCGAATATAGCATAGCATTTTTCAGCATATGATGGCATATACAACATATATCGTAAATCGGGTAATAAGAAAACTTACCCGAGAACCAAGCTTATGTCCACTAAGCCAAATTACCATATGAGAGGTTATTAATATCATTAAATAACAGTTTATACTAATAAAGTGTGTAAGAATTTACACACCTATTTAATCGGAGGTCTAAAAGAAATCCCGGATCTATGCGATATTCAAAAAGTCCCGAACTTGTCCTCGTATAGCTCCTATTATTCGGCCATTAATATCTATTATTAAGGAGTCTCATTTGATTAACTAGCGAATCCAAAGTTATTAGTCATATAATAACAAAATAGAGCCTCAGGTCGAACCTTTATTAGTCTTAAATCACGTGATTTGGAGTCCCGGATACTTCTGGATTCATAGCCAATCTATCCCACCCTAAAGTCAAAGTGCATAAATCGATCATACATAAATATCAAAATGGCCCTTGGCCGAATGTCAATAACCTCATACCGTGTCTATCGAAGTTCTGAAACTTTCCTTGTGTGTTTAAATAATCAAGACCCTATACACACAAAAAAAATCAGATTCGGCTTTAAATAAGTAAATCTACATCTAAAACTCCTAGTCGAAACTTACTAGCCACCATACCTCGAAGATGCGAGACCCGAAAGACACTTCCAAACCCCTTTAGCGTCGGCTACACAAGGAAGATATACCATTAATATGGCCTATGCTCATTCGGCTTATCCATATATGGATTTTAACTCATGCCTTCGGCATGCATTAAGAGAGATGGGTTAAAATCGAAGTCAAGAGAAAGCTTACTCACAAATAGATTTGGCCAGGTCCTTCAATGGACGATGGAGGAGTTGGCCACACGAGGAGAGGATGAACTCGTCTATGGTGCTCCCTTAGAGCATCAAGCAAGGGAAGGAAATGTAGGAGGAGGTTATGAGGACTCGGCCCTGGTGATAGAGTGGTGGAGCTTCAACCGGGTTTTGTTTGAGGAAAGGTTACAAAAGATGATGGTTTCAAAGAAAAGGATTCAAGGAGAGGGAGAAGGAATGAAAGGAATTTCGGCATACACCAAGGATATGCCCAGCCGAAAAGCCTCCCTCTTGCAAGTCTCCAAACCGGCCATGCCCCCTCTCTTTTTCTTCTTTGAAACAAATTGTTCATCACAAAATTTGATAATGTTTCCACTACCAACTTTAATAAACAATTTGTCCATCAAATGCTCTCTTCTTTCAACAAATAAAGGATAAAAAAAAGAATTTATTTAATGCTTCCAATGCAAATAAAATAAAAGGAATGGGAAGGATAATTGCACCCCATCCCGTGCGTCTGCATGCGCCCAAGCCCCCATGCAGCCACCTGCGATCTGCCGGCCTAAACAGAAAAAAAATATTTCCTTCATGCCGCTGCTGGGTCTCGAACTCGGGACCTGGGAAAGATTACCCACGCCTCTGACCGTTCTGCTACTGCGCTATATCTGCTAAGATAGCGTTGCGAATTACTCTTTAAGCTTCCAAGATTGGCTACCTCACGCAATTAATGCCAGAGAAGAAAAAGCAAAACACTTCACTGCAGCCCAGGAGTTTCGAACCCGAGACCTGGAGCAGTGTAGCGCCCCAGCCACTCGGCCAATTGACTTTCATGTCAAAAACCCGCTGCATATTTCTTTTAATCCTTCCCCAAGGCTCCTTCCCGCATTAATTGCCAAAAGCAAAAGAATAAGCACACTCATGTGCCACCCTCGGGTCTCGAACGCGAGACCTGAGGCAGAGTTCCCCCACGCTTTAACCACTTGACCGACCTGACTTTCATGGCATAGGCGCAACACAACTTTATTTAAACACTCCTTTTGACAACTCCATTGCCACGTCACTAAGACAAAAACAAATAAAACCTGCTTATGTTATCCCAAGGATTCGAACGCGTGACCTCAAGAGCACCCTTAGCGCCCTAACCACCTCTCCCACCTGGACTTTCATGTCCAAGCCTGCATACAAAAACCTTTTAAGACCTATTTGCCCTACCCCCATAAAGCACCGAAAAAATAAATCCTCCAAGAGCAGTTCCTACTGCTCGAACCTCCGTCCTCCAACCACTCCCCCACGCTAACATGCCACTGAGCCAGCTTGGCTTTTATGTCAGGTTCGCGTCTCATTTTCCTTTTAGACCTTCCTCCCTTAGCCTCTCGCGTTTCCAGGCAAAACAAAATAAAAACACACACACACCGTTGGGACTCGAACACGAGTCCCGTAGGAATAACCTCCAGCCTTCAGCCACTTAACCAATTTATTTTCCTATGCCAAGGTTCGCACCAAAATAAAATAAGGTTCTCCACTAGGAAATCAGAAAAATAAATGCAAGAAATTCCTAGATGCAGGATGTTACAGTTCTACCCCCCTTAAAATAATTTCGTCCCCGAAATTACCTGGGTCAGAAGAGTTGGGGGTATTGCCGTCGCATCACATCCTCGGGTTCCCATGTTGCTTCCTCCACGCCATGGTTCCGCCATAGGACCTTCACTAAAGGAACTGACTTCCTGCGTAAAACTTTCACATCCCGATCTAGGATCTGCACAGGTTCCTCTTCCATCGTCAAATCTGGACTCACCTCAACTTCCTCAACTGCCAAGACGTGTGATGGATCAGAACGATAGCGTCTAAGCATGGAGACATGGAACACATCGTGAATCAGACTCAGTTCTGCAGGTAACTCGAGCTGATAAGCTACTGGTCCCACTCGTCTCAGCACCTTAAACGGTCCAATGAACCTTGGGCTTAATTTGCCCTTCTTCCCAAATCTTAGCACCTTCTTCCATGGCGAGACCTTCAGAAAAACTTCGTCTCCTACGGCAAACTCTATGTTCCTCCGCTTGAGATCCGCATAAGACTTCTGCCTATCCGAGGCTTCCTTCAACCGAGCTTGGATCTTCTTCACCTTATCCTCAGTTTCTGCAACCAATTCCGGTCCTAACAACTGTCGCTCACCCAACTCCGTCCAACAAGTAGGTGTACGACACCTCCTACCGTATAACGCTTCATACGGTGCCATCTTGATGCTTGCCTGATAACTGTTGTTGTATGCGAACTCCGCTAATGGCAAAAATTCCTCCCAACTACCTCTGAAGTCTAAAATGCAGCCTCTTAACATGTCCTCCAAAATCTGAATGACCCTCTCCGACTGCCCGTCAGACTGTGGATGGAATGCTGTACTGAAATCCAACCGTGTACCCAAAGCCTGATGTAGTGCTTTCCAAAATCTTGACGTAAATCTGGGGTCTCTGTCTGAGATGATCGACACTGGCACACCATGCAACCTCACTATCTCTGCCACATACAACTTAGCTAACTTCTGGAGCGAGTAATCCACCCTTACCGGTATGAAGTGAGCCGACTTGGTCAGGCGGTCCACAATTACCCAAACTGCATCCCTCTTACTGGGCGTGAGGGGTAGCCCACTGACGAAGTCCATAGTGATCCTCTCCCATTTCCACTGAGGAATCTTTACCGGTTGAAGTAACCCAGATGGCAACTGATGTTCAGCCTTTACCCGCTGGCATGTGAGACACCTTCCCACGAATTCAGTTACCTCGCGCTTCAATCCTGGCCACCAGAACTGCTTACGTAAATCTCCGTACATCTTGCTACTTCCAGGATGCATAGCGTATGGGCTGCTGTGTGCCTCCTGAAGAATTCTTTGCCTCAAACCCACATCATTAGGCATACAAGGCCGTCCTTGAAAACACAGCACCCCATCACCATTCAAACTATACCCTTCCAAACCGCCATCTTGAACTTGTAGCCTCCGTGCGTTTAAGCTGCCATCCCCTAATTGCTTTTCCTTAATCTCCTCGATCCAAGTTGGCTTAACTTGCAATTCTGCTAAAAGACTTCCGTCGTCGTATAGACTAAGACGAGCAAACATCGCCCTTAAGTCTGTCACGACCTTTCGGCTCAACGCATCAGCCACCACATTAGCCTTGCCTGGGTGGTACTCAATTGAGCAGTCATAGTCCTTCAACAGTTCAATCCATCGGCGCTGTCTCAAATTTAAGTCCTTTTGCGTCAAAAGATACCTCAGACTTTTATGATCCGTATAGACTATCGACTTTTCCCCATATAAGTAGTGCCTCCATATTTTCAAAGCAAAAACCACTGCTGCTAACTCCAAGTCATGGGTAGGATAGTTAACCTCATGTGGTCTTAGCTGACGGGATGCATAGGCCACTACCTTCCCTTCCTGCATCAATACACATCCCAACCCATTATGGGACGCATCACAATAAACTGTGAACAATTTCCCCGCCTCAGGCTGCACCAAAACGGGAGCTTCCGTCAGAATCTTTCTTAGCTTATCAAAGCTTTCTTGCTGCTTCTCTGACCAAACAAAAGGGACTCCT
This sequence comes from Gossypium australe, assembly GCA_005393395.2. NCBI lineage: Eukaryota > Viridiplantae > Streptophyta > Magnoliopsida > Malvales > Malvaceae > Gossypium > Gossypium australe. The sequence continues at coordinate 80,639,755 of CM016614.1, forward strand.
TTCCTTAGCAACTTAGTCAATGGCGCGGCGATTAAAGAGAATCCTTCCACATATCTTCGATAGTACCCGGCCAGACCCAGAAAACTTCGAATTTCCGCCACTGACCGAGGTGGTTTCCAATCCAACACCGCTTCAACCTTGCGAGGGTCCACTCTAATCCCTTCAGCTGACACCACGTGACCTAAGAAAGTCACCTGTCTAAGCCAAAATTCGCATTTACTGAATTTGGCATACAACTGCTCTTCCCTCAACACTTGTAGAACTATGCGCAAATGCCTATCATGCTCCTCCTCCGTTCTTGAGTAAACCAATATGTCGTCTATAAACACCACGACAAATTTATCCAAGTATTGCTGAAACACCCTATTCATCAAGTCCATGAATGCTGCCGGCGCGTTGGTCAACCCGAACGGCATCACTAAGAATTCGTAATGCCCATACCGGGTACGAAATGCCGTCTTGTGCACATCAGCCTCCTTTACCTTAAGTTGATGATAGCCCGACCTAAGATCTATCTTTGAGAATACCGACGCACCCTTCAGTTGATCAAACAGGTCATCAATCCGAGGCAACGGGTACCTGTTTTTGATCGTTAGTTTGTTTAGCTGACGGTAGTCGATACACATCCGCATTGACCCGTCTTTCTTCTTAACAAACAACACAGGTGCTCCCCACGGAGATATACTAGGTCGGATGAACCCTCTATCCAAGAGTTCCTGAATTTGAGCCTTTAGCTCCACCAACTCCTTCGGTGCCATTCGATAGGGTGCTATAGACACAGGCGCCGTCCCGGGCAACAAGTCTATACCGAACTCTACTTCCCGATCTGGAGGTAGACCCGGAAGTTCTTCAGGAAACACATCAGCGAATTCCCCTACAGTTCGGACCTTCTCAACTGTTGACTCCTTAGCCTCCAAGGCATAAATTTGAACCAACAATGCTTCACACCCTTTTCTGATCATTTTCTCGGCCTTCAAGGCAGACACTACATTGGATAGATAATCTCTTCTGTTACCTATCATGACCACTTCATCACCCTCAGCCGTCTTTAGAATCATACGCTTAGCAGCGCAATCCAACCTTGCCTGATACTTAACCAACCAGTCCATTCCAAGAATTAAATCAAACTCCCCAAACGGCAGTTCCATCAGATCGGCCACAAATACTACCCCTTGGAGTTCTAGGGGTATATCTCTATATAACTTGTTCACCATCACGGAGTGTCCTAGAGGGCTAATTACAGTCATCTCGCTAGGAGCAGTCTCAAAATCCAAGCTCATAGCCTCTACTACACTACTGGCAATGTATGAATGCGTCGAACCCACATCAATTAATGCAACATAAGGGAGACCAAAAATTAGGAACGTACCGGTGATGACGTCCGGTGCGTCACCCTCCTCGCGACGCCTTGCTGCGTAGACTAGACCGGGTTGCCTAGCTTCGGTGTTGCCTGCTCCTCTGCCCTGAACTCCGCGACCTCGATTAGGACCATTGCCTCCTCTACCATTACCACGACCCCTCTGCGGCGGTCCCACATTCCGTGCTGGAGTACGGTTCTGCCCCTCTGGCTGATTCCTGGCCATCTTCCGAGGACAATCCCTCACACGGTGATCCGGAGATCCACATTCAAAGCAACCCTTTTCTCCGGTGTAACAACCTCCCCAATGTGACTTTCCACAACGATTACACTGAGCCGGCCTCTGGTTAAAAGCCATGGGCCTCCCAGCCTGATTCGGCCCACTCTGTCTGGCCCTCTTTTGAGCAGTATTTCTCGATCCAGACGACCCAATACCTCTCTTCTGTTTGCTTCTATCATAGCTCTGTCTCACAGACTCCCGGACCCTTTCGGCTACCTTAGCCTTTTCTACCAGAACAGCAAACTCACGTACCTGTTGTGGAGCAATCAACAGCCTTAAGTCATCCCTAAGTCCGTCTTCAAAGCGGACACAACGATCGTGCTCAGTTGACACAACTCCCTGAGCATAGCGGCTCAGCCTCAGAAATTCTGCCTCATACTCAGATACCGACTTATTTCCTTGTACCAGTCCCAGAAAGATTTTCCTCTGAGTATCAGTGTAACTGGTGCCCACATACTTCTTCTGGTAGGTAGCTTTAAAGTATTCCCAAGTAAGGTCGTCTGCTGTAGCGCCGTTTCGAACCGTGAGCCACCACTGGTATGACTCGTCTTTTAGAAGCGACACCGCTCCCTTCAGCTTCTCCTCATCTGTTAAGTCAAGATCATCCATGATCCTTTCGGTTGATTCTAACCAATATTCAGCTGTACTGGGTGCGACACCTGACACACCCCGAAATACTTCAGCTCCATTGGATCGGAGCCGCTCAGATACCGACTTTCGAGCTCCTGAACCTCTGCTGGTCTCAGCCATCATTTCTAGAACACGCAGCATAGCCTGCGATACCGACTCACCCCCCGTCTGATCCTGGGGTCCATCACCAGAAGTTGGGGGTGGCGGTGGGGGTGGTATCTCATTATCCGATCCTTGGCCCGACCTAACTGGTTCTGCCACGGCCATCCGGCCTCTACCGCGTCCCCGACGGCCGCGACCTCTAGAACTCATTTCTTATGGCGCAATCTGTCTTAAAAGTTTTATGAGTTAGTCACTGTTCCACTGATTATTAGCAAAGAATCTTATGGGCGAAATTTAGAAGTTGTTCTTTCGGTCAAACAAGTTTCAAGTCTTCTATTGTAATTCGAAGATATACATTCACTTATTCCATCACTCTTTTCGACCCATTTCTTAACCCGGGGGTATTTCCGTCATTTACCCTACAGGGGTATTTTGGTAATAAAACAATGTAAGTCTAACAAATCAAGGGAAATTTATAAATTTAAAAAAAATTTGCCAAACTTGGGGGTTCCTTTTGAAAAATTTTCTTCCCAAATTGGTAGGGTTGCAAAACTTTGAAAATCAAGGTCATCTTGGTAATTTGCAATTTAGGGGCAATTTTGTAATTTTCCAAAAGCAGAACATTTTCGACATTTTGCAAATTAGGGATTTTAGGTATGCTTGTAAAATAAGGAAAATTTTGTTAAAAAAAAGAAATTTAAGGTAGTTTGGTAGAAATTTTTTTTTTTTTTTTTTTTTTAAAACTAGGGGCATTTTCGTAATTTACCCCTAAGGGTATTTTAAAACGTCCACAAATCAAAAGAATTTTGTAGTATAATTCTCATAGGTTTGAGGGAAGTCTTTAAAAATTAGAGTCTTTATAAAAATGAGGCTAATTCCCTTTCGGGTTTCAATAATAGAGGTTTAGCCCATGAACAAGTACTCACGGTTAGGGCGAACCGAAGCTACTCACCAGGTAGGATTCCTGCGAAGAGGAGGTGAGTCACTAAGACCACTTAAATACCAAGCTCTTCCGGATCCAATCCTAGACATGCGTACAAGGGTTACCACACCTTAACTCGGCGACTTAATCATGGGTTTGTTTAATTAGGCAATTAGAATCCTATGTGATTGTTTGGGGTAAACTAGTCCTAGAGTTCATATTCCTTTCATACTATCTACGTCCCATTTCTACCCATTTACAGATAACCATTCATACATAGATTAAAAATACTTACAAGAGCGGATCGGTGCCGGAGACTCGACGCCATGTTGTTCAACCAAAATTACTTTCAACGGGATTTTCAAAAGTCTATCTAGAAGAACATTTTTAGGCCTTAGGCCCTCACAGCCGAGTTTCGAACCTGGCTCTGATACCAAAACTGTAACACCCCAAACCCGGCCCACAAGTCATGACCGGATCTGGTAGGTCACGGACTAAAAGAAGTTTGAAAGGTTTGGATTAAAATTTCGCTAAGGGTATAAAACGGTGTTCGTTAAAAACTCAAGTGGTTTAATTTGGTAAATCCGATTGAGTTGAAAATCCATTTTTCTTTTTTTAAAACCATTTGACCATTTAAATTTTAGAACATTAGTGTGATCAATAACTTAGAAAACTTCGTTACCCGATGGTAGCATTTTTGAAAACGTGTACAAGTGCTTATTTTTGAAAACGTTACTTTTAACCGATTTGCATAACCATTCGCAAGTTTATCAGTTATAAAGTAAAGTAAAAACGACTACCTAACCATCCAAAATAATAATAAGCGGCCATGTTACAACCCAATCGAATTATAGTGAATAATTAACTTAAAACGGGGCAAAATAAAGTTTCAAGTCCACAAAACCAACATGGCCGCCTCGAGCTCTCCTCGGCTCCGCATCCGTGCTCTACTCGCCTGCAAGATGATATGGGAAGGGGTGAGTCACCAAGACTCAGTGTATAAATCCCCAACCCGGGAAATAACACACATACACAAGATATTAGTATGGCATGCAATTATGCAACCCAACCTAGCCATCCATGCTCCTTTTCTACCCCGTGTGGTACCAAACCACTGGTGGTGCCAAACCACTGGTGACATATAGTCACAATAAAGTGATGGGGCCAACCCATCGTGTGATACCAAATCACTGGCGTCAATCCCGTATCTCAAATGTGGGGCCAACCCACGGTGGTACTAAGCCACAGGGACGAGACGCTATGAGGTGCCAAACCTCTGGAGGTACCAAACCTCTGGTGACCGTAGTCACAATCAAGTGATGGGGCCAACCCATCGTGTGATACCAAATCACTGGCGTCAATCCCGTATCTCAAATGTGGGGCCAACCCACGGTGGTACTAAGCCACAGGGACGAGACGCTATGAGGTGCCAAACCTCTGGAGGTACCAAACCTCTGGTGACCGTAGTCACAATGTGTTACCAAAACACTGGTGTCCGTCGACACGAATATTACTCCCTCTCATCAATCCCACCATCATCATGCTCATATTACAAGTATCATGATTCCATATATCATGCAATCGAATATAGCATAGCATTTTTCAGCATATGATGGCATATACAACATATATCGTAAATCGGGTAATAAGAAACTTACCCGAGAACCAAGCTTATGTCCACTAAGCCAAATTACCATATGAGAGGTTATTAATATCATTAAATAACAGTTTATACTAATAAAGTGTGTAAGAATTTACACACCTATTTAATCGGAGGTCTAAAAGAAATCCCGGATCTATGCGATATTCAAAAAGTCCCGAACTTGTCCTCGTATAGCTCCTATTATTCGGCCATTAATATCTATTATTAAGGAGTCTCATTTGATTAACTAGCGAATCCAAAGTTATTAGTCATATAATAACAAAATAGAGCCTCAGGTCGAACCTTTATTAGTCTTAAATCACGTGATTTGGAGTCCCGGATACTTCTGGATTCATAGCCAATCTATCCCACCCTAAAGTCAAAGTGCATAAATCGATCATACATAAATATCAAAATGGCCCTTGGCCGAATGTCAATAACCTCATACCGTGTCTATCGAAGTTCTGAAACTTTCCTTGTGTGTTTAAATAATCAAGACCCTATACACACAAAAAAAATCAGATTCGGCTTTAAATAAGTAAATCTACATCTAAAACTCCTAGTCGAAACTTACTAGCCACCATACCTCGAAGATGCGAGACCCGAAAGACACTTCCAAACCCCTTTAGCGTCGGCTACACAAGGAAGATATACCATTAATATGGCCTATGCTCATTCGGCTTATCCATATATGGATTTTAACTCATGCCTTCGGCATGCATTAAGAGAGATGGGTTAAAATCGAAGTCAAGAGAAAGCTTACTCACAAATAGATTTGGCCAGGTCCTTCAATGGACGATGGAGGAGTTGGCCACACGAGGAGAGGATGAACTCGTCTATGGTGCTCCCTTAGAGCATCAAGCAAGGGAAGGAAATGTAGGAGGAGGTTATGAGGACTCGGCCCTGGTGATAGAGTGGTGGAGCTTCAACCGGGTTTTGTTTGAGGAAAGGTTACAAAAGATGATGGTTTCAAAGAAAAGGATTCAAGGAGAGGGAGAAGGAATGAAAGGAATTTCGGCATACACCAAGGATATGCCCAGCCGAAAAGCCTCCCTCTTGCAAGTCTCCAAACCGGCCATGCCCCCTCTCTTTTTCTTCTTTGAAACAAATTGTTCATCACAAAATTTGATAATGTTTCCACTACCAACTTTAATAAACAATTTGTCCATCAAATGCTCTCTTCTTTCAACAAATAAAGGATAAAAAAAAAGAATTTATTTAATGCTTCCAATGCAAATAAAATAAAAGGAATGGGAAGGATAATTGCACCCCATCCCGTGCGTCTGCATGCGCCCAAGCCCCCATGCAGCCACCTGCGATCTGCCGGCCTAAACAGAAAAAAAATATTTCCTTCATGCCGCTGCTGGGTCTCGAACTCGGGACCTGGGAAAGATTACCCACGCCTCTGACCGTTCTGCTACTGCGCTATATCTGCTAAGATAGCGTTGCGAATTACTCTTTAAGCTTCCAAGATTGGCTACCTCACGCAATTAATGCCAGAGAAGAAAAAGCAAAACACTTCACTGCAGCCCAGGAGTTTCGAACCCGAGACCTGGAGCAGTGTAGCGCCCCAGCCACTCGGCCAATTGACTTTCATGTCAAAAACCCGCTGCATATTTCTTTTAATCCTTCCCCAAGGCTCCTTCCCGCATTAATTGCCAAAAGCAAAAGAATAAGCACACTCATGTGCCACCCTCGGGTCTCGAACGCGAGACCTGAGGCAGAGTTCCCCCACGCTTTAACCACTTGACCGACCTGACTTTCATGGCATAGGCGCAACACAACTTTATTTAAACACTCCTTTTGACAACTCCATTGCCACGTCACTAAGACAAAAACAAATAAAACCTGCTTATGTTATCCCAAGGATTCGAACGCGTGACCTCAAGAGCACCCTTAGCGCCCTAACCACCTCTCCCACCTGGACTTTCATGTCCAAGCCTGCATACAAAAACCTTTTAAGACCTATTTGCCCTACCCCCATAAAGCACCGAAAAAATAAATCCTCCAAGAGCAGTTCCTACTGCTCGAACCTCCGTCCTCCAACCACTCCCCCACGCTAACATGCCACTGAGCCAGCTTGGCTTTTATGTCAGGTTCGCGTCTCATTTTCCTTTTAGACCTTCCTCCCTTAGCCTCTCGCGTTTCCAGGCAAAACAAAATAAAAACACACACACACCGTTGGGACTCGAACACGAGTCCCGTAGGAATAACCTCCAGCCTTCAGCCACTTAACCAATTTATTTTCCTATGCCAAGGTTCGCACCAAAATAAAATAAGGTTCTCCACTAGGAAATCAGAAAAATAAATGCAAGAAATTCCTAGATGCAGGATGTTACACAAACACACCAGTATGGCACGTTGTGCCTAAAACGGTACTCAGTACCTGATCAATATATCAGAAGCAGTATACAACACATAAAGTGCCTGAAACGACACACGTGGTGCCTAATACGACACTTATAGTGCCTGATCGGCAAAGCCAATAAATTCCCGTACTCTTCCAATCCCATGGCATGCCAACTATATCCGACTCAGCCCAACTAGTTAATAGGGTATTCAAATCATTTTTCTATTTCAAATTCACTTTCAATTCAATCACAATTCAATTAAAATTCACTTTCCACTTTCTAATCAATATACAATTCAATACCAATACATACTTCAGATATTCACATATAATCATATTTTGATTCAATTCAAACCACTTTTCAATCAATACACAATTCACATTGTAACATCCTGAAAAGGGCCTATGCATTTTCGGTTTAATTGTACGAAATGACATATTTTATGTGCAATGAATATATTTTGAACATTTTTAGAAACCCGAAAATGTATGGAAATGTTAAGCTTAAAAGAGGAAAGTGAACATTTTTGGAAACTAAGAAAGGTAAGGAAATGATTTGGAAATGATTCAAAAGAGGAAAGTGAACATTTCTGGAAACTTAGAAATGTAAGGAAATGTTAAGTTTAAAGGAGGCAAACGAAAATTTTTGGAAACTTGGAAATGTAAAGAAATGTCAAGTTTAAGGTTTAAAAAGAAGAAATTAAGGCAAGGTGGCCTTAAGAAAATTAGTAGGAGGAATTTGACACACAAACAGGCTTGGAAAAGTGGCCTGGAGATATCACTTAAGGCCTAGGTAGGTGATGCCACAAGCTGTGCAAGTGGGCCTGAGTTCGAGTCACATGGGTAGCAAATAAAAGAAATTTTATTTTTGCTTCCAGAAGCACAGAGGTGGACGGCAACAAGGCTTTTAAAAGGGGAGTTTTATTCTCTTTAAAATTTGGCTAAAAAGGGGATAAATAAAGGATTTAATTTGGATTATTTCCAAGAGATAATAAGGGATTATTCTTTTAATAAAGTGATAATTCAAAGGATTAAGTTATCAAAATAGAAGAGTGGTGGCCAAGTAAGGGATTCTGAGTAGTAATTTCGGCTATAAGAGGAAAAAATTAGGGCTACTCATCAATTTTTCTTCCTCCTCTTCTCTCTGCTGAATTTCTTAGTCCTCTCCTCTCTTTTTTTCTCTTTTATTTTGTCAAACCGAATATACCAATAATCTCTGGTGAAATCGATTTCTTTTAAGCCTCAAAAGCCGAATCTTTGTGAATCCAAGCAAGGGTGCAGTCGACTGTGGTATTAAGGTAAGAACAATGGATTTTGTTGTTCAATTTCTTTTTATCGAGATCTAGGAACTGATCCTCTTGTTGTCTCTTGGCTGAATATTAAAGGAGGAACTCCGGGATTTCTTTTTGATAGTTGTCGACTTCAAGAGAAAGGATCAATTTCGGGATTTAAGATTTGGAAGGTAAGCACATAGGTATATTCGGCCAAGGCCTATTTTGGATATCTAGATCTATTTCTTACTTTGTTTAAAAGCCGAAACTAACCTACGATGTGATTTAATGTTTGGCCGAATATAAGAAGGAGTACAACAAGGTTTTCGGGATTTGAATAATAGGGAAATCGGCAGCAAGGTAGGTTTTAAGTATACAAATCCTACTAGGATTGGGTTTTATAGCCGAATAGGCTTTATGCTAACATATTAAGGTTACCAAATGTAGGAATTGAGATCTAAATCAATAGATCGGTTTTTCGGGATTTCAAGGAATTCGTTAAGCAAATCAGGTGTGTAATCCACACTAATTCTTAATATGTTTTATGGCAATATTTAATATGTGCATGTTTATAAGAATGTAAATATGGCTAAGGTACCGTGTTACGGTACAAAGTACTCAGGTACGTTTCCTACTCCTACTAGGATTACGAAATATGTTATATTTAACATGTGAAAAGTGACATGGATGTGAATTTAAGTATGATATGCATGATATGAATAATATGGGGCATTCGGGTTATATGAGAAAGGGGAAGTGAATGTGGTGACTTCGGTCTCACTATCTGAATGTGGTGACTTCGGTCACACTATCTGAATGTGGTAACTTCGATTACATTATCTGAACGTGGTGTCTCATGACACAATTATTTAATCTGGTGGCTATGCCACGAATTTTATATGGGCGATGAGCACGTCGACTGCAGCGACTGCCTTCGATGGAGTGTAGCGGATGGAGGGTTGACTTAGTAGTTCCCACGGTGTGCAGGTTGGTACGGGGATGTGTAGCGGATGGCATCTAGGTTTGGGTTTGGGATTGCATCACTATCTTGAGATATTGTGTGAACATGATATGTATGGTATGCCTAAATCTATTAAATTTTAGTGTTGGTTACACATTGAGTCCGTTGACTCACCCCGTTGTGGGAACATGTTTCAGGTGATGAACAGTGATGGACCGGGACGGCAGAACTTGTGGTGGCCATGCTCAGCTTAAAGTTTTATTTAATTTGGACACTTTATTTTATTTAAGCACTTTAATTTATTTTTGGGAATTATTTGATGTAATAAGGCCATAGTGATGATTTTATTGTTGTTTTTAATTACTATATTACAAATTTATGTTAATTAAACATTAAGTCATTTTAGTTTAAAATAAACTTAAATATTTTGTCACCTGAAATAAATAGGTTTTCAATATTAAATAAACTCGTTTCCATCTCGAGCCCAACCCAAAACAATCTTTCTTTCAAAACACACAGTTTTTCAAAGTAACAAAAGAATTTTGAACCGGTTTACATCGAGGAACATACCAGATCCGGTCCAGGCTCGTGGGCCGGGTGTGGGGTGTTTCACACATATTCATAATTCATATTTTTAATTTATTTTCCAATCAAATTCAAATCACTAATTACTTTTCAATAAATATACATTTCAAATACTCACATATTTTCTTCATTCAATTCAATTTGATTCAATTCAAATCACTTTTAGTTTCCAATCAATATACTTTCAAATATTCACATAATTCATAATTTAATTACTTAATTCAAATCACTTTTAATTTCCAATTTGTTCACATTCAATTTCAATAGCCATAAACATTTTTGAATCAATTTCATTCAAATCAATATTATCATTTCAATTGCTTACCTAATTTTACTTACCATGCATTTTAATTAAAATATAACAATTAATAATAAATAGATTTGAATTATAGTAATATAAACTGTGATTTCTCATTTTTACTCATTGTCCACTTTTTCTTTTCCTTTCTTCGCGGATGCCTCGGGTGCGGTATTGGCTACGAAAAATTAAGATAAATTTCATAATCATTAATACAATATTAATTTTTCATCTAATACTTGAATTTCTATTCTACTTTCATCTCAATTTCAATTTAATCCCTAACTAAATTCATTTATTTTTCCATCCCAATTCATACCTCATTTCTACTCAAATTTCAACTAAACTTAAACTTCTATCTAATTTTTATCATAAATTCCTAATTTCATAATTCTTGCAATTTAGTCCCTATTATATAAAATGTATAACTTATTTTACAATGTAATGCATCTCCCAATTCTAATTAGAAATTTTATTAATTCAATCTCTGATTCACACTTTTACCTAGCAAAATTAATGTCTAAAAATCTAATAACTTCCAAAATTTTCAGCATATACTTAATAATATTTTGTTCTAGGTTCATAAAAACTCAAAAATTACAAGAAAATGACTTAAATTGACTTACCAATTTGAATTTGAACATTGAAAATCCTAAATTCTTTCTTTTTCTTTTTCTTTCTTCTTTCTCTCTATTTCGTCCCTGCTATTCTGTTGTTTTAATTTCTTTGTTTTCTTTCTTTACTTTACTATATATATATATATATATATATATAAAAAAAATAATAAATATCTTTATTATTTAATAATATAATATATATATAAACTTAAGGATTAACTGCCTCAACTTGTGCTTTTGGTTTAATTGCCCTTTTAATCCTTTTTACTTTATTTGTATTATATTTGTTTTTAATTTAATAATAATATAATATAATTATAACAAATATCTATTACTTAAATAATAAGTAAATTAAATACATATATTACTAATGTACATATTTTAATTAACACACTTGCATTTTATCATCACCTTACACTTTTCTTTATTTATTTTATTTCATAATATAATAATAATTAATAAATATCTTTTACTTATTATTTAAGAAAATATAAAAATATATTACAAGTGTATTTTCATGTATTTTACACATTTTTATTATCATTACCATACATTTGTAACTATTTTAATTTATTTAATAATAATAATAATAATAATAATAATAATAATAATAATAATAATAATAATAATAATAATACTAATAATATACAACCATAATAATATTTATATATATATAATCTAAGAAAAATATTAGATTTTTCTTTCCATTTGCTGCCTCACCTAATGAAATAGGCATAATTGCCTATTTAATCACCTTTATTTTATTTTAATCTATAATTAAAATTTGACCCTTTATTCAATTTAGTCCTTTTTCCTAATTTCTCCTAATTAAACTAAATTCACCTAATTAAAGCCTAATTAAACACACTACTAGACTCATAAATATTTCTATTAATTATTTACGAATTCGGTTTATTAAGACAGAGGCCCGATAATGCACTTTTTTGATGCCCGTGAATTTTGGGTCATTACAAAGAGAATGATGAATGATGAGAATGAATGAGGCATGATTGAGGGAATAAGAGGGTCTTATTTATAGGTGAAGAGAGGGGGATAGTTTGCTAAAAATAGTGGATGTTATTTATAGGTATTATTTTAAGCAATTCTGGATGGCACACAACTCAGGACTGAGACTCGGTCAATCATAAATCTTCGGGCAAATCTCTAATTTCTTCAACACTGCAAGGACCTTGTGTAATTAAACCAAAGAATGGTTTAAATGGACAGCCATGTGTAGCTGAATATTGGGTTGACTTAGTCTCCAATTTGGACGATTTTGTAATCCAGCAAAGCTATCAGACCTGTCTAGAATTAATCAACAAGTTAGAGGATTAAAGAATAAAATGTATCCAATTTAATTAATTAATTAAAACCCAACTTATTAATGAAATATTTTAAAATGAATTATTAAATATAATTTTGTGACACCCCAAACCCGGCCTAGACGTTATGGTCGAATCTGGCGATGTCACATGGTAGTGTTTTGCAAAAAGTGAGTTGTCGTCAAAAGAAAATTCCTTTCTTTATCGCTTCTTCACACTCTCTTATGTTAATTTTTTAAGGCGTGTCAATAAATTTTAAAATGTAATTCATTGTCAAAAAGTTATTCTCTTTCTAAACGTTATTAATTTACAAAACGTCACTTATCGCGGAAGCTTTTAAAACAGTTTGCGTATTTGTTAAAACGTTTAATTCTTTTTGAAAACTCGATCATTCCTACTTCTAGCAGTTGTAAATCGAAACAATAAAAATCCCAAATTAACCATGAAAATCCAAAGAGGTCATTATTACAGTAAATTACCCCAAAATAAAATCAAAATTATAATTAAGTACTAAAATAGAACGAAATGGGTCGTGTGGCCACCGTTGAGTCCTCCGTGGCACCGATTCACCTATCTTTGGGGATTACATGTACAGTTAAAACAGAAGGGTGAGTTTTTGAAAACTCAGAGTGTAATCCCATATAGAACAAACAGACAGACAGAAGACAATCACAGTCTGGGTGTAACACCCCAAACCCGACCTAGACTTTACGACCGAATTGGACGTGTCACATCGAAGTGTTGTTTGAAAACGGATTTTGTTGATAAAAATTAGTTACTAAATTTAAAATCCCATTTAACAATTGTTTTGAAAATGTTAGTGTTGTAAAACCTTGTTGTCCAATTATAGGTCGTGGCAATTGTTATAAGCTTATCAATCTGAAATAAAACCGCGGAAGCCTTTTCTAGTTGTAAACTTTAAGATTTGAAACCGTGATTTAAAAAAAAATGGTTATTGTTTCAAAAACCCGTGTTTCCTAGACTAGCAGGTTGAAATAAAGAGAAATATCAAATAAAAGTTAAAACCCCAAATGGCCGTATTACATAATCATTAACCCAATATATTAAAAATAAAATAACTAAGTTTAAGATTAAACCATAACGAGCGTGTGGCCACCTCCGAGTCCCTCGCAGCTCCAAAACATCTAAGGCTGGGGATTACCTGCGCAGTTAAAGAAAAGGGTGAGTTATGTAACACCCCAAACCCGGCCCAAACACCACGACCGGATCTGGTATGTCACTAAGAAAATTTTGGAAAACTTGTCGTATTTTCAGAAAATATTTTTCTAAAGTTTATCCTTTTATTCGAAAAAATAAATAGTTGATAGTTTAAATAAAATATGCCTTTATGAATTAAAAACCCAAATTTAAATACATGCATTAGTTCAATAAGAATTTAAATAACTAAAAGTAATTAAAGCCTAAAATAAAACAAAATATAAACTAGTGGCCCATGGCCTTATTACAACGAGATTTAAAATCCATTAATTAAAAATATAAAATAATTAACTTGAGTCTTTTTGCCATATCTACATATTCTTCTGCATGGCCACCTTGCGTTCCTCTCCAGCCCGGTCCGAAGCACTAGGTATCACTTGAAATGTTAATTAATAGGGTGAGTCGCGAGACTCAGTGTGCAACCCTCATGCACCACTAGATTTTGGGCCTTAGGCCCATAAAACAGATTAATAATTTCATTTATATAAATAACAAATAATATGCAAGGCCCAACCCGTTTGCCTAGGTTTCCATCCGCTACACGCCCCCGTACCAACGTTCACACCATTGGGGATTTCTACAATCAACCCACACCGCTACACACCAAGATGGCAGTCATGCTGCTCATCAACATATTATGGCCGAAGCCCTTATAACAGATCACGGCATTAGCCGCTACAACATGTAACAGATCACGGTATAAACCGCTACACATATAACGTATAACTTCCTCCTTTCATCAACCCAACCCATGCAATCATATACAAGCAAATTACTTATAACATTTAATCAGATTATTCACTGACCTGGCGATTTGCGTTAGCCTTTTTGGGTCTCCAACATTAAGCCGAGATTTCGACATTTATTGTAACATATAAAACTTATAAATATGTACATATTAATTAGATCTAGATGGTGGGGAAGTATTACACACCTAATTAATGTAGATACCCTTGCTAAACCGATCTACGCTTTGCTTCAAAAAGCCAAAAAGATATGAAAATAGGCCTCTCCTATATTCGGCCATAGTTAGTATTCTACCCGATTTTATATATATGAATAAACAAATCCTCTTACCTTGAAATCCCGAATGTAACACAATTCTATAACTCAGAGATCTATGAGTTTCGGCTTCTAGGAAAAATCCTGGAAAGATGATCTATCGCGCTTTCGGCTTTTGAAAGAACTAAAAATTGAAAAGATGGCTAAGGGAGATTCGGCCAATGAATATTAAGGAGAAGAATAGGTGTAGTTTCGGCTTTTGAATCAAAGTGAAAATGAGGGAATAGGCTTAGAGATTTCGGCTTTTGTAGAGAATGAAGAAGAAGATGGAACTTTAGGAGTTTTCGGCTTTTACTCAGAGAAGAAGAGAAAAGAATGAGAGAAAAACCCCAAATGCCAAAATTGAAGAGATATTCCCCCTATTTATAAAAATTTCGGCACTTACCTAACCTTGCAGATAAATCCTATCTTTTCTTCTTTATCTTAATCTACTAGCTCATCTAAAAGAGACTTAATTATCTCTAACTCCTCTCTCCTTTATCAGCATATTATCCACATATTTTAAACATTAAAATCCCTAAATTTTAGCCTTTATCTGCTTATTATCCTTATAAAATAAATTCCTAAATAATATCCTTTATCTGCTTATTATCCACATATTTTAAACACTAAAACCCCTAAATTTTAGCCTTGTTGCCATCCACTCCACCTAATCCTAATGCCCAAAATTTAGCTAACTTAAATTAAAAGAATTGGGCTCCATGAAACTTAAATTTGGGCCCCTTACTCCCTTGTGTGGCGTCACCTCCTAAGATTGGGCCACAAGCCCACTTTGGTATTTTAAACATAGATACTACCTTTTAAACCTTATAATGCCCAAACAGATAATTTTAATCAAGGCCTCTGCCTAAGCTTGAGCCCAATTTGGACCCCTAACACTTAAATTAACACATTAAACATATCCTACCTATTAAACGCATAGGCCCAAAAATTCAGGATGTTACAAGTTACGAGAACTCAGTGTGTAATCCCCAATCATGCAATAATAGTCTGGGCCTGAGCCCTATTCATTATCAGTTCAGTCCAGGCTTTAGCCCAATACAGTACTAGTGTGGGCTTAAGCCCAAATGATCACAGAACAAAACAGTAATGCAACCCAACCCAATCCAGCCAACACACCACCCGTACCAACCAACACACCATGCGGGGACCAAGTCGACCCACCCAGCCAACACACCAATATCGCAGCATAGCTGCTAGTAGTAACGCAACAAAGCTGCTAATGACAGTAAACATGGCCAAGCCACTAAAATCAGAATATGTGGCGAAGCCACTAGATCAGTAAAACGAGGCAGAGCCACTAGTACAGTACTTCCTCCAAATACAATTCCCAACCCCAATGCAGAATGTCGTGTCATAAATAATTCGTGTATGCAGTATGTCACAATCATAATCAGTCTTATAAATATCACACACACATCACCTAAACTACCACTAAGGGTACAACGGTCATTTTGTCGGTTAGGGGTAAACAGTAATTTCACCCCTCGAGGGTATTTCAAGGGTATTTTGGTAATTTTACCCTTCGAGGGTATTTTGGTAATTTTACCTTTCGAGGGTATTTTGGTAATTTTACCCATCGAGGGTATTTCGATAATTTTTACCCGTGTGAGGCCCATTGGGCCCACGTGGCCCATCTCGGCCCAATGAGACCCATTACGACCTAAGCCCACGGAACGTCCGTGACGGCCTCTACGGTCTAACGCCAATGATTGTGGCTCGATGAATCCTTACGACCGTTCGCACGCTCGAGGGCCCTCAAAAGCCGAAGGTTCAACTTTTCTGCTTTTGCCAATTCACCGTAGCACAAGAGTGTGAGAACACCTTTATCCAGCGTTTAAACAATACGGTATTGGGTGTACGATTACACACCTATTGTTGATTGTAGTTTGAAGCGCTTCCATGACACCTATGATAACAACCGCCACATTAATCAGTCACAAACCCTTGTTAATCAATGATATTGAAACGCTTTAATCAAACTAACTTTACTTACCACGAAACAAAAGATCCCTTGCAGTGGAAAAGTAATCGGCCTACCCCTTGGTTAAGCAAAACGAGTCCCTAGCACATTCGACGAAAAATAAAGTGTTAGCCATACATATCTCCATGGCAACTAGGAAGAGAAAAAGAAATGAAACAAAATCGAGTAAGGAGAAGGAAGCCATCCTAGATTCGGCTAAGGTCACCACTTACCAATCAATCGAAAAGTTTCAGAAACGGTTAAGAACGAAAAGAAGAAGATACCTAGGCCTTAATAGATTCGGCTAAAGTCACCACTTACCAATCAATCGAAGAGGGTCGAAAACGGTTAAGAACGAAAAGAATGGAAAGAGGGAAAAGGAAAAGTTGTGTTCGGCCAATGGAGAAACCAAAAGGAGCAAAGGTAATTTGGCAGAAGGGTGTGGGGAATAAGGGTAGGTTTCACTAATGAATTCAACAACGGGGTAGTTGGTATTGTACTTGACAAAAAGAATGACAGTTGAGAGACAAAAAGAAAATACGGAGAAGAAAGACTCGAATGGTCAAAAAGTTGTACAAGGTGCCACGAAGAAGTAAATCCCAAAATGAAAAAAAAATAAAGAAAGACCCCAAATTGCAGAGAGAGTTTTCGATTCTATCCTCCCACCAAGCTGCCGAAAATGCTCCCGAATGACAACCCTTAGCCAAAATTCCCCCTACTCAAGCTCTCCAAATTCGGCCAAACTCCCCCTCACATTCAAACTCCCTCAAACTCTCCACCAAATCCTCCTTGAATTGCTCACAACCTCCTATTCGAATTTGTTGACCAAGTCTTCAACCTCCTCTGTAGAGTTTGATCCAAACTCTACCTCTTGCACCACCAAGTCATAAAATAAAAGTCTCCTATTTGCATGCCATGGGATTCGAACCCCACTCCCCTTGCCATCTCAGTGACGCCACAGCCACCAAGTTACATGCTCTTTTTGTGTCACATAAACACACACATTTATACATAAATCTTACTACTAACAGCCCATTCCTCTTATGAGCAAAAACTAAAAATTTTCCAAGGCCCAGACTCGAACCCAGGTTTCCCAAAAACCCCCAAATACACTCAAATACCTAGCCATTCAAGCGCATCATGGAATTTAAGCCAATTCAACAAAATTACTAACCCCACATTTCTGGGGCGTTATACTGGGCCTAAGCCCCTCTCAGAATCAATGACAGTATCAGTTTGGACTTTAGCCTATCTCAGTACAGAGGCAGTCATGCATTTGGGCCTTGGCCCATTACAGTATCAGTAATCAGTACAGTATCAAAATATACAGTATACAAGTCCTACCCAGCCAACCTCTACACTCTATCTCCGTCCAACCCTACACTCCATGTGGGGATATAATCAACCCACCCATCCCTACACTCAAAAAAGTACCGAATGTTGCACTAAACAATAGTTTGCAGCTGAGCTGCTAGTAAGTTAGGCTCGAAGCCGTTCAGTACACTTCCTCCGATCCATATAAACCCATCCTCATGCAATGCATCATACAATCATGTCATGCCAAATCATGGTATCATATATGAATTCAGTACAGTTTTGATAGCATGCTCAAAATACAGTCGTACATGTATATATATAAAGTACATGGATATAACAATCATTTAGTCAATTAGGGATCTAGGTAATCTTACCGACCTTACAGTAGGTCCACAGTCGACTCGGGCGACCCATGCAACCTTAGCAATCAAACAGTGAAAATTGGGCCCACATGCCCATGTTGTCGGCTCGTGTGGGCCTACAAGCCTGTGTTTTCTGCACGGCCCAAAATGGCCTTGGCCGTGTGGATCACACGACCTGGCCCAATAATCCCACACGCCTATGTAGTTCACCCGTATGGGCCTACACACTCGTGTGGCCCACATGGCCCAATTCAGCCCAGCCCATTCGTCGCACACGGCCTGCCTCGTCGACCACACGCCAGTGTTCTGTCACACGACCTGCCACACGGGCGGCCACACGCCCGTATGGTGTCGACAGTTTCACTTTTCGGCTTTTCATCGATTTTCGTTTGTAGAGTTGTGTTTACACACCTAGTCTATTTTTGTCGTCTAACTACACGTGAACACTTCAAGTACCTAATAATTGATCAATTTGCCATTCAATTAATCACTATACAGCCGAATTAATCTAAACCAAAACAAGATATTCAACTTCCAACGGAACAATCCTTATCGTCAATCCAATACCATAAGATTCCCCTCCCTCAACGCGTCAATGACGGTCCCCAGTCCCTCGACCGACTCCTAATTAAAACAATACACAACCCTTTAAAAACTAACTTCAAGTAACAGAGCGGTTAAGAATCGAATACTTACCGAAAGAGTGCTAAGGAATGTGGAGCAGATGATAACAAACAAAACCAAGAGAAGAGAAGGAACACACGATTTCTGTAGCAAGGATGGACAAAACAAAAATCAAAGAGAGAGAAACAACAATATTTCGGCAGCAATAAAGGGGAATATAGGAAGGGAGAACAACCAGTAGAATCAGATAACAATAATCGGTACAAAAAAAACTAGGAGTGGCTGACAGAAAGTTGAGAGAAAGCAAAAAGCAAAAATCAAATTTGCCACAAAGAAAAAAATAAAGAAAAGGGATGCACTAGGAGGAATTTAGTCTAAGAGGGGAAAGGGATTTTCCGTCAGAAACTTGGGGAATTTGGGGAGAGGGTGCCGAAATTTTGGAAAAAGAATTCAAGTTTAGCACAACCTCTGATCACATCCCTTAAACCTCTCCTCAAAATCCTCACTATTAACCATACACTTCCCCACACACCTTAAATTCCTTATTTTCCTCCACCAATCCTACAACTACTCAACCACTTAGTATTTTGGCTACACCAAAACACTCACACGGCATAAGTAGCAAAATAACTCCTTTGTTTGTGCATGAACTCGAACTCCAGACCTCCTGCTCATTTGCACTCCACATAACCACTAGACCAGCAGGCCCATTCTGACATATTTTACCAACATTTATTTATAAGCCTACTGACTAGAGATAGGGGTTTATTCAATTAAAAACAAAAAAAAACTACCCAAGCTAAGGCTTGAACCCAGGACTTCTCATACACTCCCAGAAAACATAACCACTGAAGCAGATACAGATTTTTGTTACAAACATTCGAAAATAAATATTAAGGATTTTTGGGGCGTTACAAATTTTATATTTTATTATTTAATTTATCATGCATGGCCCACTTTATGTCCTAAAAAATATAATATATTCCAATTAATACAAAATAAGCCATTTATTGCTTGAAAATTATATAATAAAGCATAAAATCACATTTTAATAATATTTATGTCCTAATTTCATATTTTCACATATTTCATTAATTTATTAAACAATTACTTAGTTTTAACAACGAATTTAAGTAAAAAAGGTGATAAATTACATAGGAAAAATCCTATATATTTTTCCGTTTACACACCCTCAAACTTAAATCACTGCTCGTCCCGAGTAATGTTTATGCACAACAAAAGGTCTTGCTAAGGCAAAATTGCTAATTTTGTAAGCAATATCAATCTTTGTCCCATAATCAGGCATTAATAACTTCATGCTTATTGATCTTCTTTATTAACAAGTAATTCATATGCAAACATTCCTTAAGATTATACTAAGCTTCAAAATATGCCAACATGAATCATAGTTTGCATGTATGTCACAGCCATAGATAACATTATTTATTCAATATAATTTCCTATCAATCAAGCAAACAATCACAAGGCTTATTTATGATCTTCATATGTTGAACTCAAGACTTCCTCTTCACTAATGTAGGTGACATAATCATCAGATTAATAGGTCTTTTATAAGTTTGTAATGGGGCTCGGTTAAAGGTAGGGATTTTAAGAGATGAGACATTTCAGTTTTAAAAAAAAATCTTAACCTTTAACTTTGTCTTGGTTTTCTCGTAATACAACCTTTTTTTTAAGTGAACCTTTGGAACATCCCCAAACTTATTTTGAACTCAAGCTCATACATTTTTTTCTTTTTGGAGACTGAGCAAACTTTTCTTCGCACTTTTTTTTTAAGCATGAGCACATACATCTTTATGAAAATTTCCTCAAATGTTGATTCCCACGACAACTTTAGTTAAGATAGGTGCACAAAATTAGGATAACTTTAAAAAGATGGTAATTGGCTTATGATGTAGGTTTGTTGCAAAAAAAAAAGGCCTTTAAGCTCAAAATTACAGTTTCAAGGGTCTAATATCAGAGGGTTGGCTTGAAAAGGCTCAAACGGTCCAAAGAAATAGTGCCTATATCATTTTAGATTTTTATGTCCCCTAGGATTTCGCCTCAAGAAAGTTACTAAGTCAATTCTAAAGATATAAACCTTTATGCATGTTTAATCTCAAAAGAAACTAAGTTTTCATAGATAACATTACTAAGGCTAAGATCATACAAGCATTACATTCTTCATGATAACATACTTTAACTTAGATAAAATTATCATTCATACTTGCATACAAACTATCTCAGTAACAAAAAAATATCTCTAAACATTCATTTATTAAAACATACTTATGAAAGAAATGATTGAAACATACTTGAAAAAAAAAATTAAAAGTTTGAGCAATTTATTTTCCTTACCTCGCCTTTAAAAATAAGCAATGTTCTCATTGCAAGAACAAAGTAATGGATGAAAACTGAACACTAGGTAGGGTTGTAAAGAAAGAGAGGTGAGTCACTAAGACTGCTTAAATACCAAGTCTTCCCTAATAACCCAATCCTAGATATGTTCATTCCCATTACCACATCACTTAGTTTTATTATTTCTAAAGAAGTGTTAAGTTTGTTCATGCTTGCTATGTTTTATTCTACAGAAATTAAATCCTAATTACGAAAGAAATAAATTCCTAAGGACCTAAAAATAATTAAATAAATAACAAGACAAGAATCCCCCTTTTATTTTTCTGACTCATTCCCCTTGTCTTCTTTAGCTCCATCTCTGCTTGCATCGTCAGTATCTTCCGTCCATGTCTCAAAGATAGCATCTAGGAACTTAGGAACAAAAGTATTAGAGATAATCTTAAAAGTATTTCGAATTGAGTCATCTCTAATTTTTTCATATTTCCAGTAAGTTTATTGTTGATTGTGCATGAACTTGCACATATCCATCAAAATTGACAACTCTGATTTCCTTAAAGTACTTGTAGAAGTCGGCATGGGAGTTGTATATTCAGGTTCAACACTTAGCTTGACTGATTTTTCTTCTAGCTCAACCCTTGGTTCAGGAATGTTCAGTTCCTTATCAGATTCTTCCTCTTCAGTGTCTGTAACTAAATTAGCTTCAGTTTCAGTTCCATCTGTTGACTCCTTAGTATCCGGCTCAGTTGGTTCTTCTCGCTCGCCTTGATTCAACTCATGCACCCTCTCTACTAATCTTTGAAGATCATAATTTGTAATGCATCCTTGAACATATTGCCCTTTCAGATTTGCTTGTGTTTTAACACGGGCCTTTAAGTAAAGTGAAGTGATTAATGATGGGAAATAAGCACTTCCTGTCTTTTTTTTTAGCACAATCGTGAATCTCCTTGAGGATAATTTTCCCAAGATTAATGGACTTTTCTGTCAAAATTGCATATAACAAAAGCATCCATTCCATTGAGATGGTGAACTATGTGAGATAGGCATAAAACTGTAGCGAACGAAATAAAACCATACCTTTGCTACTGGTTTTAAGTATTCTCTTTGACAATAATGGCTCACATACTTTCTTATAATCCATTGGGATCCCGGATTTGTCACAACATCAAGCACTTGTTGAAGAAAATCCCAATTTGATATTGTTCATCATAGGGTAGTACTCATCTTCTTCAACATCAAGTAAATTAAACAAATCATTGATGGACTTAGAAGTAAAAGGTAACTTTTTCTTTCAAACGATGACTTCAGTAGCATCTTACGTAGTCAAACTAGCATAGAATTCTAAAACTAGTTCATCATCGGAAAGTGAACAAGCATCACAAAATTGTTCCCACTTGAGAGCATTGATTTTCTTTCTAATCGGTATAGGAACAACCATCAAATTATTACTCTTCAAGTCAAAACCTTTTTCCGACATCATAGGTTGATGCTTGAAGATTGAATCAAATCTCTCTTTCACTTCTTCATCGATCAAAATCGGGTTTTCAGGAGTAGTCTTTGAAGATCTAGTTCTTTTGCGAGCCATGATATCTATTCCCGAAAATTCGATAAATTTTCTGCATTAGAGAGAAAAGAGAAATCGGTAAAGTGGGTAGAACTTGCTACGATAAAAATCTTGCGATGGCAAGGATGGTGCGGCGGCGATGACGATGTGCGACAGCAACAACGGTGCTTTGGCAATCTCTTTGCAGCGGCAATAGGGAATTTTGGAAAAAAGGGAAGAGAACTTGGGGTTCTTTCGAGATTTGAGGTTGATGGCACAAAAGGGAGATTTATATATTTTTAGGGTGTAAGCAAATTGCTTTGAGGGATATGAAAATTAGTAGAATGGAGAAGGGTTTATATAGGGAAAAATTAGGGCAACATGTAGCAAAAATTTAGCTATATTAGGGTTATTTGGGCGGCAAGCAATGGGTGTGACGGCAAGGCATGGATTTTTCCCTCATTTTTGTCGTCTTTGGCCTCAAACTCAGACTGTATCTTACTAAAAAAACTAAATAGTACTTGGGCCAAATTTGACCCCCTTTATTAACATAAAAGTTTAAAATTTAAATAGAACAAATGAAACTTAAAAATTTTAAATCTTAATTAGAAAAATTCTTCTTAACAAATTACATTAAATTAATTCCCAGGAAAGGTTAGAGGGGTCACAACAGTTCCGTTTAAGTTCCAATTTCCTTATATAGAATTAATTAAATATAATAAGTTAAGAAAATAAGTTCTAATTATTTATTCATTTACAAAATGAGTTCATGAATAATTAATGGTCTATTAATTTGAACGAGGATTCAACTCGCTCAACTTCACCATCCCAGTAGTGTTTGAGACGTTGATCATTAACTTTAAACGTACCTCCGTAATTGTTGTATGATTTAATAGCTCCATAAGGATAAACTCGGTAGATGGTATAAGGTCCTTTCCATCGAGATTTAAGCTTTCCAGGAAATAACTTCAACCTTGAATTAAACAACAAAACCTTCTGAACTTCTTTAAACTCGCGAGGTTGTATATGACTATCATGCCATCTCTTTGATCTTTCTTTACACATTTTGGCATTCTCATAGGAAAACAATCTCAGCTCTTCCAACTCATCAAGTTGTAACATCCTTCTCTCCCCGGCTTGCTTAAGATCAAAGTTCAACTGCTTCAAAGTCTAGTGAGCTTTATTCTCCAACTCTAATGGCAAATGACATGCTTTTCCAAAGACTAACCGATAATGAGTAATTCTTAGCGGTGTCTTAAATGTTGTTCTATAGGCCCATAATGCATCATCGAGCCTTCGAGACCAATCTTTTCTGCTAGGGTGTACTACCTTTTCAAGGATACCTTTGATTTTGCGATTCACTCTTTCAACTTGCCCATTAGACTGAAGGTGATAGGCAATAGCAATCTTGTGCTTCACATCATATTTGTCAAGCAACCACTTAAGCCATTTGTTCACAAAGTGAGAACCTTCATCACTAATAATAGCTCATGGTGTCCCAAATCGTGTAAACACATGCTTATGTAGGAATCACATGACTACCTTAACATCATTTGTAGGGTATGCTTCAGCTTCAACCCACTTGGATATATAGTTCACAACAACTAAGATGTATTTGTTCCCATACGAAGAAGGAAAAGGGCTTAAGAAGTCAATGCCCTATACATCAAATAACTTTGTAATATCCCGGATTATGGCTTATGCATTATTACTAAATTGTATGAAATAGCATGCCTATGTGTGTTGTGAATGTGTATTATGAATTTTGTGAACCTTAGTGTGTAGGGGAATAGCTTAAAAATTATTTGATTTTAAGTTTAAAAGAGGGAGCTAGTCTGATAAGGCCTTAAGAAAATATGTAGGGATATATGACATAAAAATGGGCTTGTCTAAGTGGCTTGGAGGTGCCACTTAGGGCCTTAGTGTGTGACGCCATATGCAAGGTGTAAGGGCCTAGGATCGAGTCACAAGGGAAGCAAAAGGGGAGTTTTATTTTGGCGGCAATGGGGAGCAATAGTGGACGGCATAGGGACTGTACTTAGATGAGCTTTAGATGTGGATAATTCTTTTAAATTCGGCTTAATTAGAAGGATAAATGTTGGATTATTCCAATTATTTTGTATAGATGAAGAAGAGATAAATGTGGATTATTTTTATTATTTTAAATGAAGAGATAAAGAGAAAAATGAGGAAGCTGATAAGGGGATGTGTGTGGCCGGCCAAGGGACTCTTTGGTGATTAATTTTAGTCTTAGCCGAATCTCTAAAGAGAGGTTTAGAGGTCCTTTTTCGATTCTCCTTTCTTTCTCTAGTGAAGTGCCGAAATTTTCACTCTTTTCTCTCTAGACCAAAAGCCGAAAGTAAGATCTTCCTAGCCCCTAGCCGATTGTTTATTAGACCTCAACCCAAAGCAAAGCAATCACTATCTAGCAAAGATAGCCGAAACTCTTTGGGACTTCAAGCAAGGGGGTTGTCGACTGGTGTATTAAGGGTAAGAGCCAATTGTCATTTGATTTCCATTCTTTTTCTTCAAGACTAAGCCGAAACTAGGAAATCTAATCCTATTATTGTTTCTAGTCGAAACTTGGAAGGAGGCTTCGGGATTGGCCTATTGTCTACTATAGGAAGGGATCTTTCGGGACTTCAAAATCGCAAGGTAAGAATAGGTGATATTCGGCCATAGGCCACTTTTATGAGTTTTGGGGTGAAACCGATTTTAACAAGGGTTATGCAGAGATTTCGACATCTTCATTAGCAGATAGCAACTTCGGGATTTAAGATTTGGAAGGTAAGTGAACATGCATATTCGGCCAAGGCCCTATTTAGTAATTGGGATATGTTTCTTATTTATTCAAAAGCCGGAAACTAACTAGTTCAATGATTAAGTGTATAGCCGATTGCAAGAAGAGTCATCACAAAGTTTTTGTGATTTGATTAGTAGTCAAATCGGCAGCAAGGTAAGATTTTGGTTGCGTTAATCCTTCGGGATTTGATGATTTGGCCGAATGGCCTATAGCTAAAATGATTAGTGTTGGCCGAATGTAGGAACTTGAGATCTAGAGGATTAGATCGGGATTCTTCGGGATTCCAGTGGAAGCGTTAAGTATACCAGGTGTGTACCCCACACTAAGCCTTAATAGATTTATGGTTATGTTTAATAAATGTGTTAATATGAAAGTGTAAGAATATGGCTAAAGTACCATGCAATGGTACAAAGTACTCAGGTACGTTTACCTACTCCTACTGTGAGTATAATATATGGCACATATGCGAATGTGATAAGAATGTGAAATAAGGCATAAGGCATGATATTGCATGATTTGTATGACATGGGGCATATGGGAAATTATGATAAGGGGAAGTGATCTGGTGGTTTATACCACAAATATCTGAATGTGGTGACTTTTGTCACGTAATCTGAATGTGGTGACTTATGTCACGAATAATTTTCTGGTGGCTATGCCACAATAAATATTTATAAGGGCGATGAGCACGTCGTCTGCAGCGACTGCCTTCGATGGTGTGTAGCGGATGGAGGGTTGACTTAGCAGTCCCCACGGTATGATGGTTGGTACAGGTGATGTGTAGCGGATGGTATCTAGGTTTGGGTTCGAGAATGCATCATTATCTATACGTGCTATATGAATATGTATGATTTGATATGCCATAACTGTTGGGACTTAGTGTTGGTGGTTATACACTGAGTCTGTTTGACTCACCCCGTTGTGGGAATATTATTCAGGTGACACTCAGTAGAGGGACCGGGTCGGCAGGAGCTTAGTGGTGGCCATGCTCAGCCAGAAATTTATTTTATTTGGACTTTTTACTTTAAGTACTTTGAGTTATTTTGGGTTTTGCTTTGATGTAATAAGGCCACTAGTATGAACTGTTTATACATGCACTTAAATTATCTTATTATGACACGATTCTTATCAAATTAATGTTAAGTAATTTTTCTTAATAATAAATGAAAAATTGTTTTGACACCTAAATACAAATGATTTCAATTTAATTAACAAACTCTAAAGACTCGATTTTTACCGGTAACTTATGATTTTGAAATATAACAATAAAGTTTTAACAAAACGAAATCTTTGAAAATAACGATGTTTTCAACTTGAACCCAAATCAAATTTTTCTCTAAAATCACTTAAAGTTTTCCCAAGAACTAAACAAGTTTGAATCGTTTTTACTCGAGGAACATACCAGATCTGGTCGAGACTCGTGGGCCGGGTTTTGGGTGTTTCAGCTTGGTATCAGAGCCCAGTTTTTAAACTCTCGGCCTTGGGTTTAAGGCCCAAAATGTTTTCAAAATTAAGCCCAAAAGAATTTTGTGAAAATTTTTGTGAAATAAGCAGGTTTTCTGGCATGGCACCTAAGTCTCCGACCCGAAGTCCACCAGGTAAGTGCCCCTATCCATTGTGTGAATTATTGTATGATTTGTAGAAGGGTAGAAATGGAACGTAGATTAGTATATTAAGTACTTGAACCATAGGACTAGTTTACCCCAACAATTACATAAAACTTTAATGCCTAATTAAACAAACGTGTGACTAAGTCGCCGAGTTAGGGTGTGGCAACCATTGTGCGCATGTCTAGGATTGGTTTCGGTGGGAGCTTGGTATTTAAGCAGTCCTAGTGACTCACCTCCTCTCCACTCGAATCCTACCTGGTGCGTAGTGACGGTTCACTCTAACCAAGAGGACTTATTCACGGGCTAAACCCAATAATTAAAACTCGAAAGGCACTAGCCGTATTTTTATAAACCTTAGTTCTAAAATCCTCAAATTACCCTTAGATTTGTAACAACTATTTCATAAAATTTTTCTAAAATATTCCCGATTTACAAATTACCTAAATACCCCTGGTTGAAAAATTACCAAAATGCCCTTAATTTCTAAAAATTACCATACTACCCTCGATTTTAATAAAATTTTCTTATTTTGCAAAAGTATCCAAAAACCCTAGTTTGCGAAAATTCAAGATACCCTGATTGGGAAAAATTTACCAAATTACCCCTGGTTTACCAAAATTTCCAAAATAACCCCGAATTCCAAAATTTCTGCCATACCTTTGATTTGAGAAAATTGTCAAAACTATCCTAGAGTTTTGAAATTTTAAAGTGCCCTGATTTATTAAGATTTTCAAATTGACCCTGATTTATTACCAAAATACCCCTGTAGGACAAATGACGAAAATACCCCTGGGATAGGAACAGACAAAAATGTTTGAAGAGTGAATGTGTATGGGAGATACTACTGAACGGATGTGTTTCTGTGAATTAAGGTAGAAGACTTGAAACTTTGAACGATCGAAAGAACTACTATTAAGCTCTTTTCATAAAATTGTTCGCGGATAAACAGTGGAACAAATACTAACACATAAAATTTCTTAAATCAGATTAAAGCGCGATCGTAGACATGAGCTCTAGGGGACGTGGTCGTAATGTAAGAGGACGTAGTCGAGGCAGAATGACTGTGTCGGAACCCGTTAGATCGGGTCAAGGGTCTGAAAATGAGGTACCACCACCTCCCCCACCACCAGCTGTTGAGCAGCAAGATCAGACGGGGGATGACGCTGTATCGCAGGCTGTGCTGCGAGTTCTTGAGATGGTGGCTGGAGTAGGTGGAAATATGGGAGCTCGGAAATCTGTACCCGAGCGACTTCGAGCCAATGGAGCTGAGGTGTTCCGTGGCGTATCTGGTGTGGCACCCAGTACTGCTGAGTATTAGTTGGAGGCGACCGAGCGAATTATGGATGAGTTGGATCTGACGGCTGCAGAGAAAGTGAAAGGAATGGTGTCGCTTCTCCGCGATGAGTCATATCAATAGTGGCTCACAATTTGGGATGGTGCTACGGTTGAGGAACTCACTTAGGAGTATGTTAAGACGACATACCAGAAGAAGCATGTTGGTACTCATTACATTGATGCGCAAAGGAAGGCATTTCTGGGGCTGGTTCAAGGGAACAAGTCTGTAGCAGAGTACGAGGCTGAATTCTTAAGGTTGAGCCGGTATGCTCGAGGAATCGTGGCTACGAAGCATGAACGATGTGTTCGGTTTGAGGATGGACTGAGGGATGACCTGAGGTTATTGATAGCTCCACAGCAGGAGCGGGAATTTGCAGTGTTAGTGGAAAAGGCTAGGTAGCCGAAGGAATTAAGGACTCTGTGAGGCAGAACACAGACCAGAATAAGTAGAAAAGAGGATTTGGACCGTCAGGGTCATCTGGGAATGTTCAGAAGAGGCCTAGGGTTGATGGGCCGCGAGGTCAGTAAGCTGTTACAGGAGGGCAGTATCGTACTTGTGATCAGTGTGGGAAGAAGCACTTAGGAGAGTGTTGGAAGAAGACGAGAGGATGTTTTAAGTGTGGATCTAAGGATCATATAATTAAGGACTGTCCTATGAGACCGGATGGGAATCGACCAGCGGGTCAGGGTTATAATCAGGTTGGTAGAGGTGGACAGCAGCCTCAGCGAGGTCGTGGACCAAATGGCAGAGGTAACGGTGCTAGAAGAGGACGTGGAACACCTGGCAGAGGTGTTGGTAATACAGAAGCAAGACAGCCGGGCTTGGTATATGCAGTTCGCCGTAGGGAAGATGGAGACGCACCGGACGTCATAACTGGTACGTTCCTTATATTTGGCAAGCCTTACTTTGCTTTGATTGATGTGGGCTCGACCCATTCTTATGTTGCATGTAGAGTAGTTGAAACTCTAAACATAGCCTCTGAACTATCTGATAGGGAGATGACTGTAGTAAGCCCGTTAGGTCAAACTGTAGTGGTGAATAAGATGTTTCGGGAAGTACCCTTAGAGATTCAAGGTGCAGTATACCTTGCCGACTTAATGGAACTACCTTTTGGAGAATTCGATCTCATACTTGGTATGGACTGGTTAGTGGAGCATCAAGCTATATTGGATTGTGCAGCTAAGCGAATGGAGTTAAGGACCCCAGAGGATGAGGAAGTAGTTGTGATAGGAGAAAGGAGAAACTACCTGTCTAACGTAGTTTCTGCTTTAAAGGCTGATAAGATGGTTCAGAAAGGGGGCAAGGCATTTTTGGCCTTTGTTAGTGCATTGGATACGAAAGAAGGGAGAGTTAATGGAGTTAGAACAGTAAGGGACTTTGTGGATGTTTTTCTGGAGGAGTTACCTGGAATACCCCCGGACAGAGAGGTGGAGTTCGGAATTGACTTGCTACCTGGAACAGCTCCGGTGTCAATCGCTCCGTATAGAATGGCACCCAAGGAGTTGGTTGAGCTCAAGGCTCAAATCCAAGAGTTACTTGATCGTGGGTTTATTCGACCCAGTGTATCTTCGTGGAGAGCACCGGTCTTGTTTGTGAAGAAGAAGGACGGAACTATGCGTATGTGCATAGATTACCGTCAGTTGAATAAGCTGACCATCAAGAACAAGTACCCTTTGCCGAGGATTGACGACTTGTTCGATCAGCTTAAGGGGGCAGCGGTTTTCTCGAAGATAGATTTATGGTCTGGATATCATCAGCTCAAAGTAAAGGAAGTGGATATCCATAAGACAGCTTTCCGGACAAGGTATGGGCATTTTGAGTTTGTGGTAATGCCGTTTGGATTGACAAACGCCCCAGCTGCGTTCATGGATATGATGAACCGAGTTTTTCAACCCTATTTGGATAGGTTCGTCGTTGTGTTCATCGACGACATTCTAGTGTACTCCAAGTCTGAGGAGGAACATGATGAGCATTTACGGGTTGTGTTGCAAGTGTTGAGGGAAAATAAGCTCTATGCCAAATTCAGCAAGTGCGAATTTTGGCTCAAGGAAGTGGCGTTCTTAGGACATGTAGTGTCTACAGAAGGAATAAGGGTGGATCCTAGGAAGATTGAGGCGGTGTTAGATTGGAAACCACCTAAGTCGGTGGCTGAGGTTCGTAGTTTCTTGGGATTGGCAGGCTACTACAGAAGGTTTGTGGAAGGGTTCTCATCGATAGCCGCACCTTTGACGAAGTTGTTGAGAAAGGAGGTACCTTTCGTATGGACGGATAAGCAACAGGAGAGCTTTGAAAGCTTAAGAGGGTTTTGACTGAAGCTCCGGTCTTGATTCAGCCGGAGGCAGGAAAGGATTTCGTGGTGTATTGTGACGCTTCTCATACCGGATTAGGATGTGTTCTGATGCAAGACAGGAAAGTAGTCGCTTATGCGTCTCGACAATTAAGGCCACACGAGGTTAACTACCCAACTCATGATTTGGAATTGGCGGCAGTGGTCTTTGCTCTTAAGGTGTGGAGGCACTATCTTTATGGAGAAAAGTCAGTGATCTACACAGACCACAAGAGCCTTAAGTATCTGTTGACTCAGAAGGAGTTGAACCTAAGACAGTGAAGGTGGGTTGAATTACTGAAGGAGTACGATTGTTCGATAGAGTATCATCCGGGCAAGGAAAATGTAGTGGCTGATGCCCTAAGTCGGAAGGTTGTGTCGGATCTGAGGGCGATGTTTGCACATCTGAGCTTGTATGATGATGGGAGTCTACTGGCAGAAATGCAAGTAAAACCGACATGCTTGAATGAAGTGAAGGAAAGTCAGTTAATGGATAATGAGTTAAGTGCTAAGCTACAGCAAGTACGGAATGAGGAGTTGAAAGATTATGGTATTAATGACGAGGGAGTATTGTGTTTCAAGGGTAAAGTCTGTATGCCGAAAAATAAGGAGTTAAGGCAGAGGATTCTTCAGGAATCGCATAGTAGCCCTTACGCTATGCATCCTGGAGGTAGTAAGTTGTACCGAGATCTAAGGGAACAGTTTTGGTGGCCTGGTCTTAAGAAGGAAGTTACTGAATTCGTAGGGAAGTGCTTAACGTGTCAGCAAGTTAAGGCTGAACACCAAGTTCCGTCAGGATTGCTTCAACCAATAAAGATTCTGCAGTGGAAGTGGGAGAGAATCACCATGGACTTCGTTAGTGGGTTTCCCCTTACGCCTACTAAGAAGGACTCGGTGTGGGTGATAGTGGATCGATTGACAAAGTCCGCGCATTTCATTCCAGTGCGGGTTGATTATTCTTTGCAGAAGTTAGCGAAGTTATATGTGGCGGAGATTGTGAGGTTGCATGGAGTGTCGGTATTGATTATCTCGGATAGGGATCCGAGGTTTACATCTCGGTTTTGGAAAGCGTTACATCCAGCTATAGGCACCAGATTGGATTTCAGCACGGCTTTCCATCCACAGTCGGACGGTCAGTCTGAACGAGTGATCCAAGTGTTAGAGGATATGCTGAGAGGCTGTGTAGTAGACTTCAGAGGAAGTTGGGAAGAATATTTGCCGTTAGCGGAATTTGCATACAACAACAGCTATCAAGCTAGTATTCGGATGGCACCGTATGAAGCACTGTATGGACTGAAGTGTCGAACTCCTACGTGCTGGACGAAATTGGAGGAACGTCGAGTTTTGGGTCCAGAGATTGTGGCAGAATCTGAGGAGAAGGTTGAGGTAATTTGAGCACGGTTGAAGGAAGCATCTGATAGACAGAAGTCGTACGCGGATCTCAAGCGAAAGGAGATAGAATTTGATGTGGGAGATCAAGTGTTCCTTAAAGTGTCGCCTTGGAAGAAGGTAATGAGATTTGGTCGTAAAGGGAAGTTAAGTCCAAGGTTTATAGGACCTTATCGGGTATTGAAGTGAGTTGGACCAGTGGCATATCAGTTGGAGTTGCCGCCGGAGTTGAAGCAGATGCACGACGTATTCCATGTTTCCATGCTACGTCGTTACCGATTGGATCCATCTCATGTAGTACCGGTTGAAGAGGTGGAGCTAAGGCCAGATTTGTCCTACGAGGAGAAGCCGATTCAGATTTTAGAACGAGATGTAAAAGTGTTACGAAGGAAGTCAGTTCCTCTAGTCAAAGTATTATGAAGAAATCATGGATCGGAAGAAGCTTCGTGGGAGCCAGAAAAGGCAATGCGACAGCAATACCCTCACTTATTTCAGCCAGGTAATTTCGAGGACGAAATTATTTTAAGGGGGTAGAACTGTAATATCCCGGATTATGGCTTATGCATTATTACTAAATTGTATGAAATAACATGCCTATGTGTGTTGTGAATGTGTATTATGAATTTTGTGAACCTTAGTGTGTAGGGGAATAGCTTAAAAATTATTTGATTTTAAGTTTAAAAGAGGGAGCTAGTCTGATAAGGCCTTAAGAAAATATGTAGGGGATATATGACATAAAAATGGGCTTGTCTAAGTGGCTTGGAGGCGCCACTTAGGGCCTTAGTGTGTGACGCCATATGCAAGGTGTAAGGGCCTAGGATCGAGTCACAGGGGAAGCAAAAGGGGAGTTTTATTTTGACGGCAATGGGGAGCAATAGTGGACGGCATAGGGATTGTACTTAGATGAGCTTTAGATGTGGATAATTCTTTTAAATTCGGCTTAATTAGAAGGATAAATGTTGGATTATTCCAATTATTTTGTATAGATGAAGAAGAGATAAATGTGGATTATTTTTATTATTTTAAATGAAGAGATAAAGAGAAAAATGAGGAAGCTGATAAGGGGATATGTGTGGCCGGCCAAGGGACTCTTTGGTGATCAATTTTAGTCTTAGCTGAATCTCTAAAGAGAGGTTTAGAGGTCCCTTTTCGGTTCTCCTTTCTTTCTCTAGTGAAGTGTCGAAATTTTCACTCTTTTCTCTCTAGACCAAAAGCCGAAAGTAAGATCTTCCTAGCCCCTAGCCGATTGTTTATTAGACCTCAACCCGAAGCAAAGCAATCACTATCTAGCAAAGATAGCCGAAACTCTTTGGGACTTCAAGCAAAGGGGTTGTCGACTGGTGTATTAAGGGTAAGAGCCAATTGTCATTTGATTTCCATTCTTTTTCTTCTAGACTAAGCCGAAACTAGGAAATCTAATCCTATTATTGTTTCTAGTCGAAACTTGGAAGGAGGCTTCGGGATTGGCCTATTGTCGACTATAGGAAGGGATCTTTCGGGACTTCAAAATCGCAAGGTAAGAATAGGTGATATTCGGCCATAGGCCACTTCTATGAGTTTTGGGGTGAAACCGATTTTAACAAGGGTTATGCAGAGATTTCGACATCTTCATTAGCAGATAGCAACTTTGGGATTTAAGATTTGGAAGGTAAGTGAACATGCATATTCGGCCAAGGCCCTATTTAGTAATTGGGATATGTTTCTTATTTATTCAAAAGCCGGAAACTAACTAGTTCAATGATTAAGTGTATAGCCAATTGCAAGAAGAGTCATCACAAAGTTTTCGGGATTTGATTAGTAGTCAAATCGGCAGCAAGGTAAGATTTTGGTTGCGTTAATCCTTCGGGATTTGATGATTTGGCCGAATGGCCTATAGCTAAAATGATTAGTGTTGGCCGAATGTAGGAACTTGAGATATAGAGGATTAAATCGGGATTCTTCGGGATTCCAGTGGAAGCGTTAAGTATACCAGGTGTGTACCCCACACTAAGCCTTAATAGATTTATGGTTATGTTTAATAAATGTGTTAATATGAAAGTGTAAGAATATGGCTAAAGTACCATGCAATGGTACAAAGTACTCAGGTACGTTTACCTACTCCTACTGTGAGTATAATATATGGCACATATGCGAATGTGATAAGAATGTGAAATAAGGCATAAGGCATGATATTGCATGATTTGTATGACATGGGGCATATGGGAAATTATGATAAGGGGAAGTGATCTGGTGGTTTATACCACAAATATCTGAATGTGGTGACTTTTGTCACGTAATCTGAATGTGGTGACTTATGTCACGAATAATTATCTGGTGGCTATGCCACAATAAATATTTATAAGGGCGATGAGCACGTCGTCTGCAGCGACTGCCTTCGATGGTGTGTAGCGGATGGAGGGTTGACTTAGCAGTCCCCACGGTGTGATGGTTGGTACGGGTGATGTGTAGCGGATGGTATCTAGGTTTGGGTTCGGGAATGCATCATTATCTATACGTGCTATATGAATATGTATGATTTGATATGCCATAACTGTTGGGACTTAGTGTTGGTGGTTATACACTGAGTCTGTTTGACTCACCCCGTTGTGGGAATATTATTCAGGTGACACTCAGTAGAGGGACCGGGTCGGCAGGAGCTTAGTGGTGGCCATGCTCAGCCAGAAATTTATTTTATTTGGACTTTTTACTTTAAGTACTTTGAGTTATTTTGGGTTTTGCTTTGATGTAATAAGGCCACTTGTATGAACTGTTTATGCATGCACTTAAATTATCTTATTATGACACGATTCTTATCAAATTAAAGTTAAGTAATTTTCTTAATAATAAATGAAAAATTGTTTTGACACCTAAATACAAATGATTTCAATTTAATTAACAAACTCTAAAGACTCGATTTTTACCGGTAACTTATGATTTTGAAATATAACAATAAAGTTTTAACAAAACGAAATCTTTGAAAATAACGATGTTTTCAACTTGAACCCAAATCAAATTTTTCTCTAAAATCACTTAAAGTTTTCCCAAGAACTAAACAAGTTTGAATCGTTTTTACTCGAGGAACATACCAGATCTGGTCGAGACTCGTGGGCCGGGTTTGGGGTGTTTCAAACTTAGCCAAATTACTCAAACAGATATCAGTGTTACCAAAAACAGAAAAATCATCCATGAAATTCTCAACAAAATTTTCAACCATATTAGTAAATATTGCCATCATGCATTGTTGAAAAGTTGTAGGCGCATTTGCATAAACCAAAAGGCATTTGCCTAAAAGCGTACCATATGGACAAGTAAAGGTCGTTTTATATTGGTCCTCCGGGGCTACAACTATTTGGTTGTATCTCGAATAGCCATCTAAAACAATATAATTCATTACCTGCCAGTCTATCTAACATCTGATCCATGAAAGGCAACAGAAAATGGTCCTTCCGAGTGGCTTTATTCAACTTTCTGTAATCAATACAAATTCTCCAACCAGTAATAGTTCTCGTTGCAATTAACTCGTTACGCTAATTTTCAAGAATCGCGATTCCACTTTTCTTAAGTACATATTACACCAGACTTACCCATGAACTATTTGATTACTTCTTTTCTCACAACTTCTTTCATAATAGGATTGAGCCTCATTTGCCCATCAATTCGAGCTTTTTCACCTTCTTCTAAAATGATTTTATGCATGCAAAAAGAATGGCTTATACCTTGAATATCAGCTATGTTCCAACCAATTGCTTTCTTAAATTTCTTTAGAACAACAATTAGTTGCTCCTCTTGATCTTTCGTCAGTTCTGCTGAAATAATCACAGGCAAAGTAGAATAGCCACCTAAATAAACATATTTTAAATGGGAATAAAGTACCTTTAGTTCGAGTTTAGGCGGTTCTTCAATTGACAACTTGGGTTGCACAAATTCTCTGACTTCCAACTCCAACGGTTCAAACCGTGTGGATTGAATAAAATTTCTCAGATTGGCTTACATCAAAGCCATGTTTTCTTCACTTTCTTCATCCTCCAAAGGGTCAAGATCTAAGGCTTTCTCCAATGGATCTTTTTCAAAATACTTTCCATAGAAACCAAGGTTTTTATCTCTTCCATAACTGAACACTCTTCTGCCTGATCGAGAAATTTCATCACTTAAAGGTTACCTGATCACCTTAAACTCGCATGGTGAGTTCACCTTTCTGCACATCAATTAATGTTCTTCCCGTGGTTAAGAAAGGTCTCCCAAAGATGATCGACACTTTCTTGTCTGCTTCAAATCTAAGACAATGAAATCAACAGGAAAAATAAATTTATCGACTCTTACCAAAACATCCTCGATCTTTCCTTCAGGATATGCTAAAGATCGATCCGCTAGTTGAAGCGTCACAGTTGTAGGTCTTACTTCACCTATCCCTAACATCTTGAAAATAGACTTAGGCATCAAGTTGATACTCGCTCCTAAGTCACACAAAGCTTTACCACAGTAAGATTCACCAATGTTACAGGGTATAGTAAAGCTTCCTGGGTCTTTCAATTTCGATGGCAGTTTGTTCTGCAGGAGCGCACTGCACTCCTTTGTCAAGGCAACAGTCTCATACTCACTCAGTCGTTTCTTCTTGGATAGTATATCCTTCATAAACTTCACATAATTCGGCATTTGTTCTAAAGCGTCCACCAACGAAATATTGATGTGTAATTGCTTCAGAACATCCAAAAACTTCTTGAATTGCACCTCCTATTTCTGCATGTGCTGCTGCAACCTTTACAGATATGGAGGTGACGGAACTTTCGGTTGAACTGGACAACTTTTCTGAGTAGGTAAATCTGCATCCAAAGAAGATGTTAAAGTATCAGAGTTCACTAGTCAAGGTTTACCTTGTCAGTCTTTGCAGATTCTGATTCCTTTGGTGTAGGAATTTCAACAGCTGGTTGATTCTTCTCAACAAGCTTATCTTTGACATCCAAACCCGGCCCATAAGTTTCGACCAGATTTGGCATGTTATGGGTTTGATGTTGAAAACTTAGTTCCTTATCGGTTTTGGAAATCGTAAATTAATTAGGCCATAATTAAATAAATAAGCGACATTTTAAAAAAAAAAACCTTGTATTATTTTGAATAATTAAACCTTTGACATAACTTCATAAGTTGCAAATATTAAGAACTACTTTGTTGAAAATAAACTATGGGGCCTTATTACATAAATATTCCAAAATAAAATAGTAAATAAAATAAAATAAAAGAGAACATTGTATTTTAAACGAAGATGTATTTCTTTAAGTAAAAGTCCTTATGGCCCCTCGAGTCTGTCTCGGCTCCCATGTCCACGATCTACTGCTCATCTGAAAGAGTAGGAAAAATAAAAGGGTGAGTCACCAAGACTCATTGTATAGATCCCGAACACAACGACCTGAGGCCCACAAACACATTATGGGCCCTGGCCCATACATGATGGCAACAATCATAATTACATGATAAATAATAAACGATGAATAGCCCAACCCATCCTAGAATTCCATCCTCTACATACCAACCCGTACCAACCATCACACCTTGGGGATTTCTACAATCAACCCTCCATTCGCTACACACCATAACGACAGCCGTACTGCCTATTCCTATTAATCAGGAATCATTAAATGTGGCATAGCCACCGATCACTATGTGACCTAACATTTGAATTTGTGGTTTAACCACCGATCACCAAGTGACCTATCATGCTCTTCCCCTTCATTATCATAATCCCACCCCATGCATACACACATGAAAAATCGAAAACATCATACCATCTTTAAAAAGAAACAGGCTTTCATATATTTCGATACACATAGAGATTTCTATGATTACGTACCTGGCATCCTTTGCCTAACCCTTTTTGGGTTTTATTCGACTGTCTACACAGCCACTTTCCGGCTTTTTAGCCCATAACACATATAAATTACAGTTAACTAGTGTGTTAGAGATCTATACACCTGATTACTGACAAGATGATACTTCCTATGTCAACGCTATCTGTAGCTGACACAACTGCTATCTGCCTAAGGTGTTGTTCAGAAGCCGGTCCACAACCCGGTGGCCACTCTCGAACAGTAGACACCGCGCGTTTCTTGAACTTAGGGATTGGGTTTATAGACCCAATCCTCTCCTTTGCCTGATCCATATTTGATTCCATCAAAAATCCTTGTCAGAACTACTATAACGAAATAGGGTTGTTAAACCATAACATATGGTTAAGATCTCAAATGTGATAGCGAATCTAACGGAAATCTAAAGAAAACCCCCTTACCTTAAAATCCCAAAATTAGAGACTAGCAATCTCCGGCTTTTAGATCTAAACGATCAGGTTTCCTTCAAATCCTGGAATGCCGCCCAAAACGCAAAAAGAAAGAAAGTATTAACCTCAATCGACAGCCTTAACAAACCAAGTGGCCATTCGGCCTTGTCTCCTAAAAACCGAAAGAGATCTTAAGGAATAGCAAGAGTCGACACTTACCTTAATAAAGAAAATTCGGCTACTCTTAGGAGATTTCGACTTTTTGCGAGAATCAGGAAGTGAAGATGATTCAAGGAAGTCTATGGTGATTCGGCTTTCAATGAAGAAATCGGTAGGAAGAAGAAAAGAGAATTTCGACAGACTAGGGGTAGGTTCGGCCTTAGCAGGGATCAAAAGAAATATGGGGAAAGGATTATGAGGTTTCGGCTTTTAGAAGAAAGAAGAGAAAAGAACAATGGAGTTTTCGACTTTTAGAAGAAAGAAGAGAAAAGAACAATGGAGTTTTTGACTTTTACTCAGAGAAGAAGAGAAAGAAAAGATGGAAACCCTAAATGCCGAAAATAAAGAAAAGAACCCTCACCTGACTATTTAAAGTTTCGGCACTCCTACTAACCAAAAGCCGGAATTACCGTCTTTTGACAACTAAAACCAGTTAATTAGCAGGGGAAATTTCGGCACCCCTTAGCCATATCAGAAACCGATTTCTCCTCCCCCTCAGAGTTTGAAATTCGGCCATCACTGTGACTAACAGATTAGACCCTAAATTTCCTCCCTTATCTTCCATATTATCAACTATAATATCTACATTATCCCTTTCACATAAATCCTCCTATTTTTAAGCCTTGTTGTCGTCCAACTCCACCTAATTAATTGTCGAAAATTAGCTAACTTAAATTAAGAGAATTGGGCTCCATGAAACTTGAATTTGGGCCTCCTCAGTTGACGCCACCTCCTTACTTTTTAAGTGGCTCTACTGACCACTGGGCCTCAAGCCCATTTGCGTCTTTATTTACAAATAATATCTTTTAAACCTCATTCTAACAGGCTCTCCACTAGAGTGCCCAAATAGAAAATTTAACTAAGGCTTCAGCCCAAACCTGAACCCAATTTGGACCCCTAACACTCAAATTAACACATTAAACGCATAGGCTCATTAATTCAGGATGTTACAGCAACTCGATCTTTCATGAGTTTGGAAACCACATTAGGTCCTTTCGGAATCCTTTACTTAGTAAATATGCATTTTACTGATCCTTATTTACTAAGGGTTTCTTAGTATTCGTGTGAGGTAACAGGGACGTGTCAGGTTTGAAACAGTTTAATCACACAAATCTAAAAACTATGCAGATAACAGAGCTTGGTCAGAGTTGTTATGCAACCTACAATTGAATCGGGTCCGGATCTAAATTGAGCATGCACATTTCAATTATGTGTCCAATAGCCATCACCTGGTCAGGATCGCTCAGCTAATTCAAGTTCATTTCAATCACGTATGAACGAAATAAAGGCTTGATTTTAATTTAAAACATGATCGATTGAGGCACAAACATTATAACCATGAATCAAATAAATATTATTTAATCAAAGCAATCATCCTAGCTTAAATAAAATTAAGCTAACATTGTTGTAAAAAAGAACAAAGAACACATAGCAAACATCTTTAGATTAAATTAAAGAAAAGGAAGATTAAACCCAATTCAGAGTGGCTGCCACCGAAGACTCTGACTGACGAGGCTCCTTCGTTCCTTTGCTTTACTCCTTTGTTGATGGCTCTCCAAGGTGGCCGACCAAGGGTTCTTTAAGAGGCTTAAGAGATGATGCTAGGCGTGGGAAGGGACAAGCCTAAGAGAATTTGGAGAGAAGAAAGAATGATGAATGCTGAGAATGAATGAGGAATGATTAAGGGATGATGAATGAGGGAATGAGAGGGTCTTATTTATAGGTGAGGAAAGGGGAATAGTTTGCTAAAAATAGTGGATGTTAACCTCTGCAAATCTCCTCAAATTGTGGCCGGCTCTACTATAATTATATTATTTAGCATATTTATCACAGTTTACTTTAATACATACTCATTAAACAAGTTTTAGTATTTATATAATCATCAAACATATACATGCCATATAAATCAAAAAGGAAATTTACAAAAGCTACCGGAGATAATCTTGATAGTGTGATCCTCAGTGTTGATCCGATCCTCCGTATATGTACACGTCAATCTACATGAGACATTGAATACACTCAAGTAAGTTTATAGAAACTTAGTAAGTTCATAGGCATAAAATATAAATCTTACCAAATATTCATACACTTATACATTATGTACAATTACTAAGTTCACCTGTCAACCACAATTTGGTGAGTGCTTTCGTATAATCTCACTACTATCTATCCATTTACTTTAACTCTTTTGGGCCCTTTTTGTCACTTACCATTCTTAATCAAATTAGGGAACGGTTACGGAAAATTGAGTACTTCACTTCCACTTTTCACTGATTAGGTAGCCGAAGCTACCACTTTTCACTGATCAGGTAGTCGAAACTACCACTTTTCACTGATCAGGTAGCCGAAGCTACCATTTTTCACTGATCAGGTAGCCGAAGCTACCACTTTTCACTGATCAGGTAGCCGAAACTACCACTTTTCACTGATCAGGTAGCCGAAGCTACCACTTTTCACTGATCAGGTAGCCGAAGCTACCACTTTTCACTTTCACTTGCCACTAATCAGAAGTACTCAATTCCGATGTTCCGCTCAATTTGATCATTTAATCACTTTTCGCATTGTCATTTTATCCTTAACTTATCAACAAATATATCTCATCATACATGATATAATTCATAGGATTTACATTTAATCATTAAATTTCAGCCATATGAACTTACCTGAGTCGATTTGCAGAATTTGAGAAAATTCAGGGACTATTCAGCTACTTTTTCTTTTCCTCGACTTGCTTCGGGTTCTTGATCTATCATTCTAACATCATTCACTTATCAGTATTGATTTCACCTTTACTCTATTTCATATCCTTAAGGATTACAACCCACATATAAGTAACATGGTCTATAATTTAACTATTTACTTGAATGGATATTCAAGCTGTGCATCCGTGTCATAGTCACTAAATTATTTTTATCTTGAGCTACAGAACTCCAAATTAAGATCCGTTAATTTTCCTTGAAACTATACTCGCATATCTTCTTACCATAAAATTTTTAGAATTTTTGGTTTGGCCAATAAGTACAGTTTATTCTTTAAAGTCACCCCTGTTCTGCTATTTGACAGTTCCGACCCATCTTCACTAAAAATTAATTATCTCCTTTTACAGGATTCGGATGATGTTAACGTTTATTTCTATTTAAAATAGACTTACTCAGGATTTTAATGATATAAATTTAAGACCCAAATTATTTTTATACAATTTTTTATGATTTTTCAAAGTCAGAACAGGGGAACCCGAAATCATCCTGACCTTGTCTCATAAAACCTATTATATCTCATGATTTACAAATCTATTGCTTACACCGTTTCTTCTATAAGAAACTAGACTCAATAAGATTTAGTTTCATTTTTATTAATCCTCTAATTCGATTTCTACAATTTTTGGTGATTTTTCAAAGTTAGACTACTGCTGCTGTCCAAAACTGTTTCAGTGCAAAGTGTTGATTTCCATTTTGCCCCAAATTTCAGAGTTCATACAATTCAGTCCTTGACCAATTACCCTTCAATTAAGCTAATTTTTGTAAATTAATACTTTACCTAATCATTATGAGTTATTTCAAACCTATTGGATTTCAGAATTTCCACATAAAAACCCTAACATCAAATTCTTTTAAAATTAGGTCCCAAACATTCACTTTCTATTCAATTCTTTTTTGACTTGATTTTTTGCTTGATTTTTAAGCAATTTTGGATGCCACACAACTCAGGACGAGACTCGGTTAATCGTAAATTTTCGGGCAAATCTCTAATTTCTTCAACACTGGAAGGACCTTGTATAATTAAACCAAAGAATGGTTTAAATGGACAGCCATGTGTAGCCGAATATTGGGTTGACTTGGTCTCCAATTTGGACGGTTTTGTAATCCAGCAAAGTTATCAGACCTGTCCAGAATTAATCAACAAGTTAGAGGACCAAAGAATAAAATTTATCCAATTGAATTAATTAATTAAAACTCAAATTATTAATGAAATATTTTAAAATAAATTATTAAATATAATTTTATATTTATTATTTAATTTAATCATGCATTACCCACTTTATGTCTTAAAAAATATAATATATTCAAATTAATAGAAAATAAGCCATCTACTGCATGAAAACTGTATAATAAAGCATAAAATCACATTTTAATAATTTCTAAGTCATAA
This sequence comes from Gossypium australe, assembly GCA_005393395.2. Taxonomy (NCBI): domain Eukaryota; kingdom Viridiplantae; phylum Streptophyta; class Magnoliopsida; order Malvales; family Malvaceae; genus Gossypium; species Gossypium australe. The sequence continues at coordinate 80,682,612 of CM016614.1, forward strand.
TTTCATATTTTCACATATTTCATTAATTTATTAAACAATTACTTAGTTTTAACAATGGATTTAAGTAAAAAGGTGATAAATTACATAGGAAAAATCCTATATATTTTTCCTTTTACACCCAGCTGTGGTCTTATTTATCAAAACGTCTCATTTAAACCGTACAATTAATTTAAGTTTTCCAAATTTAACTAATAGAATAAATACAATCTCAATTCCATCCATCAATTAAACAAATGCAAAATTAAGTTCAATTATACGAACTTACCTCGTGTACGGAATGACAGAACAGACCGACTATTCAATTACTTTGCTTTTTTCCCGATCTAAGTCCGAATTCCTCTTTTCTTGATCTATAAGTAATCAAAATCAACTTATTTATTCTTCTATTTATTGAATTCAATCCAAAACACACATCAGGGCTATTTTACACATTTTCCCCTAAACTTTCACATTATTGCAATTTAGTCCTTATCACATAAAATTGCAAATTCATGCAATTTAGTACAAACCCATGCTTAGCCGAATTTAATACATGTTACTAGAAGCCCATATTTTCAATTTATTCACACTTTTAACCACCACATTTCACATTTTCTCAATTTAATCCCTTTTTGACATTTTTGTCAAAAATCACTTTACAAAAGCTATTAATCTAACATTAAACCTTCCATATCTATCATAAATCATCAAATTAATCAAGCATTAAACAATGAAAACATGATAAATCTTTAACAGTTTTGAAATCTAGGGTACGGGCTAGCTAAAATACGAAGCAACGATCACAAAAATATAGAAATCCTTAAAACAGAGCAAAAATGGACTTATAATTGAGTAACACAATGACCGAACCCTAAATAGCTTAATATGGCTTCCTTCCTTCTTGTTTTTCGGTTAAAGATGAAGAAACATTAAGATGATAATTTATTTTATGCTATTTTACTTAAGTTAATACATAATTTACTATTTTAACCTTATTATAAACCATTTAATATCATCCATTTAATGTTCATATATATCCACTCATGCTATTAATGGTCTAATTACAACATAAGGACCTCCACTTAAAGGTTCTATAGTTATTAGACACCTTTAGCTACTAGAACTCAAGTTTTACGCTTTACGCGATTTAGTCCTTTTTCTCAAATTGACCATTCAAACGATAAAATTTCTTCACGAAACTTTCAAACATAAATACTATCATGCTGTAAAAACTTATAATAATATTAAAATAATTTTTCAACCTCTGATTTGTGGTCCCGAAACCACTATTTTGATTTGACTAAAAGCGGGCTATTACAAGGAGAATATGTCTTCTCATAGTCAATGGCAAGCCTTTGCAGAAATCCTTGTGCTACAAGTCGTGCTTTATATCTCACAACTTCATTTTTCTCATTTTTTTCACACAAATACCCATTTATATCCTACCAGCTCACATCTTTAGGTGTTTGGACTACAAGTCCAAAAACCTCACATTTAGAAAATGAAATCAATTCTGCTTGAATTGCGTCTTTCCATTTTGGCCAATCTTTTCTATTTCTATATTCCTCAAAAGATTTGGGCTCAGAATCCTCATTTTTTTTCTATTTCAATAGCAACATTATAAGCAAATTTTTTGTTGATAACTATATTTTTCCAATTTTGTAACACCCCCGCTTGACCTGATCGCTAGGTCTGAGTTACGGGAATTTACAATCGATACCGAAATAGTTACAACGTGTAATAATCAAAATTACCGAATTTGTTATACAATTTTTTCTAAGACTTTACTGAGCTTACGAAAGCTTAATTACTAAATTCGAACATGAATTAGGATCAAATTGCAAAGCTACCAAAGTTTTAGAATAGGTATCGATACCCTTGAAATGGTATCGATACCATTTGTAGTTTCAATGTTTTAAAAAATTATTCATTAAGCGACAAGTATCGATACTTATCATGTAATACCCCGAAAATTTCTACGGTAAGATATTATCCTTGATATAGTAAAATAAGGAAATAAAGTGACAAAAAGGGAAATTTTGAGTTATGACAACATTGAGAAGTATATTATGATATATTAATTCAAGAAAGGACTAAATTGCAAAAGTGGAAAAAGTTTTGTTGCCTAAGAGTAAATACTCAAAACTTGAGGGGTTAAAGTGTAAATATGAAAAAGTTGAAGGACCAATAGTGCAAATATTTTAAGGGTGGAATGATCTAGAAACTAAGGAAAATGGATGAATTAGGACCAAATTGAATAGGTTAAGAATTATGAGGGACTAAATTGGAATTTTACCAAATTAAGTGACGACTTAAGGATGGAATTTTAAAAGATTATAAAGGGCAAAATGGTCAATTAGAAAGAGAGAGAAATCTAGAAGGTAATGATGATGTTGGTGATATTTTAGATTAAATAAATAAATAAATATTAGTTTATAAATATTTTGATTTGATTTTTAAATGATATTTTATTATTATTTTATTTAGTATATATATAAGGAAAGAAATATGAAGAATCATCATCTTCTTTTCATGCATCCAGCGTATGAAGAGAAAGGAAAGAAAGAAAGTTTTGCTTTCTTTATAATTTGGTCCTTTTATAAAAAATTCACCATTTTCACTTAGAAATCAAAAGAATTTCAATAGCTACCAAGAGAGAAAAATATTAAGAAGACTATGGGGAACTAGAATATCAGGTTAGATTCAAGAAATAGAAGCTGGAGGAGAGAGAAAATCAAGTTAAATGTTGAAATCAATAGGACAAGGTAAGGTCATCAAGATTTCAATATATTTTTGAGTTTGATATTATTGAAAAAGTATGGAAATGATGTTAATGTAGAGTTTTCTTATATAAGGTTCTATGTTCTTGATATTCTAGTGAAGGGAAATAAGAGAAAGTGATGGGAAATATTATAGAGAAAGGGAATAAGGGTGTTATAAACTTGGTAATCAACATTTTGCACTAAAACAGTTTTGGACAGCAGTAGTAGTCTAAATTTGAAAAATCACCAAAAATTGTGGAAATTGAATTAGAGGTTGAATAAAATATTAAATTTAATTTAATTTAGTCTAGTTTTTCATAGAATAAACGATGTAAGTAATGAAACTGTAAATTATGAGATATAATAAATTTTGTAGACAAGGTCAGAATGATTTCGGGTTCCCCTGTTCTGATTTTGGAAAATCATAAAAAATTTTAAAAAAATATTTAGGGGTTTAAATATATATGTTTAAATTCTTAATGATTCTATTTTCAAGAAACAAATGGGAAAAATCATCCAAATCCCATACTAAGAGATAATTAATTTTTGGTAAAGAAAGGTCGAAACTGTCAAACAGAAGAACATAGATAAATTTGAAGATTTTACTGTACTTATTGGCTAAATTTTAAATTTTGAAATTTTGATGGTAGAAATATATTTGAGTCTAGTTTCAAAAACATCAAGCGGATCTTAATTTGGAATTCTGTAGCTCAAGATATAAATAATTTAGTGACTATGACTCAAGTGGATGGCTTTGAATGAACATTTTAGTAAATAGTGGAATTATAGATAATGTTACTTATAAGCATGTTATATGCATTAAGGATGTGGAATGGAGAGGAGGAGGAGGAAAATATATGAATATTCAGCTAGCATGGGTTTATATTAAAAATGGCTAATTTGTATGTTTTAGGTTCAGGTACTAAATTGAATAAAAGTAAAACTTTAGGGGGCAATTTTGTAAAAATGTTAAAAATGACCAAATTGAGGGAAATGAATTATTTATTGTCTAACTTAATAAATTGAATGAAATTATTAATTTAGATCAAGATTGGGTGAAAAATAGGGAAAATGGAAAACTACCAACATGCCCCTGAATCTTGGTATTTCTGCAATTTAGCTAGGTAAGTTCGTGCAACTTAATTGAGCATGTAAATATGATAAATTGAATGTTGTATTGGATTGAATGATATGAATGTAAGAAATGAACACATGCTTGGAAATATTTGAAAAGGTTAAATTCCGTGTGAATACTGGATTTCGATGGATAAAGGTGATTTCCCAAATGGAATGAGGTCATGCATTTGTTGCAGAATGGATTTAGTTCGGACGAGTAATCTTATTGACCTCATTATTGAAAGGATTTAGCCCGGATGGGTAATCCTGATACAAGCCTCTCGAGCATATGTTGCAATTAGGATTTAGCCTGTACTGGTAATCCTAATTGAGCCCTTTGAGCATATGTTAAAGTCTGGATTTAGCCTGGACTGGTAATCCAGATTAAGCTCTTCAGAGTATTTGTCACAAAAAGGATTTAACCTGTACTGGTAATCCTGGCAAAGCTCTTAGAGCATATGTTACAGACAAGATTTAGCTTGGACTGGTAATCCTGTTGTATGATATGTGGCTCGAGAGTGTGCATTACAAATAGGATTTAGTCTGGACTGGTAATTTTGTTGTATAATATATGGCTCGGGAGTGTGCTCTCGGAATAAGTGCCTTAATGGGTACTCCTGAATATGAATTGACGGGTTATTGATTTGTACACTTTGTGTGTACTACTGAAGTATCCATCGAAATTTCAATAATTCAACGGATATAAATTCTCGAAAAGAGAAATATGAGTTTAAATGAATTTATATCTCGAATATTCCTGAAATGCATGAAAATGATGATACATGGTATATAGAAGTATGAAATAATGCTATATGAACATGGAATTTGTTAGATGAATATGTTCATCTATGATTATAAATTTGTACAGCTTGAATGTACTACCCGTGTAATCATCGATACTTTAATTGATTTAATGGGTAAAATTCTGATACGAAACAATATGAATACGAAATGAATTATTACCGTATATGTCTGAAATATATATAATGATTTGTACATGTTATATGGACACATGGTGTGGAAAGTATATGTACATGGAATTTGATTAATGTTAAGTTCGATATGAACTATTACCGGCATAGACATACGTGAAATACATGGAAATTATGGTACATGAAATATTGATATAATGAAATCAATGATATATGTTATTAAAGAATTAGTAAGAGAATGATATGTATCATGACATGTACATATATGATTATCTTTGATATGTTGATACAAGGAAATTATGTAAGTTGAGACGAGTATTAAACTCAAGTGTGACATGTCGAGAAAATAAGTATATCAATGTTGAATTTATATGAAATATGTGCAAAGTTGTTTGATACTTAAACAAGTGTCAAGCTATTGGTTGAATGATAAAATGTTTATTTATATGATACATTGGTTTGGTAAGTATATAAGTGAAAATATGCTAATGCTCATGAAAGAGTGGTAGGGTTAAATTATGCAATTTCTTATGAAATGACTTATCATGTGATCAATTTGAAAAAGACTTTGGCTAAATGCACTAGTTTGTGGCCATGGTTGAATGATATGTTTATGACTTAAGTGTCATGTATATGAAATAAGTGTAGAAAGTAAAGAAATGCAAATAAAAATAAAGAAACTTGGAAGAGTTAAAGTTATATAAAATCCTACTAAGTTTGAGATAATATGTATAAATGATACTGTAAAATTATTTGCCTATATGTGTTTTGGTATTTTGGTATATGCACAGTTTATTTTATAATGTTGATGTTCTAAAATGTTTGGTTAGTTTGATGACAAGTTGGGCAAGAAATGAGGCTAAGAAAAATGGGCTATGTCATCCACACGGGCAGAGACATGAGCTTATGTCTTAGTCGTGTGTGACACACGGCCAGATAACACAGCTGTGTGACTTCTGCAGTGTTGAAAAATTATAAATATTTTCGAAAAAAATTTAGTTTATGATTTAGTCCCTATAAATATTTTGGGCCTCGATGAATCACATAAGGGACATTATGATTAAATTTGATTGATTTCAGGTATGAATGTTATATGAAGTGAAATTTTTGTTATATGCTCTGTAAATTCTAATAATGCTCTGAAACCCTGTTTCGACGATGGATACGGGTTAGGGGTGTTACATGTCATATGGTACCGGTACCCTTTTTATAAAGTATCGGTACTGTTTGATGATTCTGTTACTTTTGTAAAAACTAAACAAAGATCAATTATATCGATACCCTTGTAAAATATCATTACTATAGTTTAAGTATCGGTACTTTAGTCCCTTTTCATGCCCAAAACCAATGTAAACAAAAATAGTGCTGAAAACACCCTATAAACCTGCACAAAACCAAATCAAATCATACCAAAACATCTCAATTCAACAATCTCTAAATCAACCAAATAATCATACATCTTTAATGTCCCTAAACATATCAATTTAACTTATGAAATCTAAAATCTTTCTCATTTGCATATTCATTTAATTGTACTATTCTAACCATACCATTTGACTTTACATTTCCCATTCATAGGATATATATGCAATCTAACATACACACATTTTTAGATATCCAGTAACAATCCAAAATCCAGTAATACTGTAATGCCCCGAATTTTGGGCCTAGAAGAAATAGGTTTTGGACAAGGGAACAGTTAAGAGACTGCTCATAAATATTTATTTGTGCAAGAAAGTGACACAAATGTCTGTCTGCTTCAGTGGTTAAATGCTCTGGGAGTGTGTGAGAAGAATGGGTTCAAGTCTTGGCTTTTGCAGAATTTTTAGTTTTGCTTTTATATGAATCTAGACATTGGCATTTAGGCCTTATAAATAATAGTGCTTGTTTTATGACACAAAAAGAGCTTGTGGTCTAGTGGCAAGGTGGCGTGTTGTGTAACTGGGAGGTCTGAGGTTCAAGTCTTGGGTTGCACAATGGAGTGTTTATTTATCTACTTGAGCTGTGTAAGTAGTGGAGCTGGACTGAAACACAGCTAAGGGGAGTTTGAATAGAATTTGAATGGAGTTTGAACTGGTCATGGAGAGGTTTGAGGAGGGATTTTAAGAGAAAATCAATGAGATGAGAGGGGAGGGAGTTTGTGCCAAATTTGGACTCTAGCATTCAAGAATTCGGCCAAGAGAGGTATACTGCTCATTTGGGTTTTTTTTTCCTCTCTTTGGCCGAATGTGGTAGGTTCTTTTGGCATTTTTTTTTTTCTGCTCACTTTTTCCTTTTTGCATTTTTCTTTCTTTTCCCTTGCCGAATCCTCCTTTCTCTTCCCCTCCTCTCTTTGCTATTTTTTCCCTTTCCTCTACTTTCCCAAACCTTGATTGAATAGTATTGGGCAGTTTCGCATTGTTTTTTCTTCTGATTTGCTCTTCTTCCTTCACCCCTTTTTGGTCAACTGTTTGTCGAATATTGCCTTTCTCTCCCTCTTCATCACTTCAATTGTGTTTTCAGCTTGACAGCTATTCTCTGACGGTTCAAATTCCTCGAGGAGTGAAAAAGTTTCAGGTAAGATTAAAGTCGTCGCAACCTTTCTCTCATCACTCGATCAAAGGTAAGTATGTAGGCTAGCATTCTAAAGTGTAGGCCAAATGCTTTCTGCGATTCTGTAAGTTATCATTTGTGGATTTAAACCACATGAATAAACAATCATGTTTAATAAAATCCGTTTGTAATGCAGATATCCATCAAAGAGACTGTAGTCAACCTTCGTCAGTGGTATAAGTGGGCTAAGCCACATTAATCGAGGCAAGTGTTAATTTTAGTTTTAGTTAGGGGTGTAAAAGAAGGGGATTAACCCTATTGTTCAGCAGCTAATGGAAAGCCTTGTATTAATGTAGGTTTTGGTGCTCATGGAACTTGGAGCGGTTGCGCAAACAGGTGTGTATTCACACTGTTTTGACTGTAGAACGGCAAAAGCTGAAAAGTTGAAAGATTGGGCTTTAAGGTCACATGGGCGTGTGAACGCTCGTGTGGTCAAACCGAGCCCATGAATCACAAGCGTATGACTGTAGAGGCCTCCATGAGGCTTTTCATGGGCTTAGGCCGTATTGGGCCACGTTGGGCCGAAATGGGCCATGTAGGCCCAATGGGCTCATGGGCCCTACACGGATGAAATCTACGATTTGTGGCAAATACTAGACTGGGCTATGTAGGTCTCATAGCCGTGGCAAAAGGTCTCATAGCCGTGGCGAAATCTGGGCTGAACGGGTTGCACGAGCGTGTGGGCCCACTTAGGCCGAGTAATAGGCCTTGGGCCCATTTACACTGTTATGACCATTTAGGTTACCGAAGTCGCTTGAGGCGACTACAAACCTTCCGAGAGGTCGATATCTACACAGAGACCTCAAAATAGGGTAAAATGACCGAAATACCCCCATAGGGTAAAATGACCGAAATACCCCCAGGGTAAAAGGACCGAAATACCCCCATAGGATAAAATGACCAAAATACCCCCATATGGTAAAATGACCAAAATACCCCCATAGGGTAAATGACTGAAATACCCCCATAAGGTAAAATGACCAAAATACCCCCATAGGGTAAATGACCAAAATACCTCAATAGGGTAAAATGACCGAAATACCCCCATAGGGTAAAATGACCGAAATAGCCCCACAGGGTAAAATGACTGTTATACCCTTAGGTGATGAAATGACTATTATGGCCTTATGTTATATATGACTGATTTGCTCTATGATATGTATGACTATGATTGAGCATGACATTTTGCATACACGTATGATATTATGTCACGACATATTGCATGGGGATGGGTTGTTTTGGAGGAAGTGTACTGTACTGATAAGGTCGCACAGGTCACCCAAGACGACTGTGGACCTACTGATGGCTATATGCCGTTTATTTTACTGGCAGCTTTGCTGTAATACTGTTTAGTGCCGCAACCGGTGTTAATCTTGGTGTGTTTGGCTGGGTGGGTCGATTTTATCCCCACATGGTGTGTTTGGTGGGACGGAGTGGTGTGTGGAGGCTGGATTGGGTAGGATTTCTGCATATCTGCACTGATTAATGATACTGTACTGTTATTGCATCGATTAAGGATATTACATACTGTTCACTGTATGACTGATATCTGTTACTGTTATGGGGTAAGGCCCTACTGATTCTAATACTGAAATTAGGCAAAGGCCCTACTGATTACTAGCATTGTGATGGGCTCAAGCCCAATCATTTACTGTTACAGGAAAGGGCTTAGGCCCATACTGAACTGGACTATTATTATAACGGGCTCAGGCCCAAACTGTATTTATCTACTGTTTAATTGACTATTTTCTTGTTAGGGGATTACACACTGAGTTTTCGTAAATTCACCCCTCTGTTTAACTGTACAGGTAATCCCCAATCGTAAACGGGTCAATGCTGCGAGGGACTCGATGATGGCCACACAACCGCATCAGCTTTCATTTTTAGCTTTTGATTTATAAGTAACTGAATTTGGGTATTTTTATGTAATAAGGCCTCTTTAAAGTTATAAACTTTAAATTGGGGTTTTTATTTATTTAGTTTGATATAAATTGCTAGTTGTAGAAAAAGACGAGTTTTCAAAAGGTAACTATTTTCAAAGACACAACGTTTTCGCAATATTTCCTAAATAACTTCCGCAATAAATGAGATTTTGAAAATTAATAATGTTTTAAAAGTGGTTAGCTTTTAATGATGCACGCTTTGGAAATGAACAACCCATTTTGGAATCACTGTTTAATAACAAAATGATTAATTGATTTTGAGGATTTCAACGACAACAAGTTGCACACTAAACACTTCAATGTGACACCGCCGATTTCGGCCATAACATCTAGGCCGGTTTGAGGTGTTACAAAAACTCAAGGACCAAATCAAAACTATTATTCAAAATAAACACCTAAATTAAAACCTATGTACATGCCACATAACCGAGATAAAATGAGTAAAAGTCTATCGAGTTGATAGAGGGATATTGTGATCTTTGAGTTGACATGACTGATGAGTTTTACAAATAGACAATCTACAACAATGGAAAAAAAAAACTAAGCAAACATTTTGAATGCTTAGCAAGTTCATATTTATTAAAACAAATAACTTACCTTGATTTATAATTAAACATAAAAATCTAATTAACTTGTTACAAATTTCTTGACATAGCATTTCACAACAATAAGGTGAGTCTTCACAACGATAAGGTGAGTCGTCACATAACTAAGCCATTTAGCAATTCAACATTAATACGCTATTCAATTTAGTACAATTCACATAGAATTCACAATTCAATTCCATTTGCGATATCAAAACATCAAATTTCCATTTTTAACATCAAACTTGTAACATTTCATTGTCATTTTTTTGCATTAATCATTTAGCCCAATGAAGTCTAGTAAATAAACTCGAATACATGGGTAACTACACCACACTAGAGAGCACTATAGTGCTAAACAGAAAGCACTGAAATGCTAAGTAGAGAGTACCGAAGTGCTGAACAGAGAGCACAAAAGTGCTAAATAGAGAGCACAAAAGTGCTAAACCTGTATAAGCATGCAAATAACCCTATTAGCATGCCAATTGTATCCTAATCGTTTACTAAGTTCATGTAGACATTAACATTGTATTCGTGACATTTAAGTCATTATAATGCCATCATATACAAACCATCCCAACAAAAGACATTTTTTTTTACAATTTAATCAATGCCTTACCTTTTTGTACCTAATCATAACAAGTTCCAAATTACATTTACACACAAACAATTTCATAATTCAAACATATTTGTATTACTATTACATATAATTAAACCATATGAAATTTCCTGGAAGAAACTATAATAACAAGATGTTAAAGACTAATTTACAATTTTCCCCTTTACTCGATTATCTTTCGATTGGATCAATTCCCGATATATAATAATTCATTTCAATTATCACTTTCAAATACTTTATAGCATTATATTTTATACATATGATAGTTCAATTTCATTTTTTATATGTTCTCTAAAATTTTGCATTTTATTCAATTTAGTCTCTAAAATTGAAATTACTGTAACTTTCAAATTTGAGCTTTGATTTCGAAATCAATCTCAATTCCATCCATCTACATACCCCTAATGGCCATAATTTCAAAATTTCATTCCAATTTCAAAATATTTACACTTTAGTCCCTATATTCAAAACAAACAATTTTCACTTTACAGTTGTAAAAAAATAAAAAATTCACTTTACAAACTAGTTATTTTTCATTTCTAAGCTTAAAAGCTAACATTTTAACACCAAAACTTCAAGCATTCATCAATGACAACATTTTGAAACTTTAACAATTTTGAAAAGTAAAACACGAGTTAGCTAAATCGAGCTGCCATGATCTCAAAAACATAAAATTTACGAAAAATGAACTTCGAATTTACTTACATACAAGGGCCGAATGCTTTGAATCTTTTGCAATGGCTTCCTAACTCTTATTATTTTTTGGATGGTGAAGGAAAGAAGAAGCAATTATAAGCACTTAGCCCTTGGACGTGCATGCATATAGCTCATGCATGAATGTAAATCGAATAGACAAGTTAAGCTCCCTTCTTACCAACAGTCCATGCACTTAGGTGAACCATTGTATTCGGCCATAATTCACATTCATGAATCAATGCATTTGGCCCTTGCATGTGAATGGTCATATGAACCAAGATAATTGCATGAATTCAAAGATTCCTTAAATAAGGCTTGTACATGTATTCGGCCATGAATGAAAGGTCATGATGGAGCTTAAGTGGTTAGCTGAATGGTCCAACGAACATATATAAGTAGAATATTAGATCAATTTTCAAAACAAAGCACAATTTGAAATAACACAAATGAGATAATGAGAATAAACATATGACACTTTTAACAAATCATAACATATAATCAAGAACATGACATTCCTATGTTAAAACCAGACTCGCGACATAAGCAAAAATGACACACACATACTTAAGCACACGAATAAAGACTAGACTAATATTTTGAAGCAATTTCAAACATATTAAGAATACAATATATGTAACAAGTTTTTTGCAACGCCCCAAATTTGGGCCTAGAAGGAATGGGCCTTGAGTGTGGGATCAGCTAGGAGACTGCACATAAATATTTATGTGTGCAAGAAAATGCCACAAATTGCTTGTTTGCTTTAATGGCTAAGTGATTTGGGTGTGTGTGGGAGTGTTTGAGAAGCCTGCGTTCAAGTCTTGGCTTTTGCAAAATTTTTAGTTTTTCTCTTAAATGAATCTGGACACTAGCATATAGGCTTTATAAATAATAATGCTTGTTTATGACACAAGAAGAGCTTGTGGTCTAGTGGCAAGGTGGCGTATTGTGTAACTGAGAGGTCTAAGGTTCAAGTCCTGGGTTGTACAAGGGGGTATTTATTTTGCTACATGAGCTGTTAGGTAGTAGAGTTGGACTGAAACACAGCTAAGGGGAGTTTGAATAGATTTGAATGGTGTTTGAACTGGTAATGGAGAGATTCAAGGAAGGATAAGGGGAAAGAATCAAGGAGTTTGAGTGAGAGGAGAGTTGTGCCGATTTGGGTGTCTGGCTACTCAGATTTTCGACAGTGATTTCTTTTGGGTATAGTCCTTGTTCGACTCTTTCTTTTGGCATTTTTGTTTTATTCTTTTTGTTCTCCCTGTCCGAATTGTCCTTTTGGGTCTTGGCATCGTAAGTTATTTGGTCGATTTCTGGTAAGTCAAGTGCCTCTCGGTACCTTTTTAGATTTCTTTTTCCTCTGTTATTTTTCCTTTCAGCCGAATTCATTCTTCTCCCTTATTTCTCCGTCACTTCTTCTCAACTGTTCTCCTTTCCTCTTTGACTGAGTGGCCCTCTCTCTTTTTCTTTCTCTGTTGTACCAATCAGTTTGGTAGTGGGCGACGATCTCTTCTCCTGTTCATAACACTGTGGTAAGCCTAATCCTACATCTCCTCCTTTCCCCTATCTCTTTTGTTTCTCTACATTTCCAATATAGACTGAATGTCATAAATCTTGTCTTGTTATTTCGAAACCCAGTGGATGATAGTCTTTGACGATCGGTGGAGCGTCGACTTCCTTACTTCTCTGCACATCTCCGCCTTTGCTTCGAATAGCTCTTTGGCCGAATACTGTGGGGTAAGTATTGGTCGGATACCCAATCTGCTCTAACTCTAACTCTTTGGACTATGGGCATCATTTCAAGCCTTGTATTACATGAGTATGGCCAATGAAATCTATCTTATACGCAGTAAATCGAGAAGAAGGGTGTGATCGTTTTCAACCAGCGATCTAAGAGTAAAAATCGTGTAACTTTCGGTCAAGGTAAGTGGTGATATCGATTTGGGGCTTTAGTGTTAATGATCTAAAGGATGAGAGATTGATTGTGTTGGGATGATTGTAGTTTCATCGCGCGTTGGGAAATCTTTTCGTTACGCAAACATGTGTGTAGTCACACCCTTCTCTTCTGTGAATCGGAAAAAGCCGAAAAGCCGAAACTTCAGCATTTGTGGCCCTACAAGTGTGGGATCGCTCGTGTGGTAAGCCAAGGCCACCAATCGTGGGCGATAGACTGTAGAGGACACCACGTGTGTTCTCGTGCTCTTGGGCCGACATGGGCCTTGTTTGGCTGAAATGGGCTGTGTGGGCCCAATGGGCTCGTAGGCCCCACACTGATAAAATCCACGATAAGTGACAAATACTGGACTGGGCTATATGGTTAGCATAGCCGTGACTAAATTTGGGCTAAATGGGCCACACGAGCGTGTGGGCCTACGTGGGCTGAATAATGGGCCTTAGGCCCATTTACACCATTATGACCATTTAGGTTATCTATGTCGCTCAAGGCGACTGTAGACCTTCGGAGAGGTTGTTATCTGCACTGAGACTCCAAAATAAGTAAAATGACCGTAAGGCCCCTGTAGGGTAAAATAACCGTAATGCCCCCGTAAGGTAAAATGATCGTAATTCCCCCGTAGGGTAAAATTACTGTAATGCTTTAGGGTAAAATGACCGTAATGTTTTCGTAGGGTAAAATGACCGTAATGCTCCCATAAGGTAAAATGACCGTAATGCCCCCGTAGGGTAAAATGACTGTAATGTCCCCGTAGGGTAAAATGACCATAATGCCCCAGTAGGGTAAAATGACTGTAATGCCCCTGTAGGGTAAAATGACCGTAATACCCTTATAGGGTAAAATGACCATAATACCATCAAAGGGTAAAATGACTATTTTGCCCCTCGAGGGTAAATGACTGATTTGTCTGTAATTTAAATGACCGATTTGTCTGTGATTTAAATGACTGATTTGCTTGTGATTTAAATGACTGATTTGTCTGTGATTTGTATGACTGATTCTGAGCATGGCATTCTCCATACACGACATACTGCATGGGGTTGGGATACTGTTATGGAGGAAGTATATTATACTGGTGGCTCTGCCACATATACTGTTACTGGCAGCTTTGCTGCGATACTGTTACTTGCAGCTATTCTGCGATATTGGTGTGCTGGCTGGGTGGGTCGATTTTATCCCCACATGGTGTGTTGGTTGGTACGGGTGGTGTGTTGGCTGGATTAAGGTGGGTTGCATATTTGTACCGTAATGATACTGTATTGGGCTTAGGCCCACACTGTTACTGAAATGGGCTATGGCCCACACTGCATTGTTACTGAATAGGGCTAAGGCCCAGACTGTTTCTGCATATATTGTTACTGACTGACTGATAGCAGATTACACACTGAGTTCTCATAAACTCACCGTTTCATTTAACTTTACAGGTATCCCCAGCCTTAGACGATTTGGAGCCGCGAGAGACTCGGAGGTGGCCACACAATCGCTGATGTTCTACTTTAGACTTATTTAATATCAATTTTCATATTGGGCTATTAATTATGTAATAAGGCCATTGGTGGATTTAATTTTTAATTGGGCTTTGCTTTCTTGTTTTAAACTGCCAAACGGATACAAAAGAGGTTTTCAAAATAACAACGGTTTTCAAGAAAAACACGCATTTTTAAACTTCAAGGTTTTTAATTAGAGAAGCTTCCACGGTTTTATTCAGTTTAAAGAAATCAACATTAATAAATATGAAAATCGTTTTGATAAGCTAGTTTCAGATTGTAATAACTTAATTTGCCGAATTTTGTCAAGTAATAAAAACTAAATGGATTTAACTTAAATACGGATTTTTATCAACAAGTCCAACTTTCGAAAATCACTTCGATGTGACACATCAGATTCGGTCGTAACGTCTAGGACGGGTTTAGGGTGTTACATTTACTGGTATCAAAGCCAGGTTGCAAAACTCGGTTGTGGAATGGGTTTTCAAATTTTTGGATTTCAAAAAGTTGTTTTCGAATATGTGAAGTGTTTTGAGATACTTCCTCTGAAAAGTGTGGCATACCGAGTCTCCGGTGCTGAATCCGTAAGTTTTCTGAATGCTTTCGTCTGTTTAGAAATTGAAATGTGGTAAGTTAGGACATACTATGACTACTTTAGAAATTAGACTATACCACTCTAGATAGAGCAAATTGAAGCTAAATGGGACTGAAACTGTAGTGAAACTTTGATCTGTACAAAACTGTTAGTTCTGATAAAACGCGAATAGACAATAGGCACAAGAGATACACGCAGACATGGTTCAAGAGGCTGTAAGAATGTTTTGAAATCAAAGTGCGCAGCGGAAGCGTCGTAGTGAAGTCTTTGTGTGCGACTATTCTAACAGTTGGAAATTTCGGGTACGAAATTTCTTTAAAGAGGGGTGAATTGTAACGCCCCAAATTTGGGCCTAGAAGGAATGGGCCTTGAATGTGGGATCAGCTAGGAGACTGCACATAAATATTTATGTGTGCAAAAAAATGTCACAAATTGCTTGTTTGCTTTAATGGCTAAGAGATTTGGGTGTGTATGGGAGTGTTTGAGAAGCCTAGGTTCAAGTTTTGGCTTTTGCAAAATTTTAATTTTTTCTCTTAAATGAATTTGGACACTAGCATATAGGCTTTATAAATAATAATGCTTGTTTATGACACAAGAAGAGCTTGTGGTCTAGTGGCAAGGTGGCGTGTTGAGTAACTGAGAGGTCTGAGGTTCAAGTCCTGCGTTGCGCAAGGGGGTATTTATTTTGGGTATAGTCCTTGTTCGGCTCTTTTTTTTGGCATTTTTGTTTTATTCTTTTTGTTCTCCCTGACCGAATTGTTCTTTTGGGTCTTGGCATCGTAAGTTATTTGGTCAATTCTTGGTAAGTTAAGTGCCTCTCAGTACCTTTTTGGATTCCTTTTTCCTCTGCTATTTTTCCTTTCAGCCAAATTCATTCTTCTCCCTTATTTCCCCTTCACTTCTTCTCAACTGTTCTCCTTTCCTCTTTGACTGAGTGGCCCTCTCTCTTTTTCTTTCTCTGCTATACCAATAGGTTTGGTAGTGGGCGGCGATCTCTTCTCCTATTCATAACACTGTGGTAAGCCGAATCCTACATCTCCTCTTTTCCCCTCTCTCTTTTGTTTCTCTACTTTTCCAATATAGATTGAATGTCGTAAATCTTGTCTTGTTATTTCGAAACCCTATGGACGATAGCCTCTGACTATTGGTGGAGCATCAACTGCCTTACTTCTCTACACATCTCTGCCTTTTGCTTAGAATAGCTCTTTGGCCGAATACTGTAGGGTAAGTAGATTGTTTTGTAGTATTGGCCGAATACCCAATCTGCTCTAACTCTAACTCTTTGGACTATTGGCATCAATTGAAGCCTTGTATTACACGATTATGGCTAATGAAATCTGTATATTACGCAGTAAATCGAGAAGAAGGGTGTGATCATTTTCAACCAGCGATCTAAGAGTAAAAATCGCGTAAGTTTTAGTCAAGGTAAGTGGTGATATCGGTTTGGGGCTTTAGTTTTAATGATCTAAAGAGTGAGAGATTGATTGTGTTGGGATGATTGTAGTTTGATCGCGCTTTGGGAAATCTGTTCGTTACGCAAACATGTGTGTAGTCACACCCTTCTCTTCTGTGAATCGGAAAAAGCCGAAAAGCCGAAACTTCAGCATTTGTGGCCCTACAAGTGTGGGATCGCTCGTGTGGTAAGCCAAGGCCACCAATCGTGGGTGATAGACTGTAGAGGACACCACGTGTGTTCTCGTGCTCTTGGGCCGACATGGGCCTTGTTTGGCTGAAATGGGCTGTGTGGGCCCAATGGGCTCGTAGCCCCACACTGATAAAATCCACGATAAGTGACAAATACTGGACTGGGCTATATGGTTAGCATAGCCATGACTGAATTTGGGCTAAATGGGCCACACAAGCGTGTGGGCCCACGTGGGCCGAATAGTGGGCCTTAGGCCCATTTACACCGTTATGACCATTTAGGTTATCAGTGTCGCTCGAGGCAACTGTAGACCTTCAGAGAGGTCGTTATCCGCACTGAGACCCCAAAATAAGTAAAATGAATATAATGCCCCTGTAGGGTAAAATGACCGTAATGCCCCTGTATGGTAAAATGACCGTAATGCCCCCGTAGGGTAAAATGACCGTAATGCCCCTTTAGGGTAAAATGACCTTAATGCCCCTTTAGGGTAAAATGACTGTAATGCCCCCGTAGGGTAAAATGACCGTAATGCCCCCATAGGGTAAAATGACCGTAATGCCCTCGTAGGGTAAAATGACCATAATGCCCCAGTAGGGTAAAATGACCGTAAGGCCCCTGTAGGGTGAAATAACCGTAATGCCCTTGTAGGGTAAAATGACCGTAATACCCTTGTAGGGTAAAATGACCATAATACCCTCAAAGGGTAAAATGACTATTTTGCCCCTCGAGGGTAAATGACTGATTTGTCTGTATTTAAATGACTGATTTGTTTTAAATGACTGATTTGCGTGTGATTTAAATGACTGATTTGTCGGTGATTTGTAAGACTGATTTGTCTATGATTTGTATGACTAATTTGTCTGTGATTTGTATGACTGATTCTGAGCATGGCATTCTGCAGACACGACATACTGCATGGGGTTAGGATACTGTTATGGAGGAAGTATATTGTACTGGTGGCTCTGCCACATATACTGTTACTGGCAGCTTTGCTGGGATACTGTTACTGGCAGCTATGCTGCGATATTGGTGTGCTAGCTAGGTGGGTTGATTTTATCCCTACATGGTGTGTTGGTTGGTACGGGTGGTGTGTTGGCTGGATTGGGGTGGGTTGCATATTTGCACCGTACTGATACTGTATTGGGCTTTGGCCCACACTATTACTGAAATGGGCTATGGCCCACACTGCACTGTTACTGAATAGGGCCAAGGCCCAGACTGTTACTACATATATTGTTACTGACTGACTGATAGGGGATTACACACTGAGTTTTCGTAAACGCACCCTTTCTTTTAACTGTACAGGTAATCCCCAGCCTTAGACGATTCGAAGCCGCAAGAGACTCGGAGGTGGCCACACAATCGCTGATGTTCTGCTGTAGACTTATTTAATTTCAAATTTCATATTGGGCTATTAATTATGTAATAAGGCCATTGGTGGATTTAATTTTTAATTGGGCTTTGCTTTCTTGTTTTAAGCAATGCCAAACGGATACAAAAGAGGTTTACAAAATAACAACGGTTTTCAAGAAAAACACGCATTTTTAAACTTCAAGGTTTTTAATTAGAGAAGCTTTCGTGGTTTTATTCAGTTTAAAGAAATCAACATTAATAAATATGACAATCGTTTTGATAAGCTGGTTTCAGATTGTAATAACTTAATTTGCCGAATTTTCTCAAGCAATAAAAACTAAATGGGTTTAACTTAAATACGATTTTTATCAACAAGTCCAAGTTTCAAAAATCACTTCGATGTGGCACATCAGATTCAGTCGTAACATTTAGGCCGGGTTTGGGGTGTTACATTTTTTCAGTAGTGTTAGAAACAGTCGTTTCAGGGCCACAAATCCGATGAGTAAGTTCATAAATGTTATTATTTAATATTTACGAGTCTATTATAGTATCAAAATAAATCATTGATTGGAAATTTATGCTATTTGAATGAATAATATTTACGAGTCAAGTGGTTTTAGAAAATGAGGTATTGAGACCTTGTTTCTATAAACTGAGCCCAAAAATATTTTATTAAATATTTACAGAGTATTATTAAGGTCATATTAAAATTTGGTTAAGAAAAATTTTAATGTTTAGATGGTTAATTAATTAGAAAGGACTAAATTGTAAAAGATGTAAAATTTAATAGTTATAGCTTTGCTTGTATTTAATGGATATAAAAGCATGAAATAAGGGCCTTAAGTAGTAATTCAACCAATTTTAAGGTTAGTGGATGATCTTGGCTTGGAATTTGGTCAAATTTGGTTTAATATTTAAGGGTAAAATGGTAATTAGCTAATTGAACTTAAAATTAAGTAAGGAAAAAAGATGATATATTTTTCATTTGGAGAAGGGGATGACTGAAACACCATTTTTAGGGAAGAAGCTTTCGGCCAAAGTTGAAATTTCATGCATGGTATGTAATCGTTACCCATTTTTAATAATTTTTATATTTTTGCTATCGTATTAGCTTAATCTAGCTAACTGGGGGTCAATTTTTTAAATTTTTAAATTTTTAAATTTTATGGAACGTGCCATTGATGAATTTGAGATGATTTTGAAATTTTATGGTAGAATCTTAAGCTTGGTTGCTAGATAGGACTATTTTGTAAAGTGATTTTTGGTAATTTTAATGTTTAAGGACTAAAATATGAAATTAGTAAAAGTATAAGGACTTATTGTCAAATAATAGAAAATATGGGCTTTAATAGGGTTTCAAAAAATTCAGCTAAACTTAAAATTTTATAAAATTAATTTTATAAAAATTTGCATGTTTTGGGCTTAGGGACTAAATTGTATAAAAGTAAAATGTTGGGGGTAATTTTATAAAAATGTCAAAAAAGACTTAATTGCATAAAATGAATTGATTTTTCTATTAGAATTAGTGAATTGAATGAAATTATTATTTTAGATCAAGAACGAGTGAAAAATCAAGGAAAAGAGAAAATTACCAAATAGCTCATATACTTAGTCATTGCTGCAATTTAGTCTGGTAAGTTTGAATGAACTATGATTGTTTTAATGTTAGTTAAATTAACTATTTATTATGTTGTTGTAATATAAGTGAATTAGATTATAAATGCATCAATGATATGATGATTTGATAGATAATAAGTCCCTATTGAACCTTAAGAGTTATTAGAATATAAATGGTATGTCATTAGGGATTTCATGTTTCGAGTGCTGGTCCTAAATGCCCTACAGATGGCTGAGGTCCTGCATTTGTTACGGATTCTCCAAAGCAGGCCCATTTCAAGGCTCATGTGAGCAGGCCCATTTCATGGTTCGTGTTAGCAGACCCATTTCACAGCTCGTGTGAGCATTGATGTAAAGGAAAGGTTACAGTTATTTGTAAAGGCACATTTTGTGTGATCTTTCCCGGGTATCCAATGTAATTCTAGATGGTTCAACGGGTAAGAAAAGGAATGGAACGGTAAGTGACTTAATCGAAAGGTTCATGACTATATGAAAGGGTTGATGCTTATGTAATGTATCTTATGAAATTCTACTTATGATGTAAATGAGTTTATATGTGTTGTTGATGAACCTATTAACTTGTGAGTTCGATGATGCTTGAATAGGCTTATATTAAACTCATGGAATTGGTAATGGTTTATGTTTAATCTCTGAATTGTAATATTGGAATTAGTAAGTAAGCAAATGGAATGAATCTTGATCGTATGGTAACTGTGATGAATTAAATGTTATGTTTATACATGGTTGATTTCATATGTATCATGAACAAGTATACTAACTTGTGACTTTGATGGTGTTATAGAGGCTTTTATTAAGCTTATGGCATTGGTAAATGCGTAAACTTATTTTAGAAATTTCATTATTGAAATGGTAAGTTATGTTTTAAGTTTATACGAGCTTACTAAGCATTCATTACTTACGTAGTTATTTTCTTTACTTCATAGATCATCGGAAGCTCGATTTGGTTGGAAGCTCGTCGAAGACCTATCACACTATCCAGTAGACAATTTGGTAGTTTTTGAGTAATTTGGCTAAGGTTTAAAATGAAATGTATAGGGTTATTTGAAATGGTATTATGGTGTATGTTTTAATGGTGTTTTGTCATGTATAAGCTTTGGAAAGCTATGTTGGTTTGGTACACTTTGGTGCCTTACTAAGATATGTGATTTTGGTTACTTTAAAGTGCTTCTTTATAAGGTTATCTTAGCATGTTGATGATGGCTTGAAAATGATTGCTTGTGACATGTTTTAATTCATATTTGAACTAGGTTATCATGTATGGAAATGACAATATTATCATGTATAGGTCTTTAGTATTGATAGCTCATGGATGTATTAAATGGTGGATTTAGTAAGTTTATGTCTTTGAAGTTTATTTTTAGCTGAAGAACTTATAATTCTTGTTAAGTAAGGTCTTTTTGACTACTTTAGGGTAATTGAAATGCATGGTATTTTGGAATGCTAGTGGTGGCTTGAAAATGGAAAATGTGATGTGTTTTGGTAGGTGTTTCAATTAGGTTATTATGTTTGAACAAAATGACATGTATTGATAGTTGATGTTTTGGTATGTTTGTGGTACCCATGAATGGTCTATTGGTTTGGCAAGTTAAGATGTTTTGAATTGTATGTTTAAGTGTATTTGGATGATGTTTAAGTCCCTTGAAAGTGTTCCCAAATGGATTGGATGTTTATGCATGGTTTGGTTATGAAATGGTTTGATCTTAGGTGAATTTTGGGTTCACACGGCCTGAGACAGAGGTTGTCACACGGCATGGCTACACGTCCGTGTGTCACTTGTGATTCCTTAGGGTTCCAAGTTAGTAAGTTACACGGCCTAGCACACAGGTGTGTGGGGCATCTTAGAGAGTTACACTGGTGAGGACACGGTCGTGTGTCCCTTGTTCGAAAGTTACACAGCCTGGGGTGATTCCATATGGCCGTGTTACCCCTGTTTCCAGTTTTTGTAATTTTTCTTAAACTTTCCGTTTTGTTTCAAATTGGTCCCGGATTGCTTTTATGTTATTTTTAGGGCCTCGAGGGCTCGCTTTAAGGACAAAATGCATGTAATCGAATGGACCATGATATGATTAATTTATTTAAATATTATGATGTTAAATGTTTCCTATAATACGATAATCCAGCTACGGAGACAGGTTAGGGGTGTTACAATATATATGAAATAAGAATGATAAACTCATAACACTTGTGACAACTGAACAAATGAGCATGTGGACACGAAATAGACACTTAGACTCGAAATACGCATAAACATTACTAAAAACATGACAAAAAGTGAACTCCCCAAATCCGGCCTAGACTTTAGGGCCAAATTTCGGAAGCCACATTAAAACCATTGAAAACATTTACTTTTTAAAAACAAACAAGTTTCAGTTGTTTTTTCGAAAACTTTAAAATTTAAATATTAAGTAAATTAGTTTATGAAAAACTCTTATTAAAACTCAAATATTTGAAATGTTCATTATTTTATCGAGATGTCGTCTTAAAGAATTAAAACAATGAATTTACAATATTTTAATTATTTCTTAAAAATGATTTTGGCAAAAATCTTTCGCAACAAACTTTTGAAAATACTTAGAAAATCATAAATTTATAGGTTTATTTAAAATTAAACAAAAATCATAATAATTTAAATAACAACAATTCAAAATATTTATATTTCATCAAACATGCTTGCATGACAATTTAAAATTTAAAAGTAAAAATAACCCATAAAAAGTTTAATGTCCAATGTCCAAAATAACAACCTATATTATTTATAAACCATTTATTAAAGAATCCATCCGAGAGACTCCTTCGTATGCTTAATCCAAGTCCTAAACTCGTGAATCATCTAAAAAGGTTAATAAACTAATAGGGTGAGCTTTTAAGCTCAGTGTTAATTTTATAACAAATTAAATAACAATAAATACATACTTAGCATACGGAACAACCAATTTTTATGCAAATGATCATGGTAATGCAATTTCTGTAAAAGAATTATGCAAATTCTTTTAAAACATTCTACCGAGCACCGCTACACACCAAAATGAGTTCGTAGAACTCATTCATCAAAAACACACCAACATATATGTGGATGAAGCCACCAAATTTGCAGACAAGCTGCCAAAACATGTAGGTTGTGGATATACCACCAAATTTGCAGATTAATACTGCCCCATCTTCCTCCTTACACATGTCCCAACCCTATGTAAAGCATCATTGCATACAAATCAAATAGCAAATCAATTAAAATGATAATCATGCTTTCATGTATATATAGGTTTCATTATCCATGGTATTCCATGTTATCACAATAAACAAATAGCCATGATTTTTGCACAACATGAGATTAGAAAATATTTATCAATCATAAAAATATTTGTCACATCATATAATAAAAATTAAGTAAGAATAACTTACCTTAAAACCACAAAGTCACTCTCTTGTAACAATAAAAACATTATGTTTTCCTTTGTATAATAGACGATAAATTTTAATTAAATCCTTACGTTTATAACTTGTATACAATGCACACCTTTTTCAATTTGAATAGTAATTCCAACTAAAGCTTGATCACCTCCAGCCCAAAACAAGCTAGGACTTTGATTCGCACCAAAAGAAATCGTTCATTAAATTAATATTCTTTTATCTCCAATAAAAGAATTATCCAAAATAAAAATCATCCATAACTTCACAACTTAAATACTTACTCCTTTATTGCAAGTTGGTCTAAGATGTAACACTTCTAAAGTTGATGACTTATGTTGGTGTAAGGATCTAGTTTAATGAAAAGTTTGAATGAATTGGATTAGTGTTCATGAGAAGAAAATAAAATAGATGAGAGAATAAAAATTAAAAGAGAAAATAGAAGAGACTTGTTGCCCAAATATTGACAATATTTCAAAGGTTTAAGAAGTATCCAAGAATCACTTGAAATTTCAGTAAAAGAAAGGAAATAAAGTTTCTAAATGATGATAAAAGAAAATAGAAATAGAAGAGAATAAAAACAAGTAACGAAATGTGTTTTTGGGTGGCAGTACTTGAATAATGGTACGGTTTTGAAATGGTGGTGGTGTGGTGGTGCTACGGTGGTTGAATGGTGGTGGTGTGGTGGTTGTATGGTGGTGATTCAGTGGTGATAGGTTGGTGTTTTGGTGGTTTTTGGGTGGTGATTTGGTTTGCATTAGAAATATTAAGCAAAAATAAAAGAAAGAACAAGGAAGAGCAACCTTATAGGGGTGGCACAAGGAGGAGAAAAGAGAGAATTTTTATGAAAACAAAACAAAATGAGAGAGCGAGAAGGAATGGAGTGGACGATCACCTAGTGAAACTCCCCAACAAAGCATTCAAGAGGGGGACGAGAGAGTCAAGGAGAGTAAAGCATGATAATTTTAGGAGTTTCACCCTTTTCAAATTTAAAATACGAAGTTACAAAAAAAAATAAAGAATATGAGTTACATGCTATAAGGTGGACGGTTTTGCAAGGAAAGGTTGACTAAATTTTGCATGAATTTAAAAAAAATGATGTTATGTAGGCTAGAACTTGGATCTTTTAGGAGTTACTTGTTTGAACTCCATAATTTGAACTCTCATCACCACCGTCCTCCACCAACCACTTACTCCTCCACATTGCATTTCTTTTAGACTGTGCACGTAGTGAGATATCCTACTGAAACTCAAACTCTTGTCTCAGATGAAGAGTTATAATCGGGAAATTACTTTCACCATGACCTAATTTACCATATAGAAAACAGAATAAAGTGAGCTTATCATATGCAAAACGAACATAAACAGATGCGCCATTTGAGAGAGTAAGTTTCTTTTTCCTCTTCAATGGTTTCCTAACATCAACTCGCACCGTTAACCTCATTATTCCTTTATAGCCCAATTGGATAGTATATGCATCATATTCCAAGAAGACCCCAATAAAGCTTCCCAATTGTCTTGCTACAACCTCAGACATAAAACTATGGGGAAGGTCATGGATAAGCATCCAAAAATCAATCAAATTTAGTTGGATGAACAGAGGGTTTTCCCTTCCATTAGACCGTGTAACACTAGCAGATGAGAATTAAAATTCCACAGAACATTTTTCTCAACTTGATTAACATTGAATTCAAAATAAAAACGAAATAAGAATCTTCCGTTTTCCAAATTTGAGATTAAGACTCCCCCGATAGGATGCCATACATTTGCCAACGTCGATCTCATTGCTTGAAAGTTGACCACACTTGAAGTGAGAAACATTCCCATAAAACAATTGGCATAAGAAGTTTCTCGATGAGATGCTTCTACCCTCCAACTGGATGGTTTCTTCCTCCTCGTCATCTAATGATAAATTTGCTATAGACTACTCCATAGACTGAGTAAGGTAAAATAAATTTGGGATAAAAGTTAAGAAAGAAAAACTGGAAAGTAAAGAAATGTGCTAACAAGAGCAGAAAAATATGTCAAAAGATAGAGAGACTTATGCTGTAACACCCCAAACCCGGCCTAGACGTTATGGCCGTATCTGGCAATGTCACACGATAGTGTTTTTGAAACCTCGTTGTTACGATGAAAACATCTCATGTTATCATCTTTATTAAACCTTTTTTAGAACTTAGGAAGTCTTCTTTATTCATTTTAAACACTTGTTTTAAAACATCCCTCGTTGCGGAAGCTTTAATAAAATAGTCTAGTTTATCATGCATTTAGGACATACTTTAACTTTTTGAAAACCAAATTTCCTACGACCAGCAGTTATAAATCCATAAAGTAAAATAAATAAATAAAAACCAAAATTTAAAACCAAAGTCCCAGAGGGTCCTTAAATTACAACCCAAATAATTAATAATAATCAAATCATAAACCGTAAATTGAAAACCATGAAGTCCAAAAATTACTGTGGTCACCGCTAAGTCCTCCGTCGCACCGATCCGTCTAAGTTTGGGGATTACCTGTGCACATTAAACAAAAATGGTGAGTTTATGTAAACTCAGTGTGTAATCTTGCAGAAACAAACAAACAATCAGTATTCACAATGTAACAGCCCGATTTGGGCTTAGTCGGAACAGTGGTTTCGGGACCACAAATCCGATGTTGAGAAATTTATTTTATTTTTATTTTTATGGTCTACAATTTCACGGAATGGTTTCGTGAAAATCTCATTCGAAAATTTTGACGTTTAGGCACTTAATTTAGTCAAAAGGACTAAATTGTAAAAAGTGCAAAAGTTGAGTTCTACATGTTAGAGGTGTCCAATTGTTATGAAATTTTAAATTGGAGGTCCTTAAATGATAATTAGGCCATTGGTTAAGTTGGTGGACAAAAATGGACATGGATGGGTATGTTTCAAAAGATTTTTTTTGAAGGGGCATTTTGGTAATTTAGTGAATTAAATGAATTAAAAACAAAATTTAAATGCCAAATTTGTCCATCTTCAAGCTTAGGCCGAATTTAACATGTGGGAAGCCATGGATAGGGTTTTCAAGCTTTCCAAGCTTCATGACCCCGAAAAACAAGATTTGGACCTAAAACGGGAGGAAAATCGAAAATCGGGAAATTTGGTAAAATGACCGTTTTGGTATCGAGGTAAGTTCAAATGTTTAATAAGCATTTAATTATGCATATTTGAATGATAAATTGATATTTTGGCCATAAATACTATAGTATTGAGATTCAGATATAGTGATTAATGTTCGATATTGGAAAGAGAACTTGTATAATTTATATGTTAGACCATATTTTGTATTATGGCTTTGTATGATAACAAGAAAGTATTGACTAGCATAGTTTGATGAGAATAAGTTAAGTTGATGATATGATGAGATTTAGAATGTAAGTATGTAAGTTGAGTAGCATTTTATTATTATGCAATTATTGTTATTAGTAATGTTATTATTGAGTTATGCGACTAACCTTGAGAATTTGAGCAAGTATGTTTCAGCTATGACTTGACAAGGCATTGATATCTCAAAGTCCATGGCTATACCATGGCAATTAAGGAAGAATTGACGGAAAAGTCCATGTTCATAACATGGCATTTAAGGAGGAATTGACGGTTAAGGATACCATGTAAGACCATGTCAAGACATGGCATTGGTAAGGCAAGGATCCCGTGTAAGACCATGTCAAGACATGGCATCGGCATTGATTAAGGACTCCATGTAAGACCACATCAAGATGTGGCTTTGGCACTAAGACAAGGATACCATGTAAGACCATGTTTGGAACATGGCATTTGGTAAGATAAGGATATCATGTAAGACCATGC
The DNA here is from genome assembly GCA_005393395.2 of Gossypium australe. Classification (NCBI taxonomy): domain Eukaryota; kingdom Viridiplantae; phylum Streptophyta; class Magnoliopsida; order Malvales; family Malvaceae; genus Gossypium; species Gossypium australe. The sequence goes on from CM016614.1 coordinate 80,709,738, forward strand.
CAAGGCATGGCATTGATAAGTATTATAAGGCAAGGAAATCATGTAAGACCATGTCAAGACATGGCATTGATGAGTTACTATAAGGCAAAGGTCCCATGTAAGACCATGCCAAGGCATGGCATTGGTGAGTTCGTAAGGTAAGGATACCACGTAAGACCATGTCAAGACATGGCAATGGTAAGTTCAAAAAGGAAAAGGTTCCCGAGTAGTCTAAAAAGTAAGTCAAAGAAATGACAAGGTGAGAACATGAAGAAAGAGTACAGGTATGCATTTAAGGCTTATTTAATATTGAGATTGTAAGTAATTGAGATTATCAAGTATTAAGTAAGTGATGAGTTTTCAATTATGCTTGTGACACTTTATGACATGATTAGCAATATGCCTATATTATGAAAGAGTACTCATGTGTTAAGTGAGAATGTTGCAGGTATGTAAGCAAGCTATTAAGTAAGTTGCCCTTTGTATTCTGAGCCTTTGGTAAGGTTACCGATGAGTTCACCGGGAAAATCGATTAAGTGAAATTATGTGTGGCTTTTAGTGATAAGTGTAGGTATATGCATGTGTAACATATGAGAAATATGCTCGATATGTAATCAGAAATTAGAAAGATTGTTATAGGTAAGTAATGAATACAACTAAAGTGAGTGAGAGCAAAAATTTACAAATAAAACTGTTTTGGACAGCGGCAGTTACGTGATTTTGAAAAATCACCAAAAATAGTATAAATTGAATTATAAGTTAGATGAGATATTTATTTAAAGCTTATTGAGTCTATTTTCATATAAAAGAAACAAAGAAAACAAAGGATTTGTATAATTTGAGATATTTAAATATTTGTGAGACTGGTTTAGAATGACTACTTGATCCCCTGTTCTATCTTGGAAAAATCATTAAAAATTGTACAAAAATAATTATGTGATATAATTTATATTCCTAAAATTCTGAATGAGTCTAGTTTCAAATAAGCTAAACAATAAGTTCATATGAATTCTGTACAAGGAGATAATTGATTCGTAGTGAAGAGAGGTCAGATTAGTCGAACAATGAAACAAGGGAAATTTTAATGAATAAACTGTACTAATTGGCAGGACTGAAAATTCTAGAAATTTTATGGTATGAAGATATGTGAGTCTAGTTTCAGGGAAAATTAGCGGTTTGTAATTTGGATCTCTGTAGTTCAAGAAATAAATAATTTAGTGACAGTGATTCAAGTAGACAGATTAATGTGAACATGAGTAATAAGGTATAAGCATGTGATTTAATGATTGTATCAATTAGAGAACTTGTTGTGAGGATTTGTCTCGTTGAGGCTTTGGTAAGGCTACAAATGAGTAAGTTGAGAAAGTAAAAACTTAGCATTATTTATGCAAGTTATGACATCTTAGTAGTAAGCTAAATTCATTGCTAATGCTTATTATTTTTACATGTGAACTTACTAAGCTTTATAAGTTTACCCCCTTTTCTTTCCCATGTTTCAGAGTCCTATTAAACAAGCTCGGGCTGAAGGTCGTCGGAGATCACTTCACACTATCAAGCTATCTATGGGTATGTTTATTTATAAATGATTTAAGTTATGGCATGTATAGGGGCTTGACTAAGTCATTTTGTATATGTGTTAATTAATTTGATTAAACGTATTGCTTCATAACGGTAATAAGGATTATTCTGTATTTAGCCACGAGTTGTGGCTCATATTGGTCATGGAGTTATAATGCTTGTGTATGCATATGTTTGTTAAAGTTTAAATTATAAGTGAAATTTTGTGGCTCGGGATTTGGTAGAATGTATTGTTAAGTCTGGTAATGCCTCGTACCCGATTCCGGCGTAGTATAGGGTAAGGGGTGTTACACACAGTGCACAGTTGAATAGTCTTGGGCCTAAGCCCTTTTCAGTATCAATGACAGTTTGAGCCTTAGCCCATTTCAGTACAGTGTTAAAAATGCAGTAGGGCCTTAGCCCATCACAGTATCAATAGTAGAAACAGTTATGCAGTAGCAAAATCCTACCCGACCAGCCTCTACACACCATCTGCGTCCAACCCTACACTCCATGTGGGGATATAATCAATCCACCCATCCCTACACTCCAAGTAGTACCGAATGCGGCACAAAACAGTAGTTTGCAGCTGAGCTGCCAGTAAATTAGGCTTAAAGCCTTTCAGTACACTTCGTCCGAATAACAACTCCTAACCCAATGCAATGCAACATACAATGGATGACATGCTATTATGCAATTTCAATACATATATTCAGTTCAAATATTAACATGCCCAGTACAGATATCATTCAGTCAATTTCTCAATTTAGGGGTCTAAGTAGCGTTTACCGACCCTACAGTAGGTTCACAGTCGACTTGGGTGACCCGTGCAACCCTAAAAACATTTAGGTAAAAATGGGCCCACACACCCATGTGACCTACCCGTGTGGCCCACTCGGCCCAAATTGGCCTTGGCCGTGTGATCCATTTTTTTTAAAGTAACCCATGCTAGCTCAAAACTCATATATGTTTTCACTATTTACTTATATGTTCATTCAAAGTTGTCTACTTGAGTCAGTATCACTAAATTATTTATATCTTGAGCTACAAAATTCCAAATTAAGATTCGCTTGATATTTTTGAAACTAGACTCAAATACCTTTCTACCATAAAATTTTTAGAATTTATAATTTATCAAATAAGTACAGAAAAATCATTAAATTAATCTCTATTCTGCTGTTTGACAGCTTCGACCTTTCCTAACTAAAAATTATTTATCCCTTAGTACGGAATTTAGATGATGTTTTTGTTTGTTTCTCTTGAAAATAGACTCATTAAGGATTTAAACATATAAATTTAAGCCCCTAATTATTTGTTTACAATTTTTTATGATTTTCCAAAGTCAGAATAGGGGAACCCAAAATCATTCTGACCTTGTCTCACAAAATTTATTATAACTCATGATTTACAATTCCATTCTTACACTGTTTCTTCCATGAAAGACTAGACTCAATAAAATTTAATTTCATATTTTATTCAACCTTTAACTCAATTTACACTATTTTTGATGATTTTTCAAATTTAGACTATTGCTGCTGTCCAGAACTATTTTAGTGCAAAATGTTGATTTTCTAGTTTTTAACACCCTTATTTTCTTTCTCTACAATTTTTCACATCATTTTGACTTATTTATCTTATTTTTCGATAGTAAGCAATTTCGACTTTTCGTCGAACCCCTTTTTTTTCGTTTCGGGTACACACCTGGTATCGTTTTGATGCCTAATCACTCACGAGCACTTCAATGCTTAAAATCAAGATACTCAACATCAATTTAACGGATTTACAAGCGAACTGACAACCAAGAACGAACAGAAACCCAACTTACCGCCAACGATAACCCTCCGTTTAACTATTGTTAAGACAAGAACACTTCACCAGTCCAAGCCTCCCCCTACGCGTAAATCACAGAGAAAAAACATTACCACTTTAGTTGCTAAGAGATTCATGACAGAAACGAAGAGAAACACTTACCAAAACTAAGCGAGCACTAACCGTATGCTAAAACGAAGGAAAATAAATGGGTTAGGGAAAAATTAAGAAGAAGAAAAAGAAGAGAAAGATGGAAAAACTCAGAGAATTTCGACAAGAGGAGAGGGAGAAGAATAGACGGCAGAATTTTTTTTTTTTTTTTGGAAAAGGGAGCCAAAATTCAATTATGGAAAAAAATAAAATAAAATTCCGATAACCCCCAAAATCCCTTAATCTTCTCCCCTAATTCCCAGTTCACATCCACTACTTAGAATCCCCCTATTACACAACTCTATCCTGAAATCTGAGCAAAAAAAATAATACCTTTGCCTACGCAGGGATTCAAACACAAGGCCTCCACCATAATAACACACCACTTAACAACCAAACCAGTAGGCCCATTCTGATGTAATTTACCCAACATTTAAACTTAAGCCCTTTGCACAAGGTTAAAGCTTTATTTATAAAAATATCAAAATTTTCCCAAGTAAGGCTTGAACTTGGGACCTCTCACACACACCCAGAACACATAACCACTGAAGCAAATAGACATTATGTGTCACACGTACACGAAATCAAAAATTAAAATTTTGGGGATTTACATATGCAATATTTTTTTAATTTTCAATTTTCAATTTTTTTGCAAAGAAAATTGGAAATATGCAATTCAAATCAAATTAAACTCTTTTAACATCTTCTATTCTTTCTATAGTTATAACATACCTAATTTGAAATTAAGTAATTATGATAATAAAATAATAAAAACTAATGGAAATATAAACAGTAATAGTCAAATATAAACAGTAATTAGTTTTTAAAGTTGAGACAAGAGCGATGTTGGAAAGCCTTTTTATAGCTTGGGGGAAGGGGTTCAGAATGGTTGAAATTGAGTGTGATAATGCATTGTTGGTAGAATTAATCTTGTCTGGTGGAGGTTATTACATCAGTTGTTGTGTCGAAGATGTGAGGTTCGTGTCCACATATTCTGAGGGATCAGAATGGGGTTGCGGATTATATGGCTAAATGTGCTGACACAAGAGACTCTTTACTCCGTTTGTTTGCAGTTTCGTCAGTTTTGGTTAGAGTTTTGTTGGTTGAATATAGTAATGGGTCTAGATCCTTTTAACTTATGAATTGATTGTTGTAATCGTTTAGTGCTGTCTCTTTTCTAAAAAAAAAAGAGTAAAATATTATGTATAATGAAGAATGGAATTCAAAATTCATTTCTTAAATGAAATTTATAATTTAATATCTTAATTATATTGAAATCATTTCCCCCCATTTTTTTTAACAATAGAATCCGTCATATTGGTAGGATTTACATAAAATGTATTAAAAATTGTATAATTATATCTATATGAATGCTAAAATTGTGCAATCATACAAATAGAATTTCAATTAGAGATGAATAAGAATTAAATAAAATAAAAACAAAACTTAATGGTAAGAAATGGAAGAAATGGAGAAATTTAAACAATTACATAATGAAATTATTTATGTCTTTAGTCAAACCTGAATGCAGCAAAATATTATTAAAGCATACAATAACTTTGTTTAAAATGTAATTAAATAAATAAAAATTTAAAAACAAAACCCTTAAGATAGTGTGTGGAAAATCGTCTAGTAATTACATTGGGTGTAATTGTTTATAATTGTGCAATGGTGGCATGTTTGGTTAACCATTTTAATTGTTGGTTCCCATCGAATTGAGTGTAATTGGAATACTCTAATTACACTTTTCAATTCTTAGGAGGAGAGTAATAATTGGAGTAATTGAACGGGTAATTACACCCAAATCTAATTTTTAAAAAATTATTTTAATACAATTTATTATAAACATGACATGTATGAGTGTTCGAGACGGTTATGGTAAAAAATTTCTTCTATTATAAATCTTAAAAAATTATATTATGACAATAAATTGTGTATTTTATAAAGTTATAACAAAAAATATATTATTTAAATCCTAAAAGATTTCTAAAGTTATAATAAAAAATTTTTTCTAAAAAATAATTTGCATGTTATAAACGTTTTATAATATATTTATTTGTAAAAAATTATGGTCAAGTATGGTCAGAACACATGCTATATATTATAAAAATAATATACTTATTCATAAAAAATGTTATAGTTTTTCTATCATGACTTATTTATAAAAATAAACTTTAAAAGTAATGACAAAAATTTGTATTATTTATAAGAAGTGTTATGAATGTTTCGAATAATTTGTAAAACTTTTTATAAAGGTTAAATTTTATAAGTTTTATATTATTTGACTTAATTTATGTATTATAAAAAGAGATATAATCTAACATAAGTGATTCACCAAATTAAGTTTATATAAGTTTTTATAATTAAAGCTCTAGACTATTTGAGTTGTAAACCTAAATATTATAAGGTATATGCTAATATGCAAATAGAAAATATTTTCTTACATCAAATTGTGAGGTATGATATCATTTGAGAGAATGATGCAAAACACAAGTATCGTGGAGAACTCTAAACCTCTTTAATTTTGACACATTCAAGTGTGGTTGAGAAGACATTTGTTGTTCTAAAAAATTATTTCTCATATTAATAACATCACCTTAGTATAGCATAAAAAAGGTGGATCACACTAGCATGTTGCATATTTTATAACTTCAATCATAGATGGAATTGAGATGATCCATATACTTCGAAGAGTATATGGAAGAAGGAGATCTTGATAATCTTAACGATGTAGATTCAAATTCAGATGATGGACTTGGTCAAGGACTAACAAATGATGATAAGAAACATATGTTAAATATTAAAAATGGAATAACTCAACAAATATTCATTATAACAATTAGATAAAATCGCATATGATGTTTATTTTTCTTGTTATTTTTATTAGTAATCGTATTATCATTTACTTTTTTAGACTAACATAATGCACATGATGATTTGATTTTAATTTTTGTTAATTGTTTAGAAATTATTTTTGTCATACTAATTAATTTTTTATAGTGATTAATATTTTTTTTAAAAATATAAATCATGAAATTGTGTAATTACAATTTGTACCACCAAATATAACATAGAGAATTAAAATGTAATTGCATTTTATCGACCAAACACATCTAGAAATTACACTTTCATTTAATTACTTTATGATGTCCAAACAAACCCGAAATAATACATTTACTCTCACAATCGAATACCAGAATGAGAATTATTGTATTTTTTAGAAAATAAAAACAACTAATATATTCCATTCTTCTATGGATTTAATTACAAAATATATTCTTCACAAAATTTATAACCAAATCATATACCATACACACATATCATATATATATATATATTTACAAGGCTGGTAATGTTCATATTACACCCTTTTGATAGGTGACACTTTCCATTTGAAACACTTATTTACAATTTAGTTAAATTACTCTATTACTTTTTGTCGTTTAATTTTTTAAGTTATTCAATTCCTTTTATTTTAATTTTTTATATGTTATAAATTTGATTTTAAATAAATTATCCATTTATTTTAATAATTTATTTAATTGAATTAAATTTTAATATTATTGTAACATCCTAAAAATTAAGTATCGATATGATGCATGTTTTTGGTGCTTAGCTTGTGAATGATTTAATTTGTGTGTTTAATATAGTCTTGAGAAGGCTCGGGATTTATTCGGAATTAGAATAAATTTTAGTGATGAGTACTTTATTGAAGTGGAACAAGTGACCCTGATGTTTAAGGAAATTAAGTGTCAAAAACTAACATAAGATGAGCTAGTAGTAAAGTGGAGTTGGCGCCATAAGTGTTGCTTGAGGGAAGAGGTTCGAATATTTAGGAATGCATTTTGTGACATTTATTTTTGCTCTTTCCTAGCAAGTGTTGGCCAAGCATCATATTTTTGGTAAGTTAGACTTTTATTTTTTATGGTAAGGTGGCTAAGAAAAAAAAGGCAAGTGCAAACTTAAGGTAGGGAATCATGAGAATATGGCATGTAGGGGGAACACAAGGCATATCTTAAGGGTTATGTTTTGGAAACTTAGAATGGCCAACTTGTCCATGAACTTGGACGGCTTTGTGGACTAAGGGGGAGCCGAATTTTGGTGGTAAGCTTTGGGTAAGGATGGTAGCTAGAAAGAATCCCATTTGGTCATTTTTGCTCTCCCAAAACACCTTTTTCCTCTCATATTTTTCTCTCTTAGTCGAATGTGCCATATGCTTGGAGAAAACAACTTTGTTTTGTTTCATTTGGTCATTTCTTTTTGACCATTTGGTCATTTTTGCCAACCTCTCAAGTGCTTCATTTTGTGCTTCTCTCCTAGTGCCGAAATCATCAAACACAAAAGGACCATTTCTTTTTCTTCTTTATACCCCATTGCCGAATGCACATTGTTCCAAACCTTACTTTTTGCTCTTTTCTCACCCTTGAAAACCGAATCATAAACATCTCATCTCTATTCTCCTTTCTTCTCCATCTTACTTGTAACACCCCCAACCCGGCCCATGCGTTTCGACCAGATCTGGTATGCTACGAGTTGTACATTAAAAACTTTTGCTTCGATGGTTTTGGAAGTCGTAAGTTAATTAGACATAATTTGAATAAATAAATGACGTTTTAAAAATAAACTCCTTTGTATTATTATTATTAAGTATAAATAAACCTTTTCATAAATTCATAAATTTCAGAAGATTGAATCTACTTAGTTGAATAAAAACTAGGGGCCTTATTACTTAAATATTACCAAAATGAAATAAAATAAGCTTAAAGAAATCCCAAAAATAACTTGTAAAAATAAAAACTTGATGGCCCCTCGAGTCCGTCTCGGCTCCTATGTCCACGATCTACTGCTCATCTAGAGGAGTAGAAAAAAAGGAAAGCGTGAGTCGCCAAGACTCAGTGTATAAATCTCAAAGCACACAACGACCTGAGCCCACAAACAAATTATGGGCCCTGGCCCATACATAAAGGCAACAATCATGATTATAAATCAAATAATAAATGATTAATAGCCCAACCCATCCTAGGTTTCCATCCTCTACACACCAACCCGTACCAACCATCACACTTTGGGGATTTCTACAATCAACCCTCCATCCGCTACACACCATAACGACAGCCGTACTGCCTATTCCTATTATTCAGGAATCATTAAACGTGACATAGCCACCGATCACTATGTGACCTAACATTTACATTTGTGGGATTTCTACCACCGATCACCAAGTGACCTATCATGCACTTCCCCTTCAATATCATAATTTCCCCCCTGCATACACATATAAAGAAGACATCATGCAGGCTTACATATATTTCGATACACATAGAGAGTTCTATGTTTACGTACCTGGCATCCATGCCTAACCCATTTAGGGTTCCATTCGACTGTCTATACAGCCTCTTTCTGGCTTTTTAGCCCATAACATATATATATAAACATACATACAGGTTTAATAGTGTGTTAGAGATCTACACACCTGATTACCGATAAAACGATGCTTTCTATGTCGACGCTATCCTTAGTCGACACAACTGCTATCTGCCTAAGGTGTTGTTCAGAAGCTGGTCCACAACCAAGTGGCCAATCCCGAACGGCAGATACCGCTCGTTTCTTAAACTTAGGGATTCTCTCCTTTGCCTGATCCATATTTAATTCCATCACAAGTCCTTGTCAGAACTACTATCACAATTTATAATCGTTAATCCTCATCATAAAGTTAAGATCTTGCATATAATGAATGAATCTAGTAAAAATCTAGGGAAAATCTTCTTACCTTAAAATCCCGAAATTGGAGACTAACGATTTTCGGCTTTTAGATCTAGACGACCAAGTTTCCTTCAAATCCCGGAATGCCGCCCAACATAGAACCATTAAACTATTAGCTTTTCGGCTTTTACCTTTCAAAAACCGACATAGAATGTGAGAGCTTAACAGAAGTCGACACTTACCTTAACACAGGGGATTCGGCTAGCACAAGAGAGAAGATTCGACAATGCCAAAGAAAAAGATTTAAGTGCCAGAAGAATAGATCTAACTCACAAATGGGATGAAGAGAGAAAAACTATGGAGATTTCAGCTTTTTAGAGAAATCGGCACAAGAGGAAAAGAATGGAAAAGAGAGTGAAGGGGAGAGGTTTCGACTTTTGAAGAAATTAAAGAAAAGAAATTGTAGAGGGAGAGGCTAAGAATTTCAGCACAAAGAATGAAGAGGAAATTAGGGTTGAAATGCCAGAATCAATGAGATATCCCCCTATTTATAGAAATTTCGGCACCTACTGCTTAAAACCGAAAACACCCTTCCTGATAACTAAAAGTTAAGCTAATGAAAAGGGAAAATTCGGCACCCCTTTTCCATGAAGTAGCCGAATTCTTCACTCCTCTAGGTGATGGAATTTCAGCCATCACCTAGCCTTGTAGATAGCTCCTATCTTTTCTCCTTTTTATCTTCTATATTATCAATTATAAAATCCATATAAATTCTCCTTTTTTTGAGCCTTGTTGCCGTCCACTTCACCTAACCCTAATGCCGAATTTAGCAACTTAAATTAAAAGATTTGGGCTCCATGAAACTTAAACTTTGGGCCCCTAACTCCTTGTGTGTGGCGTCACCCCTTGCTCCCTTTTAAATGCCAAAAGTGGCCCAAAAACATGGGCTCCTTGCAGCCAAAACTTGGGCCTCTTTAACTGTTAGTAACGCCACCCTCTCTCTCCCTTGCAGCGTCATCCATTGTTAGGCCACAAGCCCACGTTGGTGTTTTTAACCTAAATTGCCACCCTTTTAACTCTATAATGCCCAATCAGATAATTTAACCAAGGCCTTTGCCTAGTCCTGAGCCCAATTTGGACCCCTATCACTTAGATTAACATTTTAAACATATCCTTACACTAAACGCATAGACCTATTTACTCAGGATGTTATAGTTCTACCCCCTTAAAGAAATTTCGTCTTCGAAATTACCTGATCAGAAAAGATGGGGGTATTGCTGCCGCATTGCTTCCTCGGGTTCCCACGTAGCCTCCTCAGAACCATGATTCCTCCACAACACCTTAACCAGTGGAACCGCTTTCCTTCGCAACACCTTGACATCACGATCCAGAATTTCCACCGGTTCCTCTTCAAAGGATAGATCAGGTCTTACCTCGATTTTCTCCACAGTCACAACATGAGATGGATCCGAACGGTAACGTCTTAGCATGGAGACATGAAATACACCATGAATTTGACTTAACTCCGGAGGTAACTCCAGCTGGTAGGCTACTGGTCCTACTCGCTTCAACACCCGATATGGTCCGATAAATCTGGGACTTAATTTACCCTTTCGACCAAACCTTAATACCTTTTTCCACGGTGACACCTTTAGGAATACTTTATCACCGACTGCATACTCTATATCCTTACGCTTTAAATCAGCATAGGACTTTTGTCTGTCCGACGCCTCCTTCAGTCGAACCTGAATCAATTCAACCTTCTCTTCTGTCTCGGTCACCAACTCCGGACCCAAAATCTGACGTTCCCCTAGTTCTGTCCAACAAGTAGGAGTACGACACCACCCGTACAAAGCTTCGTAGGGTGCCATCTGAATACTTGATTGGTAGCTGTTGTTGTAAGCAAACTCTGCTAATGGTAAGAACTCTTCCCAACTACCTCTGAAATCAATGACACATCCTCTCAACATGTCCTCTAAGATCTGAATCACCCGCTCAGACTGTCCATTGGTCTGAGGATGAAACGCTGTACTGAAATCCAACTTCGTACCCAGCGCTTGGTGCAATACCTTCCAAAATCGTGACGTGAACCAGGGTCCCTATCTGATATGATCGAAACCGGTACTCCATGCAACCTCACCACCTCCGCTATGTATAACTTAGCTAAATTCTGCAAGGAATAATCAACACGTACGGGTATGAAGTGTGCAGACTTCGTCAAGCGATCAACAACTACCCAAACTGCATCTTTCTTAGTGGGTGTGAGGAGAAGCCCACTAACAAAGTCCATGGTGATTCTTTCCCACTTCCATTGTGGAATCTTCACTGGCTGCAATAATCCTGATGGTAACTGATGTTCCACCTTGACCTGTTGAGAGGTCAAACACTTACCCACCAATTCAGCTACTTCTTGCTTCAACTCCGGCCATCAGAACTGATCTCGCAAATCCCGAAACATCTTACTTTCTCCAGGGTGCATAGCGTATACACCACCATGTGCCTCGTGCAAAATCCTACACCTCAACTCCGGATCTTTTGGCATGCACACTCTCCCTCGAAAACATAACAGTCCTTCCTCATTTATACTGAATTTCGTTGGTCCATCCTTTGAGATTAGCTGCAATTTCTCCTTTAGCAACTCATCGGTCTGTTGCCTCTCCTTCACTTGGCTAATCCAAGAAGGTTTCACTTGAAGTTCAGCTAATAAACTTCCATCCTCATACAAACTAAGGTGAGCAAACATTGCTCTTAAGTCGGAGACTACTTTATGACTTAGAACATCCGCCACTATATTAGCCTTTCTTGGGTGATACTCGATTGAGCAGTCATAATCCTTTAGCAACTCGATCCACCTTCTCTGCCTTAGATTCAGCTCCTTCTGAGTCAAAAGATACTTTAAGCTCTTATGATCTGTGTAGATGACAGATTTCTCCCCGTACAAATAGTGCCTCCAAATTTTTAAGGCAAACACCACTGCCGCCAATTCTCAATCATGTATGGGATAATTCAATTCATGCGGTCTTAACTGCCGAGATGCATATGCAACCACCTTTCCATCTTGCATCAACACACATCCTAATCCTGCGTGTGACGCATCACAGTAAATTACAAACTCCTTCCCTGCCTCTGGCTGAATCAACACCGGAGCCTCCGTCAGAAACCTCTTTAACTTTTCGAAACTCTCCTATTGCTTATCCGACCAAACAAATGGGACTCCTTTCCGTAGCAACTTAGTCAACGGTGCCGCAACCGAAGAAAATCCTTCAACAAACCTTCGGTAGTACCCAGCTAAACCGAGAAAACTCCTAATCTCAGCCACAGACCTAGGTGGCTTCCAATCCAACACCGCTTCAATCTTTTTAGGGTCAACCCTAATCCCTTCTGTCGACACGACGTGCCCTAGAAATGTAACTTCCCTTAGCCAAAATTCACACTTACTGAATTTGGCATACAACTGCTTCTCCCTTAGAATCTGTAAAACTATTTGCAGATGAGCATCATGCTCCTCCTTCGACTTCGAATAAACCAAGATATCGTCTATAAACACCACGACACACCGGTCTAGGTAGGGTTGAAACACCCGGTTCATCATGTCCATGAACGTTGCTGGCGCGTTGGTCAGTCCAAATGGCATCGCCATAAACTCATAATGACCGTAGCGAGTCCTGAAAGCTGTCTTATGAATATCCGCCTCTTTGACCCTAAGCTGATGGTACCCTGACCTCAGATCTACCTTTGAAAAGACTGAGGCCCCCTTCAACTGATCGAACAAGTCATCGATCCTTGGCAACGGGTACTTGTTCTTGATAGTTAGCTTTTTCAACTGGCAATAATCAATGCACATACGCATTGATCCATCCTTCTTCTTAACAAATAACACCGGTGCTCCCCACGGCGACATACTTGGCCGAATAAACCCTCTATCCAGCAACTCCTGAATCTGCGCTTTCAACTCCACAACTCCTTTGGCGCCATCCTATACGGAGCAATAGATACCGGCGCTGTTCCCAGAAGAAGATCAATACCAAACCCCACTTCATGATCTGGGGGTAATCCCGAAAGCTCTTCAGGGAAAACATCAGGAAATTCCTATACCGTCCTGACGTCTCCAACAGTCAGGTCCTTGGCTTCCAAAGCCCAAACAAACAATAAAACTGCCTCGCATCCTTTCCTCACCATCCTTTCTCCTCTTAGGGCAGTCACTACATTCGACAAGAAGTTCCCCTTTCTCCTATCACCAACACTTCATCGCCCTCGGGGGTTTTTAACACCATACGCTTGGCCGCACAATCTAGATTAGCTTGATACTTCACAAGCCAATCCATGCCTAAAATTAAATCAAACTCCCCGAACGGTAATTCTATTAGATCCGTTCAAAAAACTATCCCCTGAACTTCTAGAGGTACTTCACGATAGAGTTTATCCACTACTACAAATTGTCCTAACGGGCTAACCACAGTCATGGCCCTAGAGGTAACTTCAGATTCTAACTTTAGAGTTCCAGATACGCTACTAGCTACATACGAATGCGTCGACCCAATGTCAATCAATGCAGTGTAAGGCAAGCCAAAAATTATAAACGTACCGATTATGACATCCGGTGCGTTGGCCTCCTCTCGACGTCTGACAGCATAGACCAATCCCGGCTGTCTCGCCTCGGTGTTTCCTGCCCCTTGACCTGGTGCTCCACGACCCCAACCAGCACCATTACCACCTCTGGCTGCACCACGACCTCTTTGTGGCTGCTGACCTCCTCTGCCAGGCTGAGCATTCCCTCGACCCATGGTCCCTTCACCGTCCCGTTGCTGCTGATAGTTTCTAACTTGGTGGTCCATAGATCCACACCTAAAACACTTCCCACTACCAAACCAACACTCATTGGCATGAAATTTGCCACATCGAGCACACTTTGGTGTCTGGTTAGAAGCAGCAGGTTTCTCTTCCCATTTCGGTCCATCAGGTCAGGACCTTTTCTTAGTACGCCCGATTGACGATCCAAAATTCCTCTTATTTCTACCCCTATCTCTATCCTGATTCAGTTTTTCGGTCCGCTTTACCTCCCCGGCTATCTTAGCCTTTTCCACTAGGACAGCAAATTCCCTCTCCCGCTGTGGGGCTATCAAAACACGCAAATCATCCTTCATGCCATCTTCAACCTAACACAACGTTCATGCTCCGTGGCTACCATCCCTCGAGCATAACGGCTAAGGCGTAAGAATTCCGCTTCATACGCAGCCACTAACGTACTCCCTTGAACCAAATTCAGAAATGCTCTGCGCTGCGCATCCACATAACTCGATCCAATGTACTTATTCTGGAACGCCGTTTTAAAGAGATCCTAGGTGATACGGTCAGCCACTGTACCATCCTTAGCCGTAAGCCACCATTGATAGGCTTCATCCCGTAGGAGAGATACAACTCCTTTCAACTTCTCATCCTCCATGAAATCCAAATCATCCATTATGTGTTCTACTGCCTCCAACCAATACTCAGCTGAACTTGGGGCTACACCAGAAATTCCTCTAAACACTTCTGCCCCATTTGCCCTAAGCCGTTCCGACACAGATTTTCGAGCTCCTGTGCCCATGCCTGCCCCAGAAACCTTCTCTAAAACCCTTAACATTGCCTGAGATACCGCGTCATCTCCGGCAGTCTGATCCTAAAATTCCTCCTCCGCAGCTGGCATCTCGTTTCCAGATCCATGACCAGACCCTACTGGTTCCGACACCGTCATTCTACCCCTACCACGACCACGTGGCGGACGTCCTCTACCCCTTGTACTCATTCTACCGCTTCGCGTTTATCTAATTAGAAATTTTATGAATTATTAGTTTTCTTCCACTGCTTAACCACGAACAGTCTTATGAATAGTAGTTTTAAGAGCAGTTCTTTCGAATTCGCAATTACATTCACAATTTAGTCTCAAGTTCGTATCCTCTAATTCTAGGAAGCACATACATTCAATCATCAACATAAATAACATCCATGAACTTACATTCATCACGTAAGGGTGTTTTCGTTGTATCTCTACCCAGGGGTATTTTCGTAATTTATCCTACAGGGGTATTTTGGTAATTTATCCTACAGGGGTACTTTCGTAATTTTCCAAAATACGGTATTTTGGTAATTTTGCAATCCCAGGGGTATTTCGATAATTTTAGAATCCTGGGGTATTTCGGTAATTTTGCAAATCCGGGGGTATTTCGGTAATTTTACAAACTAGGGATATTTTGATGTTGTTGTTGCTACGATTTCCTTTTTTTTTTGAAATAGGGGTTCGTTGGAAAAAATCTCATTTCATAAACCGGGTTACTCTTGTAAACATGAGGTTTTCGGGTAAAGTTTTCAAACATAGGTATTTCATAAATTCATGGTTGATTGGAATTTTTTTTTTCAAATAGGGTGGCTGGTCCCTTTCGGGTTTTAATTATAAGGTTTAGCCCATCAACAAGTCCTCGTAGCTAGGGTGAACAGTCACTACGCACCAGGTAAGATTCTAGTAAAGAGGAGGTGATTCACTAGGACTGCTTAAGTACCAAGCTCTCCCTGAATCCACTCCTAGACATGCGTATGCCCATTGCCACACCCTAACTTAGCTAAGGTGAACAGTCACTACGCACCAGGTAAGATTCCAGCGAAGAGGAGGTGAGTTACTAGGATTGCTTAAATACCAAGCTCTTCCGGATCCAATCCTAGACATGCGTATGCCAGTTGCCACACCCTAGTCTTGCGACTCGTTTACGGGTTTGTTCAGAGAAATTAAGTTTTATGAAATTGAAGAGTTGTTTATTCTAAGCCTAAAGTCCATTAATACTATCATACTAATCTACGTCCCTCAAGCCCATTAAGCCCACATATATAACACAGCAAGAGTTTAGAATACTTACCTGCGTGGATCGGGTGCCGGTAGACTCGAAGGCCACTTCTCAACCCAAAACTTTTTTTTTCTCAAAATCACTTCTATTTTACAAAACATTACTAGACCCATTTCACAGCCCGAGTTTTGAACTGGGCTCTGATACTAAAATGTAACACCCCCAAACCTGGCCCATGCGTTTCGACCAGATCTGGTATGCTACGAGTTGTACATTAAAAACTTTTGCTTCATTGGTTTTGGAAGTCGTAAGTTAATTAGACATAATTTGAATAAATAAATGACGTTTTAAAAATAAACTCCTTTGTATTATTATTATTATTAAGTATAAATAAACCTTGTCATAAATTCATAAATTTCAGAACATTGAATCTACTTAGTTGCATAAAAACTAGGGGCCTTATTACATAAATATTACCAAAATGAAATAAAATAAGCTTAAAGAAATCCCAAAAATAACTTGTAGAAATAAAAACTTGATGGCCCCTCGAGTCCGTCTCGGCTCCTATGTCCACAATCTACTGCTCATCTGGAGGAGTAGAAAAAAAGGAAAGCGTGAGTCGCCAAGACTCAGTGTATAAATCTCAAAGCACAAAACGACCTGAGCCCACAAACACATTATGGGCCCTGGCCCATACATAAAGGCAACAATCAAGATTATAAATCAAATAATAAATGATTAATAACCCAACCCATCCTAGGTTTCCATCCTCTACACACCAACCCGTACCAACCATCACACCTTGGGGATGTCTACAATCAACCCTCCATCCGCTACACACTATAATGACAACCGTACTGCCTATTCCTGTTATTCAGGAATCATTAAACGTGGCATAGCCACCAATCACTATGTGACCTAACGTTTACATTTGTGGGATTTCTACCACCGATCACCAAGTGACCTATCATGCACTTCCCCTTAAATATCATAATTTCCCCCCATGTATACACATATAAAGAAGACATCATGCAGGCTTACATATATTTTGATACACATAGAGAGTTCTATGTTTACGTACCTAGCATCCATGCCTAACCCATTGAGGGTTCATTTGACTGTCTATACAGCCTCTTTCCGGCTTTTTAGCCCATAACATATATATATAAACATACATACAGGTTTAATAGTGTGTTAGAGATTTACACACCTGATTACCGATAAAACGATACTTTCTATGTCGACGCTATCCTTAGTCGACACAACAGCTATCTGCCTAAGGTGTTGTTCAGAAGCTGGTCCACAACCAAGTGGCCAATCTTGAACGACAGATACCGCTCATTTCTTAAACTTAGGGATTCTCTCCTTTGCCTGATCCATATTTAATTCCATCACAAGTCTTTGTCAGAACTACTATCACAATTTATGATCGTTAATCCTCATCATAAAGTTGAGATCTTACATATAATGAACGAATCTAGTAAAAATCTAGGGAAAATCTTCTTACCTTAAAATCCTGAAATTGGAGACTAACGATTTTCGGCTTTTAGATCTAGACGACCAAGTTTCCTTCAAATCTCAAAATGCCGCCCAACATAGAACCATTAAACTATTAGCTTTTCAGCTTTTGCCTTTCAAAAACCAACATAGAATGTGAGAGCTTAACAGAAGTCGACACTTACCTTAACACAAGGGGTTCGGCTAGCACTAGAGAGAAGATTCGACAATGCCAAAGAAAAAGATTTAAATGCCGGAAGAATAGATCTAACTCATAAATGGGATGAAGAGAGAAAAACTACGGAGATTTCGGCTTTTTAGAGAAATCGGCACAAGAGGAAAAGAATGGAAAAGAGAGTGAAGGGGAGAGGTTTCGGCTTTTGAAGTAATTAAAGAAAAGAAATTGTAGAGGGAGAGGCTAAGAATTTCGGCACAAAGAATGAAGAGGAAATTAGGGATTAAATGCTAGAATCAATGAGATATCCCCCTATTTATAGAAATTTCGGCACCTACTGCTTAAAACCGAAAATGCCCTTCCTGATAACTAAAAGTTAAGCTAATGAAAAGGGAAAATTCGGCACCCCTTTTCCATGAAGTAGCTGAATTCTTCACTCCTCTAGGTGATGGAATTTTGGCCATCACCTAGCCTTGTAGATAGCTCCTATCTTTTCTCCTTTTTATCTTCTATATTATCAATTATAAAATCCATATAAATTCTCCTATTTTTGAGCCTTGTTGCCGTCCACTTCACCTAACCCTAATACCGAATTTAGCAACTTAAATTAAAAGATTTGGGCTCCACGAAACTTAAATTTTGGGCCTTAACTCCTTGTGTGTGGCATCACCCCTTGCTCCCTTTTAAATGCCGAAAATGGCCCAAAAACATAAGCTCCTTGCAGCCAAAACTTGGGCCTCTTTAACTGTTAGTAATGCCACCCTCTCTCTCCCTTGCAGCGTCATCCATTGTTGGGCCACAAGCCCACGTTGGTGTTTTTAACCTCAAGTGCCACCCTTTTAACTCTATAATGCCCAATCAGATAATGTAACCAAGGCCTTTGCCTAGTCCTGAGCCCAATTTGGACCCCTATAACTTATATTAACATTTTAAACATATCCTTACACTAAACGCATAGACCCATTTACTCAGAATGTTACATTACTCATCTTTCAAACACATTTTTTCCTTCTTATTTCTTTCATGGCCGAATGTTAGAGACCACCTCCATAGCCGAAATTATTTTTCTCTTACCATTAAATCATAGCCAAATCTTCTTTTCCTCATAGACTTTATTCTCGATTATTTCTTCTATTCAACTTTGGACAACTGGTAAGAATCATCTTCCTTGTTTTCTTTTGCTATTCGGTCACGTTGGCCGAATCTATAGGTTGGCTTAGAAGAGCCTTTAAATCGATAATCGTTCATTCTCTTAGATGATTTCCTTTTGTTTTTTTTAGTGATATAGTGGAGGGCCTAATCACCATCTCGTCAAAGTTATCTTGAAGTTATTCAAGTTCGGATCATCTATCAAGGTAAAAAAAAGGAACTCTTCATGGATTTCATGATCACCCTCGATTTTATCAATGATTTTCAATTGGGTTTGTTATAACCAAAAGTTCTATATAGGAATCCTTTGTAAATCACTCGAAATTTTAAGGCAAACAAGATAGGGTCGAAAAGAGTGGTGAATAGTGATTAGAAGAGGGGTGGTTTCGTTATTCCCTCTAGATTCAAGCGAATGGCTGTTTCAGCAATCCGAGACTTTCCACCAGGTTGTAGACCCTCATCCGAGGAGAATCGATTATTTGAAGTTATTCATATTTCGGAGCCATTAGCTGTTCGGGATTTCCCATCGGGTTGTGAACCGTTAACCGGGGAGAAACGACAAATAGTTGTTGTTCGAGATTCCAAGGGTAAAGATCTAGATCGCTTATCTTTAGTATAGATTTATATTAAGTATTAGTGTTCTAATCAAGCGTGACACATATTTAGGTATCGGCGAGCGGGAAAGTATAGTTCTCACCGTAATCAGGTGTGTAACTTCACACTTATCTTATGGGTTAGATGGTTATACCGTTATAAAGCATTAGAATAGAAATCGTAAAGTGGGTAAAATCAGAAAATACGATTTATTAACACTTTTTGTGTAAGTGCATGAAATCGGTATTAAAATCGTGGAAATTACAAAATCGCTCTTAATGGCTAACTTGATAAAAAGTGATATTTGGGCCTCATGTGTTAATGGGCCGATTGCTAGATTGCTTAATGGGCTGATTTGCTAGATCGCTATATGGGCCAAATTGTGAAATGGGCCAAATTGTGATAATTGGTCCAAATTGTGATAAATGGGCCAAATTGTGATAAATGGGCCAAATTGAGAAATGGGCCAGTTTATGTAATAATTTTATTTATGGGCCTTATGTTGGAATTATCATATGAATAAATTGTTGTACATTGTATATACATGATTGCATGGGTTGGGATATTTGATGAAGAGAAGAAGGCCTCGTGCCATGTTTAAATGGCTTTATGCCTGCGTATTAATGGCCTTTGGCCTGCGAAATATTGTTTAAATGGCTTTTTGCCTACGAATTAAATGGCTTTATGCCTACGATTGGTGTGTTGGCGGGGTGGGTTGACTTGATCCCCACAGGTGTGCTGGTTTGTACGGGTGGTGTGTAGCGGATAGAAATTTAGGCTTGGTTGGGAATTGCATTTCACATGCATTTTTTTTCTATATTGTTTTATTCGTAAATGGGCTCAAGCCCAATTAAATGCTTATATGGTTTTGGCCCAGTGGACACGGTAAGTGGGTTACACACTGAGTTCTAAGTAACTCACCTCGTTTTCTTACCCTTCTCAGGCAATGATAAGTGATGGAGGCTTGGGCCGGGGATAACTTCGCGAGGAGGCCATTCTACGAATGATGGTTTATATAAACTTTGAACTTCTTTTAAGTATTTCTACTTAAGTACTATTTCAGTTGCGATGTAATAAGGCCTCGGGTATTATTATATGGATTTTTATTCGTGGATGGGTTTTAATTATGTTTTAGATACTTAAAGGGAACTATTTTAAATTTATAAATGATTTCTTAAATTTTCGTATTTAAAGGGGTTTTTCTTAAATATCACTAACTCGTAAAAATTTCTGTGAAAACTCTTTTATGAATTTTTATTTTTCAAACTCCTTTTGAATTCTTTCAAACTTCTTTAAAAATTTAACCAATTATTTCTCTGAGATCAAAATATAATCTCTTATGTTCTTAAATCATATTTCAGATAAATTCTACGTTTTTGATAAACTCCATCTCCAAAATAGTTTTTTGAAGACCTGTTTCCTTTAAATCATTAAATGACTAGATGTATGTTCGATTTGTGTGGCATACTAAGTCTGGTCTTAACGCATAGACCAGGTTTGGGGTGTTACATTTTATGGTATCAGAGCCAGTTTCAAAACTTCGCTGTGGGTTGGGTTCAACAATAATTTTTGTTTAAAACTGTTTCGAATTTATAAAATTTATGTTTTAAAGGTAGTATGGCACCACGAGCATCCGGCACCAAGTCAAGTAAGTATTCATATACTGAATAATTATTATTGTGATATGATCATAGGAAAACTTCTAGTTTTAGGTGTTAAAACTATAGAGATTGAGACTATAGGATGTATATGCGAAAACAACTCTATCTCTTATATCTCATAAAATATCGTTAATAAACACTGAAATAGTATTCTGATTCATAAAACTTGTAATCAGATTAAACCGAATTAGTCATTATGAGCACTAGAGGACGTGGACGTGGGCGCGGTAAACGTGGCCGTGGTAGAGGACGAGGTGCTACAGTTGCGTCTGAAGTGCCGGGTCATATGCCGGAAATGGACGCACCTGCGTCACCCGGGAGTGAGACTGGATCACATGACCATACGAGAGAGGATAATGCTTTGACACAAGCAATGTTGAGAGTCCCAGAAAGGGTCGCTGGGACTAGAACTGGGCCAGCAGCTCGTGGATTAATATCGGAACGAATTAAATCAAGTGGTGCCGAGGTTTTTAGAGGTGTATCCGATGTAGCTCCGAATGTTGCGAAATATTGGCTCGAGGCTATAGAGCAGATTATGGATGATCTGGAGTGCACCGTCGAGCAGAAACTAAGAGGGGCGGTGTCCTTGCAAAGGGTCGAGGCGTATCAATGGTGGCTTACTGTTCGAGAAGGCACTGAGGCTGCATTTGTTACTTGGGAATTCTTCAAAGCTGCTTTCCAAGGGAAGTATGTCGGGACAAGTTATGTGGATACCCGGAGGAAGGAATTCCTGAATTTGGTTCAAGGAAATAAGACGGTGGCATCTTACAAGGTAGAATTTCTTCGCTTGAGCCGTTATGCTCGCACAATAGTGCCGACTGATCATGAACACTGTGTACGTTTCGAGGATGGGTTGAATGATGAGTTGCGGGTACTAATAGCCCCACAACAAGTAAGGACTTTTGCCATGCTTGTGGAGAAAGCCAAAATAGCCGAAGAGGCTAAGAACTCAGAACGCCAGAACCGGGAAAGAGTCAGAGGCAAGAGGGACTTTAAGTACTCGGGTTCTTCTAAAAGGTTCCAAAAGAGGCCTCGAAATGATGAGCCAGCTCAAGCTAGAGCATCTGTGGCTACCAATTAGAGTCGAGACTGTGATGACTGTGGGAAACGGTACCTCAGGGAATGCTGGAAGAGAACTGGTGGTTGTTTTAAATGTGCTTCCAAGGATCACCAGTATAGGAATTGCCCTCGATGGATTGATCCGACTCAGGAAGCTCGTAACCCTGATGCTCAGCCAGCTAGAGGCACTCAGCAGCCACCGAGAGGTCGTGGATCAGGATGTAGTGGTAATGGTACCGGATGTGGTCAAGGTGCACCAGGTCGAGGTAATGGTTTTAGAGGTAACGCGGAGGCAAGACAGCCGGGGTTGGTCTATGCGGTCAGGCGCCGGGAGGATGGTGATGCACCTGACGTGATAACCGGTACGTTCTTCATCTTTGATGTACCTGTTACTGCTTTGATAGATATCGGGTCTACCCACTCGTATGTTTCTAGTGCCATATCTGAAATCTGAATATTAGATCTGAGATTACTGATAGAGAGATGACGGTAATTAGTCCTTTAAGACAGTCGGTAATCGTGAATAAATTGTTTAGAAACGTGCCCTTAGAAATCCAAAGAGAAATATTTTTAGCGGATTTGATGGAATTGCCTTTTGGTGAGTTCGATCTTATTTTGGGCATGGATTGGTTGGTGAAGCACCGGGCGCAATTGAATTGTGCTGAAAAGTGGATGTCGATAAGGACTGTGGATGATAAGGAGGTAGTAATGATAGGCGAGCGAAGGAACTTTTGGGCAAATGTGGTATCTGCTTTGAAGGCAGAAAAGTTGGTGCGGAAATGGTATGGAGCGTTCCTAGCCTTCATTTGTGCTTTGGATGCCAAGGAATTATCGGTGGAAGGTGTGAAAACGGTGAAAGAATTTCCAGATGTCTTTCCCGAAGAACTTCCTGGTCTACCTCCAGATCGGGAAGTAGAATTTGGCATTGAGCTTTTACCCGGAACGACTCCAGTGTCTATTACCCTTTATAGAATGGCGCCGAAGGAGTTGGCAGAGCTTAAAGCTCAAATTCAAGAATTATTGATCGGGGATTTATTCGACCGAGTGTGTCTCCGTGGGGAGCACCGGTTTTGTTCGTCAAGAAGAAGGATGGGTCGATGCGTATGTGCATTGATTATAGGCAGTTGAATAAATTGACGATCAAGAATAGGTATCCATTGTCGAGAATCGACGACCTGTTTGATCAATTGAGAGGAGCTTCAGTTTTCTCCAAGATTGATTTGAGATCGGGTTATCATCAACTCAAGGTTAAGGAGGTGGATATTCATAAGACGGCATTCCGAACTCGTTATGGGCATTATGAGTTTTTGGTGATGCCGTTTGGTTTGACCAATGCACCAGCTGCATTTATGGACATGATGAACCGAGTCTTTCAACCCTATCTAGACTAGTTCGTGGTGGTGTTCATAGATGATATCTTGGTATATTCGAAGAATGAAGAAGAGCATGACTCACATTTGCGCATTGTGTTGCAAATATTGCGAGAAAAACAACTTTATGCCAAATTCAGTAAGTGCGAATTTCGGTTGAAGGAAGTGACTTTTTTGGGTCATGTGGTGTCAGCCGAAGGAATAAGAGTTGATCCTTGGAAGGCAGAGGCTATGTTGATTGGAAACCACCGAAGTCAGTGGCTGAGATTCGGAGTTTTCTGGGTTTGGCTGGTTATTATAGACGCTTTGTTGAGGGGTTTTCGTTAATTGCTACACCCCTAACTAAGCTGTTGCGAAAGGGAGTACCGTATATGTGGACCGATAAACAACAAGAGAGTTTCGAGAAATTGAAGAAGATTTTGACGGAAGCACCAGTACTGATTCAGCCTGAGGCTGGAAAAGAGTTTATCGTTTATTGTGATGCGTCGCACACGGGTTTAGGATGTGTGTTGATGCAAGGTGGAAAGGTGGTAGCTTATACATCTCGTCAGTTGAGGCCGTACGAAGTAAACTATCCCACTCATGACTTGGAGTTGGCTGCAGTGGTGTTTGCTTTAAAGATTTGGAGGCACTATCTCTACGGTGAGAAGTCTATCATTTATACGAACCATAAGAGTCTTAAGTACCTCCTTACCCAAAAGGAGTTGAACTTGAGACAACGGAGATGGGTGGAGTTGTTAAAGGATTATGATTTCTCAATCGAGTACCATCCTGGAAAGGCTAACGTGGTGGCAGGCGCGTTGAGTCGTAAGGTAGTATCGGAGTTAAGAGCAATGTTTGCTCATCTCAGCTTGTATGAGGATGGTAGTCTGCTAGTGGAACTTCAGGTGAAACCTTTGTGGTTAGAACAGATCAAGGAAAAACAGTTATCAGATGTAAAGTTGGGTCCTTTATTGCAACAAGTTGAAAGTGGTGTAATAGGGGACTTTGGATTAAACAAGGATGGAGTGCTGTGTTTTCGTGGAAGAGTTTGTATGCCCATGGATTCGGATTTGAGACAAATGATTCTGCGGGAGGCGCATAGTAGCCCTTATGCCATGCACCCTAGAGGAAATAAGATGTATCGAGACCTCCGTGAACAGTATTGGTGGCCAAGGTTGAAGCGAGAAGTTACGGATTTTGTAGGTAAGTGCTTGACTTGTCAACAAGTGAAGTCGGAACATCAATTACCATCGGGTTTATTGCAACCGGTAAAGATTCCTTTATGGAAATGAGAGCGGATAACGATGGATTTTGTCAGTGGGTTACCCTTAACGCCTACTAAAAAGGATTCTATTTGGGTGATAGTGGATCGGTTGACGAAGACTGCTCATTTTCTACTAGTTCGTACGGATTACTCGCTGCAAAAGTTAGCTAAGTTGTATGTATCGGAGATCGTGAGGTTGCATGGGGTACCAGTGTCTATTATATCAGACAGGGATCCCAAGTTTACATCACGGTTTTGGAAAGCTTTGCATGAGGCTTTGGGAACAAAGTTAAACTTCAGTACAGCTTTTCATCCTCAGCCAAATGGTCAGTCAGAAAGAGTAATTCAGATTTTGGAAGACATGTTAAGAGGTTGCGTGATTAACTTCAGAGGTAGTTGGGAAGATTTTCTACCGTTGGCAGAGTTTGCGTATAACAATAGCTATCAGTCCAGCATCCAGATGGCACCCTACGAGGCATTGTATGGTCGCAGGTGTCGTACTCCTACTTGTTGGACTGAATTGGGCGAACGATAATTATTGGGTCCCGAATTGATATCTAAGACGGAAGAAAAGGTAAAGGTGATTCGAGCACGGTTAAAGGAAGCTTCGGATAGACAAAAGTCGTATGCGGATCTGAAGCATAAGGATATTGAGTTTGCGGTGGGAGATCAGGTCTTTCTAAAAGTCTCACCTTGGAAGAAAATTTTTAGATTTGGAAGGAAAGGCAAGTTGAGCCCTAGGTTCGTTGGACCGTACCGTGTGTTGAAGCGTGTTGGATCAGTGGCCTATCAGCTTGAATTACCTCCGGAGTTGAGTCAGATTCATAGTGTCTTTCATGTTTCTATGCTGAGGTGTTATAGATCGGATCCATCTCACATAGTACCAGTAGAAGAAGTGGAGTTAAGACCAGACTTGTCTTTCGAGGAGGAACCAGTGAAAATCTTAGACCGTGATGTTAAAGTGCTAAGAAGGAAGACTGTACCGTTAGTTAAGGTTCTATGGCGTAATCACTGAGCAGAGGAAGCTACGTGGGAGCCTGAGGACGCAATTCGGCAACAATATCCTCACCTCTTTTAATCAGGTAAATTTCAACGACGAAATTTTCTTTAAGGGGGTAGAATTGTAACATCCTAAAAATTGAGTATCGATATGATGCATGTTTTTGGTGCTTAGCTTGTGAATGATTTAATTTGTGCGTTTAATATAGTCTTGAGAAGGCTCGGGATTTATTCGGAATTAGAATAAATTTTAGTAATGAGTACTTTATTGAAGTGGAACAAGTGACCCTGATGTTTAAGGAAATTAAGTGTCAAAAACTAGCATAAGATGAGCTAGTAGTAAAGTGGAGTTGGCACCATAAGTGTTGCTTGAGGGAAGAGGTTCGAATCTTTAGGAATGCATTTTCTGATATTTATTTTTGCTCTTTCCTAGCAAGTGTCGGCCAAGCATCAAATTTTTGGTAAGTTAGACTTTTATTTTTTATGGTAAGGTGGCTAAGAAAAAAAGGCAAGTGCAAACTTAAGGTAGGGAATCATGAGAATATGGCATGTAGGGGGAACACAAGGCATATCTTAAGGGTTATGTTTTGGAAACTTAGAATGGCCAACTTGTCCATGAACTTGGACGGCTTTGTGGACTAAGGGGGAGCCGAATTTTGGTGGTAAGCTTTGGGTAAGGATGGTAGCTAGATAGAATCCCATTTGGTCATTTTTGCTCTCCCAAAACACCTTTTTCCTCTCATCTTTTTCTCTTTTAGCCGAATGTGTCATATGCTTGGAGAAAACAACTTTGTTTTGTTTCATTTGGTCATTTCTTTTTGACCATTTGGTCATTTTTGCCGACCTCTCAAGTGCTTCATTTTGTGCTTCTCTCCTAGTGTCGAAATCGTCAAACACAAAAAGACCATTTCTTTTTCTTCTTTATTCCCCATTGCCGAATGCACATTGTTCCAAACCTTACTTTTTGCTCTTTTCTCACCCTTGAAAATCGAATCATAAACATCTCATCTCTATTCTCCTTTCTTCTCCATCTTACTCATCTTTCAAACACATTTTTTCTTTCTTATTTCTTCCATGGCTGAATGTTAGAGACCACCTCCATAGCCAAAATTATTTTTCCCTTACCATTAAATCATAGCCAAATCTTCTTTTCCTCACAGACTTTATTCTCGATTATTTCTTCTATTCAACTTTGGACAACCGGTAAGAATCATCTTCCTTGTTTTCTTTTGCTATTCGGTCACCTTGGCCGAATCTATAGGTTGGCTTAGAAGAGCCTTTAAATCGATAATCGTTCATTCTCTTAGACGATTTCCTTTTATTTTTTTTAGTGATATAGTGGAGGGCCGAATTACCATCTCGTCAAAGTTATCTTGAAGTTATTCAAGTTCGGATCATCTATCAAGGTAAAAAAAAAAGAAACTCTTCATGGATTTCATGATCACCCTCGATTTTATCAATGATTTTCAATTGGGTTTGTTATAACCGAAATTTTTATATAGGGATCCTTTGGAAATCACTCGAAATTTAAGGCAAACAAGATAAGGTCGAAAAGAGTGGTGAATAGTGATCGGAAGAGGGGTGGTTTCGCTATTCCCTTTAGATTCAAGCGAAGGGCTGTTTCAGCAATCCGAGACTTTCCACCGGGTTGTGGACCCTCATCCGAGGAGAATCGATTATTTGAAGTTGTTCGTAGTTCGGAGCCATTAGCTGTTCGAGATTTCCCATCGGGTTGTCAACCGTCAACCGGGGAGAAACGACAAATAGTTGTTGTTCGAGATTCCGAGGGTAAAGATCTAGATCGCTTATCTTTAGTATAGATTTATATTAAGTATTAGTGTTCTAATCAAGCGTGACACGTATTTAGGTATCGACGAGAGGGAAAGTATAGTTCTCACCGTAATCAGGTGTGTAACTTCACACTTATCTTATGGGTTAAATGGTTATACCGTTATAAAGCATTAGAATAGAAATTGTAAAGTGGGTAAAATCGGAAAATACGGTTTATTAACACTTTTTTGTGTAAGTTCTTGAAATTGGTATTAAAATCGTGGAAATTACGGAATCGCCCTTAATGGCTAACTTGATAAAAAGTGATATTTGGGCCTCATGTGTTAATGGGCCGATTGCTAGATTGCTTAATGGGCTGATTTGCTAGATCGCTATATGGGCCAAATTGTGAAATGGGCCAAATTGTGATAATTGGTCCAAATTGTGATAAATGGGCCAAATTGTGATAAATGGGCCAAATTGAGAAATGGGCCAGTTTATGTAATAATTTTATTTATGGGCCTTATGTTGGAATTATCATATGAATAAATTGTTGTACATTGTATATACATGATTGCATGGGTTGGGATATTTGATGAAGAGAAGAAGGCCTCGTGCCATGTTTAAATGGCTTTATGCCTGCGTATTAATGGCCTTTGGCCTGCGAAATATTGTTTAAATGGCTTTTTGCCTACGAATTAAATGGCTTTATGCCTACGATTGGTGTGTTGGCGGGGTGGGTTGACTTGATCCCCACAGGTGTGCTGGTTGGTACGGGTGGTGTGTAGCGGATGGAAATTTAGGCTTGGTTGGGAATTGCATTTCACATGCATTTTTTTTCTTTATTGTTTTATTCGTAAATGGGCTCAAGCCCAATTAAATGCTTATATGGTTTTGGCCCCGTGGACACGGTAAGTGGGTTACACACTGAGTTCTAAGTAACTCACCCCGTTTTCTTACCCTTCTCAGGCAATGATAATTGATGAAGGCTTGGGCCGGGGATAACTTCGCGAGGAGGCCATTCTATGGATGATGGTTTATATAAACTTTGAACTTCTTTTAAGTATTTCTACTTAAGTACTATTTCAGTTGCGATGAAATAAGGCCTCCGGTATTATTATATGAATTTTTATTCGTGGATGGATTTTAATTATGTTTTAGATACTTAAAGGGAACTATTTTAAATTTATAAATGATTTCTTAAATTTTCGTATTTAAAGGGGTTTTTCTTAAATATCACTAACTCGTAAAAATTTCTGTGAAAACTCTTTTATGAATTTTTATTTTTCAAACTCCTTTTGAATTCTTTCAAACTTCTTTAAAAATTTAACCAATTATTTCTCTGAGATCAAAATATAATCTCTTATGTTCTTAAATCATAGATTTCAAATAAATTCTAGGTTTTTGATAAACTCCATCTCCAAAATAGTTTTTTGAAGACCTGTTTCCTTTAAATCATTAAATGACTAGATGTATGTTCGATTTGTGTGGCATACCAAGTCTGGTCTTAACGCATAGACCGTGTTTGGGGTGTTACAATTATATTATTAAATTAATGAATATTAAATTGTTAAGTTTGAAATATAATTTAAAAAAAGATACTTATCAATAACATTATCAAATAAAATTGATATTTTTTTCAAATATAATAAGATTAATTACATTAATTGATTAAAGTAGAGTAAAGATAAATATAAAATTGCAGAAAAATTGAAAATTTTGTAATATTAGAACAAATTAATTTAACAATATATAAATAAATAATCATTAAGAAATTAATAATATTATTATTTAAATTATAATATATTAATATTAATATTCAAACCATAATGAAATTTTGTATTGTTTTAATATTAAATATTTTAAAGGTTAAATAAGATTAATATAATCAATTCTAAACTAATTAAATATTTTTTTAAAAAAAATTTAATTACATTATATTTTCAATTTAATGATTTTCGAGGGAATTCATTAAAAATTTTAAACAAAAACTAATATTATAAAAATATTAAAATTTTAATATACACAACCGACTCATGAAAATACAAACTAATTATATATATTGTTGGTGTGTGGGGATAAAAATGAACTTGTGAGAAATTAACGAATGCTTCATGGAGTGTATGAATGTCACTTTCTTTAAGGTTCTATTCGTCCTCACATATATTATCGTGCTCAAAAGAGTTACTGGAAAATGAACCTCGATGATAAAATGAAGCCAAATGATTGTCTATGTTTCGCACTAACAAAAACAATCCACTTGGCACTAAGTGGAGCATAACGAGGATATCAATTTCTATAAAACATTTCTGCAGTAGTTCTTTATAGAACAATCTAAAAATATAAAACATAGTAGGAGACATAGAAAGAAACTTTATTTCTATGTTTTTGGGTGTGTCATGCAAACGAAATTTCATTCCTATTTATAGGTCTCATGTCTCTTCATAGGGACACAATTACTTAAATGAATAATCATATCATTAGTAATAAACAAAATCTATTGAATAATTATGACTATTTGTTAATAATCAAGTGACATACCTTTTGAAATTAAGAAACATAACTCGTCACTATAAATAATGACAAATTTTGGTTAATAATTAAGGGACATAACTTTTCATTTAGAACTATCGGAACACTAAATATCTTGAAAATGTTCCAATTGACATGTTGAATTAATTTTAAATAATATAATTTAAAAAGTAGCTATAATATTTCACTGAAATAATTAAGATTAAATAATTAAAAGAATTAAAATGGTTATATTTAACTATATGCATGGTTGAAAACAAATTTGAAGATTATTTTTTAAGAATGTAGAAAACAAATATCACATCCTAAAAATCGAGTTAGTAGAAATTGGGTTAGTGAACTGAAAGAGTGGTCACGACTTGCTTTGTAGTTAAATGTTGTGAAATTGTGTTAAGTGAATTGATCTAGTTTAGTGGTTAAGTGTTGAATTTGTGTGTGTGAGGTCCTATGTTTAAATCCCTTCCCTTGAATTTTTGTTATTTTTATTCCAACCCCTAACTTTGGATATTAAGCTTATCTATTAATTTTACTCAATTGTTAGCAAGAATGAGCTTGGTGATTTAGTAGTAAGTCTTAATCTAACCTAGAGGTCTTAAGTTCAAATCTAGTGTGTGTGTGTGTGTGTAAACTAGATCTCTTTTTGCTAATCCCTATGTGGTAGAAATTGGGTCAAATTTGAATTCCAACAAATCTAATAGGTGGGTAGTTAAGGGATTTGGTGGGATATGGGTAGTTTTTTTTTTCAACTTATCCCAAAAAATCTCCCACTCCTACCGTTCCTTTCATCTTCTTGCTCACATTAGTTTTTTCTTTTTTCTTTTTCTGGTTTCCTTATTTCCTTTTCTTTTCATATTTGGTACTGTAAATTGCTACCACTATTTTGTATTTTATCTTTGTTCATTATTTCCACATTATTATATTGTGTTCATGTTATCATTCATTTCCTTTTGTTCCTTGTTCATTTAAGCCAAGCGTTTTTGGGCGTTTTAGCACTGTGTTACATTAATTTGTATGTAACAACCCGAATTAGGGGCTAGTTGGAACAGTGGTCTCGGGACCACTAATTCGAGGTTGAAGAAAATTATTTTGATATTATTTTATGTGTTATAAGATGTTTATAAAGATGCATGAGAATTTTGGTGCTTTAGTTTTAGCGATTTCAGGCTTAATCGCAAAAAAGGACTAAATCGTATAAAGTGCGAAAGTTCTATTTTATTTGCTAGAGGTGCCAAATAGCTATAGAATATTAATTGGAGGTCTCTAATGGGCAATTAGGCCTTGTTTTAAGTGTGTTGGCCGGCCATGTGGACAAGGGAGACAAAAACATTTATTTTGGTCAACATTTGGTGAATTTAGGTGATAAAGATGAATAAAATAATATGAATAAAAGAAGCTATCACTTTTACTATTCATCTCTTCTCTTCCACTGAAAATTGAAAGGAAATAAGGGTTCTTGGAGTTCAAATTTTCAGCAAAACAAGTCACTTACAAGTAAGTGATTTTGGTGGTTTTATTTTATTATTTTTGTACTTTTGGAGCCCCCAAAGCTTAAGCTAGCTAATGAAGGGACTAATTTGCATTATGGTTGAAAGTCTAGGGACTTGCCATGAAATATTTTATGTTGTTTGTTAAGTTTTTATGGAAGAAAATGAATGTTAGGGAGATGAGAAACAACTTTTGTGAAAGGTGTTGTCATGAAAAACACTTAAATGGACTAAGTTATAAGTGTTGTAATTTGGTAATAAATGCATGAAATAGTTGGATTTTTGGGTAGTTGTCAGAGGATTAAATGTTCAGCTAGGCTTGTTTAATAAGAAAATGTGATGAAAAGTGATTTACGAGCCTAGGGGCAAAATTGTAATTTTGCCAAAATGTAAGGGCAAATTAGTCATTTTTTGCCTAAGTGTAGATTATAATGTATTATGGTTTATAAAGTGATTGAATGAGTGAATTTCACTATTATAGATCAAGAAGAACGAGGAAATAACCTTGATCGAGGAAAAAGGCAAGGTTAAGGACTAGATCGCCAATTAGCGCATTTTGCATTGAGGTAAGTTTGTGTGCTAGATAATGCAACTCTAAGTGAAATATTAATATTTAGAGGTTGTATAAATTGTATGTTTCCTCCATGTATGTATTAAATACGTTTGATGGGATGTCAAGAAATGAAGTCTTAAATTGAATCTAAGAATAGAGGGAAAGCAAATGTGATGACACTGTGATAATTAAGGTCCTGTGTAAGACCATATTTGGAATATGGCCTCGGTGTGAGATTTCGTATAAGACCATGTCAGGGACATGGCATCGATAGGATATTTCCTGTAAGACCCTATCGGGGGCATGACGTTGATATGATATTATGTGCATGAGACTCAAGAGTGTTATTTAGCATTTTGAGTGATTCAACAGGTATGTTGACAGTGAGAAAGTATGTGGTTGTACCATGAGAGGTACAAGTATGTGTTAGAACTCAATTGAGGTGAATTCGGTATATGATGAAACAATGATAAGTTTATGTGTAAAAGATTCATTACGAGTATACATGTTGTTAATTAATGGTGTATTGTATGAATGAGATTATTCATGGCTGAGATGAATTGAATTCAATAGATAGTGGATAATCCTCGTATGATTCTAATCATAGATAAATGGTGGGCTACGTGCGATACCACCTTATTGTTCATATACGATGGGCTGTGTGCGATACCATCGTTTACATTATCATTTGGTGGGCTATGTGCGATACCACCTTATTGCTCATATACGATGGGTTGTGTATGATACCATTGTTTATATTATCATTTGGTGGGCTATGTGCGATACCACCTTGTTACTCAATTAAGATGGGCTGTGTGCATTACCATCGTTTATACTATCATTTGGTGGGCTATGTGCAAAACCACCGTAAATATTCTTAATGGTAAGTTATGTGCGATACCACCCTATTATAGATTAGTGGTGGGCTGTGTGCGAAACCATCGGGTGTTAAGTTTTATTTCAATGGTTCATTGAGAAATTGTTTAAGTGTTATTTCAGGCGATTTTGTGGTGATAAGTGCAGGGAATGTATGCTAATAAATGTGAGCATTAAGCTTGTTATATGGTTAGAATGTGGTAAGAGACGGAATGAGTAAGCATTATGAATGATTAAATGGGTAACCATGACTTTAAGAGTAAAACTCATTATAATACCTTGTGGTTGAGTATAATCAATGAATATCAATAGTTGATTATTATTTGCATATGAACTTACTAAGCATTATTGCTTACTCCTCTTCCTTTCCTATCTCTTATAGGTTAACTTAACTAGCTTGGGTTGGAGACCGCCGGAGATGTTTTCACACTATCGAGCAGTCATTTAGGTATGATGTTTCAACCCTTTTTGAGATATGGCATGTATAGGGACCTTATTTCGGTTTAATTAAGTCATTGTTAATGTAGCCAAATGTGTTGGCTTAAAAGAGTTATGAGTTGGTTGTGTATAGCCATGGATGATGGCTTATGTCGATTGTAATAGTATTATTAATTGTTCTCCCTCGTATACGGGAAGATAGTCTGATTTTCATGACTCAAATGTGATAATTCAAGAGTTATAACTGATGATTTGAGAATGTTGTGTAATGATATGTGAATGTGTGCAAGTGAGGGTGGCTAAATGGCTTGGAAAATAGCCTTGAATTGGTCCACACGGGTAGACACACAGATGTGTGTCTAGGCCATGTGTGACACACGGTCAGTCCCATGGGTGTGTGACTGGGTCGTGTGTCCCCTGCCTATTAGTGTTGCAAGTCAGTGTTGACCACGGGCTAGGCCGTGTGACCCTTACGAGGTTGCTGACATCACAAACAGAATACCCAAGTTTTTACACGGGCGTATCTAAGCCATGTGGAGCACACGGGCGTGTGTCCGGCCGTGTGGAAACCACTGTAGGTTTGAAATGAAAATAAGTCCCACATGGGTTAGGGACATGGGCGTGTGTGACCACACGACCTACCCACACGAGTGTGTCCCATTTCACACGGGTGTGTGGCCCCTATTAAGGTGAAAAATTTTAAATGCACAAAGGTTTCCGGTTGGGTTCTGAAACCCTCCATATGCATGTTTATGGCCTCGTAGGTCCTTATTGAGAATGATTTGATAGTGAAAGAAATATTTTAAAATGGAATGAAATTCCATGGACTAAAGTTGTATGACCAAGTGAGTTAAGTCCGGTAATGCCTCGTACCCGGTTTCGGCGTAGGATACGGGTAAGGGGTGTTACATTGTAAGTGTCTTACTTTCACTTCTTTGGGGTTATTGGTATGACTAATATGGTTTTATTATTATTGGTTGTTAAAAAGAAGGTAGTAAAATGTGTGGGTGGCCGATTAGTGTTGGACTAATCGTAAATTCATTACTTTTGTTTAGGTGAAGATTGAGAGGCAGTTAACCCTCCAGCAAACTAAGGGTTAGTACGACTGTTGTTTCTTTTGAGGGTAAGTGACTAAATGTCATTTTTAGAGACTGATTTTCCTTGCTAAGGCCGATTTTCGAGCTTGTGGTCAAATTAATGATTCAGGATTGGTAAATCCTTGTTAATAAATTTGTTTTGAATGTCATTTTAGAGTTTGGAAGTGTCCCGTAATGTCATGTTTCAGAAATGATCAGGTGTGTGACTTGATCTCGTAAAAACAGCATACAATGTAAACACAAAAAAAACCCACTCACACGGCCATGTGGGCTCATTTTCTATAAATTTTAGTTAAGATCGTGTTTTGAAGAGCAGTTCGAGGTCAATGATTCTATAGGTTTCATAGATGATAAGTATGATGTCTATTAAAAGGAAACTAATGTTCTGACATGATTGCATAAATTCAAGAGGTATGTTGCTTTATACAATGTGGTTTTGATATGTAAATTAGTGAGCATCGTCGGCATGTTTCTGACTAGTTAAGTATATACAATTATTGATATGTTATGTTTTGTTCAATTCCCATAGCATGTGACATTGTGGCTTTTCTAATTAAACTAATTTGTAATTAGTGGAATCTGATATTTATGTTTTGCAGAGCATAAAATTGAATGCTTACCATTTTGATTCTATATATGCATGCCATGTCACATTGCATGGGGTTGGTTTCATATGGTAAGGAGGAAGTTCTAACAGTTTAATGATCTACTCTATTTGGTGGTTTAACCACATATCTGTTCTGGGAACTTGACTATAATGTAGTGGCTTGACCACATATATCTGACACGGTAGTTTAACTGTATATTGATGAGTCATCGTTGTCGGGCAACCCAGGGTGTCGGGTTATCATTGTCAGTGTAACAGCCCAATTTCGGTGAAATCGAAATAGTGGTTTCGGGACCACAAATTTGAGCCGAAAATAATTTTTTTATTTTATTATATGGACCGTATTATGTTAGAAGAGTCATATGAAATTTTTGATACGAAAATTTTACCGATTATGTGTTTAGTTACAAGAAGCACTAAATCGCATAAAATGCAAAAGTTGAATTCTAATAGCTATAAGGATTAAATAACTATGGAATTCAAAACTAGAGATCCTTATATGGTAATTAGATCATTAAAGAGAAGTATGTAGATATTTTGGTATGACTCATCCATGGAAAAATAAAAAAAGGACTAGGGACTAAATTGGAAAGATGAAAAGTTATTAAATGATAATTTAATTAAATGTAAAAGAAAACAATTTCATATCATCTTCCCCAAATATTTCCATGAAAACCCTAGGAGAGAGGAAGAAGATTTATCAAGCTTCTTTGGGTAAGTAATCAAGCCCCGTTTTTAATAATTTTGATATTTTTAAAATCGGGATAGTGTAATCTATCTATTTGGGGATCAATTTGTAAAGTTATCAAAGTATGGAAAATGGGTCATGGATGTATATGCTAAAAATTAGAAATTTATGGTAGAAAATGAAAGGTTGTTGATAGATAAACAACTTTTACAAAGTGATTTTTGATGAAAACATGATTTAGGGACTAAAATGTAAAGTTGTAAAATTGATGAAAAATGCTGAAGTTTTATGAATACATGTGCTGTAAATTTTGTCATGGGATTTTGGTTAGGCTTGGAATAGGGAGTAAATTGCACAAGTTTCATTTTCCGAGCCTAGGGACGAAATGAGAATTTATGGAAAAATTAGGGGCAAAATAGTAATTTTGCCTAGGATGAAAATTGAGTCCACATGAATGTGAAATATGATAAATTGATGTTAAATTTACTCGTATAGATCCAGATAGACCAAATTCGGAGCTAGAACGAGGAAAAGAGGAAAATGTCGGATTAGTAGATGTTTGTATACAAACCTTTGTTGAGGTAAGTTCGTGTAACTAAATTGTGTTTATTTACATGCTTGCATTACTTGTGTTTATGTAAATTGTGTAAATGTCATGAATATGTGAAATGGTTACATATCCGATCAAGCCCGATAAATAAAAAAGTTTAAATTAAATTATAATGCCCGATAGATAATAAAGGATAGACAATGAAAATGTTAATTTTATGCTTGGAATGTGATCATTTGAATTATATG
This sequence comes from Gossypium australe, assembly GCA_005393395.2. Taxonomy (NCBI): domain Eukaryota; kingdom Viridiplantae; phylum Streptophyta; class Magnoliopsida; order Malvales; family Malvaceae; genus Gossypium; species Gossypium australe. Next base: position 80,746,344 of record CM016614.1, read on the forward strand.
GATGTTACAGATGTATGAAATAATCACATACCCAAAAATGCTTGAAAATGTTAAATCTCGTTTGAATAAATGAAAATCGATGGATAAATGCAATTGCCCAAATGAATGAGGTGTTGCATTTGTTGCAGAATGGATTAGGCTCGAACAAGCAATCTTAATGACTTCATTACAGAAAGGATTTAGCCCGGACAGGTAATCCTGATATAAGCCCTCTCGAGCATATGTTATGGATTGGATTTAGCCCGGACGGGTAATCCAGATCAAGCTCTCTAGAACATATGTCATAAAAAGGATTTAGCTTGGACTGGTAATTGTAACACCCCAAACCCAGCCTAGAAGTTAGGCCCGAGTCCGGCGTGTCACATTGAAGTGTTTTAGCGAAAACCTTATTTTCATTGAAAACCCTTCATAAAGTAAGATGTTGAGTACAAACCTGTTTTTAGTTGCGGAAGTTTTATTTAAAAACAAACAATCTATAAAACTTGGTATTTTAAAATAGAGTTATGGAAACGTAATAATTGAAAACAGCCATAGCTTAGGACAATAAACAGTGTTCTGCCTCTAAAATATAAAACATAATAATATAATAATCCCACAAAATAATAATAACCAGAGAAAATGCCTTATTACAATCCAAACCAAAATAATTTCAAAATACTAGGAATTTTAAAGAAAATCCAAATAATAATATCTTGCTAGCTGGCCACCTCTAAGTCCCACCATCTGTCGAACCGCCTACTGAGGGTCACCTGAAAAGTTTAAAAATGAGGGGGTGAGTTTCGAAAAACTCAGTGTGTACAACCCTCAACGAGTATAAAGAAATCATCAGTCATTTTGGGCCTGAGCCCAACTTAATAGCGGTGGCCTTTGGGCCGAAGCCCATATCACATTAATATCACAATAATATCGTACATGCAATACTGTGCAAACCTTCCCAATAGTCCATCCGCTACACAACATTTCCCTTCCAACCTTATACACCTGTGGGGATTTCTAAATCGACCCACCCATCCGTTACACAGCAATGGTAGCCCAGTTGCGACATTACCTAACGTTGCAGCAAAGCTGCTAATCATATATTGGGCTTAAAAGGCCAACGGTGGATCCACGATCGTCAAGTAACCATGCGATCCTCAAATTCTTCCTCCGTACCATAATTCCCACCCATATGCATCCTAAACAGAATATCATATGAATGCAGCAAATATACGAGTAACATCCATAAAGCTTACATTCAACACATAGGGGTATTTTAGTCATTTCACAAATCAAGGGTATTTCGGTAATCCTACCCTACAGGGGTATTTCAGTAATTCTTAACAGTATGGGTTTTAAATTACGAACTTTTGGCCTGTCAACATGTCCTCGTTGGCTAAAGTGAACAGACACTATGCACCAGATAGGTTTCCGGAGAAGAGGAGGTGGGTCACTAGGACAGTTTAAGTACCAAGCTCTCCCTAGATCCAATTCTAGACATGCATATGCCCATTGCCACACTCTAACCTTATGACTTGTCCACAGACGAATTTGATAAATTAATAAGTTTTATGCTATTTAATGATTTATTAGAACTAGGCCTAAAAGTCCATTATAAAACCCTAGCAAGTCTACGGGCTTTCACACACTCATATAGCCCATCAAACCCAATCACATTTTTACGACCCATTAGGCTCAATCACACTCATATGGCCTATTTGGCCCGAATCCGTTCCAAATCATTCAAGAAACTTAATTAGCTCATCACATATTACCAAGTTATCAACATTTGCTTATTTAGGCTCATGGGCTTGTCAGGCCCATTTGGCCCATTCTGGCCAGTTGGTCAAAACGTGACCCAAGTCCATGAGATCACTCATGGGGTCTCTGGTATCGTATCGAATACCCTCTTACGAGTGTTCGTGCACTCGCAAGGCTATCGTAGCCATACTTTCGGCTTTTCAGCATTTTGGCTTTTCGGCATTTCGGGATTTGCCGATCTATTGTGTGTGTAGTGTATGACCGGTGAAATCAGACGTCCCTCGTACGTTACAAAGTCAAAGTCAACTCGTTTGGAGTGGAGGCAACTTGGTCATAGGAGGGAAAAAGGTATGACCATTTCGTTGAAGATAGGTTCTCTTTTGGATACATATTTTGAAAAGTTAGGGCACTATGTTTGTGAAAATCAAACCCAGGTTAGTTTTGAATTGCCAGTGTACAATTCGATGGCTAGAAGTCTTCCAGTTTCTAAGCACAGATTCGACTCAGTTAATTCCCTGCATGGTTCAAGATAGGCTCGTTGCGGGCTTTGGCAAAGATGGCATTGTGGAAATATGAGTCAAGGTGGAGATTTGTTAAGTATGACTCCTATTTCAGTCAAATTTGAGAAATAATCTTCTAGTTAAACTCTGTTTATTTGTTTCAATCAAACACTGATTAGTTTAGATTATTTTATTATTGTTTGACCTTTGAATTTAGCCTATAAATAGGCTCTTTTACAACCTTAGAAAATACACCCATTAGAGATTAGAACTCATAACACATTTAGAGAATTTTGTGTTTACGTTTTGAGGGTTCTTTGTTTTCGGGTTTTAGGGCTTTAGTTTTTATCTCCATCTTTTGTACTCTTTGTTCTTTTTCCATTATAGTAAAATTATCTTTGCCTGTGGTTTTTTATCCTCTTTGGAGGGGTTTTTCCACGTTAAATTTGTGTGTTCAATTTCTCAATTTATTCTGCTATTTTTTTTTACTTGTTGCTTAATCGAGTCGATCCTAACAAAATCAAATATCCAGAATACTATGTTAGATTTGAAACTTGAAACTCTACAACGAAATAAAATTATTTTTTAAAATATTAAAGAATAAAACTCAAAATCCAGACATGGATAAAACCATGTATTGTAACACCCTAAACCCGGCCTAGACGTTACGACCGGATCTGGCATGTCACATGAAAGGAATGTCTAAAAACTGTGCATTCGTTAAAAAGTTCGTATTTTTTATATTTGTTGTGAAAAATCGAGTTTAAGTAATTTTGAATAAGAAACGGTTTATTAACATTTTAGGAAAATCCCGAATTAAACATTTAACAATAATAAGCAGTAACCAAATTAAAAGCTAAAATTAAATAAAATACCATAGGCCTTATTACATAACAGAATCCCAATATAATAAGTTCAAAATAAGGTAATGTAGTTTACGGAAGAAATAGTAACGCATGGCCACCTCGAGTCCTCCACGGCTCCCAATCCTCTATCACTGGGAATTACCTGAAACATTTAATAACAAGAGGGGGTGAGTTTACGAAAACTCAGTGATTACACCCTCATCAGTAAGATCATGCATCAAAACAATCCAGGCCGAAGTCCATTACAATAATGGTGGCAATTGGGCCTTAGCCCAAAATAGCCTCGGTTGGGCCTTAACCCATATCATATGTCACATATCATATATAAATCTGGGCCTAAGCCCATCTCAGTAATATAGTCCATATATGCAATGCATTAATGCCCATACCAGCCGAACACTCCGTCTCCTGTCCAACCGTGCACTCTTGTGGGGATTTAATCAACCCACCCATCCGAACACTCCTTATGTAACACCAGTTGCGGCATTACCTTAACGGTGCAGCATAGCTGCTCAGTGGCTAAAAAGCCTTCGGTGGATCCACAGTCGTCAAGCGACCATACGATCCTATTTGCACTTCCCCTTTCAATATCATATCCCAAGCCCATGCAACATGTCATGACATAATAATTCGTGTATGCAGTATGACATGTATGCAAATCATATATCAAATATAACGTATGAAACGAATTACCATCATAATCAGAATAATAACATACAACATAATCAAGCTAACCAACCTCTAAGGGTATAATAGTAATTTTACCTACCAGGGGTATTTTCGTAATTTACCCACCAAGGGTGTTTTCGTAATCTACCTTTCAGGGGTATTTAGGTAATTCACCCTTCCAAGGGTATATCAATAATTTCGCACCTGTAATGGCCTTTCCAAAGGCCCAATGTCGTCACGAGCGACTCAACTACCATTTCCGGTCGTTACCGGACTATTGGGCCTAAAACCCGATTTTGGCCCATTTGGGCCCACACGCTCGTGTGGCCCATCTAGCACTAATCTAGCCATGTATATAAGTTCCACCTAGTCTAGTTCAACATATACTAAACAATCATACAATTTACTCATGTGGGCCCACGGGCCCATTGGGCCCACTTCGGCCCACCGTGGCCCAAACAGCCACAGCCCACCAGAACACTACTGATGGCCTCAACTATCGAGTCGAAGCCCCCACACATACGCTCGCACGCCCGTGCGGCTACTATCGCCGTGTGATCGGCATTTCGGCATTTGCCGCTCTACAGCTAGAGTAGAGAAGTACACACCTGATAGGAATCTGGTGCTAATCCGCGCTGCGACCACTCCTGTGCCCAAACGCCCATCAAGGTATGTTAACTCTCCTCCTGGAATGCTCTTTATATAGCTAGCTCTTCACCTTCCTTCTTTGTATCTTTCCGATGTGGGATCCCTTCGTCAGTAGAGTTTAAATTCAACTGAAACTCTTATCGTCCAATCCGCAAAATAAATACTCCATTGCTTGTCATAAGATTCGAACCCAGGCTCCCTTGCAACATAATCCACGCCGCTAACCACTTGGCCACAAGCTCCTCTTGTGTCTTAAACCATGCGCAACTAAATATAAATCTATAGCCAAATTCTAAGGTCCAAGCAAAAAGAAAACCAAAATGCAAGAGCCAAGACTTGAACCTTGGACCTCCTTCCTTCCTTATGGCGTCATTCCCTTGTCTCTTATGTGGCGTCACTTTGCCACTACACCACACACTCCACTTGTGTCATTTTCCTCCACATTTTATTCTTAAAGCCTACCTACTAACTCCCAGGGTTTTTTTCACCTAAAACCAAAATTTCCCCAAAGCCAAAGTTCGATCCCGGGACTTCATAGAAGCCCCCCAACCTTCCAAAAACACTCACCTAATAAGTCTAACTTGCATCCAAGCCATTCTCAAAAATTTTAAACGCTACTACGCCTAAGACCCATTGGGCTCAATCCTACTAGGCCCAATTTCGGGATGTTACAAATCTACCCTCCTTAAAGAAATTTCATCCTCGAAATTTCCAACTAACTAACAGTCACACATCCTAACCTACCACACCACGCTCTTGCTGTGCACTCTGATCTTAATAACACTAATATACTTTTAACTAGAATTTAGAACTCCTACACATACTCAAAAACACCTAGTCATTAAAGCAGACAAATATTTCATACGCAACCAACTCTATATCCGAACATCACATCCAAACCAAACACCCAGAATAGATACCAAAAATACAGCATATAACAAAGCAAAGTATCAGGAAACTTACAGTGCGGATTGGTGCCGGAGACTCGGGTGCCATACTTCCAGGAAACAGATATATATTTTTCTAAACCATTTTCCAAACCATCCTTTGAAAACATTTTTAAACCCAAACCCACATCCGAGTTCTTGAACCTAGGCTCTGATACCATAATTGTAACACCCCAAACCCGGCCTAGACGTTACGACCGGATCTGGCATGTCACATGAAAGGAATGTCTAAAAACTGTGCATTCGTTAAAAAGTTCGTATTCTTTATATTTGTTGTGAAAAATCGAGTTTAAGTAATTTTGAATAAGAAACGGTTTATTAACATTTTAGGAAAATCCCGAATTAAACATTTAACAATAATAAGCAGTAACCAAATTAAAAGCTAAAATCAAATAAAATACCATAGGCCTTATTACATAACAGAATCCCAATATAATAAGTTCAAAATAAGGTAATGTAGTTTACGGAAGAAATAGTAACGCATGGCCACCTCGAGTCCTCCACGGCTCCCAATCCTTTATCACTGGGAATTACCTGAAACATTTAATAACAAGAGGAGGAGAGTTTACGAAAACTCAGTGATTACACCCTCATCAATAAGATCATGCATCAAAACAATCCGGGCCGAAGCCCATTACAATAATGGTGGCAATTGGGCCTTAGCCCAAAATAGCCTCGGTTGGGCCTTAACCCATATCATATGTCACATATCATATATAAATCTGGGCCTAAGCCCATCTCAGTAATATAATCCATATATGCAATGCATTAATGCCCATACCAGCCGAACACTCCGTCTCCTGTCCAACCGTGCACTCCTGTGGGGATTTAATCAACCCACCCATCCGAACACTCCTTATGTAACACCGGTTGTGGCATTACCTTAACGGTACAGCATAGCTGCTCGATGGCTAAAAAGCCTTCGGTGGATCCACAGTCATCAAGCGACCATGCGATCCTATTTGACTTCCCCTTTCAATATCATATCCCAAGCCCATGCAACATGTCATGACATAATAATTCGTGTATGCAGTATGACATGTATGCAAATCATATATCAAATATAACATATGAAACAAATTACCATCATAATCAGAATAATAACATACAACATAATCAAGCTAACCAACCTCTAAGGGTATAACAGTAATTTTACCTACCAGGGGTATTTTCGTAATTTACCTACCAAGGGTGTTTTCGTAATCTACCTTTCAGGGGTATTTAGGTAATTCACCCTTCCAAGGGTATATCAGTAATTTCGCACCTGTAATGGCCTTTCCGAAGGCCCAATGTTGTCACGAGCGACTCAACTACCATTTCCGATCGTTACCGGACTATTGGGCCTAAAACCCAATTTTGGCCCATTTGGGCCCACACGCTCGTGTGGCCTACCTAGCACTAATCTAGCCATGTATATAAGTTCCACCTAGTCTAGTTCAACATATACTAAACAATCATACAATTTACTCATGTGGGCCCACAGGCCCATTGGGCCCACTTCGGCCCACCGTGGCCCAAGCAGCCACAGCCCACCAGAACACTACTGATGGCCTCAACTATCGAGTCGAAGCCTCCACACGTGCGCTCGCACGCCCGTGCGGCTACTATCACCGTGTGACCGGCATTTCGGCATTTGCCGCTCTACAGCTAGAGTAGAGAAGTACACACCTGATAGGAATCTGGTGCTAATCCGCGCTGCGACCACTCCTGTGCCTAAACGCCCACCAAGGTATGTTAACTCTCCTCCTGGAATGCTCTTTATATAGCTAGCTCTTCACCTTCCTTCTTTGTATCTTTCCGATGTGGGATCCCTTCGTCAGTAGAGTTTAAATTCAACTGAAACTCTTACCGTCCAATCCGGAAAATAAATACTCCATTGTTTGTCATGAGATTCAAACCCAGGCTCCCTTGCAACATAATCCACGCCGCTAACCACTTGGCCACAAGCTCCTCTTGTGTCTTAAACCATGCGCAACTAAATATAAATCTATAGCCAAATTCTAAGGTCCAAGCAAAAAGAAAACCAAAATGCAAGAGCCAAGACTTGAACCTTGGACCTCCTTCCTTCCTTATGGCGTCATTCCCTTGTCTCTTATGTGGCGTCACTTTGCCACTACACCACACACTCCACGTTGCTTCCACATTTTATTCTTAAAGCCTACCTACTAACTCCCAGGGTTTTTTTCACCTAAAACCAAAATTTCCCCAAAGCCAAAGTTCGATCCCGGGACTTCATAGAAGCCCCCCAACCTTCCAAAATCACTCACCTAATAAGTCTAACTTGCATCCAAGCCATTCTCAAAAATTTTAAATGCTACTACGCCTAAGACCCATTGGGCTCAATCCTACTAGGCCCAATTTCGGGATGTTACATGTATGATGGCTTTAGTTTTAGATGTTGTCCTCAATGGCTCAAAGCAAATAAAACCTATCTACAACTTCCTTTACCCGAGAACTCTAAACCATAGTAATTATGCATCGAAAACTAGAATAATAATTAGTTAAAACCTAGAAAATCGGTATGAATGAAAGTCTAGCATTCGTATCTCCCTAGTTGTGCTGCATAGTTTATAATACTAAAAGAGAGCTTTAGCAAATAGATGTTTGCTCAGGAAGAAGAAACCAAAACTTTTAGTTGTGCCACTAGAATGAAAGTGCATTCTATCATAAAACAAAATATTGCACAAATATATGATAAGATTCACTTGTATGGAAAAATCCTTTTTGAGTTTTCGCACTTATTTTAAACCAACTGAAATCTTAGATTCCCAATTTGGTGTCAAGCCCCTATTAAACAAAGTTACAGTCTTCTGATCATTCCATTGGTCTTGTCCAATGATTTTACACATAGATTCCCTATTGAAATTATCCAAAAAAAAAATGCTGTTATTACTATACATTTGGTCCCAAAGGGGAACCTTATCATGTAAAGAGAAAAAAAAGAAAAGAAAAGGAGAGAACAAAAATAAAAGTGCACGCAATAAGAGAGTTGTAGGATGGTGGGAAAAAAATGAAGGTATGAGGAATTTGAAAGAGAGGAAAAAAAGACAAGGGATTCTTCGGTTGATGTGGAAGACATAAAAAAAAAAAAAGCATTTTAGAGTTGCTGAGATTGCATTTTCTGAACAAATTTGAATGTTATTATTGTTGTTAAGTTAGAACACAGAACTAAGAAATCAGGTTTATTTGGTTTTTTGTTTAACGTTAAAAAGTGTGTAGTACAAGTTCTTACCTAACCAATCTCAATTACTTCAATAAAATTAATTTTTATTTTTATTTAATTTCTAATTAATTTTATTGTTGATAACGAGACCGTAAATATTTTATATTTAAAAATTCATATAAAAAATATTTTTAAAAAATATTATATAAAGGTTGTTAATTATTTTTCATTATTTAAAAAAATATATATTTGGAAACATTTAGATCGATAAATTGCACTCTAAATTATATATTTTTTTGTATTTGATATCTATTTTTTTATTTAAAGTGATATTTAAACGATTTTTTATTATTCAAATTAATATACTGTGCGAGATTAGTCCATGTGTTATTTTTTGATTTTATAATTTTATATTAATATTTATTAAAAATAATTAAAACATAAAAAATATTTCCCTCCCTTCCACCCTCATGCTTCTTCCCTCTCCGCTCCCTCTCCCAAACCCCGACCCTCTTCCTCTACTTATAAGCTTCTATCAACAATGGCTAAAACCCAAACTTGCAATATTTTTTTTCCTTTCTATCTACTTTCTCTCTCTTTGTTTGGTCTCCAAGAAAGTTGTAAACTTGCTGCAAAATTTCCAGGGGCGAAGCCAGAACAATTTTTTAGAGGACGGATAAAATTTTAATTTTTTATAGTTTATATCTTTATAAGAATTTTTATAATTTCAGGGGGTAAAAGTACAATTTTACCTTTACTAATTTAAAATTTTTAAAAAATTTTAAGAGCCTAAATAGTAATTTTATATTTTAGGGGAGCCGAGGCCTATGCCACCCCCAGCTTCGCCCCTGTTTATTTTCTCTTGTTCCCTCTCTCTTCGGGAAAGTTGTAAACTTGTATAAAGGGTACTTTCTCTTTTACTTGTTCTCTCTCGGAAATTTGAGGGTTTAAAATCAAAATTGAACATAGTTCAAAGTTTTAAGAACATAATTGGATCATATAAAACCACTCTTTTCCCTACTGTAATTAAAGAAGAAGAGAAAAGAAAATACTTGAAAGTTTCAAGCTTTATATGGCTGCTGTAAAAATCTGAATAAAAACACTTTTACTTTACCTTTCGGATAATCAAACATTTTTTGCTTGCTCCATTATCTTATTATATTGTAGTTGATCTCCCAGTAATATTTTCAAATGTCTTTTGGCCTTGAAAATATCTTGTGATAGAAGCTTGTAAGCAGAGGAGAGGGTCGGAGTGGGGGAAGGGGAGGGAGTCGGGAGGGAAGAGCGGTGGTGGGGTGAGGGAAATATATATTTTTTAATATTCATATAAAAATTAGTATAAAATTATAAAATCAAAAAATAACACCTGCGTGCTGATATGGTACAATATAATTGGTCAATTATTTTTTTAATGATGTTAAGATTTGAGATGATTTGGATAATGGATAATGAATAGTTTAATATTATTTCTGATTTAAAAAAATTTAAAATATTAAGTTGAAAAAAAATATAATTTAAAATGTAATTTATCAAATTAAACCAAATATTCATAAAAAAAAATTTTGAAATTTTATCACAAAGTTTATTTAAAACACAAAGTTAGTATGGTGAAATTGAAAATCACACTAGATGAATTATCATAGTGAATTCAAAAAAAATTTAACAACATCATTGAACCAAACAAATTTCACCTCTAGTATGTTCTGACGTTTAGGCCAATATCTGACTAGTAGATGAATCAAAGATGTATTGTTTTGTTTTGGTATCGATATATGGTTTGATATATAATTTTGAGTTTATTAATATTTTTATTTTTTTAAAATATATATTTTAGTTTAATTTTTAAATTTTTTTTAATATACTCTTTTTTAATGTCATAAACTGTACGTCACAGACGACTACATAGCTCCCCAAACAGTCAAAACCAAAACACAGCTTACCTTAAACAAAACCCCCCTCCCAAATAGAAACAGTTACATAACAAAAGGGGTTCTAAAAATTCAGCCAAGCTTCTACAAAGCTTATCCAAACCTGATGAAGCTGAAAACACGAGGAGGCACTAGTAATACATTTGCCCCCATCTCCAAATCTTCACTATCGTCAATCAGGTGGGTCCGTCCACCACCGGTCGGCTACACAGATTTCAGAAATTACTGTTGCCTCATCATGGTAGGAACTCTTAAATAATTTTCTGGATCATTGGTTGCCCAAATTTGCAATATCTGTGAGACCATATTCCTAACGCCAGTTTGAACATTCGAGCTCAAATATATCAGATATTTCTCAAAATTAACTCATTGTCTCGAACAAGCCTCATATTCTTTAATAATAACTCACACAACACGCACCCCTTTCTCAAACGTGTCCTCATACACAATACTATCATATGCAAAAAAACAAATGAGTAACCAGTGGACTTCCCCGACACACCTGCGCCCCACAAAGCCGTCCCTCCTCTTGCGCCATACGAAACAGAGTAGAAAATCCCTCACTACAAATAAGGACCAAATATGGGGGCTTAAAAGGTCCCCTTGTCGTAGCCTCCTAGCCGGAGCAACAAAACTCATGGCTTGTCCATTCACCATAATTGTATTACAAATCGTTGTGACACAATGCATAACAGTGATATCCAAGAAGAATCAAAGCCCAACTTAGTCATCATTTCCTAAAAAAAAAAATGACATTCAACTCTTTCATACGTCTTACTCATGTCCAATTTCAACACAAACAACCCTCTTTGCCCTTGTCTTTTCCTTTTAAAAGCATGAAAAATTTCATATGCAATGAGAACATTATCCGAAATCAGCCTACCCAATATTGAAGCACTTTTTGCATTATCAATGCAACAATGCAAAACTAATTGAAATTGATTCACCAATACTTTACAGATAATTTTATATAGTATCATACATAAACTAATCGAATGTAACTTAGCCACGCTTCCAGGATTCTGTAACACTCCATACCCGACCCAGTCGCCAAGTCCGAGCTATGAGATGCCATATTCGTTGCCAGAGCAACTACGATAAAATACAATCCAATTTAACTATGGATACATGCTAATAATTTTATTACTTATTTAAAATGTATTATACAATCATTTTCGAGTCTTATACAAGCTTACAAAAGCTCTTAAGTTGACTCGGAATCGAATAGGGACCAAATTATAAAATTTACAAACTATCAGGTTGACGTTGTGACTTCGGGGATTCCTCATTGCATCTCACTGACTTGATCTCATCGTGACGTTAAGGGGTATGACATCGTGACATAACTGTCTGATTCCAAATGGTATAAACTTGTATCACCTAAACATATAAACCAATCCCCTCAATTCAATCATTTAAGCAAAATATCATATCAATATGCCCATTTCTAACCATTTTAACAATACATATATTTTAGCAATAAATCCTAGATCGAAATCATACCTGTGTTTTCGGATAAACGAATCATTGTCATTCTCGGCTTTCAACCAAACGATTTTTTCATTATTCTCGTACCACGAACTACTTCGAGTGTGGGTTCGAACCAATTGAATCAAAACACAAAACTAGAAATTCTTTCTTTTGGGGTGAAAACAAAAATTCTCTTTTCAAAATAAAAGTCAACAGAATTTTTATTCCGAAAAAATATATTTAATAGTTGAGAATAAGTTCTCTCAATTTTTCAGTAGAGTAACAATATCTTAAAGTTGTGTAAATAGTCCTACCAATGCCATCTACTTATAAAGAGAGAAAATAGAACCCTCGTTGAATTGTGAAAGTTTATTTCAATTAGAAAATGTTAGGGGCTTTTGGGCCCTTTTCATATCGAGTCTAATTACAGTTACTTTCCAAGCTTTTAACCAGTACTTTTTAATTTGATCTAACCCAATATATGTCTTTCTATTTCCCAAAAATTAAAATTTAATATTTATATCAAATAATTTTCTCATCCCAATTTTACACCCAATAAAATTATGACGATTTTACCCCAGATAAAATTTCTGAGAAAATATATTTAATATTTAACTGTTCAACTTGTTCACTATGATCGAATGATTTATTTTCATTTTCGGGCTTTAAAATAGCTCAAAAATGTAAACTCATTCTTTCGATCATTTTTGAGAAATCCAGGTTCATTTGCAAATGAATCATTTCTCATTTCCGTTTTGAAAAAAATCATATTCATTTCCAAATGATTCCATTTCTCTATTTTGGAGAAAAACATAACCATTTCTAAATGTTTTCCATTTCTCTATTTCTATTCATTTTGTTCATTTTGATTTAACATGCAATTCATTTTTGGTTCCAATGAGCTAACGGAGGGACCAGTTGGACATATGTAATTAGGGCTCAAATGATTTATGATTAAGTTCCGTCTTTTTGCCTATTACTTATAAACTCATTCAGTCACAAAGTCATTCCACTATAGTATCATGATTTCTCCCTAATGACATACCATTACGAAAGCAACTACTTAGTGCTCGTCGAATGACCTTGTCATAAGTGTTTTACTCTCATAAGATATCCTTAATATCTTTGGGATAATATTCGTTCTCCCAATATGATCTCATTTTATCTTATAGTAATCATTGTATCTTCCTTCATAAAAGTCAACCACTATCAAATGGTGATCAAGTCATCCATCACAAAGACGAACGACCCAGGGTGTAACACCCCTTACCCGTATTCGACGCCAAAATAGGGTACGAGGCATTACCGAAACACATACACTTGTAAACGTATTAAACCGAGTCATAAAATTTCATCCAAATTAAAACGTTTCAAATTTTTATCTTTGAGTCCCTAAATAAGGCCTACGAGGCCTAATACATACTTTGGAAGTGGTCCGGGACTAAACTGAGAACTTTGGAAAAACATTAGAAAATTTCTTGAAAAACAGGGGCACACGCCTGTGTCCAAGGCCATGTCCTTCACAGAGCCGAGATACACGCCCGTGTGTTAGGCTGTGTGACGTTTCAAATTTCCGAAAATCAAATGGACACTTCACACACCCTGGGCATATGACCGTGTGGCTGCCCGTGTGGCCACAAGTAAGGCTATTTACCAAGCCCTTTACCACCGCAAAACACTTATACATTTATATATCATCACACAACATGGTATTATTAAGCATTCAAACATCCACACTAAGACATCCACATACCATTTACAAACCACATTCATCATGCATAATCACACACATATACTTAACCATTCACATGCAAGCATACACATCCTTCAAAAGCATCATCATAGACTTATAACATAACAAATATTGGCCACATTAAATGACCTTATACAACAATAACCATCAAATAGCATAGACCAACATTCTAGGCCAACTCATAACCTATACATGCCATAGATGTAAAAATACTTGAAGATCGTTGATACAATACCAATCAATAACTTGTTAGTGTGATAGAATCTCCGACGGCCTCCAACTTGAGCTAGCATCTGTGACACTATAGGAAAAAGGAAAGGAAGGGGGTAAGCATTATAGCTTAGTAAGTAGGTATGTAAATAATAAGTGATTTATTAACAGGCTTTTATAAATCTTCACAATATGTTGTCAAGATAATTGCAATCATAATTGCAAATAGTTCCACTATTTATTCATATTCATCTCAAGTTGTCTACTCGAGTCACAGTCACTAAATTATTTATATCATGAACTAAGGAACTACAAATTAAGATCCGCTAATTTTCCCTAAAACTAGACTCACATATCTTATTACCATAAAATTTTCAGAATTTTTGGTTTAGCCAATAAGTATAGTTTATTCATTAAAGTCACCACTGTTCCGCTGTCCGACAGTTCCAACCCCTCTTCCCTAAAAATTAATTATCTCTTCATACGGGATTCAGATGATATTCCCGTTTGTTTCTATTGAAGGTATACTCATAAGAAATTTAAGCATATAAATTATAAACCATAATTATTTTTATACAATTTTTAGTGATTTTCCAAAGTCGTAACAGGGGATTCCGAAATCATTCTGAACCTGTCTCACAAAAATTCAAATATATTAGATTATGAAATTCTTTCGCTTACAACGTTTCTTTTATTCGAAAATAGACTCAATAAGATTTAATTTCATATCTTATTCAACTTCTAATTCAATTTCCACCAATTTTGGTGATTTTTCAAAGACACATAACTGCTGCTGTCCCAAAATTGTTTTATTGCAAATTTTACTCTTTCATAATTTCCTTGTATTAACTTTCATAGTAACACTTACCCGATATCAAACTTACCAAAGTTCGATCACCTATCGAGCATATTGCTCATAAATTGACACACACATACCTGCACTTATTCAACACTTATTCATATTCGTTTATACATAGTCATTTTCCCGTTGAACACATCGGAATAATAACTGATACACGGAAATTTGCACATAAGTGCCACACTTGTAGTTAAAGATACTCCATATCACACTTTTCACATAGGTTCGCTTTTGAGCTGAAACACCCCAAACCCGGCCCACGAGCCTTGACCGGATCTGGTATGTTCCTCGATGTAAACCGGTTCGAATTTCTTTTGTTACTTAGGAAAAACTTGTGTGTTTTGAAAGAAAGTTTGTTTTGGGTTGGGCTTGAGTTGAAAACGAGTTTATTTTATATTGAAAACCCATTTATTTCAGGTGACACAATATTTAGAGTTTATTTTAAATTAAATTGAATTAATCTTTAATAATTAAAATTTCGTAACATAGTAAATAAAACAAAAATAAAATAATTCCCTATGGCCTTATTACATCAAAATAATTCCCAAAAATAAATTAAAATGCTTAAATAAAATAAAAGTCCAAATAATAAAATTTTCCTTGCTGTGCATGGCCACCTTTAAGCTCCTACCGACCCGGTCCATTACTGATCGTCACCTGAAAAAGGTTCCCACAACGGGGTGAGTCAAACAGACTCAATGTGTAACCAACACTATAACTTAACAATTCAGGCATACAATGTCATATCACATACTTATTCATATAACAGATATAAAGTAATGATGCAAACCCGAACCCAAACCTAGATAGCCATCCGCTACACATCACCCGTACCAACCTGCACACCGTGGGGACTACTAAGTCAACCCTCCATCTGCTACACACCATCGAAGGCAGTCGCTGCAGTCGACGTGCTCATCGCCCTTATAAAATTCGTGGTCTTAGGTCACCACATTCAGATATCGTGGTCTTAGGTCACCACATTCAGATATCGTGGTCTAAGGTCACCACATTCAGATATCGTGGTCTTAGGTCACCACATTCACTTCCCCTTTCATATAACCCGTATGCCCATATTATACATATCATGCACATCATGCCTTAATTCACATTCTTATCACTTTTCACATGTTAAAAATAACATATATTCATAATCCTAGTAGGAGTAGGAAACGTACCTGAGTACTTTTGTACCATAGCATGGTACCTTAGCCATATTCATATTCTTATAAACATGCATATATTAATTATTGCCATAAATGTATCAAGAAATAGTGTGAGGTACACACCTGATTCGCTTAAGGTTTCCAATCCAAATCCAGAAAAGCTTGATCTAATGCCTTAGATCTTAGATCTCTACATTTAATCAATCATTTAATACTTAGTAAAGAGCCATTCGGCCACAAATCGAAATCCTAGTAGGATTAGTACACTAAAATCCTTACCTTGACGATTTGTTTACTAATCAAATCCCGGAATGTTGTAGATTCCCTTCCTTGTAATCGGCTGGTATTGAATCCCTTCATAGATTAGTTTTCGGCTTTTAAATCATGTAAGAAAATAGATCTAGTGCTAAAATAAGCCTTGGCCGAATGCTATAGACACTTACCTTGTGGATTTTAAATCCCGAAACTCACCGAATAACTAGGGAACACGCGGCCTATGGTGTACCTTCGGGAAAAGAACTTCTCCTTCCTTGTAGTCGACACTTAGTAAATCCCGAAAGATCTCTTCAAGGTTTTGGAAACAAGATATTAATGGGGTTAGTCCTAGATTTCGGCAAATCTTAAAGGAAAAGAGGATGAAACTGAATGAGATCTTACCCTTACTTTAGAGATCGTCAATCCTTGCTTGAACCTTTAGCAATATTCGGCTTTTAGGAGATTGAGAGAACAAGAATAAGAGAATAAGGTGTAGAAGGATTCGGCCAAAGAGAATCAAAAAGAAAAAGAGGATGATGAGCAGAGAGAATTCGGCAGAGAGAAAGAAGAGTGGAGAAATTTGCTAGAGAATTTCGGCAGAGTCTTCAAGGAAAAAGAAAATAATGCTGAATGGCCTCTCTTTTCTTTTTATAGCCGAATTTACTAGCTTAGAATCCCTTACTTGGCCACCACTCTTCTATTTTGATAGCTTTATCACTTTAATTATCACCTAAAACTTAATCCAATAATTATCTCTTATCTCTTAATAAAAATATCAATAAAAATCCATCATTTATCCATCTATTTGCCGAATTTTAACAACAATAAAACACCTCCCTATAGAGCCTTAATGCCGTCCACTTCTCTTGTTCCTGGCACCAAAATAAAATTCTTTTATTTGCTTCCCCTGTGACTCGAACCTAGGCCCATTTGCATAGCTTGTGGCGTCAACTCAAGAGGCCCTAAGTGGCGCCTCCAAGCCACTTTTCCAAGCCCATTTGTATGTCATATTTCACCCGTAAATTTTCTTAAGGCCACCCTGCTTTACTTCCCTCTCTTAACCTCAGAACTTAACTTTTCCTAAAACGTTTCCTTACATTTCCTTACATTTCCAAGTTTCCAAAAATGTTCGTTTGCCTCCTTTAAACTTAACATTTCTTACATTTCCAAGTTTCCAGAAATGTTCACTTTCCTCTTTTGAACTTAACATTTCTTACATTTCCAAGTTTCCAGAAATGTTCACTTTCTTCTTTTGAAACTTAACATTTCTAAATCATTTCCTTACATCTTAGGGTTCCTAAAACTCCTCAGAACACATCCAACACACCCACTGAGCCCACTATCTCATGAATTACGCACGAACGCATAACCCCTAATTTAGGATGTTACATGAGCTAATCACATTCACGGGTCTGTTCACACAAGCTGTCGGTCATATTTAACTACGCAGTGCTACTCACACAAGCTGTCAGGTATCCGCAACACATGTCGGATTACCCAGCCACTGGTAGAACTTATAAGACTAGCACTCATTTCACATAGTCACAATCTTGGGTCTGCTCACACAAGCTATCGGTCATGATGAAACTACACGGTGCTGCTTACACAAGCTGTCGAGTGTCCATAACACATGTCAGATAACTCAGCCACCGGTAGAACGTATGGACCAGCACCCGAATCACTTATTTCACTTAGATTTCACATAGGTTTCTAGTGAACATGTCACTAGTATCCATTTTTATTCCTAAGGTTCAACCGGGAAATTTCTCACTTGTCAATATTTTGTCAATTACATCAAATATTCAGCCACAATTCATACCATTTATCAAAATATGAAAACGTAAGGAAAAACGATGCATTATTTACATACAAACTTACCTCGGTAGCACAACCAGTGAAAAAGACTTATTCATCATATTCTTTGTTTTTACCCCCGTTCTAAGTCCGAATCTCGTTTTCCTTGACCTATAACAACACATTTAACTCATTTATTCATCATACTACTCAAATTAGCCTAAATTCATATTTTGGAAAAATTACATTTTTGCCCCTAAACTTTATCATATTTACACTTTTGCCCCTACGCTCGTAAAATGATTTTCATTTAATTTCTTTGTATTTTAAGCCTAGACGAACCATTTTCATAACTATAGCAGTCCACAATTTCCATTTATTCACACACTTACACACATTTTACAAATTTTTACAAACTAATCCTTTTTGACAATTTCACTGAAAATCACTTAGTAAAAGTCATTTATTACACACCGAGCATTCATATTCTACCATTAAACATCAAAACAAAAGCATTTCTCATATGGGTAAATTTTCAAACATCAACCCTAGCTTAAATAAATGGTAGAAATAGAGAGATCGTGTTACGAGGATTTCAAAAATGTAAAAATCATTAAAAACGGGGCTAGAACGGGCTTACAACCCTAGCCATGGTTTCTTCATGCAACATTCGACCATAGCTTGAAGATGGACACAAATTTGCTTTAATTTTGGCTTTTTTAATTCTATTAATTACTAAATGACCAAAATGCCCCTAACTTAAAAATATCTTATTTCACTTATCTCATGTCCATTTTTGTCCAACAATATAACCAATGGTCTAATTACCATTTAAGGACCTCCAATTTAAAACTTCATAACAATTGGACACTTCTAACATGTGGAACTCAACTTTTGCACTATTTACAATTTAGTCCTTTTAACTAAATTGAGTGCCCAAACGTCGAAATTTTCGAACGAAATTTTGACGAAATCATTTCGTGAAATCATAAACCATAAAAATATAATAAAAATAAATTTTCTTATGTTGAATTTGTGGTCCCTAAACCACTATTCCGACTAGGCCCAAAATCAGGCTGTTACAACTCTCCCCCTTAGGGATTTTCGTCCCCAAAAATCTTACCAGAAGAAATTGCTTTCAGCTCTCATAAATCACTTCCACTAATTTCTCAGAATCACAAATCAAATCAACCTCATATCTCTTTCTAGTCACCTTTGAACTTGAACACCTCGTGTCGGAGCATATCGTCAAAGTTTTGAATTACTCTCTCAGACTTACCACCGATTTACAGGTGTATTATCGTGCCAAGATGCAATTGCGTATTCATAGTTTCATGTAGCTCTTTCCATAATTGGGATTTAGCCCTCGGATCTCAATCCGAAATAATGGAGACTGATACTTTGCATAATCGAATAATCCCAGAATCATCTTACTCGGCTGTGGCTATATCAAATTCCCAGAGATTAATCAATAACTACTCGCGATCTTTCAATAGCTCAAGTCTTTAACACTATCTTAACTTCAGATCTTTCTATGACATTCGATACTTTAATTCTTGAAATCAGGGAACATGTGACATTAATCGTATGAAAACATGAACCATCACTTTACATTCTAGTAATAAAACACATTCCAATCCATTCAATAGTACATCATTGAAAAATCATGAATTCATTACTCAATTCAAACTGAACTCAAAACCAAAGCTTCGATTAATAGTATCTTTAACTGTTTTCAACTTTGCTAACATGCACAGGCCATCTGAATTTTTGTAAATGTGATAACCATATTATTCAAAACAACTTTAACTCATAATAACATCATTAGATTAGAACAAATCTAATAGGTGTACCTCAGTATCATACTTTCTAGAATATCAACACTTCATTCAGACTGTCTATCGATATACTCATGAATGCACAAAATTTATTACCATAGTTGAGGATGCTTTAACTACATGTAACTCAAATCACATTTCAACTGACCAATTCACTTTGATAAGAACAACTAAATCAATTTCGATTATAAAATAATAACATAACAAAATGCTTATTTCTTCATGTTGTTAGGACAATTCTAACATACAATCTTTCATAGTTCTTTCAACATGCCAGTCATAGATATTTACTAACTGTATTAACTCAGACAAAACATAACATCTTGCTTGAACTCACTGATAACAATCAAAATTATCTGAGGGAAGAAAATCAGTATACAATTTGAACTTGACTGTCATAATCCACACTTTTGTCGATATCGACTTCAAAGATAAGCCATACTTGATAAATTAAACAATAAGGATGATAAGAAAATTGGGATGATGAAATTCGAGATACAAGACCATACTGAATGTCTAAGAACACCACTCATATGAAATAATAGAGATCCTGATGATTCCTCAGAGAAAACCAGAAGAAAAAGAAACATTGTTCATACATTCCGAACTCAATTGTAACAGAGATAATACATTTTCCATATAAATGCAAACAGGACAACAACCAGAAGAAACAGAAGAACAGTTTCATATGAATTCACAATCAACTTTTTATCTCAGACGTAACAGAATAGAATACCAATAGAAGATAGTGGAATGCCGATCATAGATCAATCAGACCAACGATACTTTCATCAGAAAACGAGAAATTACAAATGCCTCTGAGAATATATAAACACATAGAATACCCAAAAGAGATAACCGTAAATTGCTCAACTGTAACTGTCATACTCAAACATCTTTACATTTCAAACATTATTCTTCTGACTAATTCTGTCATCACTAATCTCACAATATTTCATTCATTAACAAAATCAACTTAGAAGAATTCCTAGTAAATACAATCTTTAGAAATCATACCTGAATGAGTCGATTTAACCGAAATTAACTCCTTCTCTAGCTATGGCTTTGTGTATTCCAAATAATCTTTAGAATAATCTGATATCTTTCTCATAACCGTCTTTGCTCGCTAAATCATTCCCATCTCTAATCACATAATTAATTATTCCACCACTGAACTCTTTAGTTTCCCCACGTGTGAGCTTATTAATTATAAATCTCGTGAACTTCGTCATATGGCACTATACTGGTAAGGGGGTGAAGATTGCAAAGCCTTTAAAGTTTTGACTCTCATACACATATGCATACAATATAGCATTTAATAACAACATAATATCATGTACTTTGATTACACATCTCTAGGTTTCTACTAATCATGAACACATTTTCAAATATCTTAGTAACACAATCAGCATTATCACATATAAATATCAACCAATCATAATATGCTCATCTCAAAATAATTTTTTCATGTTATTCACTGCAAAAAGTCACTCTGATTTATCGAAATGCAATGATCAATCGGAACGATAATATTTTATCCATATTCCTCAACTTATGGTTAATCCATTTTATCCATTAACACATACATATCATTGCAAATCATAGAGAATCAATTCAGGAAAATCAATATATTCACTAAGTTACACGAACTTACTTAACCCCTTTCAGCATTATCGATGGTACCTCGGTTGGAAAGCATCCCTGCTTTAACCAAAACAAATCTCATCGGAGTCAGGAGATATCACACTATCATAGTTCACTTATGGCATGTATAGCTAGACTTGCATACGCTACGTTAGTCTGAGAATCGACTAAACCATTGCTCTGATACCACTAAATGTAACACCCCTTACCCGTATTTGACGCAAGAATAGGGTACGAGGCATTACCGGAACACATACACTTGTAAACGGATTAAACCTAGTCATAAAATTTCATCCAAATTAAAACTTTTCAAATTTTTATCTTTGAGTCCCTAAATAGGGCCTACAAGGCCCAATACATACTTTGGAAGTGGTCCGGGACTAAACTGAGAACTTTGGAAAACATTAGAAAATTTATTGAAAAATAGAGGCACACACCCGTGTCCAAGGCCATGTCCTTCATGCAGCCGAGATACACCCTTGTGTGTTATGCCGTGTGGCATTCCAAATTTTCAAAAATCAAGTGCATACTTCACACACCTTGGGCACATGGCTGTGTGGCTGCTTGTGTGGCCACAAGTAAGGCTATTTACCAAGCCCTTTGCCACCCCAAAACACTTATACATTTATACAAATTTATCATCACACAACATGGTATTATTAAGCATTCAAACATCCACACTAAGACATCCACATACCATTTACAAACCACATTCATCATGCATAATCACACATACATACTTAACCATTCACATGCAAGCATACACATCCTTGAAATGCATCATCATAGACTTATAACATAACAAATATTGGCCACATTAAATGGACTTATACAACAATAACCATCAAATAGCATAGGCTAACATTCTAGGCCAACTCATAATAACATATACACATAATCAAGTCCCTATACATGCCATAGAATTAAAAATACTTGAAGATCGTTGATACAATACCAATCAATAACTTGTTAGTGTGATAGAATCTCCGAAGACCTCCAACTCGAGCTAGCATCTGTGACACTATAGGAAAAAGGAAAGGAAGGGGGTAAGCATTATAGCTTAGTAAGTAGTATTCATCTCAAGCTCTCTACTCGAGTCACAGCCACTAAATTATTTATATCTTGAACTACGGAACTCCAAATTAAGATCCACTAATTTTCCCTGAAACTAGACTCACATATCTTATTACCATAAAATTTTTAGAATTTTTCGTACAGTATATTCATTAAAGTTACCCCTATTCCGCTGTCCGATAGTACCGACCCCTCTTGACTAAAAATTAATTATATCTTCGTACGGGATTCGAATGATGTTACCGTTTGTTTCTATTGAGGGTAGTCTCATTAAAAAATTTAAGAATATAAATTATCAATCATAATTATTTTTATACAATTTTTAGTGATTTTCCAAAGTCAGAATAGGGGATTCCGAAATCATTCTGAACCTGTCTCACAAAAATTCAAATATCTCAGAATATGAAATTCTTTCACTTGCAAAGTTTCTTTTATGCGAAAATAGACTCAATAAGATTTTATTTAATATCTTATTCAACTTTTAATTCAATTTCCACCATTTTTTGTGATTTTTCAAAGACACATAACTGCTGCTGTCCCAAAACTATTTTATTGCAAATTTTACTCTTTCATAATTTCCCTGTATTAACTTTCATAGTAACACTTACCCCATATCTTATCAAAATATGAAAACGTAAGTAAAATCGATGCATTATTTACATACAAACTTACATCGGTAGCACAACAAGTGAAAAAGACTTATTCGTCATATTCTTTGTTTTTACCCCCGTTCTAAGTCCGAATCTCATTTTCCTTGACCTATAACAACACATTTAACTCATTTATTCATCCTGCAACTCAAATTAGCCTAAATTCACATTTTGACAAAATTACATTTTTGCCCCTAAACTTTGTCATATTTACACTTTTGCCCCTAGGCTCGTAAAATGATTTTCATTCAATTTCTCTGTATTTTATGCCTAGATGAACCATTTTCATAACTATAAAAGTCCACAATTTCCATTTATTCACATACTTACACATATTTTACAACTTTTTACAAAATAGTCCTTTTTGACAATTTCACCGAAAATCACTTAGTAAAAGTTATTTATTACACACCGAGCATTCATATTCTACCATTAAACATCAAAACAAAAGCATTTCTCATATGGGTAAATTTTCAAACATCAACCCTAGCTCAAATAAATGGTAGAAATAGAGAGATCGTGTTACGAGGATTTCAAAAACGTAAAAATCATTAAAACGGGGCTAGAACGGACTTACAATCGAGCTTGGAAGCTTGAAAAACCCTAGCCATGGTTTCTTCATGTAAAATTCGGCCATATCTTGAAGATGGACACAATTTTGCTTTAATTTTAGCTTTTTTAATTCTTTTAATTACTAAATGACCAAAATACCCCTAACTTAAAAATATCCTATTTCACTTATCTCATGTCCATTTTTGCCCAAAAATTTAGCCAATGGTCTAATTACCATTTAAGGACCTCCAATTTAAAACTTGATAACAATTGGACACTTCTAACATGTGGAACTCAACTTTTGCACTATTTACAATTTAGTCCTTTTGACTAAATTAAGTGCCCAAATGTCGAAATTTTCAAAAGAAATTTTCATGAAATCGTGAAATGGTAGACAATAAAAATATAATAAAAATAAATTCTCTTATGTCGAATTTGTGGTCCCGAAACCACTGTTGTAACTAGGCCCAAAATCAGGTTGTTAAACAGTGCCACGTTTACCTTCCATCAACCATGTAATGCCAATGAGAGGATATCATTTACCCATGTCTCGGGCTATGAATTACACTATTCTAAATGACGCTACATACTGTAGAAGTCATACACCTAACACACCAGCTTTTGGTTCCTTATCTATCTGAACGCATGCTTTTACTTACATCAAAGTGTACGAGTCACACATACATAGTCCGCCATCCACTCAAGATTTAGGTATGCCACACTATGAACGTCATGTAACAGCCCGATTTTGGGTCAAGTCGGAACAGTAGTTTCGAGACCACAAATTTGACACAGTAAAATTCACTCTTTTATTATATTTTTATGGTCTACAATTTTATGGAATTGTTTTGTGAAAATTTTGTTCGAAAATTTTGACGTTTGGGCACTCAATTTAGTCAAAAGGACTAAATTGCAAAAAGTGCAAAACTTGAATTCTATATGTTAGAGGTGTCCAATTGCTATGGGATTTTAGATGGTAATTAGACCATTGGTTAAGTTAGTGGACAAAAAAGACATGAAGTAAGAGAATTGTTATGTTTTAAGTTGGGGGCATTTTGGCCATTTGGTTAATAAATGAATTAAAAAACCAAATTAAAAGCCA
The DNA here is from genome assembly GCA_005393395.2 of Gossypium australe. Taxonomy (NCBI): domain Eukaryota; kingdom Viridiplantae; phylum Streptophyta; class Magnoliopsida; order Malvales; family Malvaceae; genus Gossypium; species Gossypium australe. Next base: position 80,771,169 of record CM016614.1, read on the forward strand.
ATTTTTGTCCATCTTCTACCCCATGGCCAAAAATTGCATGGAGAAGACATATCTAGGGTTTTTCAAGCTTCCAAGCTCGATTGTGAGTCTGTTCTAGCCCCGTTTTTAATGTTTTTTACGTTTTTGAAATCCTCGTAACAAGATCTACTTCTACCACTAATTTGAGAAAAGATCAAGGTCTAAGGTTTGACACATGTTGTATATTTGTGTATTTTGATGTTTAATGGTAGATTATGCAAATTTGATGTTGAATAAATGACTTTTGCTAAGTGATTTTCGGTAAAAACGTAAAAAAGGACTTGTCTATAAAAGTTGTAAAATGAGTAGTAAAAGTGTGAATAAATGAAAAATGTGGGCTGTTATGAGCATGAAATAGGTTCAGATAAGCTTGGGCTTTGAAGAAATTGAATGAAACTCATTTTACGAGCCTAGGGACTAAATTGTAAAAATGTCAAACTTTAGGGGCAAAAATGTAATTTTTCCATAATGTGATTTTTTTGCTAATTTGAATTGTATCATGATTGAATAAGTTAAATGTGATATTATAGATCAAGAAAAATGAGGTTTGGACCTAGAACGGGGGAAAAACGAGTATTTGATGATTTAGTCCTTTTCGCCAATTTTTATGTCGATGTAAGTTTGTATGTAAATAATGCAACGTTATAATTGTATTTATAATGCTTTGTTATTTCATGAATTTTATGATTGACTCTATAGATGAAATTGATGAAGTTCCGATAAGCGAGTAAATCCCGATTGAACCTTAGGAATAGTTAGGATACAAATGTCATGACATTAGGGTCAATAAGAACACGTGTAAGACCATATCTGGAATATGGCATCGATATGAGACTTTGTGTAAGACCATATCTGGGATATGGCATCAATGTGAGATTTCGTGGAAGACCATAGCTGGGCTATTGGCATCGATACGAGATTACATGTAAGACTATATCTGGGATATGGCATTGGTACGGTACTGTGTGTACGAGATCCCTGAGTATCCTTTAGTATTCCAAATGGTTCAACGAGAAATTCAATGGGTATGTCAAAGACAAAAAAGTATGTGATTATGTTACGAGTTGGTATAGGTATGTACGAAAAACTCAAAGAAAATCAACTCAGTATATGATGAACAATTGGTAGGATTGTGATTGAGCAAGTTGTGCTTATGAAGTTTAAATGACATTTATGTTGATAAGTGTGATGTTATTCATACGATGAGCTATTGGTATATGACAATTATGTTGACATGTGTTATGTTGATATTAAATGACATTTATGTTCATATGGCATTTATGAAGTTTAATGACATTTATACTGATGTATGTTATGTTATTCACATGATGAGCCATAGGCAAGAATGTGATTAAATTATACTCATGAAGTTTAATGATATTCATGTGGGAATATGTTAAATTGCTTATATGATGAGCTGTTGGTAAGACTGGGATTGAGTAACTGGTGTTTATGAAAATTTTTATGACATTTATGTTAATATTTGTTAAGTTATTTGTATGTCAAGTGTATGAATAATGTTTTGTATTATTTGCATATGAACTTATTAAGCTATATAGCTTACCCCCTTTTGTTCCCATGTCTTTTAGGGTTATTAAGCTAGCTCAGGTTGGAGTTCACCGAAGATCCTATCACACTATCAAGCTGTCATTTTGGGTATAAATGAATTCATGTATTTTAAGTCTATAGCATGTATAGGGGCTTAGTCATTTTGTTAAATGTGTCATTGTGATTGTAGGCAATGTGTTGGCTTGTGATTGTCAAAGGCTTGTTTGATATTTGGCCATGCTGATTGGCTTATTTGGGCTATCATGGTTGTAAGCCTAAGTATGGATATATATGTGCTAATGTCTTTGGTGATATGGTCATGATATGCTTGGTGAATGATAGAAATGTTAATTATGACATGAATGTGAAATGTTTGGAAATGTGGTCTATTGATGGAATGATAAAGTGGTGTACAATTAGGTATCTTGAAAGTAATCAATTGTGACTTAGTAAATGTTGTGAGTATGATAGACGTTGATATTGTATTGGAATGTGTTGGTCATAATTGTGGATGTTTGGTTGCCTAAGTATGATATGTTTTGTGCCTTTAAATTGGTGTAAGTGTATGTGTAAACAAGGGTGGAAAATGGCTTGGTAAATAGCCTTAATTTGGTCCGCACGGGTAGACACACGGGCGTGTGTCTAGGCCATGTGTGACACACGGTCTGCCCCACGGGTATGTGTTTCAGCCATGTGTCCCTGCACGTTAAATAATTACTGAACAGAATGTCCAATATCCAACACACGGGTAGAGACATGGGTGTGTGTCTCAGCTGTGTGGAGGACACAGCCTTAGACACGGGCGTGTGCCCTGGTCGTGTAAATTCTGCACCTATTTTATTAAAAATTATGAAAATTTAATCGACCACACGGCCTAAACACACGGGTGTGTGCCCGAACCACTTCTAAAGTATGTTTTGGGCTTCGTAGGCTTGTTTTAGGGACGATATGAAGGTGTGTGAAAGGTTTTAATTTGGATGGAAATTTATGACTCGAAAATGTGTATTTGTTTGTGTTTAAGTCCAGTAATGCCTCTTTCTCTATTTCGGCGTCGAATACGGGTAAGGGGTGTTACATTTAGTGGTATCAGAGCTATGGTTTAGTTGATTCTCAGACTAACATAGTGTATGTGAGTCTAGCTATACATGCCATATTACTACCTGTGATAGTGTGATATCTCCCGACTCTAATGAAATTGTTTTGTTGAGGCATAGATGCTTTCCAACCGAGCTATTTTCGAAAACGCTGAAAGTGATACTAAGATATTTGAAAATGTGTTTGTGATAAGTCAAAATTTGGAAAGGTATGAATAAGAGTTCATGATATGTATGTGATGATGTACAAAATGAAATAACCATAAGTTGAAACATATGGATAAAATGTCATTTTTCCGGTTGAACATTGTATTTCGATGGATTATGGTGATTTTATGAAACAGATAAAATGTTTTAAATGTTGCAAAAAGGATTTAGCCCGAAAGGGTAATCTTGAATTAAGCCCTCTCGAGCATAAGTTATGAAATGGATTTAGCCCGGAAGGGTAATCCAGAGTAAGCCTTTAGAGCGTACGTTATCGAAAGGATTTAGCCTGAATTGGTAATCCTATTATGTCATATGTGGCTCGAGAATGTGCTCCATGAATATGTGTAAAAAGGACACTTTTGAATATGAATTGATGGATTGTTGACATGCATACCTTTAGTATACTACTCGAGTATCCATCGAAATTACAATAGTTCAATGGGAATTATTCTTGAAATATCGAAAAGTGACACGAAACGAAAGTTTATATTGTGATAAGCATCCATGTTGTTTGGCATTCATATGATGTTATGTGCTTGACTTGTTTGATTAAGTGAATGTGATAAGTAAACTTACTCAAAATCTATGGAATGCACTTGTTTGAATAAGGTAATCGGAAAGTTCGTGTAGCATAAATATGTATGTTAATTAGCTTGAAGTGAATTATATGATTGTGAAGATACTATGTTGATGATGAATGCAAAGTGATATGTGTGTATTTATCAGAGTCAAGTAGAGGCTTTACGACCTCACCCCCTTGCCAATGTGGTATTTTATAACGAAATCTCACGAGATTTATGATGAATGAGCTCACAAGTAAGAGACTAAAGAGTTCAGTAGCGGAATGACTAATAATGTGGTCAGAGTTAAGAATAGTTTGGCAAGTGAATACAGTTCTGGAAAAGATGCCAGGTTATTCTAAAGATCATTCGGATTTCATGATGTCATGATTAAAGAAAAAGTTAATCTCGGCTAATCGACTCATTCAGGTATGATGACTAAAGTATGTATTTGCTGGAAATTTCTTTCGGATTGATTTTAGTTAGTGAATGGAACAATACGAGATTAGTGATGATAGAATTAGTCAGAGAAATGAAATTTGAATCGTAAAGATTTCAGCGTGTAACAGTAGTAATTGAATAGATCATGATGATCTCTTCTAGGTATTTTATGTATTCATTTATCCTCGGAGATATATGTGATTTTTTGTTTTCTGACGGAATCCTTATCGTATGAGAATGCTAGCTGATTATAATGATAGATAAAAGCGCTGTTAGTCTGGTTGATTGATGAGCAGCATTTCTTATCTCTCTGTGGGATTCTATTCTATTATCTTTAGAATAAAAGTTGTTGGTGAGAATTTATGTGATGCTATTCTTTTGTTTCTACTGGATGATTATGTTGTTTTGTTTTATATATATTTGGAATATATATTATCTCCGTTACAATTGAATCCAGAGCGTATAAGTATTGTTTTTCTTCTGGTCTTCTCTGAGGAATTATCAAGATCTTTATTATTTTCTTATGAGTTATGTTCTCAGACTTCCAGTATGATATCGCATCTTGGATTTCTTTATCTCTATTTTCTTATCATCTTTATTTCTTAAATTATCAATCAGGGCTTATCTTTAAAGTATGTTCTGTGGCTTGTGATAACTATGTCTATTATGGGCGTATTTCTGGTTCGATTATGGGAACGTGGTGATTTTGGTATCAGGATTTCTCCAATTTTCGTGAAAGAAATTGACATCGAAAAAGGCATAGATAGTAGAAGCTCAAGCTCAAATTGTATGATGATTTTCTTTTCTCAGGTAAGTTTGATTAAGATCAATGAGTTCAATCAGAATATTTTGATTCCTTGAGCTAATATGATTGTAAAGGTCTTTTGACTAGCATGTAAGGAGATTTCGAAAAATTGTATGTTTGAATTGTTTTAATAGCATAAAGAAGAGAGTATTTTGATATGATATTATTTGATAGTTGAGATCGACTCAGTTGTTTTTATCTGAGCGAGCTGGTCAATTGAAAGGTAATTCTAGTTACATGCATTTAAGTTTATCCTTAGGTAAGAAGATAAAATCTTGTACATTCATGGGTAAATTGACGAACAGTCTGAATGAGGAATTTATATTTAGAAAGGTGTGATACAGGGAGATACCTATTAGATCAGTTCTAATTAGATGACATTATTATGAGTTAAAGCTATTTTGATTGATAGAGTTATCACATTTGTGAAAGTTTGAACGGTCTGTTGAGTGATAGCAAAGTCGAAAATAGTTCAAGGTATTGTTAACCGAAGCACTAATTCTGAGTTCAGTTTAAATTGAGTAAAGAATTTGTGATTTTTCAGTGATGCACTATCGAACGGATTGGAATGTGTTTTAATACGAGAATGTAAAGTGATAGTTTATTCTTTTAGACGGTTAAAATCACATGAAAGGAACTGACCGACGGGTGATTTAGAGTCGACCACATTTTATGTCTGTGTTGAGAATTTGATGATGCCGGTTGTCCGACGAAAAATATCATATGTTTCCTGATCCCAAGAGTTTAAAGTATTTAATGTCACAGAAGGATCTGAGTATTAAAACAACATAGATGGCTTGAACTATTGAAAGATTGTGAACAGTTATCGATTAACCTTTGGGAAAATAGATATAGTTGCAAATGCTTGAATGGAAAACCTTTGATTATTTCGTGAGTATTTGATACATGATTAATTTTATTTAATGACAGTTTGAATCTAGCTAAATTAGAAGCTAAGGCGATGTTTCCTTTGCAAGATTGAGAACCTCAGGAATGTGATAGTGAGTGGTAAACTAAATAGTACAGTGTGAGACGACTTTTGATTCTGGATTTTAGGTCAGACTTGATGCCTGTTATCATTATTCTGAGATAGAATTTGCGCACTGAGTAATTTAGAGCTTATGCAGAAGATTTTGTACGAAGCTCAGTAGTAGCTCTTTTGTTCATTCAGGGAGTAATAAAATGTACAGTAATCTAAAATAAATGTTCTAGTGATCGGTTATGTAACATGATAGATTGGTTGAGTTATATGTGTTAGAGGCTATCCGATTAAAAATTATACAGAAAGTAAAAGTGATTCATGATAGTTTGGAATCCACTTCAGATTGTCAGAAAACTTATGTGAATTTGAAACATGAGGATATGAAATTCCCATTCAACAATAACATATTTCCAAAAGTATTGCCTTGAAAGGATTGAAAATGTGTTTTGTGTATCTATGTTGCGATGGTATCGATTGGACTCTTTGGATATGAATTCTCCAATAGAGATTAAGATTCAATCAATGCGTTGTATAACGAAGAATCGATCAGGATTTTGACATGAGAGATTAAAAGTCGAGAAATAAAAGCATAACCTTAGTGAGGGTTCTTTGGCAATATCACGAGGCAGAGGACTCTATGTGGAAATCGAACTTATTTTCTGATAAGATTTTCGGGGACGAAAATCCCTAAAGGGGGAAGAGTTGTAACAGCCCGATTTTGGGTCTAGTCGAAACAGTGGTTTCAGAACCATAAATCCAACACAGTAAAATTCATTTTTTATTATATTTTAATGGTCTACAATTTTATGGAATTTTTTGTAAAAATTTCGTTCGAAAATGTTGACGTTTGGGCACTCAATTTAGTCAAAAAGATTAAACTGCAAAAAGTGCAAAACTTGAATTCTATATGTTAGAGGTGTCCAATTGCTATGAGATTTAAAATTTAAGACCCTTAGATGGTAATTAGACCATTGGTTAAGTTAGTGAACCAAAATAGACATGAAGTAAGAGAATTGTTATGTTTTAAGTTAGGGGCATTTTGGTCATTCGGTTAATAAATGGATTAAAAAGCCAAATTAAAAGCCAATTTTTGTCCATCTTCTTCCCCATGGTCGAAACATGTATGGAGAAGACATAGCTAGGGCTTTTCAAGCTTCCAAGCTCAATTGTAAGTCCGTTCTAGCCCCGTTTTTAATGATTTTTACGTTTTTGAAATATTCGTAACAAGTTCTACCTATTTCTACCACTAATTTGAGAAAAAGATCAAGGTCTAGGGTTTGAACCATGTTGGATATTTGTGTATTTTGATGTTTAGTGGTAGATTATGCAAATTTGATGTTGAATAAATGACTTTTGCTAAGTGATTTTCGGTATCACAAAAGGACTTGTTTGTAAAAGTTGTAAAATGAGTAGTAAAAGTGTGAATAAATGAAAAATGTGGACTGTTATGAGCATGAAATAGGTTCGGCTAAGCTTGGGCTTTGAAGAAATTGAATGAAACTCATTTTACGAGCCTAGGGATTAAATTGTAAAAATGTCAAACTTTAGGGGCAAAATAAAATTTTTCCATAATGTGATTTTTTGCTAATTTGAATTGTATAATGATTGAATAAGTTAAATGTGATATTATAGATCAAGAAAAATGTGGTTTGGACCTAGAATGAGGGAAAAACGAGTATTTGACGATTTAGTACTTTTCACCAATTTTTATGCCGAGGTAAGTTTGTATGTAAATAATGCAACCTTATAATTGTATTTATAATGCTTTGTTATTGCATGAATTGTATGATTGACTCTATGGATGAAATTGACGAAGTTTCAACAAGCGAGTAAATCCCAGTTGAACCTTAGGAATAGTTAGGATACAAATGTCATGACATTAGGGTCACTAAAAATACGTGTAAGACCATATCTGGGATATGGCATCGATGTGAGACTTCGTGTAAGACCATATTTGGGATATGGCATCGATATGAGATTTCGTGTAAGACCATAGCTGGGCTATTGGTATCGATACAAGATTACATGTAAGACCATATCTGGGATATGACATTGGCACGGTACTATGTGTACAAGATATCCGAGTATCCTTTATTATTCCAAATGGTTCAATGGGAAATTCAATGTATATGTCAAAGACGAAAAAGTATGTGATTATGTTACGAGTTGGTACAATTATGTACGAAAAACTCAAAGAAAATGAACTCAATATATGATGAACAATTGGTAATATTGTGATTGAGCAAGTTGTGCTTATGAAACTTAAATAACATTTATGTTAATATGTCTGATGTTATTCATACGATGAGCTATTGGTATATGACAATTATGTTGACATGTGTTATGTTGATATTAAATGACATCTATGTTCATATGACTTTTATGAAGTTTAATGACATTTATATTGATGTATGTTATGTTATTCATATGATGAGCCATAGGCAAGAATGTGATTAAATTATACTCATGAAGTTTAATGATATTCATGTGGGAATATGTTATGTTACTTATATGATGAGCTGTTGGTAAGTGAGTAACTAGTGTTTATGAAATTTTTTATGAAATTTATGTTAATATTTGTTAAGTTATTTGTATGTCAAGTGTATGAATAATGTTTTGTATTATTTGCATATGAACTTACTAAGCTATATAGCTTACCCCCTTTCTTTCCCATGTTTTTTAGGGTTATTAAGCTAGCTCGGGTTGGAGTTCACTGGAGATCCTATCACACTATCAAGCTATCATTTTGGGTATTAATGAATTCAAGTATTTTAACTCTATGTCATTTTGTTAAATGTGTCATTGTGATTGTAACATCCCGAAATTGGGCCTAGTAGGATTGGGCCCAATGGGCCTTGGGTGTAGGAGTGTTTAAAATTTTTTTTGAGAACAAGAGAATGACATTATTTGTAGTTGGACTTATTAAGAAGGTAATTTTGGAAAGTTACGAGGTTTCTATGAAGTTCCGGGTTCAAGTTGGGCCTTAGTAAAATTTTGTGTTTAAGCCTATTAAGGAGAGATAGTAAGTGGCATCAAGGCTTATGGAAATAAGTGAGTAAATTGCTAACATAGAATGAGCTATTGGTAAAGAGGTTATGGCATCAAGTGAAGGACTTTGAGGGAGGAGGTTCAAATCCCATCAAGTGCAAAATTTTGATTAATATTTTTGTGTTTTTGCCTAAGTGTCGGCCAAGGTAGTATTTTAGGCAAGGTGAACTTTTTAATTTGGGAAAGATGGCTAAGGAATATGGTAAGGAGGAAGACTAGGGAAAAAGAGGGAAAGAAATGAAGGGAAAAGGAAGGATAAGGGAACATGTTGACATATAGAGTGGAAGGTGTTTTGGAAAGATTTTATGTTGGTCAATGTTCATCTTTTTGGTAAAGATGAATACAAGGTTTTGGTTAGGGAATGGGGGGGAAGCCGAATTTTTCTTGGGTCATTTTGCAAAGCTTTGTGCATGATAAGGTTTTGGTTCCTTTAGCATTTTGGTTACTCTTCCTTGCCAATATCTTTTTCTTCCCTTTTTGTTTTTTGGCCTAAACACCTAGTGCATTTGTTCATCTTACTCCTTTGTTTTGCCTTAACCCCAATTCATTTTTGGTTCATCTTCTTTAGTTGGCCGAAACTAACAAGCACTTTTCTCTATCCATTCTTTTATTTTGACCATTTCATCAACCTTTTCTTCTTCTTTAACCAACATCACTTTGTGTGATCATATCTTCTTGTTCGATTTTCTCTATAGCTGAACCCATTATCATCCTATTTCTTCATCATTTTGTTCTTTATCATGTGGGAAAACCTCATCTTGATCGAATCGGTAAGTAGTAGTTTTCTCTTTGCCAATAACTTTGTTTCATTCGAGTTTTTCCTTAATAAATCGTGTGTTCTTCTTTCTCTCTCTTGTTGAGTCTGAGTTAATTCTTTTTTGTGATATGGCCATCGTTGGGCTTAGGATTTTGAACAAGGTGAAGGAGCACAAGTGATTTGTATTAACCAAATTGTTATCGTCGACTCGTCAAGTAAGTGGGGTAAGAACGTTGTTATAAGATTTGTTTTGGCCAAAGGTAGGATAATTGCTAACAACATTTCGCTCACCAAATATTGTTAGGACGGGATTTCAGTAGCCAAAGGGTAGGATCGAGGGAGATCACATTCGTGGTAAGTGGAGCTAGCCTAGTAAAGTGTTTCTAGTTACGATTATCAAAGTAGAGACTAACCTTCTGTCAACTATCATTATAGGTGTTGAAATCGGTGGAAAGCACAACTCATTATTAAGGTGTGTAATCCCGTACTTTCCGAATTCATGTTTGAAATGGTGTGTAATCTCACACTTCTCTGAAAGTTTGCATGAAATATTCTGCGATTCGGTCCAAATACCGAAGAAAACCGGAAATCGGCATCCGTGATCACTCGGGAGTGCGTATGTTTGTTGTGGTAACCATATTTTGCAATGAAACAATTTTGGTTAGTAGCAGTGATGTGATTTTGTAAAATCACGAAAAATAGGAGAAAAGGAATTAGAAAGTGAATAAGATATAAAATTAAAGCTTACTGTGTCTATTTTGATATGGAAGAAACGGAGAAGAAAAAGGAATTTTATATTCTGAGATATCTTAATTTTAATGAAACTGGTTCTGAATGACTTCGTGGTTCCCTGATCTGTCTTGGAAAAATCATATGAAATTGTACTAAGTGAATTATGGGTTATAATTTATATGAATTCCTTAGTGAGCCTATTTTTAATAGAAACAAGTAGGAGCAGTATATGAAAACCGTACAGTGAGATATTTGAAATTAAAGTAAGAGAGGTCAGAATCGTTGGACGGTGAAACAAGGGAAAATTTAAGGAATAAACTGTACTAAGTGGTTAAGCCAAAAATTCTGGAAATATTTTAGTAAGAAGATATATGAGTCTACTTTCAAGGAAAATTTACGGATTTAGATTTCGAGATTGCTAACTCAAGTTATAGTCAATTTAGTTACTACAACGCAGATGGACAGTTTAAATCTTTACGCCCAAATTAGTAGTTAAGTCTGGATTGCGAAATTACCGAATTACGAAAATGCCCCTAAAGGGCCGAAATATGAAAATGCCTTAATGGGCCGATTTGATAGAATGCCTTAATGGACCGATTTGATTGATTGCCTTAATTGGCCGATTCGATAGACTGCCTTAATGGGCCGATTCGATAGATTGCCTTAATGGGCCGATTTTGCAAAGTGTTAATGGGCCAAATTGTTTGTAATGAATCTATGAGTAATTAATTGTTGTTTATATTTGTAATATCATTTACTATGTATGTTAAATATGCATAATTTTGCATGGAATGGGATAATATTGAAGAGAAGTTCTGGTGGCTCTGCCACATATTTTGGTGGCTCTGCCACAAATCTGTATAGTTGCAATGCCACGTAAATTTTGTTATTCTGGTGGCTTGTCCACAATTAAATTTTTTATAAATGGCTTAATGCCTGCAATTGGTGTGCTGGCGGGGTGGGTTGTCTTGATCCCCACAGGTGTGTTGGTTGGTACGGGTGGTGTGTAGCGGATGGATTACTAGGTTTGGTTTGGGATTGAATTACATTCATTTGATCCATTTGATATATTCTGTTCTGTAAATAGGCTTTGGCCCAAGATTATGCTTTATGGGCTTCAGCCCAAGTTATTATAAATGGGCTTCGGCCCAAGTTATTGTTATATGGGCTCAGGCCCAAATTTTTGCTAAACGGGTTCAAGCCCTGTGAACGACGGTAAAGGGATTATACACTGAGTTCTTGTAACTCACCCCCTTCTCTTAACCCTTTCAGGTAATGCTCAGTAACGTGGACTTGGGCCATGGATGACTCGGTGGAAGCCATACTTCAGAAATGGTTTATTTGGACTTTAGACTTCTTTCGCGTTTATTTTATTACTTTACTATTTTGGGTTAAAAGTTGTAATAAGGCCTCTGGACTATTTTTTTTTAATTTTGCTTTATGGTTGGGATGTTTTTATTATTTTTCTTAAATTGTTTAAAAAGGAAATTTTCTAGAAACTTAAATAAATATTTTTTTCCAAAATCGATTAACAAATGGATTTCAAAATAAACTTTTACAAATATTTTTAACACGGATATTTTCTCTCGAACTATTAACGATATTTTCAAAAGACTCGGATTCACTTTCGAATTTTCAACGTCGTTTTCAAAAGTCACGGTTTTGTAAGATTATTAGTTCAAATTTATCGATTTATCAATCAAATCTTCGAGGTTAGTAGTATTTTATCAAATCAAACTTGTTTTCTTGATTTTAACAAAGCAATATTTTAGTACGAATAAAAAGGGTTTAACATGTTTTGCTCGTGTGACATACCAAATCTGCTCGTAACGCATGGGCCGGGTTTGGGGTGTTACAGTGATTGTAGCCAATGTGTTGGCTTGTGATTGTCAAAGGCTTGTTTGATATTTGGCCATGTTGATTGGCTTATTTGGGCTATCCTGGTTGTAAGTCTAAGTATGGATATATATGTGCTAATGTCTTTGGTGATATGGTCATGATATGCTTAGTGAATGATAGAAATGTTAATTATGACATAAATGTGAAATGTTTGGAAATGTGGTCTATTGATGAAATGATAAAGTGGTGTACAATTAGGTATCTTGAAAGTAATCAATTGTGACTTAGTAAATGTTGTGAGTATGATAGATGTTGATATTGTATTGGCATGTGTTGGTCATAATTGTGGATGTTTGGTTACCTAAGTATGATATGTTTTGTGCCTTTGAATTGGTGTAAGTGTATGTGTGAACAAGGGTGACAAATGGCTTGTTAAATAGCCTTAATTTGGTCCATACGGGTAGACACACGGGCATGTGTCTAGGCCGTGTGTGACACACGGTCTACCCCACGGTCATGTGTTTCGGCTGTGTGTCCCCTGCACCCTAAATAATTGCAAAATAGAATGTCCACACGAGCGTGTGTCTCAGCCGTGTGGAGGACACGGCTTTGGACACGGGCATGTGCCCTGGCCGTGTGAAGTCTGCACCTATTTTATGAAAAATTTTGAAAATTTAATCGACCAAACAACCTAAACACACAGGCGTGTGCCCTGGCCGTTTGACAATAATTTGTTCATGACGTCACAAACAGAGAGTTACACGGGCTAGGAACATGGGCATAGGCCTTGGTCCACACGGGCGTGTTGCCCTGTTTCCATGAAAAGTTTTCTAAGTTTTCCATAAATTTTTAAAATTCTCGGTTTGATCCCGAACTACTTCTAAAGTATGTTTTTGGCCTCGTAGGCTCATTTTAGGGACGATATGAAGGTGTGTGAAAGGTTTTAATTTGGATGGAAATTTATGACTCAGAAATGTATATTTGTTTGTGTTTAAGTCCCGTAATGCTTCGTACCCTGTTTCGGCGTCGAATACGGGTAAGGGGTTTTACACGTCATAAGTGAATAAATCCATAAACAGATTCAGGATCTATTCTTCTTTTGTCCAGTCCGATGTACTGTCAGTCCAGTCAATCACATGTATATCTCTATCTTCTTGGAGTCATCTACTCTGATGCCCAAGACAAAGCATCACCCCAATTGGACTTGATAGACAACATATTAGTCTTTCAATCGGTTTGCTCATTTCTGATTAGACTAAGGACTTGTTTAGGTTCATCTACTTGTACAGGTCATCTTTTCATATCACGATCCTACTAGGTGATATCGCTCAGTATTAGTTTAAACATTAGACAACCAGTAAGAAACATTTGCTTCCATTTTACTTTACGTGCAAAAACCATATGAGGATAATATACAAGGTATTACTGTAATTCACGAATAATTTTATTAACCAATCTATTTGAAAATACAAGTTTACTTAGACAAAAATACTACACTTAGGGCACCATATCCAACAACTTCACGAGTTCCTCATCGCAACTCACTGACTTGATCTCGTTGCGATGTTAAGGGGTCCGACATCGTGACACGACTGCCTTATTCCAAATGGTACCAAATTGTATCACTGAAACACATAAACCAATCCCCTCAATTCAATCATTTAAGCAAAATATCATATCCATATGCCCATTTCTAACCATTTTAACAATACATATACATGTGCATTGTACAACACATTACTTTTACTTTGTCACCGATGTCAATTTCCACACTTTAACCATTTGACCATTTGGTACCTATTTGTACATCCAACCTAATATCATATATGCATATCAAAATCATTTCAATTTTAACTATCTAATTTCTTCATATCAATTAACCATTATTAATAGAAATATTAACATGATCTCATAATATACAAAACCGACTCAAAGCCTAGGTACATGCCATATATCAAAACATAAAGGAACTATACAAACTTTGCTAAGTCTAGAGCTACGATTTGGATGTTGAATCAATCTTCAAGACTTCAAGATTCCCTAATTCTTGCACATGGAATAAAAAAAACCTACATTGAGTGATAATGTTTAGTAGTACTTTCATGATTCAAGTCAATAACATTAGAATTAATATGAACTAAACAATCCAATTCATGTTTAGTCATAACCATTTCATTTCTACCTATTCATGTCATAAGCTTAAATTCATACATTGCTATAATTAGAAAATCTAAATGGACATATCATATTAACATTCTACCTTCAATGATGTATACATTACCATTTCAATTTATATATTCATAACTCATATGTCAATTTCATATACTATCTCAATTGGTAAGTCAATGTATACATTTCATGCTATACTTTCTAACAACAAAATACAATCACTTTCATTTGCAATTCATCATTCATGTATATAAATATATGTAAATTTAATGCTCAACCTCATTTACTATCTCATTCTCTCTCAAGTCTGTGGAATTGTTCATATTCAAATCGACCAACAGGGCTCATTTTAAATTGGTTCGCATGGTATTTCACTTGCTATAATCCCATATCTAATATATGCATTTGTAATACCATTTATTACTATCAAATCATTTCAAATACTATTAAACTAACTCACATTTTATAATCTGATTTAAAATTTCAATTTAACGTTATGACCAATGCAATCTTAGTAAAAACAAACTTAGACACGCAGGTGAAGTACGCCACACCAAGATAGCTCGTCTGAGCATAAACTACACCACACCAAGGCATTAAAGTACAAAGCTTGTAAGCACCAAATGTATATACCTATTTGAATACATCCTTCCACCATACAAAGTCTCCGAAGAGACACTGAATACTCCATGATCATAAAAAAATGTTGGATCTCGAAATAACATATCATAATCTCTCTCTGTATGTTAGCGTCTCAGTGTCTCTTTATTTGATGCTACAAATCTCTCTCTGTATGTTAGCGACTCGTGAGGCAGGAAGATACTTGTGAAGGAAAAGCCTCACCACCTCTGCCCATGTGTTGATTGATTCGAGAGGCAAGTAGAACAACCAAT
Source organism: Gossypium australe (assembly GCA_005393395.2). Lineage (NCBI taxonomy): Eukaryota > Viridiplantae > Streptophyta > Magnoliopsida > Malvales > Malvaceae > Gossypium > Gossypium australe. The sequence continues at coordinate 80,786,262 of CM016614.1, forward strand.
CCTTTGTGTGGTCGGCAAATGAAATTGGAAATGTGCGTAATTTGATTTGATCTTTAGTGATGCCTTGCGGTCTCATGATCGAACAAGTGACGTGGAACTCCTTTAAATGTTTGTGAGGATTTTCATTCTCAAGTCCATGGATTGTTGGGAGTAAATGGATAAGCCCGAACTTGAGTTCAAACGACACCTCTGGATCATGATAATCAATGCACAATGGTTGCTACGTGACATTTGGTGTGTTCAATTGTGGCAAAATTTGCTCGGCCATGACTTCTTCTTCTTTAGAATCACTAGTTGAATGAATTGGTTCTTCTTCTTCCTCTACAGTTTCCAAAAGAGGAATTGAGGACAAAGAAACTCGTTTGCAATGCGTAGGTTTTTTTTTAAATCGTCTTGCAGTTTTCTCAATTTTAGGATCAAATTCAAGTTCACATGTACGTAAAGAACGGAGTATAAAAGTAACAAGGTAAATAGAAATTAATCTAATTGGAACTAGGGTTATTCAAACGGTTAATTGAGCTAGTATTAATTGAACTTTTTAATTCTTTAATCGTTAATCGAACCAAAATATTTCTATTAATTCGGTCGATTAACCGAAATTTATATGTTTTTATTTTTTTGGTTAAAACAAGTATAAAACATATATAAAAAAATGATAATGTTCCTTTGACCAAGTTAACCAAATTAACTGAATTAACCAAATTAAAACTACATATAATTTATATTATTAATTATTAAATTCGGTTAATTCGAATAATTACCCGATTTTGAATCGAATTAATCAAAAATCGAACTTCGAAAAAATCATTAATCGATCTCCGACAGAATTAGATCAGTTAACCGATTGATTAACCGAGTTAGATCGGTTCAGTCAGTTAAATTCGATTTTAACCAAAATTTTAACACCCCTTAGTTGGAACCATTCCCTGACAACAGTGCCAAAATTTGGTAGGTTGTCGAGACCTCCAAAAATAAATCCTGCTCAAAACGAAAGAAAAAAAAATTTTGTAGAGTGGTGAGCAAGGTCGAATTCATAATAAGTGGGATTAGAATAATTCCTAGAAAATATATGAGAAAATGAAATTGAGCGGGGTTTAATAGCTCAAACTAGAATAAAACTAATAACAAATGATGTAGTCAAAACAATAAGATTTAGGAAAATTTAAGGTTTGATAAATATTAAATCACAGTTTCTTAATTCATGGATTGATCATTGACTTTGCAAATAATTTTCTAAACTTCTTGAACAAATTGGTTATAGTTACTCGAGATGCTCTAATAGCTTAATATCTCCTTAGTTTCTCGGTAATTAAAGATACACTCAAATGATTACTTGTCTTGGTGATAAACGTCCCATGGAGACGCTCCTAGGATTTAACGTACTAACTGCTTTATGACTTAGAGGGACCCAATTCTAGCCAACCATCTCACACCAGCACAGATAATTTAAACTAGATTTTAAACCTTTATAACCTAAGTTATTCACCACATGGATTAAAACCTTCCCACAATTACAGATGAAAAGATTCTAATTGGTTGTATATTAAATTGAAAAATTGAAGAGTGGCCAGTTTATACAATTCCCAAATCAATAATAATATGAAAAACAAAAGATGTAAAAATATTCAAGAATCTCAAAGCATGAAGAACAATAATTTCACAATTCAATGAATTAAAAACCTTGATAAAACACTTGACTAGAATGAAGAAGTTAACAATCCATGAAGAGAAAAAAAATTGCAAAAGAAAATGTGAAAGTCTTGTTCCTTATTTTTCATGCCCAAAGCCTCTTTAAATACCCTACAAGATCTTCTAAAAAAGAGTTCAAAATAAAGACTTAATTTATAATATCCCATAAAATCCTAAGGAATCTCATAAAATCCAAAAAAAATTCTAATCAATAATCTCATAAAATCCCAAAAAATATTCTAATCAATCCCTGAAAATAGGACTTTGAAGAATCCCATATTCTCCTAAAAAAGATAGAGGTTTGTTAGAAACTGTAGAAAATTTGTATATCTTTGTTTCTCCAAGCATAAGTTGTGGGCATGCCTTATTCTCTGACTTTTTCTTCCGATCTTCTTAGTCCCCAAAATACCTCAAATTTATTTTGTCCATAAAACCTCCATATGGTTTCCAAATGATTCCAACTCTCTTTTTATCCTACAAAATACAAATTTCAACCAAAAGATAAGTTAACAAGTGACCTGCTGCGTACGTACGCATTAAAACAACTAATTTATGAAACATTTTTTAAAGTCTGATTTTACTGCAAGCATACAGGTCAATTGTAATATTTATAGTGTTACAATAAAACACCAAAGTATTCTAATGATCAAACCCAAAGGAAGAAGCAATTGAGCAATAACTAGCATACACAATAGAGGCTAAGTGGCTACTAATATGATTTTATATTACAGTGATTCATAAAAGATATGTTAGTAAGAAAATTAAATATTCTACTCTAGGGACTAGTTGCAAGAAATGTAAACTAGAGGGACTATCTAGCAAATGACTAATGAGGGTTGGTTGACTTCTATTTGGTTCACCAAATCTCAGACTACGAACATAAATCGCGTAAATTACTAAGTGGCTCCATTTTATCTTCCGGTTTCAATTGTATCGACTTAGATGGATTAGGTCTGGTTTATCTTCTAATCTCGCCGGTTAATCCGGGACTAACGAATGGGTGCACGATAAGATTACCTTCTGGTCTCACTTTATCTTAATATTCCCTTAGGGGCGTCACTTCCTAAGTTCTTAGTTCTATTCAAATTAGTCCAATTTGTTACGATTTAGTCCTTTGTCCAAAGATTTTAGTTTATCCACATCTTCATCAACCAATCTCCTTAAGGATTTAGCTACACATGCTCAAATTCAAGGAAATAAACATAACAATAGAAAGCAAAGCAACCATGAAAGTAAAGCTTTAAGAAAAATGTGAAAGTTGAGATTTTTATGCAAGAAAACTTAAATAGCATGAACCAGAAGCATTTAACGAAGAAATCTAAAGCAAGAAACATAAAAGGAATAAACTTTGACAAATTTAAAGTAAAATAAATTGAAATGCATTAAACTAAAGCTGTAACGCCTCAATTTTTTCATAATTTCGACTTTCTTAAATTGACACAATTGTGTATCTGCTTCAGTGGTTAAGTGTTCTGGGAGTGTCTGAGAGGTCCCAAGTTCAAGTCTTAACTTGGGTAAACCTATCTTTGGTCAGTAGGCTTATAAGTTAAAGTGTGTAAGTAATTAACAGAATGAGCTTGCTGGTCTAGTGGTTAAGTGAAGTGTTGAAGTGTTGGTGGTCTTGTGTTCGAATCCCTGTGCGAGTGAGGGAAAGTATTTTGTTGCTCGTGTTGTGTAAGAGTTTGAGTTTTAGTTAAAAGCTGATGATAGATTGTTTGAAGGAGAGAATTAAGGAGTTGGGAGGGGGAGCTATCAGAATCTGATCAGTGTTTTAATTAGGCAATATTCTGCTCTCTCACCCTCTTCTCTTTTCTTGTTGATTTTCCCCTTTCCTTTGGTTGCTAAAAACCCACCTTTCTCTTTTTGTTTCGCGTTCAACTGGGTTCTGTTGTGCAGCTATCGCTGCCCTTTTTTGGTAAGTGGTTTTCTTTAAAGATCTAGCGTTATTTTGATTAAGCGATTAACGAAAGGATAGTTTTACTCATGCTAGGTATTGCTCGAAGGCTGTAATCGGGTTCTTGTGTTGCAAACAAACACTACTTCTTGCTCGAAGGTAAGTTTGGTCGCTCGTTGAATGAGCATTATGTTTCAAGTTTAATTTGATTCGATCGTTTAAGAGATTAATAAGTAAAACGTGTTCAATTATGGTGCTGGTGACTTTGGGATTGCGTAAAGAGCGAAAACAAACCAGGTGTGTACCTTGAAATGTGGAAAATGAGGTTTCGATGAAAGCTAAAAACCTTACTGTCGATGCCACACGCGCGTGTGGTCGCTCGTGTGGTAGGCCGTGTGCGAGACTATTTGTCACCACACGGCCGTGCGATCGACGAGCCAGGCCGTGCGCGAGCGACACGGCCGTGTATCGACTGGGCAAGGCCGTGCTCTACACATGGGCTCGACCAATTGGGCCGTGTAGGATTCTGCGCCAGGCCGTGTGATCCACACGGCCAAGGCCAATTTGGGCCGTGTGGGCCACACGGATGGGCCACATGGGCGTGTAAGCCTATTTTTCTGAAAAACTCTGTAAGGTTGCATGGGTGGCCCAAGTCGACTGTGGACCTATCGTAGGGTTGGTAAGCAGTACTTAGACCCCTAAATGAATGATCTATCTATCTGATTTCTGTACTAAGCATGTATATTGATCTGAATTTATGATTTTAAATTGCATAGTGGCATGGCATTCTTGTGTGTTGCATTGCATTGGGGTAGGTTGATTATGATTGGAGGAAGTATCTGAGAGGCTTTTAACCCTGTTATCTGGCAGCTCAGTTGTAAATTTCTGATTATGTGCTGCTTTTGGTAGAACATGATGTGTAGGGCTGGGTGGGTTGATTTTATCCCCACGTGGTGTGTAGGGTTGGACGGAGTTTGTGTGTAGAGGCTGGTGGGTAGGACTCTATTTTCTGCATATTCTGTCCAAAATGGGCTAAGGCCCTGTAATATGTCTGATTCTGAATCTGAGTGGGCTATGGTCCACACCGTTTCTGTAATGGGCTCAGACCTGAACTGTGAGATTTTGTCTGTTATCTGATATCTCTAAGTGTATGTTTTCTGTAGGGATTACACACTGAGTTTGCGAAAGCTCACCCTTTCTATTTAATTTGTCCAGGTAATCCCTAGCAGTAGACAGATCGGTGCACAGAGAACTCGGCGATGACCACGGTTTTGGATACTTATTTATGGTTTATTTTTAATTCTGCTTTGGTTATATTTGGGTAAATTTTATGTAACAAGGCCTTTCAGATTTTAGTTTAAAACTTGGGATTATTATTTTATAAATTGCTAGCAGTAGGACAAGACGCGAGTTTTCAAAATAAAAAAAGGTTTTATCAAAATACGTACGACCTTGCAAATCGTTTTAAAAGCTTCCACAACGTATAAAGTTTTGAAAATGGATAATGAATAAATAAACGACATGTTTTGACAATTGCCTAAGATACCTAAAAATGGTTTTAACGCAGTTACGTTTTCTAAAGCATTATCATGTGGCATCGCCAGATTCGGCCATAATGTCTAGGCCGGGTTTGGGGTGTTACAAAAGCTTAGATAGTCTTGAAAGCAAAGTAAAAGTGTAAAAAAAACTAAAGAAAACCAAGAAAAAACTAAACCTAAAACTAAGCTAAATGTGTCTCTCTCAGCAATTTTTGGTTGTTTTGAAGGGTGTTCTGGTGACTTTTCGATGCCAAAATTGCCCCTACATGGGCCTTGTGTGATTGGTGGGTTGGGTAGACAAAGGTTGCCCTTTTTGTCCAAGTTTGTCCCTATGTTGAAGGTGATATTGTGATACCTAGAAGTGGATATCGCGATATCTCGGGCAATATTGAACTTGGGGGTCTTCCTTGAGAGGTGGATATCACAATACCTAAGGACGACGTCGCGATATCATTGAAGGGTCTCATTGGTTTTCTATGTTGCCATAGGTATCGCGATTCCAGGGGTTGGATATCGCGATACCCTTGCCCTAGATGCTATTTTTGCTCGTTTTTCACCTCTAACATGTCCCTACATCACTCAAACACACGATATACCTCCCAATGACACTATTGACCAATTTGGGTAAAAAATAGACAAAAATGAGAGATTTTCACTTTATACCCGGAAAATATAAAAATATGAAAATAATGAAAAACTAAGCTAAAAACTCTATTTTGCCCAAGAAAAAGCTCCTTAAGTGTGTCAGAAATGCCTAATTTGCCACATCGGATTATAGCAGATCAACAAGCACATTAGGTCATCAAAACACATGGGAAACTTCTCATAATATAAGTAAAATTACACTCTAACAATCCTATACACACACATGCATATGACCCTATTGGCATGCCAACTGTATTCTAACATTTTACTAAGTTCACATCGACATCAACCATTCATATATCATAATCTTATTTCATTTCATCATCAATTCATATACGTATATGTAAATATTCAATATCATATAGCATAATTCATATCACATATTATATATCAACAATATCACACTTTTTTATACTATATACAATTCAATCCAAATTTTTTTATATTTAATATCATTCAATATTGTCAACATAAATCAAATCATATAGCTTATTTGTAACACCCCAAACCCGGCCTAGACGTTACGATCGGCTCTGGCATGTCACATGGAATGGTTGTTTAAAAACTCGGCGTTCGTTAAAAAGTCGAAACTTCAAATTTAGATATTTGTTTGAAAAGCTAAGCGATTATTTAGAAATGTTGTTTGTTGAAAATGTTGCATCTCTTTTGAAAATTCTGAGTTTCGTTGTTCATTTGAAGAAAACATGACTTGCTTAATGTCCATTTCTTTGGAAAAAGTTATTATTATTTTGAAAATTGTTTCCGCCGTTTAAGAAAACCCAGAGTTTTATCAATTTTAGTTTGTAATCGTTTATTAACATTTTTGGAAAAACCGTTATTAGGGTTTTAGAAAATCCCAAGTTTGAGCATTCAAAAATAATAAGTAGTAACCGGATTAAAAGCTAAAAACCAAAATAAAATCTCAGAGGCCTTATTACAGAACATAATCCCAAAAATAAAATTTAATTTAGAGTAATGTAAAACGGTGTTTACTAACGAAACGATGTATAGCCACCACAGAGTCCACCTCGGCTCCAAATCCTCAAAGCTAGGGATTACCTGCAAAATTAAGCAGAGGGGTTAGTTACGAGAACTCAGTGTGTAATCCCCTATATGAACATTAACTGGGCCCGAGCCCATTCAGATACAAACCGAGCCTCAGCCCTTACAGAAACAAACTGGCCTGAGCCCTATTAGCATGGTATAGCAGATAATGAATGCAATGCAACCCAGCCCAACCTAATAATCCATCCGCTACACACCACCCATTCCAGCCAAAACACACCGGTGGAGATTTCTGCAATCAACCCTCATCCGCTACACACCTCGATGGAAGTCACGCTGCTCATCACCGAAATTGTGGCAGTGCCACCGAAATAATGTGACAGGGTCACCGAAATATGTGGCAGAGCCATCGAAATAGTGTGACAGAGTCACCGAAATATGTGGCAGAGCCACCGAATTACACTTCCCCTTTCCTCAATATCATAACCCAATCCCGTGCAGCATATCATGTCATAATAATTCGTGTATGCATTAAAGTACCCACATAGCAGGTATACAGTATACACAAACATGCTCAGCCTACCTTTAAAGGTATGATAGTAAATTTACTCACCTGGGCTGTATCCAACTTCCCCCATTAGGGATATTTCATTAACTTACCCATTAAGGGTATTTCGACTTTTAGCCAACACACAGAAAGTTTCATAGCAAAACAAATAAAAATGTGATTACACACCTGTACAGATCACGGATCTCGCTACCCACCGAAGCACTTGAGAACACTAATCGACTAATAGTTAGTCTTACTCCACAACAGTTCCATATTTGAAATTGATTAAACAATCACCATACTCACCCCCTCGACGGTAACTCCTTAGTATACTAGCACGCTTGACTACCCCCCTTGATTATGAAGTTAGGTTCGTAACCAAAGAACATAGTCATTACCACTGTTCCAAGTTCACAGAGGCAAGGTTATTCGGCCTTAAAAGAAAACTCAGCAAAGTAAGGGATCTTTCATCTCTAATCGGTCAAGGATACACTTACCAAGGTGCCACAAAAACGATAGATGCACAACCCGAATTTCGGCTTCTACACAAAAGAAAAGTGAATGAATACACAAGATGGAGAAAGACTCAGATTCGACCTTAACCATAAAAGCAATAAGGTAAGAGATTCGGCTTTAAGGAAAAGCTCAAAGAAGGAAAAGATGGAATACAAAGTTACCTTGTGCTAACAACGGTGGTGAAAAGCCAAAATAGATTCGGTAGAAAATAGCCTTTCACGCCTTAGGCTACTCACGCAACACCGATTCGAAATGGAAAGAAACAGAGGTTCGGTTAGTGAAGAAAGAAATAGAGGAGCAAAGAAGAAAAGAAGAAGAAGTAGAAGAAGGGAGATTCAGCTTTTGAAGAATTGGAGAAAGAGATGAATAGAAGAAAACACCACAGAAGAAAAAGGGGTTTCGACTATAATATGCACAGAGAAAAAGATGAGAAAAAGGAGAATAGCAACTAAAGGTTTCGACAAAGAGAGTAGAAGCAATGCTTTTCCAATGTGTTAATACCGAGAATGCAAAAAGGGACAATACTCATATAGCCACTCTTGAAACAAACGGCACACTAATCTCCCACTACCGAAAATGATACTCAGAGATCCCTTACTCTTCCTTATCCTTTGACCGAATTTTCCCCTTCACAAGTCTCCCACTTTTAGCCAAACACCCCTTCTCACCTCAATCCTACAGTTCCCTCCTTAACTTTCTCCCCACCTTACTCTCCACCCACCATTTGAAATATTTGACCAAGTCTCCCCTCTCTCCTACAGAGTTTGATCTTCATTCAACCACCTCCCTTGTCTGAGCACAAAAATAAAACCTCCAAGTGCTATCTGTGAGATTCGAACCTCACTTCCCTTGCATGAATGTTGATGCCATCACCACAAAGCCATATACTCCACTTGTGTTATCAAAACACAAACAAATATGCTTAACTCCTGCTTCCACTAGCTCTCCCCCGTTAAGTGCCCAAAAAGAAAAATTTTACCAAAGCTCCAACACGACCCTAGGCCTCCTCAGGACCCCTAATCATGCCTACACAACAACATATCAAGCACAACACATGCACTTACCCAAATTTTACAGACCCCCTGATTTTAGGATGTTACAGTTCTACCCCCTTAAAGAAATTTCTGCCTCAAAATTTACCTGGTTAAAAGAGGTGAGGATATTGCTGTCGCATCACCTCTTCCGGCTCCCACGTGGCTTCCTCTGAAACGTGATTACGCCAAATCAGTTTGACCAATGGAATCGATTTCCTTCTCAATACTTTAACATCTCGGTCTAAAATCTGCACTGGTTCTTCTTCAAAAGATAGATCAGGTCTTACCTCAATTTCTTCCACCGGCACTACATGAGATGGATCTGAACGATAGCGCCTCCGCATCGAAAGATGGAACACATTATGTATCTGCTTCAACTTCGGGGGTAACTTAAGCTGATACGCCACTGGTCCCACACGTTTCAACACTCGATAAGGCCCGATGAATCTGGGGCTCAACTTGCCCTTCTGTCCAAATCTTAAAACCTTCTTCCAAGGTGAGACTTTCAAAAAGACGCGATCCCCCACTGAAAATTTTATCTCCCTACGCTTCAGATCCCCATACGATTTCTGTCTATCAGAAGCTTCTTTTAACTGGTCTCGAATCAGCTTAACCTTTTCCGAGATCATTTTTGGACCTAACAACTGTTGCTCACCTAACTCTGTCCAACAGGTAGGGGTACGACACCTACGACCATACAACACCTCGTAGAGTGCCATCTGAATGCTGGACTGATAGCTGTTATTGTACGCGAATTCAACCAACGGCAACTAATTTTCCCAATTACCTCTGAAGTCAATCACACAGCCCCTTAACATGTCTTCTAGAATCTAAATTACCCTTTCTGACTGACCATCAGTCTGTGGGTGGAATGTTGTGCTAAAGTCTAGCCTTGTACCCAAAGCTTCATGTAATGCCTTCCAGAACCGTGATGTAAACCTAGGGTCCCTGTCTGATATGATAGACACCGGTACCCCGTGTAGCCTCACAACCTTTGCTACATACAGCTTGGCCAACTTCTGCAACGAATAGTCGGTACGAACCGGTATGAAGTGAGCGGACTTAGTCAACCGATCAACAATTACCCAGACTGAATCTTTCTTAGTAGGCGTAAGGGGTAGCCCACTAACAAAATCCATCGTTATCCTTTCCCACTTCCAAAGTGGGATCTTTACGAGTTACAGCAATCCCGAAGGCAACTGTTGTTCCGCCTTCACTTGCTGACATGTTAAACACTTGCTCACAAAGTCAGTAACTTCCCGTTTCAACCCTGGCCACCAGTACTATTCACGCAGGTCTCGATACATTTTGCTTCCACCGGGATGCATAGCATAAGGGCTACTTTACGCCTCTCGCAGAATCATTTGTCTTAAATTAGAGTCCTTCGGCTCACAAACTCTTCCCTGAAAACACAATACCCCTTCACTGTTCAGACCAAAATCCCCTGTCTCTCCACCTTCCACTTGCTAAAATTGAGAACTTAACAATTCGTCTAACAATTGCTTCTCTCTAATCTGACTTACCCATGTCGGTTTCACTTGAAGTTCGGCTAACAAGCTACCATCTTCATACAGACTGAGATGAGCACACACTGCTCTCAAATCTGATATCACCTTACGACTCAACACATCTACCACCATGTTGGCTTTACCCGGGTGATACTCAATCGAGCAGTCATAGTCTTTCAGCAACTCATTCCACCTCCGCTGCATTAAATTTAGCTCCTTCTGGGTAAGGAGATATTTCAGACTCTTATGGTCCGTATAGATAACCGAGTTTTCTCCGTACAGATAGTGTCTCTATATTTTTAGGGCGAACACCAATGCAGCTAGCTCCAAGTCATGAGTGGGATAGTTCATCTCATGCGACCTTAGTTGACGAGATGCATACGCTACCACCTTCCCTTCTTGCATTAGCACACAACCCAAACCTGTGTGCGATGCATCACAGTAGACGACAAATTCCTTCCCAGCCTCAGGCTGAATCAATACCAGTGCCTTAGTCAGAATCTTTTTTAACTTTTCAAAACTTTCCTGTTGCTTATCGGTCCACACAAACGGTACTCCCTTCTGCAACAACTTGGTTAACGGTGCAACTATCAACGAGAACCCCTCAACGAACCTTCTTTAGTACCCAGCCAAACCCAGAAAACTTTGAATTTCTGACATTGACTTCGGTGGTTTCCAATCCAATACAGCTTCAATCTTTCGGGGATCAACTCTAATCCCCTCGGCAGAAACAACATGACCCAAAAAGGTCACTTCCTTCAGCCAAAATTCACACTTGCTGAATTTGGCATACAGTTGCTTCTCTCTTAATATTTGCAGCACAACCCTAAGATGATAATCATGTTCCTCCTCCGTTCTTGAATACACCAAAATGTCGTCTATGAACACTACCACAAACTGGTCTAGATAGGGTTGGAAGACCGAGTTCATCATGTCCATAAAAGCGGTTGGTGCATTAGTCAATCCGAACAGCATCACTAGAAACTCGTAATGCCCATAACGCGTTCGAAAAGCAGTCTTATGAATATCCGCCTCCTTGACCTTTAGCTGATGGTTCCAAGATCTCAAATCTATCTTCGAGAAAACTAAAGCTCCTCGCAGCTGATCGAACAAATCGTCAATCCTTGGTAGCGGGTATTTGTTCTTAATAGTCAACTTGTTCAACTGATGCTTGTCAATGCACATACGCATCGACCCATCCTTTTTCTTGACGAACAATACCGGCGCTCCCCAAGGTGATACACTTGGTCGGATAAATCCATGATCCAATAGCTCTTGGATCTAAGCTTTAAGTTCTACCAGCTCCTTCGGCGCCATCCTATAAGGGGCAATGGACACCAGAGCCGTTCCTGGCAATAGCTCAATGCCAAATTTGACCTTGCGATTCGAAGGTAATCCCGGAAGCTCTTCAGGAAAGACGTCCGAGAACTCCTTCACGGTTCTGACATCTCCAACAGATAATTCTTTGGCATTAGAAGAGCTCACAAAAGCCAGAAACGCCTTGCACCCTTTTCGCACCATCTTCTCGGCGTTAAGCGCCAAAATCACATAAGACAAATAATCCCTTCTTTCTCCTATCATAATTACTTCCTCATCCTCTGGAGTTCTTAAAACCATACGCTTAGCAGTGCAATCCAAATTTGCACGATGCTTAACTAGCCAGTCCATGCCTAAGATCAGATCAAACTCGTCGAACGGTAATTCCATCAAGTCTGCAGGGAAAACAATCCCTTGCACTTCTAAAGGCACATTCCTAAATAGTTTGTTCACTACCACTGATTGTCCTAAAGGGCTAACCACAGACATCCCTCTAGCAGCAATCATATATTTAATGCTCAAAGTCTCAAATACAGTATAGGCAACGTATGAATGTGTGGACCCAATATCTATCAAAGCTGTAAAGGTTGCATCAAATATAAGAAACGTACTGTTTATGACGTCCGGTGCGTTGCCATCCTCTCGCCGTCGAGCTGCATAGTGATAAACCGTAAAAGTAACATATTTTAAGCCCACATTTAGTATGCTTTTAGATGATTTAAGCCTTAAATTATGTAATTTGGTGCTCTTAATCTTTTGTTTTCATGTTTTATACTCAGAAGAGCACCAGATGATGAAAAGAACGGAAAACGGGCCCAAAATGGAGTAAATGGGCCATATCACAAAATCCACACGGCCTGGGCCCAAGACCACACGGCTGTGCCTCACTCAACAGTCTCGAACACAGCCTGGCCACGATTTACACGGGCGTGTACCATGGTCGTGTCCTTGCCGCGGCCAAGAGGAGTTTTACTAGGAATAGGATACTTGGAGGTAAAGAAACACATTCCAAAGCCTATTCAAACACCCTAGTAGGAATTCTACTTGAATTAGGATACTTAGGGGGCCAAGTAAGGCATCTCAAAGTCTATATAAACACCTAAGGGGGCAACTTGAAGGGGAGTTCGGCAGAAGCTAGGAACCCAGGGCTTTAGTCAGGGGGCATCCAGCTAGGCCAGAGAGGGTCGAATTTTGGAGATTTGCTAGAAGAAAGCCAGTTGATCCATCTCAAGAAGCTGGAGTTATACTCAAGACGAAGGATCTCTCCTTCAATTCCTTTAGGGGGTTTTAGGGATTTCTTATGTTTTGTTTTATCTTTTCTTTTGAGATGTTTTCTTTCATTATTATGAACTAAACCCTTAGATACCTGAGGGGATGAAACCTAAGATGAATCTTGTTATCGTTTGCTGAACTATATGATAAATATTTGACTTGTTCTTAATTATGTGTTCTTAATTCTTGTGTTGATATTTCCGGGATATTAATTCAAGCATGATGTGCTTAGGTGGAGGAGCAAAAGTCTCTGCTTAAGAGTAGATCTAGCATAATTAAGCGGAGTTGATCGCATGCCTAGAGATAGGGTGACGAGATTTTGTCGGATTAGGGTGAAACCTAATATGGGAGTCTATAGATCGAGTTAATGCAATTCTAGGGGTTTTAATTAGAAAGGGATTTCAATTAATCAACCTAGGGTTAGACGTTAGTCGCCTCGAGAGAGGGATTAATTTATGTTAGGGAATCTTACGGATCAAGTCAAGTGAATAAATGGTCTGGTTCAGAGTTAGATAAGAAGTGAAGTCTAGGTGGATTCTTCCTTGGGTGTCGTCTTAATCAATTGGTTTTTCCTCAAAGTTATTTTCCCAGTTTCATTCTTCTTTGTCTTAGAGTCTTTAATTTTAGTTTAGTTTAGTAGATAGTTAATTTTAGATTACATAAAAATTCACTTAATTCTTAGGCTAAATAATAAAAAAAGAGTTAGTATTAGTACTTTTGGTTCCTTTAGGATTCGCTATTCCGGTCTTGCCTAAACTATACTACTGTTCGATAGGTGCGCTTGCCTCAAAAATTGTTGTCATAGTTAGTTTCTAGGTTCGATCATTCTTTTTATAAATTTTAAGACTCTGACATGTGATCAAGTTTTTGGCGCCTTTGTCGGGGAACTAAAATATTAAGAACGCTCAATTTTTATTACTTTAGCCATTTTTATTTTTAGCAATTTACGTTTATTTTTTAGTCTATTTTTATTTTTACTAATTTCTTTCTTTTGTTCCTTTCAGGTAACTCTAGTTTATGACTAGAAGGAACCCGACAGGACCCTTACTTTACGATAGTGATATTGAAGGTACTGTTCGCAGAAATCGCAGAGAAATAAGGCGAAGCTTAAACTACATAGAAGAAGAGCAAGAAGGCGAAACCAATCCTACTGAAAGGATGGCTGAGAATAATCCGCTACCTCTAGAGGCAGCAGAACATCATGCTCCACGCACTATGTATGACTATGCTAAACCTAGTTTAACAGGAACTGAGTCGAGTATTGTTAGGCCTACTATTGCTGTAAATAATTTTGAACTGAAACCTAACACTATACAGATGATACAACAGTTTGTTCAGTTTGATGGTTTGCAGGATGAGGATCCTAACACACACTTAGCAAATTTTCTAGAATTCTGTGATACCTTCAAGATAAATGGCGTTTCTGATGATGCCATCCGTCTTCGGTTATTTCCCTTTTCCTTGAGGAATAAAGCCAAACAGTGGTTACATTCTCTTCCACGAGGATCAATCACTACATAGGACCAAATGACTGAAAAATTATTATTGAAATATTTTCCACCAGCCGAAACAGCCAAGTTAAGTAATGATATCTCTTCTTTTGTGCAGATGGATTTAGAGACACTTTACGACGCATGTGAGAGATACAAGGATTTGTTGAGAAGGTGCCCACACTATGGATTACCTTTGTGGCTACAGGTCTAAACTTTTTACAATGGTGTGAACCCTTCAACACGACAACTAATCGATTCAGCTGCCGACGGAACCCTGAACAACAAAACTCCTGAAGCAGCCTACGAGTTTATAGAGGAGATGTCACTGAATAACTATCAGTGGCAACTTACAAGGACAAGGCCAGCCAAAGCAGCCGGAGTTTCCAACCTTGACGCAGCAACAGCGCTATCAAATCAGGTAGAGTTGCTACATAAAAAATTTGATAGTTTCTATAGTTCTTCACAGGCACATCCAGTAACACAGTGCGAGACAAGTGAGGGTGTGGCGAATCCAGAGTACCCACCCTACGGAGAGGGCATGGAAAGCGAGAAAATGAACTATATGGGTAACAATTTCCGATCTAACAATAACCCTTAGAGTAATACTTATAATCCAGGTTGGAAGAACCACCCTAATTTCTCATGGGGCGGTCAAAGAAATCAAAGGCAACAACCTTCCCAAAACTTCCAACAACAGCCCTACCCACAGGAAAAGAAGCCGAACCTTGAAGAGCTGCTAACAAACTTCATAGCAGCCTCAGAAACACATTTCCAGAAGGTAGAAACAAAACTTGAGGCATTGGCACAGGGGTTCAAGGATCAATTCGGGCAACTTGCTAAGCAAATTTCTGAGAGACCACAGGGAAGACTATCGAGCAACACCGAGACTAACCCAAGGGAGCAAGTTCAAGCCATAACAGCTCAAGATAGTGAAGGGTTAGACGAGCCTAATTTGAAGCAAAAGAATATGGTAGAAGAAGATATGGTTGAGGTCAATAACAAGCCGAACCCAGTAATCAAAGAGTACAAACCTCGCATACCATATCCCCAAGCAATAACGAAAGACGACACAGAGGAATAGTTTGGTAAGTTTCTTAAACTTTTAAAGAAATTACATATTAACTTACGGTTTCTTGAAGCTCTTTCACAGATGCCAGATTCCAGGAAATTTTTAAAGAAGCTATTGACAAATAAGCGAAAGATAGACGAGGAATCACATGTGGAACTGAATGCAGTGTGCTCAGCAATGTTGCAAAATAAACTACCACAGAAATTGAAAGATCCCGGGATTTTTACAATTCCATGCTTAATTGGTAGTTTAACTATTGATAATGCGTTAGCTGATTTAGGGGCAAGCATAAATGTCATGCCTTATAAATTGTTTAAACAACTAGGTCTAGGGAAACCCAAACAAACTAGGATGAGCATTCAACTAGCTGATAAAACTATTAGAGTTCCTAGGGGTATAATTGAAGATGTACTTGTGAAGATTGACAAATTCGTATTCCCGGTAGACTTTGTCGTTTTAGACATGGATGAGGACAACACGATCCCCCCTAATTTTAGGACGACCATTTTTAGCAACTGCCAGAACTAAATTGATGTCAACGCAGGTGAACTCATACTCTGTGTAGGTGAGGAGACAGTCACTCTTCAAGCCCTCGATTCAGCTAGGACATTGAACAATCAAGGTGAGAAAGTAAATTCTATTGATAACCATTCGGTTAACCTTCCTTTTCAAGAAACACCACAAAAGAACACAACTGAATCCGATCCTAGACCCCGTGCCAACAAGGAAATAACTCATGAGGAACAAAGGATTCAGATCGATGAACTAGAAGAGGGTAAGAAGCATCTTAAAGAAGCACTAGGGATACATGAAGCAGAACCAAGGCCACCCTACGAGACAAACAAGTTTAAAATTGGAGATCAGGTATTACTAGATAAACCAGATCCACGAGTGTCCCCTCCTGACCCTAAGACCAGCAAGGAAATCCCTTTCAAGATAATCGATGTTTTTCCATATGGAACATCGAGGTAAGTATCCCTATGTTCGACACTTTCAAAATAAACGCTACTCGTCTTACACTCTATCATGATAATGAAACTGCTAGCACGAGTGTAACATCCTGAAAAGGGCCTATGCATTTTCTTAATTGTATGAAATGACATGTCTTAAGTATTATGAATAAATTTTGAATATTTTTGGAAACCCGGAAATGTATGGAAAAGATTTAGAAATGAAAATTTTGGAAACCTGAAAATGTATGGAAATGTTAAGTTTAAAAATGGAAAGTGAACATTTTTGGAAACTAGGAAATGATAGGAAATGATTCAAAAGAGAAAAGTGAACATTTCGGGAAACTTGGAAATGTAAGCTTAAAGGAGGCAAACGAAAATTTTATGAAACTTGGAAATGAAAGGAAATGTCAAGTTCTAAAGTTTAAAAAGAGGAAATTAAGGCAAGGTGGCCTTAAGAGAAAAAGTATATGAAATTTGACACACAAACAGGCTTGGAAAAGTGGCCTGAAGATGCCACTTAGGGCCTCTCGAAATGGCGCCACATACAAGGGTGTTGGGCCTGAGTTCGAGTCACATGGGAAGCAAATAAAAGAAATTTTATTTTGCTTCCAGAAGAAGTGAGGTGGACGGCACAAGCTTTGTAAAAAGGAAGAGTTTTATTCTCTTTAAATTTCGGCTAAATAGGGATAAATGATGATTTATCTTAAGTATTTTCAAGAGAAAAATAAGGGATTTATTTATCATTATTTCCTTGAGATAAATGTTGGATTAAACTCTTTTATTTTATGATAATTAAAGAATAAAGCTATCAAATAAAGAAGAGTGGTGGCCAAGTAAGGGATTCTGAGTAGTAATTTTGGCTATAAAAGGAAGGAAAGAGGGCTACTCATCAATTTTCTTCCTCCTCTTTCTCTGCCGAATTTCCTAGCCTCTCTTCTCTCCTCTTTTTCTTTTGTCTAGCCGAATTCCTCTTCACCCTTAGTTCCCCTTGCCGATTTTCTTTAAGATCATATCCCTTCTCTTCTCATAGTTTACTTTCAAAAGCCGAATCTTTGTCGTGACAGAAGGGTGTTGCTGATTTCACCCATAAAGGTAAGAATTTTATGGTTATCAATTACTCTCTTCTTTAAGCCGAAATATAGGAATCTAACTCCTCTAGGATTCCATGGCCGAAACTTTGAAGGGCCTTTCGGGATTTGTCTAGGTCGACTACAAGGAGGAGAATTTCGGGATTTAAAAGACTCAAGGTAAGTCATATATACATTCGGCCTAGAATTATTTATCATGTTTAAGGATGAAATCGGATCTAACATGTGGTTTAGGAATTTCGACAGAAGCTACAACCAAGGGATAATTTCGGGATGTAAGATCCTTAAGGTAAGTTTTAAGTGTATAAATCCTACTAGGATTTGGATTTGTGGCCAAAAAGGTTTATTAATATGTTTAAATGATTGGCCGAATATAGGAGTTAACGGATCTAAAGCAGTAGATCGATTTTTCGGGATTTCAAGGATTTCATTAAGCAACTCAGGTGTGTACCTCACACTATTCTTGATATATTTATGGCAATAATTAATATGTATGTGACTATAAGAATGTGTAAGAATATGGCCAAGGTACCATGTAATGGTACAAAAGTACTCAGGTACGTTTCCTACTCCTACTAGGAATATGAAATTATGTTATATATGTAACATGTGAAAAGTGATAAGAATGTAAACTAAGGCATGATGTGCATGATATGTATGATATGGGGCATACGGGTTATATGAAAGGGGAAGTGAATGTGGTGACCTAAGACCACGATATCTGAATGTGGTGACCTAAGTCCACGATATCTGAATGTGGTGACCTAAGACCACGATATTTGAATGTGGTGACCTAAGACCACGATATCTGAATGTGGTGACCTAAGACCACGAATTTTATAAGGGCGATGAGCACGTCGACTGCAGCGACTGCCTTCGATGGTGTGTAGCGGATGGAGGGTTGACTTAGTAGTCCCAGCGGTGTGCAGGTTGGTACGGGTGATGTGTAGCGGATGGCATCTAGGTTTGGGTATGGGTTGCATCATTATTTTATCTGTATGTGAATGTGCATGTGATACGTTATGGTATGCCTGATCTATTAAATTTTAGTGTTGTGTACACATTGAGTCTGTTGACTCACCCCGTTGTGGGAACATTTTTCAGGTGATGAACAGTGATGGACCGAGACGGCAGAACTTGTGGTGGCCATGCTCAACTTGAAGTTTTATTCAATATGGACATTTTATTTTATTCAAGTACTTAAGAATTTTATTTTGGGATTATTTGATGTAATAAGGCCATAAGGCCATAGTTGAATTTCTTTATTTCTTTTTACTTTTATTTATTATGTTTACAAATTATTATTTATGGATCAACAAATTTATTTTAAAATAAACTCTAAGTATTTTGTCACCTAAAATAAATGGATTTCAATATAAGATAAATTGGTTTTCAACACAAGCCCAGCCCAAAACATTATTTTCTTTAAAATTGCACAAGTTTTTCCTAAGGAACAAAGGAACTTTGAATCGGTTTACTTGAGGAACATACCAAATCTGGTCAAAGCTCGTGGGCTGGGTTTGGGGTGTTTCAATTTGGTATCAGAGCCTAGTTTTAAACTCTCGGCCTGTGGGCTAAGGCCCAAAACATTTTCAAATCGAGCCCAAATGAGTTTTATGGAAGTATTTCTTAAAATAGACAGGTTATGGCATGGCACCTAAGTCTCCGACCCGCAGTCCACCAGGTAAGTACCCCTAACCATCTGTGTGATTATGTGATTTATAGAAAGGTAGAAAAGGAATGGAACGTAGAATAGTATGATAGGAACTTGAACTCTAGGACTAGTCTACTCAAACACAAATACATAAGACTTAAGGACCATTAAACAAACCTATGGCTAAGTCACTGAGTTAGGGTGTGGTAACCCCTGTGCGCATGTCTAGGATTGGATCCGGAAGAGCTTGGTATTTAAGCAGTCCTAGTGACTCACCTCCTCTTCGCAGGAATCCTACCTGGTGCGTAGCTTCGGTTCACCCTAACCCAGAGGGCTCAGTGGGTGTGGTAACCTCTGTGCGCATGTCTAGGAATGGTTTCAGTGGGAGCTTGGTACTTAAGCAGTCCGTGTGACTCACCTCCTCTCCATTTGAATCCTGCCTGGTGCGTAGCTTCGATTCACCCTGACCAAGAGGACTCGGTCATAGGCTAAACACAATAACTAAAACCCGAAAGGGAACTAGCCGTGTTTTTATAGAAACCCTAGTTTCAAAACTCTTAAAATCACCCTATTAATTCGTGAAAACTATCTTTACAAAAAAAAATCCGAAAAATTTCCGATTTATGAAATTACAAAAATACCCCTAGTGGTAAAATTACCAAAATGCCCTTGATTTATAGAATGACCAACTACTCAACAGTTTTTCCCAAAATTTCATCATTTTATAAATGTTCAAAAACCCTAATTTGCAAAATATCAAAATACCTTGATTTTGGAAAATTACAAAACTGCCCTTAACTTACAAAATTACCAAAATGACCCTGGTTTCCAAAATTTTGCAACATCACCGTTTTGGAAAGTACAAGTCTCAAAAGGAACTCTCAAAGTTTTGCAAAGTTTGGAAATACCCCAGAAATATTAAACTTTACAAATTTACCCTGGTTTATTACCAAAATACCCCGAGGTCCAAAATTACCGAAATACCCCCGGCTTTCAAAATTCTCCAAAATACCCCGGGAATTTAAAAATTCCAAAATAGTTTTTGACAAAAATCACCAAGGAACTTTTTCTTTTGAAAAAAAATTACGCAAATACCCCTGTAGGACAAATTACGAAAATACCCCTAGGTAGTGGAGAAACAACAACAATGAAAACTACAACGTTTCTCTGAATGAACGAAAGTTCATAATTGTTTGATGGATGTATGAATGAATGAAAAGACTGTGTGCATGTATGAATACGAAAGAACCACTCCTAAAACTCTTTTCATAAAATTTCTTCGCGGATAATCAAGTGAAACAAAAGTACTAATTCATAAAACTTCTTAATTAGATCTCGGCGTTAGAAATGAGCTCTGGAGGACGTGGTCGTCATGGACGCGGTAGAGGAAGAATGACTAGGTCAGAACCCGTTAGATCGGGTCAAGGGTCTGATAATGAGGTACCACCGCCACCACCACCCCCAGCTGTTGGTGTTGAGCAGCAGGCTCAGACGGGGGAGGATGCTGTGTCGCAGGCTGTGCTGCGAGTTTTGGAGTTGGTGGCTGGTGCAGGAGGAAATTCGGGAAATCGAAAGTCTGTGCCTGAACGGCTTCGAGCTAATGGAGCCGAAATGTTTCGTGGAGTATCTGGTGTGGCACCCAGTACAGCTGAGTACTGGTTGGAAGCAACTGAGCGCATCATGGATGAGCTTGATTTGACCCCTGAGGAGAAGTTAAAAGGAATGGTGGCACTGTTACGCGATGAAGCGTATCAATGGTGGTTAACTGTGCGGGACAGTGCCACGACTGAGGATCTGACCTGGGAATATGTTAAGGAAGCATTTCAAAAGAAGTATGTTGGAACAAGGTATACTGATGAGCAAAGGAAGGCTTTTCTGGAGCTGGTTCAAGGGAACAAGTCTGTTGCGGAATATGAGGCTGAATTTTTGAGGTTGAACCAGTATGCCCGAGGAGTAGTGGCAACTGAGCATGAGCGCTGTGTCTGTTTTGAGGACGGGCTTGGGGATGACCTGAGATTGTTGATAGCACCGCATCAGGAGCGGGAATTTTCTGCGTTAGTGGAAAAGGATAAAGTGGCTGAAGGAATCAAGGATTCTACCAAGCAGGCTATGGACCGGAATAGGCCCAAAAGAAGTTTTGGATCGTCTGGAAAGGTTCAAAAGAGGCCTAGAGTTGATGGGCCGCGAAATCAGCAAGTTGGTACAGGATGGCAGTATCGCCCTTGTGATCATTGTGGAAAGAAGCACTTAGGGGAGTGCTGGAGAAAGACGGGAGGACGTTTTAAGTGTGGGTCCAAGGACCATATGCTCAAGGATTGTCCTAAGAAATCAGATGAAAGTCGACCAGTAGCTCAGAATGTTAATCAGGCTGGTAGAGGAGGACAGCAGCCTCAACGAGGTCATGGTTCGAATAACAGAGGTAATGGTGCTGGTAGAGGACGTGGAACACAGGGCAGAGGTGCTGCTAATATTGAGGCAAGGCAGCCGGGTTTGGTTTATGCCGTTCGCCAGAAAGAGGATGGAGACGCGCCGGATGTTATAACCGGTACGTTCTTTATTTATGGCAAGCCCTATTTTGCTCTGATTGATGTGGGCTCGACCCATTCTTATGTTGCATGTAGTGTAGTGGAAACATTAGGCCTAGACTCTAAACTTTCTGATAGGTAGATGACTGTAGTAAGCCCATTAGGCCAAACTGTAGTGGTGGATAAGATCTTTCGGAATGTACCCCTAGAGATTCAGGGAGTGAACTTTCGGGCTGACTTAATGGAACTACCCTTTGGGGAGTTTGAACTCATACTTGGAATGGACTGGCTAGTAGAGCACCGAGCCGTGTTGGATTGTGCGGTTAAACGTATGAAACTAAGGACTTTGGAAGATGAAGTAGTAGTGATGATCGGAGAAAGGAGAAACTACTTGTCTAACGTAGTTTCGGCGTTGAAGGCAGAGAAAATGGTTAGGAGAGGGTGCAAGGCGTTCTTATCCTTCGTAAGTGCGTTGGGTGGAAAGGAAGAAGGTATCAGTGGAGTTAGAACTGTAAAGGATTTTGAAGATGTGTTTCCGGAGGAATTACCAGGAATACCCCCAGATAGGAAGGTGGAATTTGGAATAGACTTGCTGCCGGGAACAGCTCCTGTGTCAATTGCCCCGTATCGAATGGCACCAAAGGAGTTGGTTGAGCTCAAGACTCAAATCCAAGAATTGTTGGATCGTGGGTTCATTCGACCCAGTGTGTCTCCATGGGGAGTACCGGTCCTGTTTGTGAAGAAGAAGGACGGAACTATGCGTATGTGTATAGATTACCGTCAGTTGAATAAGCTGACCATTAAGAACAAGTATCCTTTGCCAAGGATCGATGACTTGTTCGATCAGCTGAAGGGAGCCGCAGTATTTTCAAAGATAGACTTAAGGTCGGGATATCATCAATTGAAGGTGAAGGAGGCAGATATCCATAAGACAGCTTTTAGGACAAGGTACGGCCATTTTGAGTTTGTGGTAATGCCGTTTGGATTGACGAACGCTCCAGCCGCGTTAATGGATATGATGAATCGAGTTTTTCAACCCTACTTGGATAGGTTCGTCGTGGTGTTCATCGACGATATCTTGGTGTACTCTAAGTCTGAAGAGGAGCATGATGAGCATATCCGAGTTGTGTTGCAAGTATTAAGGGAGAAGAAGCTCTATGCCAAATTCAGCAAGTGTGAATTTTGGCTTAAGGAGGTGGCATTCTTAGGACATGTGGTATCCGCAGAGGGAATAAGAGTGGATCCTAGGAAGATCGAAGCGGTGTTGGATTGGAAACCACCTAGGTCCGTGGCAGAGATCCGAAGTTTCTTAGGTTTGGCAGGCTATTACAGAAGGTTCGTAGAAGGGTTCTCGTCAATAGCCGCGCCTTTGACAAAGTTGCTAAGGAAAGAAGTACCATTTGAATGGACTGATAAGCAACAAGAGAGCTTTGAAAAGCTTAAGAAAGTGTTGACGGAAGCTCCAGTGCTAATTCAACCAGAGGTAGGGAAGGATTTTGTGGTATACTGTGACGCTTCTCACACGGGATTAGGCTGTGTGCTTATGCAAGAAGGAAAAGTAGTCGCTTATGCGTCTCGACAGTTAAGGCCGCATGAGGTTAACTACCCCACTCATGACTTGGAGTTGGTAGCAGTGGTTTTTGCTCTTAAGGTTTGGAGGCACTACCTTTATGGAGAAAGGTCGATAATCTACACAGACCACAAGAGCCTTAAGTATCTGTTGACTCAGAAGGAGTTGAACTTGAGGCAGCGAAGGTGGGTAGAGTTATTGAAGGATTATGATTGCTCGATAGAGTACCACCCGGGCAAGGCGAATGTGGTAGCTGCTGCCCTAAGTCGGAAGGTTGTGTCGGATCTAAGGGCTATGTTCGCTCACTTAAGTTTGTATGATGATGGAAGCCTGTTGGCAGAGTTGCAAGTCAAGCCCACGTGGTTGAATGAGGTGAAAGGGGGACAGTTGGCTGATAAGGACCTAAGTGTTAAGTTGCAGCAAGTACAGAACGGAGAATTAAAGGATTATAGTGTTAATGATGAAGGAGTATTGTGTTACAAAGGAAAAGTCTGTATGCCGAGGGACGAGGAGTTAAGACAAAGAATTCTTCGGGAGGCGCATAGTAGCCCTTATGCTATGCATCCCGGAGGCATTAAGCTGTACAGAGATCTAATGGAACAATTTTGGTGGCCTGATCTTAAACGGGAAGTGACTGAATTCGTGGGAAAATGTCTGACGTGTCAGCAAGTTAAGGCTGAACACCAAGTTCCATCGGGATTACTTCAGCCAGTCGAGATTCCACAATGGAAGTGGGAGAGAATTACCATGGACTTCGTTAGTGGGCTTCCCCTTACGCCTACTAAGAAGGACTCGGTATGGGTGATAGTGGACCGTTTGACCAAGTCCGCGCACTTCATCCCGGTAAGAGTTGACTATTCTCTTCAGAAGTTAGCCAAGTTATATGTGGTGGAAATTGTAAGGTTACATGGAGTGCCGGTGTCAATTATTTCGATAGAGACCTAAGGTTTACGTCTCGGTTTTGGAAGGCACTTCATCAAGCTTTAGGCACTAAGTTAGACTTCACTACGACTTTTCATCCACAATCAGACGGGCAGTCTGAGCGGGTTATACAAGTGTTGGAGGATATGTTGAGAGGCTGTGTGATGGATTTCCGAGGAAGTTGGGAAGATTATTTGCCTTTAGCTGAGTTCGCCTACAACAATAGCTATCAGGCTAGCATTTGGATGGCACCATATGAAGCGTTGTATGGTCGGAAGTGTAGAACTCCTACTTGTTGGACTGAGTTAGGAGAACGTCGAGTTTTGGGTCCAGAATTAGTGGGAAAAGGTTGAAATAATCAGGGCACGGTTAAAGGAAGCCTCTGATAGGCAGAAGTCGTACGCCGACCTTAAGCGAAAGGAAATAGAGTTTGAAGTGGGAGACCAAGTGTTCCTTAAGGTTTCGCCTTGGAAGAAGGTAACGAGGTTTGGTCGTAAAGGGAAGTTAAGCCCAAGGTTTATAGGGCCCTATCGAGTATTGAAGCGAGTTGGGCCAGTGGCATACCAATTGGAGTTGCCACCAGAGTTGCAGCAGATGCACGACGTATTCCATGTATCCATGCTACGTCGTTATCGATCCGATCCGTCTCATGTGGTACCAGTTGAAGAAGTGGAGCTAAGGCCAGACTTATCGTACGAGGAAAAGCCGATTCAGATATTGGAACGTGATGTGAAGGTGCTACGGAGGAAGTCAGTTCCTCTAGTCAAAGTATTATGGCGCAATCATGGATCGGAAGAAGCTTCGTGGGAACCAGAAGAGACAATGCGACAGCAATACCCTCAATTATTTTAGATAGGAAATTTCAAGGACGAAATTATTTTAAGGGGGTAGAACTGTAACATCCTGAAAAGGGCCTATGCATTTTCGGTTTAATTGTATGAAATGACATGTCTTAAGTATTATGAATAAATTTTGAATATTTTTGGAAACCCGGAAATGTATGGAAAAGATTTAGAAATGAACATTTTGGAAACCTGGAAATGTATGGAAATGTTAAGTTTAAAAATGGAAAGTGAACATTTTTGGAAGCTAGGAAATGATAGGAAATGATTCAAAAGAGGAAAGTGAACATTTCGGGAAACTTGGAAATGTAAGCTTAAAGGAGGCAAACGAAAATTTTAGGAAACTTGGAAATGAAAGGAAATGTCAAGTTCTAAAGTTTAAAAAGAGGAAATTAAGGCAAGGTGGCCTTAAGAGAAAAAGTATATGAAATTTGACACACAAACAGGCTTGGAAAAGTGGCCTGAAGATGCCACTTAGGGCCTCTCGAAATGGCGCCACATACAAGGGTGTTGGGCCTGAGTTCGAGTCACATGGGAAGCAAATAAAAGAAATTTTATTTTGCTTCCAGAATAAGTGAGGTGGACGGCACAAGCTTTGTAAAAAGGAAGAGTTTTATTCTCTTTAAATTTCGGCTAAATAGGGATAAATGATGATTTATCTTAAGTATTTTCAAGAGAAAAATAAGGGATTTATTTATCATTATTTCCTTGAGATAAATGTTGGATTAAACTTTTTTATTTTATGATAATTAAAGAATAAAGCTATCAAATAAAGAAGAGTGGTGGCCAAGTAAGGGATTCTGAGTAGTAATTTTGGCTATAAAAGGAAGGAAAGAGGGCTACTCATCAATTTCCTTCCTCCTCTTTCTCTGCCGAATTTCCTAGCCTCTCTTCTCTCCTCTTTTTCTTTTTTCTAGCCAAATTCCTCTTCACCTTTAGTTCCCCTTGCCGATTTTCTTTAAGATCATATCCCTTCTCTTCTCATAGTTTACTTTCAAAAGCCGAATCTTTGTCGTGACAGAAGGGTGTTGCCGATTTCACCCATAAAGGTAAGAATTTTATGGTTATCAATTACTCTCTTCTTTAAGCCGAAATATAGGAATCTAACTCCTCTAGGATTCCATGGCCGAAACTTTGAAGGGCCTTTCGGGATTTGTCTAGGTCGACTACAAGGAGGAGAATTTCAGGATTTAAAAGACTCAAGGTAAGTCATATATACATTCGGCCTAGAATTATTTATCATGTTTAAGGATGAAATCGGATCTAACATGTGGTTTAGGAATTTCGACAGAAGCTACAACCAAGGGATAATTTCGGGATTTAAGATCCTTAAGGTAAGTTTTAAGTGTATAAATCCTACTAGGATTTGGATTTGTGGCCAAAAAGGTTTATTAATATGTTTAAATGATTGGCCGAATATAGGAGTTAACGGATCTAAAGCAGTAGATCAATTTTTTGGGATTTCAAGGATTTCGTTAAGCAACTCAGGTGTGTACCTCACACTATTCCTTGGTATATTTATGGCAATAATTAATATGTATGTGACTATAAGAATGTGTAAGAATATGGCCAAGGTACCATGTAATGGTACAAAAGTACTCAGGTACGTTTCCTACTCCTATTAGGAATATGAAATTATGTTATATATGTAACATGTGAAAAGTGATAAGAATGTAAACTAAGGCATGATGTGCATGATATGTATGATATGGGGCATACGGGTTATATGAAAGGGGAAGTGAATGTGGTGACCTAAGACCACGATATCTGAATGTGGTGACCTAAGACCACGATATCTGAATGTGGTGACCTAAGACCACGATATTTGAATGTGGTGACCTAAGACCACGATATCTGAATGTGGTGACCTAAGACCACGAATTTTATAAGGGCGATGAGCACGTCGACTGCAGCGACTGCCTTCGATGGTGTGTAGCGGATGGAGGGTTGACTTAGTAGTCCCCGCGGTGTGCAGGTTGGTACGGGTGATGTGTAGCGGATGGCATCTAGGTTTGGGTATGGGTTGCATCATTATTTTATCTGTATGTGAATGTGCATGTGATACGTTATGGTATGCCTGATCTATTAAATTTTAGTGTTGTGTACACATTGAGTCTGTTGACTCACCCCGTTGTGGGAACATTTTTCAGGTGATGAACAGTGATGGACCGGGACGGCAGAACTTGTGGTGGCCATGCTCAACTTGAAGTTTTATTCAATATGGACATTTTATTTTATTTAAGTACTTAAGAATTTTATTTTGGGATTATTTGATGTAATAAGGCCATAAGGCCATAGTTGAATTTCTTTATTTCTTTTTACTTTTATTTATTATGTTTACAAATTATTATTTATGGATCAACAAATTTATTTTAAAATAAACTCTAAGTATTTTGTCACCTGAAATAAATGGATTTCAATATAAGATAAATTGGTTTTCAATACAAGCCCAACCCAAAACATTATTTTCTTTAAAATTGCACAAGTTTTTCCTAAGGAACAAAGGAACTTTGAATCGGTTTACTTGAGGAACATACCAAATCTGGTCAAAGCTCGTGGGCAGGGTTTGGGGTGTTTCAACGAGGAAGGACTTTCAACTCCTCAAACCACCATGAATATACAAAGGAGAGGAGAGTCTAGCTTAAGACTATAAACGAGCGCTTCTCGGGAGGCAACCTAAGTACTAACCCTATTAACTTCTACATTTTTCATCTTATTTATATTATTTTATTCTCTCTTTCCAACACCTAACTCTAAACTAACCAAAAATACAGAATTTCAAGCCACACGGCCTTGCACACAGCCGTGGCCGTGGCCGTGTAGATGTACTGAATCACCGTACTGACATGGCAGAGATGGTACGAGTCAGAGAGAATCAATTTTTAGAGTCACGGACTCAAACCACCACACCACAGGCACCGACAAAACCCCATGGCTGTGCGATGCGGCCATGGTCGACACTGTTAAATCACACACGGGCGTGGTGACCTGAGCATGGGTGTCGAAGAAACGAACGAAGCCCACCACGGCCGTGCGACATGGCCATGTGAATCAACACACCTAGGATACACGGGCGTGGGGATGTACTAGATTTAGAAGTCTATATAAACCAACCCTCCCTCCTTCTTCTCAACCACTTCCCATCCCCTTTCTTCCATCCTATTCTTCAGAATTCTCCCCTTCCATATCTCTCTTCCTTAATCCTTCCCTAATTCCCGATCCCCAAAAACTCAATGTCGAAGAAACGGCGGAATCTAGGCACAGTCTCCCAGTGGGAGACCGATCTACATAAGTTCATGCCGGCCACTTCATCCAAACAACAAGCCAAGGGTCTTTGAGACCATTTAATTCTTCCTCTTCTTTACTCTTCTCCTTTATTTTCTTCCTCTTTGACTATCTTAATGCTTAATTTAGTTTATTTTATTTTAGTTTCTTAGTGTCAGGTTCAAAAGGCTACTAGGGAATCACACCGGAACCACGACCACTACCTCAATGCAGCCTTAGAGGTTCTAAAGGCTACTTGGGAATCACAGCACTTCCGCCACCGCCAGCACCTCCGCAGCCTTAGAGGTCACACCCACCTCGCAAAATCCAACAATAAGGACTATTTGTTCCATTAATCTTTAATTTAAATTTTATTTACACTTCTATTTTCTTTCTTTTTATCTTTCTTGTCTTTAATTATATATTTGGTTTATGTTAAATGTGTCTTAATAATTCCTGGCTAATTCTCTACGAGCTCCCCAATCTAGCATAGAGCTCGGCAGCAGCCACCACCCCTATCGACTTCCAACTCCAGGAAACCATCCAAATTCAGGAAGTCTCACCTACCTCTCTCTCTTAAAATGCATATATATCTTTGTACATTAAGGGCAATGTACATTTTAAGTGTGGGGGTGAATAGTTATTTCAAGAAAGTGCCTAACTTTCTTCATTATTCTCAAATCCCTAAATGATATCTTGTCTTGAAGTAAGTTT
The DNA here is from genome assembly GCA_005393395.2 of Gossypium australe. Lineage (NCBI taxonomy): Eukaryota > Viridiplantae > Streptophyta > Magnoliopsida > Malvales > Malvaceae > Gossypium > Gossypium australe. Next base: position 80,815,323 of record CM016614.1, read on the forward strand.
TTCATATTATGATTAGAATGAAATTTCCTTTGATTTATGATTTTTATTGATATGTTTTAGATTAAGTCATTGATAATTGTGCATTGATGATTAAATTTGAAGGATACTAGAGAATCAAGCATGATAAGTCTATTTTTCAAAATTTAAAAATTTTTAGGTTGTCTACCTGAATCTGAATGTTACCTTGAAATTTGAAATTTACAAGGTTGACATCAAATACCCATAATTTCTATGAGCTTTTGAGCCTTTTAGAGCATACATTCTTTTTCGTGCTCACTTTATTGATTATGAGTGTGTCAACATTGATTTGTTATTCTAGAACTTGCATTGATTATACATGTCGAGACCACACCTATGATTTGATATACAGAGATGATAAAGGCACCTAGGTTTTAACCCACTAACTCCACTAAAAAGCCTACCTTCATAACTAACCCCTAGTGAACCACGTTGATCCTAACAACCCTTTTTATTGACTCACCCACTAATATTCCCCCACAACCCTTTGTATTTGTTATCACCATTCTTTTTTACTACCCTTATATCGAGATTTGATTTGATCGGTTGCCTAATTATTTTTTTCAGTAGTAAATTTATCATTTGTTATGTATATTTGACTTGTTCTTAAAAATAAAGAAACAAAGTGTATTCCTTATTAGTTCTATGAGCTTATACATGTAAATTCCAAATCTTGAAAAAGAAGCTCGTTTTATTAGTTTCCAGTTAATATAATTATTCATTATCAGTTCGTTGTTTCTAGTTAGGTAATTTGTCAAATCAATCTCGATTCTAACCTTCTAATTCAGCCTTTATCCACACCTTTAACCTAAGCCCCGTTACAACCCTGTTAAAGACCTTTTGATTTGTGTATCATCTCATATTATAGTGGTGGAGATTTTATTTTCATGCAAGCCTATGGGATTAACTCTTCATGTTCGACTTTTGAGTGCTTAATTTTGAACCTTAAACACTTTGAGTGATTTGAGTGAATCTTTAGTGAGGATGTCAACCCTTGTCAATTTTGAATCAAAGGTAATTAATTAGGTAAGGGGAAACACCTAACATTTTCGGGCTATAAATGTATGACTTTGATTGTTTGAATCTTTAGGACTCTTGAGTTGAATTATCAATGTATGAATTATCTTTGAATTATGATGAAACATTCTTGATGAATATTATGAATCGGGGAAGTTTGTTTTAATTATGAGTTGAAAATTTTGCTTGAGGACAAGCAAAAGCTTAAGTGTGGGGGTATTTGATAAACCATAAAAGTAACATATTTTAAGCCCACATTTAGCATGCTTTTGGATGATTTAGGCCTTGAATTATGTAATTTGGTGCTCTTAATCCTTTGTTTTCATGTTTTATACTCAGAAGAGTACCGAATGATGAAAAGAACGGAAAACGGGCGCAAAACAGAGTAAATGGGCCATATCACGAAATCCACACGGCCTGGGCTCAAGACCACACGGCCGTGCCTCACTCAACAGTCTCAAATACGGCCTGGCCACGATTTACACAGGCGTGTGCCATGGGGTGTCCCTGCCGCGGCCAAGAGGACTTTTACTCGGAATAGGATACTTGGAGGCAAAGAAACACATTCCAAATCCTATTCAAACACCCTAGTAGGAATTCTACTTGAATTAGGATACTTAGGGGGCCATGTAAGGCATCTCAAAGTCTATATAAACACCCAAGGGGGCAACTTGAAGGGGAGTTCGGCAGAAGCTGGGAACCCAGGGCTTTAGTCAGGGGGCGTCCAGCTAGGCCAGAGAGGGTCGAATTGTGGAGATTTACTAGAAGAAAGCCAGTTGAGCCATCTCAAGAAGCCGGAGTTATAGTCAAGACGGAGGATCTCTCTTTCAATTCCTTCAGGGGGTTTTAGGGATTTCTTATGTTTTGTTTTATCTTTTCTTTTGAGATATTTTCTTTCATTATTATGAACTAAACCCTCAGATACCTGAGGGGATGGAACCTAAGATGAATCTTGTTATCGTTTGCTGAACTATATGATAAATATTTGACTTGTTCTTAATTATGTGTTCTTAATTCTTGTGTTGATATTTTCGGGATATTAATTCAAGCATGATGTGCTTAGGTGGAGGAGCAAAAGTCCCTGCTTAAGAGTAGATCTAGCATAATTAAGCGGAGTTGATCGCACGCCTAGAGATAGGGTGACGAGATTTTGCCGGATTAGGGTGAAACCTATTATGGGAGTCCATAGATCGAGTTAATGCAATTCTAAGGGTTTTAATTAGAAAGAGATTTCAATTAATCAACCTAGGGTTAGATGTTAGTTGCCTCGAGAGAGGGATTAATTTACATTAGGGAAACTTACAGATCAAGTCAAGTGAATAAATGGTCTGGTTCAGAGTTAGATAACAAGTGAAGTCTAGATGGATTCTTCCTTGGGTTTCGTCTTAATCAATTGGTTTTTCCTCAAAGTTATTTTCCCAATTTCATTCTTCTTTGTCTTAGAGTCTTTAGTTTTGTTTAGTTTAGTAGATAGTTAATTTTAGATTACATAAAAATTCACTTAATTCTTAGGCTAAATAATAAAAAGAGAGTTAGTATTAGTACTTTTGGTTCTTTTGGGATTCGACTTTCCGGTCTTGCCTAAACTATACTACTGTTCGATAGGTGCGCTTGCCTCAAAAATCGTTGTCATAGTTAGTTTCTAGGTTCGATCATTCTTTTTATAAATTTTAAGACTCTGACACGCGACCACATAGACTAACCCCGGCTGTCTTGCATCTGTATTACCAGCACCTCTGCTCGGTGCTCCACGACCTCGACCAAAACCATTTCCTCCTCTGGCCGAACCACGACCTCTCGGAGGCTGCTGGCCACCTCTCATTGACTGTGCAAAACCCTGACCTAACGTCCGCACCCTAGCCACCTCTTGTGGAAAGTCCTTTATCAGATGATCCCTAGATCCACATTTGAAACATCCTCCAGTCCTTCTCCAGCACTCCCCTGAATGTGTTTGCCCACACTAAGCACACTGTCGCAACTGACCAACAGCTATAGGCATCCCCACCCAAGCTGGCCCATCCAACCTAGGCCTCTTTTGAAAACCCCCAGAAGAACTTGACGAACCAAAACTTCTCTTATTCCTTCCCCTATCCTTATCTCGGTTCTGCCTCTCAGAACATTTCACTTCGTGGTGATTTTTGCTTTCTCTACCAGAATGGCAAAATCTCTTTCCCGCTGCGAAGTTATCAGTACTCGCAGCTCGTCTTGTAGACCATCCTCGAACCGTACACAACGCTCATAATCAGTTGTGACTATACCTCGAGCGTACCGACTTAAGCATAGGAACTCTGCCTCATATTCTGCCACGGATTTATTCCCTTGGACCAAGTTCCGAAATGCTTTCCTCTGGGCATCCACATAACTCGCCCCAGCATATTTTCCCTGGAACACTGTCTTAAAGAAGTCCCTAGTGATACGATCTGCTGAAGTACCCTCCCTCACTGTGAGCCACCATTGGTATGCCTCATCTCGTAGGAGGGACACTGTTCCTTTCAGTTTTTCCTTCGCCGTGCAGTCCAGATCATCCATAATCCGCTCAACTGCCTCCAACCAATATTCAGCTACGTTTGAGGCCTCACCAGAAATGCCCCTAAATATCTCGGCCCCATTTGCCTGAAGTCGCTCAGGGATAGATTTTCGGACCACTGTCATAGTACTTGCTCCAGCAACCCGTTCCAAGACGCGCAGCATAGCTTGAGACAAAGCATCGTCCCCTCAGTTCGGTCTTGAGACCTTGCTTCTGCTACTGGCGATGTTGGCACTTCGCCTTCCGGCACATGCCCTGATTCTGAGGATCCAGCCTCAACACCCCGGCCTCTACCACGGTTGCGTATACCACGTCCACGTCCTTTGGTACTCATATTACTAAGTCGAGTTAATCTGATTAAGAATGTTTTATGAATCAGTACATAATTCCGCTGTTTATTAACAAATGTTTTATTAAAATAGATATAAGAGTTGCTTTCGCGAGTTGAGTTCCTAATGTTTCAGTCTCTAATCTTAGCTCTTAAAGCTACCAGTCACAGTATCCTATTATTAACGAAAATCATATCATCATCCACAATCATAAAATAAGAGGACTTGCAGATTTGGTGCCGAAGGATCGGGTGCCATACTTTCCGAAAAGACCTATGTTTTTAAACCATGTTTCAAACCAAATTTTGGAAAACGTTTTCGAACCCACTCCACAGTCGAGTTTTGCAACCGGGCTTTGATACCACAAAATGTAACACCCTAAACTGGCCTAGATGTTACGATCGGATCTGACATGTCACATGGAATGATTGTTTAAAAACTAGGCATTCGTTAAAAAGTCGAAACTTCAAATTTAGATATTTGTTTGAAAAGCTAAGCGATTATTTAGAAATGTTGTTTGTTGAAAATGTTGCATCTTTTTTGAAAATTCTGAGTTTCGTTGTTCATTTGAAGAAAACACGATTTGCTTAATGTCCATTTCTTTGGAAAAAGTTTTTATTATTTTGAAAATTGTTTCCGCCGTTTAAGAAAACCCAAAGTTTTATCAATTTTAGTTTACAATTGTTTATTAACATTTTTGGAAAAAACTGTTATTAGTGTTTTAGAAAATCCTGAGTTTGAGCATTCAAAAATAATAAGTAGTAACTGGATTAGAAGCTAAAAACCAAAATAAAATCCCAGAGGCCTTATTACAGAACATAATCCCAAAAATAAAATTTAATTTAGAGTAATGTAAAACGGTATTTACTAACGAAATGATGTATGGCCACCACAGAGTCCACCTCGGCTCCAAATCCTCAAAGCTAGGGATTACCTGCGAAATTAAGCAGAGGGGTGAGTTACGTGAATTTAGTGTGTAATCCCCTACACGAACATAAACTGGGACCGAGCCCATTCAGATACAAACCGAGCCTTAGCCCTTACGAAAATAAACTGGCCTGAGCCTTATTAGCATGGTATAGCAGATAATGAATCCAATGCAACCCAGCCCAACCAAATAATCCATCCGCTACACACCACCCATTTCAACCAAAACATAACGGTGGAGATTTCTACAATCAACCCTCATCCGTTACACACCTCGATGGCAGTCATGCTGCTCATCGCCAAAATTGTGGCAGTGCCACCGAAATAATGTGACAGGGTCACCGAAATATGTGGTAGAGCCACCGAAATAGTGTGACAGAGTCACCGAAATATGTGGCAAGCCACCGAATTACACTTCCCCTTTCATCAATATCATAACCCAATCCCATGCAACATATCATGTCATAATAATTTGTGTATGCATTAAAGTACCCACATATCAGATATACAGAATACACAAACATGCTCAGCCTACCTTTAAAGGTATGATAGTAAATTTACTCACCTGGGCTATTGTAACACCCCAAACCCGACCCAAACATTATGACCGAATTTGGTATGCGACAGAGAAAACATTTTTGAAAATCCCTTTAAGCCGATTTAAATTTTTGATAAAAGATATTGTCTTGTTTTAAAACAGTTAAGGTGTATGAAGAAAACATCACTTAGTGTTGTTTAAAAATATATTAGGTCAGGTTGTTACAGATTCACGTGTACCCGACAGCACAATAAAACATTTTGCGTATTAATTTGAGAAAACATGTGTACCCATTTTAATATCATGAAGTAGTTTAAGCAAATTATCAAAACATGTACAATAATCCAAGTGCAATATTAGGAGGCCTTATTACAACTTAAATAAAATAAACCCATAATAAAATAAAAATAGTTCAAAATCCGCCTAGTCCACATTTTCATTGCATGGCCACATCGAGTTCATCCGGCTCCTTATCCGCAGCTACGAGTCACCTGAAATGTTAAAGGAAAAAGGTGAGTCATCAAGATCCAATGTGTAACCCTTTTTCCCGGTTTAATGTAACATCATACACAACTCATAATTAATTTAATATGCACAAGTTTAATATGCACCCAACCTAGCCATCCAAACACCTTTCTCTACCCCGTGTGGTACCAAACCACTGGTGGTGCCAAACCACTGGTGACTTAAAGTCACAAATCAAGTGATGGGGCCAACCCATCGTGTGATACCAAATCACTTGTAACATCCCAAAATTGGGTCTAGTAGGATTGGGCCGATTGGGAATTGGGCTTTAGGAAAATTAGAATATTATTTATTTTTATGTTGGCTTGGATATGAATTTTGTGTGTTAGCATAGTCTTGTGAAGGTTTGATTTTAATTAGGAAGTTAGAATAAATTTTAGTATGGCTTATTTAATGAAGTGGATTAGGTGAGCTTAGCACTTAAGTTAATTTAAGTGTTCATTTATAGCACAAGAGGAGTAAGTGGCAAGTTGGTTAAGGAGCTTGAAAGGTAGCTTGAGGTTAGAGGTTCGAGTGGTATGTTTAGCATTTTGAAGGTTTATTTTTGTGTATTAGCATTGATGGCCGGTCAACCTATGTTTATGATAGGTTGGACTATTTCTTTTGGTAAGTTGAAATTATGATTAAGGAAAGCTTGATATTGGGGATAAGATTCTTAAGGTTATGGAAGGATATCTTGAAGTTATGATATGTTGAGGGGACAAAAGGCTTGGCTTGTGGAAAATGTTTTGGAAACAATTCCTCTGCTTTTAGTGTTGTATGTGGACGGTATGGGTGTCTAGGTGGGTGGCCGAATTTTGTTAGGTGGTTTAGGGGGGAATATTTGGCCAATTCCTCTTTTGTGCATCTTTTTGCATTTTGCTTTTCCTCTCCAAAAACTCTTCTTTGGTCGAATGTTTATTGTACATTTTGTGCAAATTTTGCTTTTGTTTTAGCCTTCATTTCATTGAACCAAAAATACTATTTTCTTTCTCTCATCTTTCCACTTGAAACTAAAACTTCATTTTGGCATTTTATGCACTTTTCTTTTTGGTAAACAAAAAGTTGGCCGAATCTTTCAACCCCATTTTCTCTCTTATTCTTTTTCTTTCATTTGGCCGAACCTCTTTCTTTCCCAAATCCTCTTTTCTCTTCTTTCTTCCATTGTTGATTAAACCGAATCCTCATCCTCTCATTTTTATTCTCTTTTCTACTTACATTTTCCCTCACTTTTATTCACATATTTTCTCCTTTCATAACTATATAGTCGAAACTTCCCATTTCCTTTTAGTATTGTTGTGGCCGAATATCATCAAGGGTAGGTTTTTATTTTGGTGCTATACAATCGATTTTGAAAGATAGGCTCTTTGGGACTTTGGAAGCGATTGATTTAAGCCCTATCTCTCTCTAGCAATCAAAGGTTGGTAAGTCAAAGGGTAAGGATTTTAGTTGATTCATTATTCTTTTGTAAGACTAAAGTTTTAGGATTAAAGTATTGTGGTTTGGCCGAATGGCCTTTGCTAATAATTTTTAGTATTGACCGATTGTAGGACAAAGTGATCTAGTGCGGTAGATCGGATCTTCGGAAGTTAGTATTTGCGTTGGTGAAAGGTGTGTATCTTACACACTTTATAACTTGGTTTATATATGTATTTATATGTGTGTTTTTACTAATCATATTATGAAAGTGGGAAAAACGATGAGATTTGGATTTGATACCATGATGGTATGAATGAGGATTCGGGTAAGTCCGTTTCGATATGTTGTTAATACATGTGGATTGAAATCATGATCTATGATTTATGGTATATATTATATGTTTCATATTAAAGTATATTGACATGATTGTATATATTGCATTGGTATGGGCAACATGAGAGGAGGGGGAAGATTTGTGTCTTCGGACACCAGAGATTTGGTATCTCCAGTGATTTGGTATCACATTGTGACTACGGTCACCAGGGGTTTGGTACCTCCAGAGGTTTGGCACCTCATAGCGTCTCGTCCCTGTGGTTAACACCACCGTGGGTTGGCCCCACTTTGAGATATGGGATTGACGCCAGTGATTTGGTATCACACGATGGGTTGGCCCCATCATTCGATTTGTGTCTTCGGGCACCAGTGGTTTGGCACCACCAGTGATTTGGTATCACATTCGTGTCTTCGGACACCAGAGGTTTGGCACCTCATAGCGACTTGTCCCTGTGGTTAATTCCACCGTGGGTTGGCCCCACTTTGAGATATGGGATCGTCTGCCAGTGATTTGGTATCACACGATGGGTTGGCCCCATCACTTGATTTGTGACTTCGGTCACCAGTGTTTTGGTAACACAATTGTGTCTTTGGACACCAGTGGTTTGGCACCACCAGTGGTTTGGTACCACACGGGGTAGAGAAGGAGTTATGGATGGCTAGGTTGGGTGCATTATGCATATATGTACTTTGTTATAATTTGTGTAAGAATGTGGCATTTACCCGGGAGAGGGAATATGCACTGAGTCTTGGTGACTCACCTTCTCCCTTATATTTTCAGGTGATTCGTGAGATCGCGGAAATGGAGCCGGTTGAACTCGAGGAGGCCATGCAATAAATTTGGGTTCTACGTGAACTTTGGTTTGAGAACTTTACTTTATTTAAATTTGGTTTTATATTTTTATGGGTTTGTAATAAGGCCTCTTATATTATGATTTTGGATTATATTTATGCTTTGGATTTGATTTAAAATATGGCTTATAAATTACTTGGTTAATTTAATAATTGAGCCCAAAGTTTTCTAAACTACACAACGCGATGGTTTTTAAAACGTTACCATCGGGTAACATAAATTAATTAACAAATTCAACAACTTAAGTGTTTTCGATAATCTAAATGATTTACAAATATTTAGTTACTACTATCAAATGTAAATGGTTTTCAAAGTAATAATTTGAGTTTTCTTAAAATGATTTAAATGTTTTCTAACCTATGATTTATTCACTTATTTTAAAGTTTTACGTAATTTCAAAGTAAATTATTAGTTTTAACTTATTATACACCTGATTTCTACAAATATAGAAGTTCAAAGGGTTTTTCATAAAATTTAATCGTTAACTTGTTTTTCTTCAAAATATTTTTCTCAGTGACATACCAGATTCGGTCGTGGCGTATTGACCGGGTTTGGGGTGTTACATCACTGGCGTCAATCCCATAATATAAACTGTGGGGCCAACCCACTGTGGTGCTAAACCACTGGGACGAGACGCTATGAGGTGCCAAACCTCTGGAGGTGCCAAACCTCTGGTGACCGAAGTCACAAATGTGGTACCAAACCACTGGTGTCCATCGACACGAATATCACTTCCCCCTCCACTCAGATAACCCACATCAATCAATGATATTTAACCGAAATCATGCCAACATGCTTACTTAGCAACATACACTGAATTTATCAATAATCATATATTTAAGTCACATATACCAAATATGTCATGCTTCCCAAAAGCATCATAAAGAAACTTATGACAACAAGGACTTACCTGAATCCTTGCCTATACCATTTATGGTATTAAATCCAAATCTACACAAATTCGATTTAGCATACACAAACACTTAACACATTAATAGTTATAAAGTGTGTATGTACACACCTGTCACCAACGATAGTCCTAAATCCCGAAGAAACCAATCGACCACACAAGATCCCCTTGCCCTATATTCGGCCATTACCCAAAGTTAGTACCAAGGCCATTCGGCCAAACCAAGATAATCTCGAGGGGTTTATCACTTGAACCCGAACCTTACCTTACACACTTTTGAGTACTAACCACGGCACACGATACAAGAATCTGCTTCACCAAACCACAATCGGTCAATCACATGTTAATAGCCTTCGGCTTTAATCACTAAATAAATAACTTATTAGAGTAGATCCTTACCACCTTACCAAAACCGATTACTAGAGGATAGGAGTTTGGATTGAGCACTTAAAATCCCGGAGTACCTTCCCAAATCGATTGAAAGAAGAGTCCCCACAAGATTTATGCTACTCTAATATTCGACCAAAGTGCTACCAAATAGAAGAAGGAAAAGTTCGGCACACCAAGGGAGTAGATTCGGCTAAAAGTGAAAGAAAATAATTAGAAAAGTGAGACAGGGGTTTCGGCCAAAAGATGTGAGAAGAGAAAAGAAAGGTGTAAGGAGAAGGTATTTTCGGTTTAACAACAATGGAGAAAGAAAGAAAAATGAGTTTGGAGAAGAGAGAGATTCGGCCAACTCCTTGTTTGCCAAAAAGAAAAAGTGCACAAAATGACAAAATGAAGTTTTGGTTTCAAAAGGATAAATGAAAGAAAAACAATGGTATTTGGTTTAAACAAAATAAAGGCTAAATCACAAGCAAAATTTGCACAAAATGCACAATGACATTCGACCAAAGAAAAAGTTTTTGGAGAGGGAAAACAAAAATGCCAAAAAGATGTTCAAAAGAAAGATTTGCCAACTATTCCTTCCCCCAAGCTACCTAACAAAATTCGGCCACCCCCTAGCCTTACATGCCGTCCACATACATGCACTAAAGGCCTAGGATTTCTTTCCAAAACATCCTCCACCTTCCATGCCTTTTGTCCCCTCATCATACCATATCCTTAAGATTCTTATCCCTAACTTCAAGCTTTCCATAACCAATATTCAACTTACCAAAAGATGAAAGTCCAACCTATCATAAACATAGGTTGACCGTCCAAAAAGAAAATAAAAAGAAAATTCCGCGACTCGAACATAGGCTCCCCTTGCTCCCTTGATGGCGTCAACTTCCAGCTCCTAAGTGGCCTCCCTTTTGCCACTTTTCCAAGTCATTTTTAATGTCAAATGTTCCCTCTTTCAACCTTGTAACTCCTACTTACTAAGGCTCCCTATCCTTAAAGCTTCACAAATAAATTTTCTACTAAACCGGGCCTACTCAAGACCCCTAATTAAGTCTTATTACACTATGAATAATATCACAGCAATCCAAACACAAGCAAAATAATTCAAACACAAATAACCCCTATTTCAGGATGTTACAGTTCTACCCCCCTTAAAATAATTTCGGCCTCGAAATTACCTGATCAGAAGAGGTGGGGGTATTGCTGCCGCATCACATCCTTGGTTTCCCACGTAGCTTCCTCTGCACCATGGTTTCGCCATAATACTTTCACCAAAGGTACTGACTTCCTACGTAGAAACTTGACATCTCGATCTAAGATCTGGATTGGTTCCTCCTCAAAAGATAAGTCCGAGTTTACCTCAATCTCTGCCATAGGCACAACGTGTGATGGATCTGACCGATATCGCCTAGCATTGATACATGGAAGACGTCATGAATCTGACTCAACTCTGCCGGCAGCTCAAGCTGATAAGCTACCGGTCCCACTCGCTTTAACACTGTGTAAGGCCCGATGAACCTCGGGCTTAGCTTCCCTTTTTTCCCAAATCTCAAAACCTTTTTCCAAGGCGACACCTTCAGAAAAACTTTATCTCCTACTGCGTACTCCATTTCCTTACGCTTAAGATTAGCATAAGACTTCTGCCTGTCTGATGCCTCCTTGAGACGAGCCCGAATTACCTTAACTTTGTCTTCAGTTTCCGTTACCAACTCTGGACCCAAAACTTGTCGTTCACCCAACTCCGTCCAACATGTAGGAGTTTGGCATTTACGTCCATACAGTGCTTCATATGGAGCCATCTGAATGCTCGCTTGATAACTATTGTTATAAGCGAATTCCGCCAACGGTAGATACTCCTCCCAACTACCACTGAAATCCAAAACAAAACCTCTCAGCATATCTTCTAAAATCTGTATAACCCTTTCCGATTGCCTGTTAGACTGTGGATGGAAAGCTGTACTGAAATCCAATCGTGTACCCAAAGCCTGATGCAACGCTTTCCAGAACCTTGACGTGAACCTTGGATCCCTATCCGAGATAATTGATACTGGCACACCATGCAATCTTACTATCTCTGCCACATACAACTTTGCTAGCCTCTGAAGGGAATAATCCATTCTCACCGGTATAAAGTGAGCTGATTTAGTCAGACGGTCCACAATTACCCACACTGCGTCCTTCTTGCTGGGCGTGAGGGGTAGCCCACTGACAAAATCCATAGTGATCCTCTCCCACTTCCACTGAGGGATCTTCACCGGTTGAAGTAACCCTGATGGCAACTGATGTTCAGCTTTCACCTGTTGACACGTCAGACACTTTCCCACTAATTCAGTTACTTCACGCTTCAACCCTGGCCACCAAAACTGTTTCCGCAAATCTCCATACATCTTGCTACCTCCCGGATGCATAGCGTATGGGCTGCTATGTGCATCTTGGAGAATTCTTTGCCTCAACTCCACATCTTTCTGTATACAAGCTCGCCCTTGAAAACATAGCACTCCCTCACCAGACAAACTGTACCCTTCCAAGCCACCCTCTTGAACTTGCAACCTTCTCGCATTCAAACTGTCATCCACCAACTGCTTTTCCTTAATCTCCTCGATCCAAGTCGGCTTAACTTGCAGTTCTGCCAAAAGACTTCCATCGTCGTATAGACTGAGGTAAGCAAACATCCGTCTTAAGTCCGTCACAACCTTTCTGCTCAAAGCGTCAGCTACCACGTTAGCCTTACCCGGATGATACTCAGTTGAACAGTCATAGTCCTTTAACAGTTCAATCCATCGGCGCTGCCTCAAGTTCAAGTCCTTCTGAGTCAAAAGATACCTCAGACTTTTGTGATCCGTGTAAACTATTGACTTTTCCCCATACAAGTAATGCCTCTATATCTTCAAAGCAAAGACTACAGCTGCTAACTCTAAGTCGTGAGTAGGATAGTTAACCTCATGCAATCTTAGCTGACGGGACGCATAGGCCACTACCTTCCCTTCTTGCATCAACACACATCCCAACCCAGTATGGGATGCATCACAATAGACCGTAAACAATTTCCCCGCCTCAGACTGTACCAGAACTGGAGCTTCCGTCAGAATCTTCCTTAGCTTGTCAAAACTTTCTTGCTGTTTCTCCGACCATACAAACAGAACTCCCTTCCTTAATAACTTAGTCAACGGCGCTGCGATTAAAGAGAATCCTTCCACAAATCTTCGATAGTATCCTGCCAGACCCAAAAAGCTTCGGATTTTTGCCACTGACCTAGGCGGTTTCCAATCCAACACCGCTTCCACCTTGCGAGGGTCTACTCTAATCCCTTTCGCTGACACCACGTTACCTAAGAAAGCCACCTCTCTAAGCCAAAATTCACACTTACTGAATTTGGCATATAACTGCTTCTCTCTTAATACTTGTAGAACTATACGCAAATGCATGTCATGCTCCTCCTCCGTCTTTGAGTAAACCAATATGTCGTCTATAAACACCACGACAAATTGATCCAGGTACTGCTGAAACACCCTATTCATTAAGTCCATGAACGCTGCGGGTGCGTTGGTCAACCCAAATGGCATCACCAAAAACTCGTAATGCCCATACCTTGTACAGAATGCAGTCTTGTGCACATCCACCTCCATCACCTTAAGTTGATGATATCCCGACCTAAGATCTATCTTCGAGAATACCGATGCACCCTTCAGTTGGTCAAACAAGTCATCAATCCGAGGCAACGGATACCTGTTTTTGATCGTTAACTTATTTAACTGGCGGTAGTCGATACACATCCGCATTGAACCGTCCTTCTTCTTGACAAACAACACCGGTGCTCCCCACGGAGATATACTTGGTCGAATAAATCCTCGGTCCAAGAGCTCCTGAATTTGAGCCTTCAGCTCCACCAATTCTTTTGGTGCCATACGGTAGGGTGCTATAGACACTGGCGCTGTCCCGGGCAGCAAGTCTATACCGAATTCAACTTCCCGATCTGGAGGCAGACCTGGAAGTTCTTCTGGAAACACATCAGTGAATTCCCCTACGGTCCGAACCTTCTCAACTGTTGACTCCTTAGCCTCCAAGGCACAGATTTGAACCAAAAACGCTTCACAACCTTTCTTGACCATGTTCTCAGCCTTCAAAGCAGACACTACATTGGATAGATAATCCCTTCTATTACCTATCATGACCACTTCATCACCTTCAGCCATCTTAAGAATCATGCGCTTAACCGCACAATCCAACTTTGCCTGATACTTAACCAACCAGTCCATTCCAAGAATCAAATTGAACTCCCCAAACGGCAGTTCCATCAAATCAGCCACAAACACGACCCCTTGGAGTTCTAGGGGTACATCCCTATACAGCTTGTTAACAACTGCAGAGTGTCCTAGAGGGCTAAGTACTGTCATCTCCCTAGCAGTAGTCTCAAAGTCCAAGTTCATAGTCTCTACCACACTACTAGCAACGTATGAATGCGTCGAACCCACATCAATTAATGCAACATATGGAAGATCAAAAATTAGGAACGTACCGGTTATGACGTCCGGTGCGTCACCCTCCTCGCGACGCCTTGCCGCGTAGACTAAACCATGTTGCCTTGCTTCTGTGTTGCCTGCCCCTCTGCCCAGAGTTCTGCGACCTCGATTAGAACCATTGCCTCCTCTACCATTACCACGACCCCTCTGTGGTGGTCCTGCATTTCTAGCCTGAGTACGGTTCTGACCCTCTGGCTGATTCTTAGCTAACTTTCGAGGACAATCCCTTACACGGTGATCCAAAGACCCACATTCAAAGCAACCCCTTTCACCGGTCCAACAACCTCCCCAATGTGATTTTCCACAGCGATTACACTGAGCCGGTCTTTGATTAGTAGCCATGGGCCTTCCTGCCTGATTCGGCCCACTCTGCCTAGCCCTTTTCTGTGCATTACCACCCGACCCAGACGTCCCAAATCCTCTTTTCTGCTTGTTCCTATCATAGCTCTGTCTCACGGACTCCTTGACCCCTTCGGCTACCTTAGCCTTTTCCACCAAGACAGCAAACTCACGCTCCTGTTGTGGAGCAATCAGCAACCTTAACTCATCCCTAAGTCCGTCTTCAAAGCGGACACAACGATCATGCTTCGTTGACACAATACCCTGAGCATAGCGGCTCAGCCTCAAGAATTCCGCTTCATACTCCGACACAGACTTATTTCCTTGTACCAACCCCAGAAAAGCTTTCCTCTGTGCATCAATGTAGCTAGTGCCCACATACTTCTTCTGATAAGCAGTTTTGAAACACTCCCAAGAAAGATCATCTGTCGTAGCACCATCCCGAACCGTGAGCCACCATCGATATGACTCATCCTTGAGAAGCGACACCACTCCTTTCAGTTTCTCCTCATTCGTCAGGTCTATCTCATCCATGATTCTCTCGGTTGATTCCAGCCAATACTCAGCCGTATTGGGCGCTACACCGGACACACCTCGGAAAAATTCAGCTCCGTTAACTCGAAGTCGTTCAGGTACCGACTTCCGAGCTCCTCCACCTCCACCCATTCCAGCTACCCTCTCCAGAACCCGCAGCATCGCTTGTGACACTGCGTCATCACCCGTCTGATCCTGCTCCTCGGCTCCAAAAGTTGGGGATGGTGGTGGCGGTGGTATCTCGTTCTCAGATCCCTGACCCGACCCTACGGGTTCCGACACGGTTATCCTGCCCCTACCGCGTCCACGACGGCCACGTCCTCTAAAACTCATTTCTAATTACGGTGCTTTAATTTGATTAAGAAATTTTTATGGATTACTAACTGTTTCACTTGGTTACTCGCGAAGAAATTTTATGAAAAGAGTTTAGTAGAGATTCTTTCGAGTAATCAAGTTTTAAGTCCTCTATCCTAATTCACACAGGAAAGCACATCCATTCCCTAATACCCTTCATACCTATTCACTCTTCGGGCATTTCTGTCCATTTCTATACCAGGGGTATTTTTGTCATTTTCCTACAGGGGTATTTTTATAATAAACCGAAGAAATTTTGAAAACTTTAGTAAATCAAAACATTTTGTAATTTCTAAAACTGAAGAGTATTTTCAAAAAATTCTCAATCTGAAGGTATGGCAGAATTTTGGAAACCAGGGGTATTTTGGTAATTTTGTCAATCAGGGGAAATTTTGTAAATTTCCAAAGTCAGGGTATTATTTTGAAATACAGAATGTTGGATACTTTTGTAAAGTAAGAAAATTTTATTAGAATTGAGGTAATACAGAAATTTTAGAAACCAAGGGTATTTTCGTAATTTTGCCACTAGGGGCATTTTGGAAATTTTTGAAAATCGAAAATATTTTGAAATTTTTCCAAAATAAATTTTGCTGCTATTAAAAAGGAGTATCGTAATGATTTTTAAAACTTAGAGCTTTTATAAAACAGGGTTAATCCCTTTCGGGTTTTAGTTAGTGTGTTTAGCCTATGACCGAGTCCTCTTGGTTAGGATGAACTGAAGCTACGCACCAGGTAGGATTCCTGCGAAGAGGAGGTGAGTCACGAGGACTGCTTAAATACCAAGCTCTTCCGGATCCAATCCTAGACATGCGCACCAGGGTTACCACACCCTAACTCGGCGACTTGGTCGTAGGTTGGTTTAATTAAGCCATTAAAGTCTTATGAGTTTTGTTGGGGTGGACTAGTCCTAAAGTTCAACAACTATCACACTAACTACATTCCCTACCTACCCTTCTACAATAATTAATTCACACAGAAGTCAGAAGTACTTACCTGGGCGGATCGGTGCCGGAGACTCAGTGCCATGCTTGTTCAAAATCAAAATATTTCAAAAAGGCCTACTAAAACATTTTGGGCCTTGGGCCCCCACAGTCGAGTTTTGAACTGGGCTCTGATACCAATTTTGTAACACCCCAAACCCGGCCCAAACATTATGACCGAATCTGGTATGCTACAGAGAAAACATTTTTGAAAATCCCTTTAAGCCGATTTAAATTTTTGATAAAAGATATTGTCTTGTTTTAAAACAGTTAAGGTGTATGAAGAAAGCATCACTTAGTGTTGTTTAAAAATATATTAGGTCAGGTTGTTACAAATTCACGTGTACCCGACGGCACAATAAAACATTTTGCGTATTAATTTGAGAAAACATGTGTACCCATTTTAATATCATGAAGTAGTTTAAGCAAATTATCAAAACATGTAAAATAATCCAAGTGCAATATTAGGAGGCCTTATTACAACTTAAATAAAATAAACCCATAATAAAATAAAAATAGTTCAAAATCCACCTAGTCCACATTTTCATTGCATGGCCACCTCGAGTTCATCCGGCTCCTTATCCGCAGCTACGAGTCACCTGAAATGTTAAAGGAAAAAGGTGAGTCATCAAGACCCAATGTGTAACCCTTTTTCTCGGTTTAATGTAACATCATACACAACTCATAATTAATTTAATATGCACAAGTTTAATATGCACCCAACCTAGCCATCCAAACACCTTTCTCTACCCCGTGTGGTACCAAACCACTGGTGGTGCCAAACCACTGGTGACGTATAGTCACGATATCCATCAATATTGTGGTGCCAAACCACTGGTGACTTAAAGTCACAAATCAAGTGACGGGGCCAACCCATCGTGTGATACCAAATCACTGGCGTCAATCCCATAATATAAACTGTGGGGCCAACCCACTGTGGTGCTAAACCACTGGGACGAGACGCTATGAGGTGCCAAACCTCTGGAGGTGCCAAACCTCTGGTGACCGAAGTCACAAATGTGGTACCAAACCACTGGTGTCCGTCGACACGAATATCACTTCCCCCTCCACTCAGATAACCCACATCAATCAATGATATTTAACCGAAATCATGCCAACATGCTTACTTAACAACATACACTGAATTTATCAATAATCATATATTTAAGTCACATATACCAAATATGTCATGCTTCCCAAAAGCATCATAAAGAAACTCATGACAACAAGGACTTACCTGAATCCTTGCCTATACCATTTATGGTATTAAATCCAAATCTACACAAATCCGATTTAGCATACACAAACACTTAACACATTAATAGTTATAAAGTGTGTATGTACACACCTGTCACCAACGATAGTCCTAAATCCCGAAGAAACCAATCGACCACACAAGATCCCCTTGCCCTATATTCGGCCATTACCCAAAGTTAGTACCAAGGCCATTCGGCCAAACCAAGATAATCTCAAGGGGTTTATCACTTGAACCTGAACCTTACCTTACACACTTTTGAGTACTAACCACAACACACGATACACGAATCTGCTTCACCAAACCACAATCGGTCAATCACATGTTAATAGCCTTCAGCTTTAATCACTAAATAAATAACTTATTAGAGTAGATCCTTACCACCTTACCAAAACCGATTACTAGAGGATAGGAGTTTGGATTGAGCACTTAAAATCCCGAAGTACCTTCCCAAACCGATTGAAAGAAGAGTCCCCACAAGATTTATGCTACTCCAATGTTTGACCAAAGTGCTACCAAATAGAAGAAGGAAACGTTCGGCACACCAAGGGAGTAGATTCGGCTAAAAGTGAAAGAAAATAATTAGAAAAGTGAGATAGGGGTTTCGGCCAAAAGATGTGAGAAGAGAAAAGAGAGGTGTAAGGAGAAGGTATTTTCGGTTTAACAACAATGGATAAAGAAAGAAAAATGAGTTTGGAGAAGAGAGAGATTTGGCCAACTCCTTGTTTGCCAAAAAGAAAAAGTGCACAAAATGACAAAATGAAGTTTTGGTTTCAAAAGGATAAATGAAAGAAAAACAATGGTATTTGGTTTAAACAAAATAAAGGCTAAATCACAAGCAAAATTTGCACAAAATGCACAATGACATTCGGCCAAAGAAAAAGATTTTGGAGAGGGAAAACAAAAATGCCAAAAAGATGTTCAAAAGAAAGATTTGCCAACTATTCCTTCCCCCAAGCTACCTAACAAAATTCGGCCACCCCCCTAGCCTTACATGCCGTCCACATACATGCACTAAAGGCCTAGGATTTCTTTCCAAAACATCCTCCACCTTCCATGCCTTTTGTCCCCTCATCATACCATATCCTTAAGATTCTTATCCCTAACTTCAAGCTTTCCATAACCAATATTCAACTTACCAAAAGATGAAAGTCCAACCTATCATAAACATAGGTTGACCGTCCAAAAAGAAAATAAAAAGAAAATTCCGCGACTCGAACATAGGCTCCCCTTGCTCCCTTGATGGCGTCAACTTCCAGCTCCTAAGTGGCCTCCCTTTTGCCACTTTTCCAAGTCATTTTTAATGTCAAATGTTCCCTCTTTTAACCTTGTAACTCCTACTTACTAAGGCTCCCTATCCTTAAAGCTTCACAAATAAATTTTCTACTAAACCGGGCCTACTCAAGACCCCTAATTAAGTCTTATTACACTATGAATAATATCACAGCAATCCAAACACAAGCAAAATAATTCAAACACAAATAACCCCTATTTCAGGATGTTACAGCTATATTTCATTAACTTACCCATTAAGGGTATTTCGGCTTTTAGCCAACACACCAAAAGTTTCATAGCAAAACAAATAAAAGTGTGATTACACACCTATACGGATCACGGATCCCGCTACCCACCGAAGCACCTGAGAACACTAATCGACTAATAGTTAGTCTTACTCCATAACATTTCCATATTTGAAATTGATTAAACAATCCACCATACTCACCCCATGGACGGCAACTCCTTAGTATACTAGCACGCTTGACTACTCCCCTTGATTACGAAGTTAAGTTCCTAACCGAAGAACATAGTCATTACCACTGTTCCAAGTTCATAGAGGCAAGGTTATTCAGCCTTAAAAAGAAAACTCAGCAAAGTAAGGGAACTTTCATCTCTAATCGATCAAGGATACACTTACCAAGGTGCCATAAAAACGATAGATGCACAACCCAGATTTCAGCTTCTACACAAAAGAAAAGTGAACGAATACACAAGATGGAGAAAGACTCAGATTCAACCTTAACCATAAAAGCAATAAGGTAAGAGATTCAGCTTTAAGGAAAAGATGGAATACAAAGTTACCTTGTGCTGACAACGGTAGTGAAAAGCCAAAATAGATTTGGCAGAAAATAGCCCTTCACGCCTTAGGCTACTCACGCAACACCGATTCAAAATGGAAAGAAATAGAGGTTCGGTTTGTGAAGAAAGAAATAGAGGAGCAAAGAAGAAAAGAAGAAGAAGTAGAAGAAGGGAGATTAGGCTTTTGAAGAATTGGAGAAAGAGATGAATAGAAGAAAACACCATAGAAGAAAACGGGGTTTCGACTATAATGTGCACAGAGAAAAAGATGAGAAAAAGGAGAATAGCAACTAAAGGTTTCGGTAAAGAGAGTAGAAGCAATGCTTTTCCAAAGTGTTAATACCGAAAATACAAAAAGGGAAACTCACATAGCCACTCTTGAAACAAACGGCACACTAATCTCCCACTACCGAAAATGCTACTCAGAGATCCCTTACTCTTCCTTATCCTTTGACCGAATTTTCCCCTTCACAAGTCTCCCACTTTCGGCCAAACACCCCTTCTCACCTCAATCCCACGATTTCCTCCTTAACTTTCTCCCCACCTTACTCTCCACCCACCATTTGAAATATTTGACCAAGTCTCCCCTTTCTCCTACAGAGTTTGATCTTCATTCAACCACCTCCCTTGTCTGAGCACAAAAATAAAATCTCTAAGTACTATCTGTGAGATTCGAACCTCACTTCCCTTGCATGCATGTTGACGCCATCACCACCAAGCCATATACTCCACTTGTGTTATCAAAACACAAACAAATATGCTTAACTCCTGCTTCCACTAGCTCTCCCCCGTTAAGTGCCCAAAAAGTAAAATTTTACTAAAGCTCCAACACGACCTTAGGCCTCCCCAGGACCCCTAATCACGCCTACACAACAACATAACAAGCACAACACATGCACTTCCCCAAATTTTACAAACCTCCTGATTTTAGGATATGGCATTATTATTATCAAATTCATATCATCACATATTCAACACCATTGTTCCATACCATTTATATCATTAATTCATAATATAAGATATTATCAATTTACATCTTACTTATTTCTATTTTATTCAATTCAGCCCAATTTCTCAATATTCAGTTTCACCATTAATGAATCAAGTCATAAGATAATTAATCATCTTACCTCAATAGCTAATATGCCACAATATGCATGTATATATATTACTCAAATCATAAAAATACAAACTGAATCCTCTCGTCACTTGTCGACGACTCTCACTTTTCCTTTCCCTCTTAATAGTCTGGCGTCGTCTTTGGATATGTTCGATAAACTAATTAATAAAACCATATCATATTTCATTCAATTTACATTAAAATACAAAGTCAAACATTTTTTTATTTTATTCAATTTAGTCCCTATACTCGGGATAGACATGTTTTTTAGTATCTAGCTTCGGATCAAGATCCAATTTTATATTCTTTTATTACGAATCCCATACTTCCTATTCATGATAGTTTGATGATAGATTTTCAATTTATTCAATTTAGTCCCTAATACTACAAAGTTAACGAACTAGCTTATTTAACTTTGCAATTTAGTCTATATCATGAACTAAGCTTAATATCTGTCAAATTCAAGCTTAATTAATCAATTTCTCAACAATGGAAACTTGCTAAAAACTTAACAATTGAACAAATTGATACATGGGCTAGCTAAATCAAGCTCCCATGATCATAAATCTATAAAAATTTCGTGAATTTAGCTTGGTTACCTTATTAGAATCATTGGTCGAATGTATAGTATGTTTCATGATTTTTCTTTCTTTTTCTCTTTAAGAATCTGAGGAAGAAGATGAAGATTATCATCTTTCTTTCCACAACAATATTATTTATACCTTAATTAGCTTTAGTTTTGTAACACCCTGTTACCCAACCTAATCGTCGAGTTTGAGTTACAAGGTGTTACATTTGTTGTCAGAGCAACTATGATCAATCATAGTTAATTCATATTGTCAAATGTTTAATTTTCAACTCAATTATGCATAAAATACAATATATGATAATTTTCGGGTCTTATACAAGCTTAAGGAAGCTTTAAAGTTAACCTAAGATTGAAAAGGACCAATTTATAACAATTTCAAAACATCGAGTTGATGTCGCGACGCAACATACTATCTAGCCTCGTTGTAACGACCAAAGTCCAACTTCGCACCGTACCATGGCATTTAGATTTTGTCCCGATGACGTTCAAACAATGTCACGACGTCACATATGTTTCTGCAATTTTTATGTACATCAACCTACAATTTTTCCATTCAACCCAGATACACAACTATCTTACCTAACGAATTAACATATGCAGTCCTCAATCAACATTTCATTAGCTACAATACTAATACCCTAACATACCAAAGCTATAGTTAATTTCATAACATAATTCACTTAGGTCCTAAACACTCACACAACTATTTATCGATACTATTCACATTTTTAGCATTAAACACATTTCAAACCATTGATTTACATATGTACATGTAGCATTCAAGTAATCAATCCCACACACATATCAACTTCTACTCAAAAGTTTTCATTTACATAAGATTATACCAAATGTGACTTAACTAGGTACATCCCATATAACTAACGAAAGAAATTCAAAAACATTGTTGAGTCTAGGATCTTTGACTGGATGCTGAAGTCGATGCTCAGGATCTCGAATTAGACCTAACTTGCGCATGAAAAACAAACCGTATGCTAAACGATATAACATATGAAATAGTCAATAGCATTACAATTAACGTGCTAATACTATCAATCAATACTGTAGGTACCCAATTTTGCCCGATCCCATTCAGAAAAAGAATGTCCATTTTTTTAAAAGTCCCTGTTACAAGCCTAATTATAATTAACCTTAAACCTAAACAGACCAATCCCGAGACCCATCACCCTTAGCCCATGTAACACCCCAAACCTGACCCATACGATTTGACCAGATCTGGCATGTTACGGGTTTGATGTTGAAAATATAGTTCCTTAACGGTTTTGGAAATCGTAAATTAATTAGACAGTAATCGAATAAATAAGGGACATTTGAAAAAAAAACTTGTATTATGATTAATTTGAATAATTAAACCTTTGACATAATTTCATAAGTTGCAAATATTAAGAACTACTTTGTTGAAAATAAACTATGGGGCCTTATTACATAAATATTCCAAAATTAAAAACTACTAAAAGAAAATCGAAATAATCTATAGAAATAAAAACTTGATGGCCCCTCGAGCCCGTCTCGGCTCCCATGTCCACGATCTACTGCTCATCTGAAAGAGTAGAGAAAAATGAAAGGGTGAGTCACCAAGACTCAGTGTATAAATCCCAAAACACTCAACGACCTGAGGCCCACAAACACATTATGAGCCCTGGCCCATACATAAAGGCAACAATCATACTTACATGATAAATAATAAATGATGAATAGCCCAACCCATCCTAGAATTCCATCCTCTACACACCAACCCGTACCAACCATCACACCTCGTGGATTTCTACAATTAACCCTCCATCCGCTACACACCATAACGACAGCCGTACTGCCTATTCCTATTAATCAGGAATCATTAAACGTGGCATTGCCACCGATCACTGTGTGACCTAACATTAGATTTTTGTGGTTTAACCACCGATCACTAAGTGACCTATCATGCACTTCCCCTTCATTATCATAGTCCCAACCCATGCATACATACTTAAGAAAAACAAGAAAAATAGGTTTTCACATATAACGATACTCATAGAGTGGTTTCTATGATTACGTACCTGGCATCCTTTGCAAACCCTTTTTTCGGGTTTTATTCGACTGTCTATGAAACACCCCAAACCCGGCCCACGAGCCTTGACCGGATCTGGTATGTTCCTCGATGTAAACCGGTTCAAAATTCTTTTGTTACTTAAGAAAAACTTGTGTGTTTTGAAAGAAGATTGTTTTGGGTTGGGCTTGAGTTGAAAACGAGTTTATTTTATATTGAAAACCCATTTTTTTCAGTTGACAAAATAGTTAGAGTTTATTTTAAATTAAATTGACTGAATCTTTAATAATTAAAGTTTCGTAACATAGTAAATAAAACAGAAAATAAAATAGTTCACTATGGCCTTATTACATCAAATAATTCCCAAAAAATAAATTAAAGTGCTTAAATAGAATAAAAGTCCAAATAATAAAATTTTCCTTGCTATGCATGGCCACCTTTAAGCTCCTGCCGACCCGGTCCATCACTGTTCATGACCTGAAAAATGTTCCCACAACGGGGTGAGTCAACAGACTCAATGTGTAACCAACACTAAATCCAAACAAATTCAGGCATATCATACATATCACATTCACATAACAAGTAAAGATAGTGATGAAAACCCGAACCCAAACCTAGATGCCATCCGCTACACATCACCCGTACCAACTTGCACACCGTGGGGACTAATAAGTCAACCCTCCATCCGCTACACACCATCGAAGGCAGTCACTGCAGTCGACGTGCTCATCGCCCTTATAAAAATTTGTGGCACAGCCACCGGATACATATTTTGTGTCAAGAGACACCACATTCGGATATCGTGGTCTTAGGTCACCACATTCAGATATCGTGGTCTTAGGTCACCACATTCTCTTCCCCTTTTCATAATATAACCCGAATGCCCCATATCATTCATATCATGCATATTACATAATTTCACATTCTTATCACTTTTCACATGTTACATATATAACATAATTTCATATTCCTAGTAGGAGTAGGAAACGTACCTGAGTACTTTTGTACCATTACATGGTACCTTAGCCATATTCTTACACATTCTTATAGTCACATACATATTAAATATTGCCATAAATATATCAAGAAATAGTGTGAGGTACACACCTGATTCGCTTAAGGTTTCCAATCCAAATCTCGAAAAGCTTGATCTAATGCCTTAGATCTTAGATCTCTACATTTAATCAATCACTTAATACTTAGTAAAGAGCCATTCGGCCATAAATCCAAATCCTAGTGGGGTTAGTGCAATTAAAACCTACCTTGTTGCCGATTGACTTAAGAATCAAGTCCCGAAACTTTGTATCCTCCTTCCTTGAAATCGGCAATCACTAGATTACTGAGTTAGTTAGTTTCGGTTTTTGAATGAATCTTAATTATGAAATAGACCTTTGGCCGAATGTACATATATGTACTTACCTTGCTTTTAAATCCCGAAACTCACTGAATAACTGGGGAACACGCGGCCTATGGTGTACCTTCGGGAAAAGAACTTCTCCTTCCCTGTAGTCGACACTAGCAGAATCCCGAAATCTCTCCTTAAGATTTTGGTCAAAGAATAATGGTAGGAATTAGTCTTTAGATTTCGATTAGCCTTAAAGAAAAGAATGAAAATAAAACTTGATCTTACCTTTAATACTATAGTCGACTATAGCATAATCCCGAAAGAATTCCTTCAAATAGAAATCGGCAATACCCCTTATTTGCACCCACAAAGCTATTCGGCTATTGTAACATCCTAAAACTGGGGCTATTCATGATTGAAATATTTTGTTATGTGTTTGCGCTGCTGTGTTATTGATTATGGTGTAGTAAGGCTTAATTATGGATTTCTAGTAGGCTCGAGTAGTGGGAAAAATATTATTTTTAAGCTTTGAGGTAGGGAGCCTTAGTAGTAGGGGATACATGAATAAATAAGGGATAATTTGACACAAAAATCAGCTTGGAAGAGTGGCAAGAGGAGGGCCACTTAAGAGCCTAGTAGTGATGCCATAGTAAGCAAGGGAGAGCCTTGGTTCGAGTCGCAAAAATCCTCTTTTTGGCACTTTATTTGGACGGCACAAGGGGGAGAGACTTCCTCTCTTTAAACTCTTTTTAGATGATAAGATAATGAAGATATTATTTGGTTTTTAGTTGGATTAATTGGGGATTAAATTATGATAATTGGTAGAGGAAAAATAGCTTGATGTTTAATTCAAATTATTTTGAATTAAAACAAATAGGTGGCTTGGAGTAAAATGAGGAAGCTGGCCGAAATTGAACTCCTTGTTGATAAGGATGGACGGCAAGCTTAAGGGGGAAGTGCCGAATGCCTATAAAAGCATCAACCTTGTCACCTTGTTGGCTTTTTGTCATTTTTGCTAAAGTGCCGAAATCCCTAACCCTTCCTTCTCTGCTTCCTTTTATTTTTCCATCCTCTCAAGACCTTGGCCGAAACCCTCTCTATTTCTCCTTGCCGAATCCCCATCCTCAATCCCCCTTTTCTTTTATTTTCCTATTAGCCGAACATTCACTCCTATTTGCCGAAATTCTAACACTCTTTCTCTCTATTATTTTCTTCCATAATAGCCGAATGCACCCCTTTGAAGTGCCGAAATTCTCTTCTTCTTTTGGGCAGCACTTGAACCGAATGCTAAAGTAGCATAGACCTCTTTGAATGATCGTTGTTAGTTGAAGGTAAGAGTGCCGAAACTCCATGGTTTCCTTCTCTGTTCCTTGCCGATTTCTATGAGGGGTAAGTGCCGATTTCAGCATTTATTTACAAGGTGCTAAGTATCTGTTTTGAAAACCGAATCTGTCTAGGTGTTTCGGGATTTTGGAGATCGACAAAGCAAGCCGTCATTCGGGATCAATCAGGTGGTAAGTGGTGGTAAGGATCGATTTTCATAGATTTAACTTTCAAAATTTTAAAGCCGAAGGCTATCAGTTTGTTTACTAATCGATGGTAGTTGGTGAAGCAGATTTAGGAATTGAGTGTTGTGATTAGTATCCTAAACTTGAAGGTAAGGATTCGGGATCACAGGATGACCCCTTTAAATTATTTGGAGTGGCCGAATAGGCCATAATACTAATTCTTTGGTTGGCCGAATATAGGAAGAGGAAGATCTAGTGTGGCCGACTTCTCTTTTCGGGATTTAGGACTTTCATCGACATCAGGTGTGTACATACACACTTATAACCATTAATGAACTGTATTAAATACATGTTGTATGTACATCTGCTTTATGTAGATATGGATTTAGTGCCTTAATGGTACAAGCGAGGATCCCGGTAAGTCTTTGTCAATATGAGATTGATTATAATGCTTTTGGGAAGCATGGCTTATTTGATACATGTGATAAATGTATGTTGATATAAACCTTGTTTATAACTGCTTGATATGGGTTGATGAGAGGAGGGGGCAGAGATATTGTGTCGACGGACACCAGTGTTTTGGTAACACACTGTGACTACGGTCACCAGAGGTTTGGTACCTCCAGAGGTTTGGCACCTCATAGCGTCTTGTCCCAGTGGCTTAGCACCACAGTGGGTTGGCCCCACAGATGATAATACGGGATCGACGCCAGTGATTTGGCATCACACGATGGGTTGGCCCCATCAACCGATTTGTGTCCTCGGACACCAGAGGTTTGGCACCTCCAGTGATTTGGCATCACATCTGTGACTTTAAGTCACCAGTGGTTTGGCACCACCAGTGGTTTGGTACCACACGGGGTAGAGAAAGGTGATATGGATGGTTAGGTTGGGTGTATGATTTGCTGCATGTTAATTGTTATACATTGTGTATGAAATTGCTTAAACCAGGGGAAGGGTTACATGCTGAGTCTTGGTGACTCACATTCTCTATCGCGGATATGGAGCCGGAGGGACTTGAGGTGGCCATGCAGTGGGATTTTAATTTAATAGACTTAAATTTTGGTTTTTTTTATTCTTTTCGGTTGTTGGTTTAAATTTTAATTGGGTTGTAATAAGGCCTCCTATGATTACTTTATTATTGTTATATGCTTGAATATTTGTTTTAAACTTTTTATCATAAAAGTGAGTTCACCTGTTTTCCAAAACAATCGTAAAGGTTTTAAAGTACCATCGGGTACATCTAAAATATATATAATAACTTGACTTAATAAATATTTTCGAAATAAATCAAAGTATGGGTTTTATACACCTCAACTGTTTTTAACAAGATGCTATCTTTTATTTAAAACTTAAACCGGTTTTAAAAGGTTTCAAAATGTTTTCTCCGTACCAACCAAATTCGGTCGTAGCGTTTGGGCCGGGTTTGGGTTGTTACAAAGTTGGTATCAGAGCCCAGTTCAAAGCTCGGCTGTGGGGGCCCAAGGCCCAAAAAGGTTTGGTTTTATGATTTGTAGGCCTTATTAAATGATTTGAAATGGTTTTGGTTTTGAACTAGCATGGCACCGAGTCTCCGGCACCTATCCGCCCAGGTAAGTACTTCTGAACCTCTTTGTGAATTATTATCTGTAGAAGGGTAGGAAGCATGGAACGTAGAATAGACTTATAGGAATTTGAACCCTAAGATTAGATTACCCAAACACACAGACATGACATAAGACTTAATGAACTCAACCAACCTATGATCAAGTCCCTGAGCTAGGGTGTGGTAACCCCTGTACGCATGTCTAGGATTGGATCTGGGAGAGCCTGGTATTTAAGCAGTCCCAGTGACTCACCACCTCTTCGCAGGAATCCTACCTGGTGCGTAGCTTCGGTTCACCCTAACTCAAAGGGCTCAGTGGTGTGGCAACCTCTGTGCGCATGTCTAGAAAGGTTCAGTGGGAGCTTGGTATTTAAGCAGTCCACGTGACTCACCTCCTCTCCACTCGAATCCTGCCTGGTGCGTAGCTTTAGTTCACCCTGACCAAGAGGGCTCGGTCATAGGCTAAACATAACGACTAAAACCCGAAAGGGAACTAGCCATGTTTTCGAAAAAGAAGAGAACAACAAAAACTTGGTTTTCAAAACTCTTAAAACTACTCTTTAGAATATGAGAACAACCATTTTTACAATGTTTTCCCCGAAAAAGTTGGTTTGTGAAAAATTACAGAAATGCCCTTAGGGGTGAAATTACTAAAATGCCCTTGACTCATAAAATATCAATTCAATGGTTTTGCCCAAAAATTTCCTTATTTTATAAAAATTCAAAAACTCTACTTTGCAAAATCACCAACAAAGTACTTTGGATTTGGAAAATTACGAAAATGCCCTCAACTTGCAAAATTACCAAAAATGACCTCGAATTCAAAATTTTTGCAACATCATCGTTTTAAAGAAAGAAACTCACAAAAGGAACCCTCAGAGTTTTACAACTGTTAAAATATCCCGGATTTATTAAAATTACAAAATTACCCCCGATTGACAAAATTACCAAAATGCCCCTAATTTCTAAAATGATGCCATAACTTCAAGGTTTACAAATTTTTCAGAAACAATCTCCAGTTTTGGGAATTTCAAAGCGATCTGCTTTATTAAAGTTTGAAATCTCTCGGTTTTTAATTACAAAAATACCCCTGTAGGAAAAAGACGAAAATACCCCTGGGATAGAAACGGGACAGAAGGGTCCAAAGAGTGAATAAGTATGGAAAGTAGTAGGGAATGGATGTGCCCTTTTGTGTGAACTAGGGTAGAAGACTTAAAACATTGTTTGATCGAAAGAATCCTTATTAAACTTTTCATAAAATTCTTCGCGGATAATCAAGTGGAACAAATTACTAATTCATAAAATTTTTCTTAATCAGATTAAAAGCGTGTCAGATAGAATGAGTTCTAGAGGACGTGGACGCCGTGGACGAGGTAGAGGTAGGATGACCGTGTCTGAACCCGTCAGGTCAGGTCAAGGTTCGGAAAATGAGGTACCACCGCCACCACTACCTCTAGCTTTTGGGGCTGAAGAGCAGGATCAGACCGGAGGTGAGGCAGTTTCGCAAGCTGTGTTGCAAGTTCTCGAGTTGGTGGCTGGGGCTGGTGGAAATCTGGGAGCTCAGAAATCTGTTCCCGAGCGAATTCGGTCTAACGGAGCTGAGGTGTTCCGGGGCGTGTCGGGAGTGGCACCTAGTGCAGCAGAATACTGGCTGGAATCTACGGAAAGGATAATGAATGATCTGGACCTGTCCAATGAGGAGAAGCTGAAAGGAGCCGTGTCGCTTCTGAAGGATGAAGCATATCAGTGGTGGCTCACTGTCCGAGATGGGGCCACGGTAGATGATCTTACGTGGGATTACTTTAAGGCTGCGTTCCAGAAAAAGTATGTGGGTACCAGCTACACTGACGCGCAGAGAAAGGCTTTTCTGGGATTAGTGCAAGGAACTAAGTCCGTGTCGGAATATGAGGTGGAATTTCTAAGGCTCGGTAGATATGCTAGAGGCATCGTGGCTACAGAACATGAGCGCTGTGTCCGCTTTGAGGACGGACTTAGAGATGAGTTGAGGCTGCTGATTGCTCCGCAGCAAGTTCGTGAGTTTTCATCTCTAGTGGAAAAGGCTAAGGTAGCCGAAGGTGTCAAGGCGTCCGTAAGACAAAACTATGATAGGATCAAGCAGAAGAGAGGCTTTGGGTCATCTGGGTCTGG
Source organism: Gossypium australe (assembly GCA_005393395.2). Lineage (NCBI taxonomy): Eukaryota > Viridiplantae > Streptophyta > Magnoliopsida > Malvales > Malvaceae > Gossypium > Gossypium australe. The sequence goes on from CM016614.1 coordinate 80,845,479, forward strand.
TGAGAATGTTCTGAAAAAGGCTAGACAAAGTGGGCCAAATCAGGCAGCAAGGCCCACGACTGCTAATCAGAGACCGGCTCAGTGCAATCGCTGTGGAAAGTCCCATTTGGGAGGTTGTTGGACCGGTGAGAGGGGCTGCTTTGAATGTGGGTCTTTAGATCACCGTGTGAGGGATTGTCCCCGGAAGCGAGCTCAGAATCAGTCAGAGGGGCAGAACCGTACTCAGGATAGAAGTGTGGGACCACAAAGAGGTCGTCGCAATGGTAGAGGGGGCCAAGGTGTTAATTGTGGTCGTGGAACTCAGAGCAGAGGCGCAGGCAATACAGAGGCAAGGCAGCCTGGCTTAGTCTATGCGGTAAGGTGTCGCGAGGAGGGTGACGCACCGGATGTCATAACCGGTACGTTTCTAATTTTTGGTCTTCCTTATGTTGCATTAATTGATGTGGGTTCGACGCATTCATACGTAGCTAGTAGTGTGGTAGAGACTTTGAACCTAGACTCTGAAACCGCTGATAGGAAGATGACTGTAATTAGCCCTTTAGGCCATTCTGTAGTTGTGAGCAAGCTTTATAAGGATGTACCCCTAGAACTCCAAGGGGTCGTGTTTGTAGCTGATCTGATGGAACTACCGTTTGGGGAGTTCGATTTGATCCTCGGGATGGATTGGTTGGTTAAGTACCAGGCGCAGTTGAATTGCGCTGCTAAGCGCATGGTTCTTAAAATGGCCGAAGGGGTTGAAGTGGTTATGATCGGTAATCGAAGAAATTACCTGTCTAATGTGGTATCAACTTTGAAGGCCGTCAAGATGGTCAGAAAAGGGTGTGAAGCGTTTATAGTTCGAATTTGTGCCTTGGATGCTAAGGAGTCAGCGGTTGGAAAGGTCCGAACAGTAGGGGAATTCGCTGATGTATTCCCAGAGGAACTTCCGGGTTTGCCTCCAGATCGGGAAGTCGAATTCGGTATAGATTTGCTACCTAGAATGGCACCTGTATCTATAGCACCGTATTGAATGGCACCAAAGGAATTGGTGGAGCTGAAGGCTCAAATTCAGGAGCTCTTGGATAGAGGGTTTATCCGACCTAGTATCTCTCCATGGGGAGCACCGGTGTTGTTTGTCAAGAAGAAGGACGGTTCTATGCGGATGTGCATCGACTACCGTCAGTTAAACAAGTTAACGATCAAAAACAAGTATCCGTTGCCTCGGATCGATGACTTGTTTGACCAATTGAAGGGTGCGTCGGTATTTTCAAAGATTGACCTTAGGTCGGGTTATCATCAATTAAAGGTGAAGGAGGCTGATGTTCACAAGACGGCATTCTGAACTCGGTATGGGCATTACGAGTTCCTAGTGATGCCATTTGGGTTAACCAATGCTTCGGCAGCGTTCATGGACCTAATGAATAGGGTGTTTCAGCAGTACTTGGATCAATTCGTCGTGGTATTCATAGACGACATATTGGTTTACTCAAAGACGGAGGAGGAGCATGACAAGCATTTGCGAGTAGTTCTGCAAGTACTGAGGGAGAAGCAGTTGTATGCCAAATTCAGTAAGTGCGAATTTTGGCTAAGGGAAGTAGCTTTCTTAGGTCACGTGGTGTCAGCGGAAGGGATTAGAGTGGATCCCCGCAAGATTGAAGCGGTGTTGGATTGGAAACCGCCTAAGTCGGTGGCAGAGATTCGAAGCTTTCTGGGTCTGGCAGGGTACTATTGAAGGGTTGTGGAAGGATTCTCGTTAATCGCAGCACCATTAACTAAGTTATTGAGGAAGGGAGTACCATTCATCTGGTCGGAAAAGCAGCAAGAAAGTTTTGATAAGCTGAGAAAGATTCTGACAGAAGCTCCGGTTTTGGTACAGCCTGAGGCGGGAAAGATGTTCACGATTTATTGTGATGCATCCCATACTGGGTTGGGATGTGTGTTGATGCAGGAAGGGAAGGTAGTGGCCTATGCATCTCGTCAGTTACGACCGCACGAGGTAAATTATCCAACGCACGACTTAGAGTTAGCAGCAGTGGTCTTCGCTTTGAAGATATGGAGACATTACCTTTATGGGGAGAAGTCAATAGTGTACACGGATCACAAAAGTCTGAGGTATCTCTTGACTCAGAAGGATTTGAACTTAAGGCAGCGCCGATGGATTGAACTGTTGAAGGACTACGACTGTTCAATCGAGTATCATCCGGGTAAGGCTAACGTGGTGGCTGACGCGTTGAGCCGGAAGGTCGTGGCGGACTTAAGAGCAATGTTTGCTCGTTTGAGTCTATATGACGATGGAAGTCTCTTGGCAGAGTTGCAAGTCACGCCAACTTGGATCGAGGAGATTAAGGATAAGCAGTTGGTAGACGAGGGATTGAATGCAAAGAGATTACAGGTCCAAAATGGTGGGTTGGAAGGGTATAGTTTGACTGATCATGGGGTATTATGTTTTCAAGGACGGCCCTGTATGCCGAAAGATGTAGAACTGAGACAAAGAATTCTCCAAGATGCACATAGCAGCCCATACGCTATGCATCCTGGAGGTAGCAAAATGTATAGAGATTTACGGAAACAGTTCTGGTGGCCGGGGTTGAAGCGTGAAGTGACTGAGTTCGTGGGAAAGTGTCTGACATGTCAGCAGGTCAAGGCTGAACATCAGTTGCCAGCGGGACTACTTCAACCAGTAAAGATTCCTTAATGGAAGTGGGAAAGGATCACTATGGATTTCGTCAGCGGGCTACCCCTTACGCCCAGCAAGAAAGATGCAGTTTGGGTAATAGTGGACCATTTGACTAAGTCAGCTCACTTCGTACCGGTGAGAATGGATTACTCACTCCAGAAGCTAGCAAAGTTGTATGTGGCCGAGATAGTCAGATTGCATGGTGTGCCAGTATCAATTATCTTAGATAGGGATCCAAGGTTCACGTCGAGGTTTTGGAAAGCGTTACATCAAGCTTTGGGTACGCGATTGGATTTCAGTACAGCTTTCCATCCGCAGTCAGACGGGCAGTCAGAAAGGGTCATACAGATTTTAGAGGATATGCTGAGGGGTTGTGTCTTGGAATTCCGAGGAAGTTGGGAAGAATTTCTACCATTAGCGGAATTTGCCTACAACAATAGTTATCAAGCGAGTATCCAGATGGCACCATACGAAGCAATGTATGGACAGAAATGCCGTACTCCTACATGTTGGACGAAGTTAGGTGAAAGACAAGTCTTGGGTCCAGAGTTGGTTACAGAAACGGAGGACAAAGTTAAGGTGATTCGGGCTCGTCTTAAGGAAGCGTCAGATAGACAAAAGTCTTATGCTGATCTGAAGCACAAATAAATAGAGTATGATGTAGGAGACAAGGTCTTCCTGAAGGTGTCACCTTGGAAAAAGGTGTTGAGGTTTGGACGAAAAGGAAAGCTAAGCCCAAGGTTCATTGGCCCATATACAGTGTTAAAGCGAGTGGGACCAGTAGCTTATCAGCTCGAGCTGCCGGCAGAGTTGAATCAGATTCACGACGTCTTCCATGTGTCGATGCTTAGGCGATATCGATCAGATCCTTCGCACGTGGTGCCTGTGACAGAGATTGAGGTCAACTCGGACTTATCTTTCGAGGAAGAACCGGTTCAGATCTTAGATAGAGATGTAAAGGTTCTACGTAGGAAGTCAGTGCCCTTAGTGAAAGTACTATGGCGGAACCATGGTGCAGAGGAAGCTACGTGGGAACCCGAGGATGTGATACGGCAGCAATACCCCCACCTCTTCTAACCAGGTAATTTCGAGGACGAAATTCTTTTAAGGGGGTAGAACTGTAACATCCTAAAACTGGGGCTATTCGTGATTGAAATATTTTGTTATGTGTTTGAGCTGCTGTGTTATTGATTATGGTGTAGTAAGGCTTAATTATGGATTTCTAGTAGGCTCGAGTAGTGGGAAAAATATTATTTTTAAGCTTTGAGGTAGGGAGCCTTAGTAGTAGGGGATACATGAATAAATAAGGGATAATTTGACACAAAAATCAGCTTGGAAGAGTGGCAAGAGGAGGGCCACTTAAGAGCCTAGTAGTGACGCCATAGTAAGCAAAGGAGAGCCTTGGTTCGAATCATAAAAATCCTCTTTTTGGCACTTTATTTGGACGGCACAAGGGGGAGAGACTTCCTCTCTTTAAACCCTTTTTAGATGATAAGATAATGAAGATATTATTTGGTTTTTAGTTGGATTAATTGGGGATTAAATTATGATAATTGGTAGAGGAAAAATAGCCTGATGTTTAATTCAAATTATTTTGAATTAAAACAAATAGGTGGCTTGGAGTAAAATGAGGAAGCTGGCCGAAATTGAACTCCTTGTTGATAAGGATGGACGGCAAGCTTAAGGGGGAAGTGTCGAATGCCTATAAAAGCATCAACCTTGTCACCTTGTTGGCTTTTTGTCATTTTTGCTAAAGTGCCGAAATCCCTAACCCTTCGTTCTCTGCTTCCTTTTATTTTTCCATCCTCTCAAGACCTTGGCCGAAACCCTCTCTATTTCTCCTTGCCGAATCCCCATCCTCAATCCCCCTTTTCTTTTATTTTCCTATTAGCCGAACATTCACTCCTATTTGCTGAAATTCTAACACTCTTTCTCTCCATTATTTTCTTCCATAATAGCCGAATACACCCCTTTGAAGTGCCGAACTTCTCTTCTTCTTTTGGGCAGCACTTGAACCGAATGCTAAAGTAGCATAGACCTCTTTGAATGATCGTTGTTAGTTGAAGGTAAGAGTGCCGAAACTCCATGGTTTCCTTCTCTGTTCCTTGCCGATTTCTATGAGGGGTAAGTGCCGATTTCGGCATTTATTTACAAGGTGCTAAGTATCTGTTTTAAAAACCGAATCTGTCTAGGTGTTTCGGGATTTTGGAGATCGACAAAGCAAGCCGTCATTTGGGATCAATCGGGTGGTAAGTGGTGGTAAGGATCGATTTTCATAGATTTAACTTTCAAAATTTTAAAGCCGAAGGCTATCAGTTTGTTTACTAATCGATGGTAGTTGGTGAAGCAGATTCGGGAATTGAGTGTTGTGATTAGTATCCTAAACTTGAAGGTAAAGATTCGGGATCACAGGATGACCCCTTTAAATTATTTGGAGTGGCCGAATAGGCCATAATACTAATTCTTTGGTTGGCCGAATATAGGAAGAGGAAGATCTAGTGTGGCCGACTTCTCTTTTCGGGATTTAGGACTTTCATCGACATCAGGTGTGTACATACACACTTATAACCATTAATGAACCGTATTAAATACATGTTGTATGTACATCTGCTTTATGTAGATATGGATTTAGTGCCTTAATGGTACAAGCGAGGATCCCGGTAAGTCTTTGTCAATATGAGATTGATTATAATGCTTTTGGGAAGCATGGCTTATTTGATACATGTGATAAATGTATGTTGATATAAACCTTGTTTATAACTGCTTGATATGGGTTGATGAGAGGAGGGGGCAGAGATATTGTGTCGACGGACACCAGTGTTTTGGTAACACACTGTGACTATGGTCACCAGAGGTTTGGTACCTCCAGAGGTTTGGCACCTCATAGCGTCTTGTCCCAGCGGCTTAGCACCACAGTGGGTTGGCCCCACAGATGATAATACGGGATCGACGCCAGTGATTTGGCATCACACGATGGGTTGGCCCCATCAACCAATTTGTGTCCTCGGACACCAGAGGTTTGGCACCTCCAGTGATTTGGCATCACATCTGTGACTTTAAGTCACCAGTGGTTTGGCACCACCAGTGGTTTGGTACCACACGGGGTAGAGAAAGGTGATATGGATGGTTAGGTTGGGTGTATGATTTGCTGCATGTTAATTGTTATACATTGTGTATGAAATTGCTTAAACCGGGGGAAGGGTTACATGCTGAGTCTTGGTGACTCACCTTCTCCTTTATTTTTCAGGTGACACGTAGATCGCGGATATGGAGCCGGAGGGACTTGAGGTGGCCATGCAGTGGGATTTTAATTTAATAGACTTAAATTTTGGTTTTTTTATTCTTTTCGGTTGTTGGTTTAAATTTTAATTGGGTTGTAATAAGGCCTCCTATGATTACTTTATTATTGTTATATGCTTGAATATTTGTTTTAAACTTTTTATCATAAAAGTGAGTTCACCTATTTTCCAAAACAATCGTAAAGGTTTTAAAGTACCATCGGGTACATCTAAAATATATATAATAACTTGACTTAATAAATATTTTTGAAATAAATCAAAGTATGGGTTTTATACACCTCAACTGTTTTTAACAAGATGCTATCTTTTATTTAAAACTTAAACCGGTTTTAAAAGGTTTCAAAATGTTTTCTCCGTAACAAACCAAATTCGGTCGTAGCGTTTGGGCCGGGTTTGGGTTGTTACAGCTATAGCCTAGATCTTAACAAGCTTTCGACTTTTGGAGCTTAACAAGAAATCGGCTAATGATGGTATCTTGAGGAGTTTATGGATTCGGTTTTAATAGAGATCACAAAAGCTATGAAGAATTCGGCTAGGCTTACTTTAGTTTTCGGCTTTGGCTAACAAAAAGAAGAAGAAGAGATGCTCTAGGAAATTCGGCAGAGAGAAGAGTTGAAAGAAAGAAAATACAAAGAATGGCCTTGCTTTTCTTTCTTGGCCGAAAATACTAGGCTAGAGTCCCCTACTTGGCGACCACTCTTCCTATGTGATAATTTTATCTCTTTAATTATCACTTTATTCAAATTAAAAGAAATACTCCTCATTTATCTCTTAAAATAAATCCATTATTTATCCCTTATTTATCCACCCTTTATCTCTTAAAAGTAAAAGAATAAAGCTCCTAATTTATAGCCTTGTGCCGTCCCTTGTTGCTAATCTCTGCTGCAAAATAAAACTTTTATTTTGCTTCCCCTGCAGCTCGAACCTTGGCCCAATAACACCTGTTGTGGCATCACTTGCTGAGCTTTAAGTGGTGCCTCCTTGCCACTTTTCCAAGCCCGTTCTTGTGTCAAATTTCCTCTATTAATTTTCAACCACCTTGCTTCATGTCCCTCTCTTAAACTTTAAACTTAACATTTCTTAAGCATTTCCTTACATTTCTAAGACATTTCATTACATTTCCAAGTTTCCAAAAATGTTCGTTTGCCTCCTTTAAACTTAACATTTCTAAATCATTTCCTTACATTTCCAAGTTTCCAAAAATGTTTACTTTCCTCTTTTGAAACTTAACATTTCTAAATCATTTCCTTACATTTCCAAAAATGTTCATAATACATTCATAACACATAAGACATGCCATTTCGTATACTTAAATCAAAAATGCATATGCCCATTTTCAGGATGTTACAGTCTACACAGCCTCTTTCCAGCTTTTTAGCCCATAACATATATATTACAATTAACTAGTGTGTTAGAGATCTACACACTTGATTACCGTTAGAACGAGACTCTCTAAATCGTTGCTATCCGTAGCCAACACAACCGCTAATTGTTCAGAAGCCGGTCCACAACCCAATGGCCAATCTCGAACCGCTGACACCGCGCGTTTCTTAAACTTAGGGATTGGGTTTACAGACCCAATCCTCTCCTTTGCCTGATCCATATTTGATTCCATCAAAAGTCCTTGTCAGAACTACTATAACGAAATAGGGTTGTTAAACCATAACATATGGTTAAGATCTCAAATGCGATAGCGAATCTAACGGAAATCTAAAGAAAACCCCCTTACCTTAAAATCCCAAAATTAGAGACTAGCGACTTCCGGCTTTTAGATCTAAACGTTCAGGTTTCCTTCAAATCCCGGAATGCCGCCCAAAACGCAAAAAGAGAGAAAGTATTAGCCCCAATCGACAGCCTTAACAAACCAAGTGGCCATTCGGCCTTGTCTCCTAAAAAAAAAACCCGAAAGAGATCTTAAGGAATAGCAAAAGTCGACACTTACCTCAATAGAGAAAATTCGGCTACTCTTAGGAGATTTCGGCTTTTTGCGAAAATCAGTAAGTGAAGATGGTTCAAAGAATTCTATGGTGATTCAGCTTTTAATGAAGAAATCGGCAGGAAGAAGAAAAGAGAATTTCGGCAGACTAGGGGTGGGTTCGACCTTAGCAAGGATCAAAAGAAATATAGAGAAAGGATTATGAGGTTTCGGCTTTTAAAAGAAAGAATAGAAAAGAATAATGGAGTTTTCAGCTTTTACTCAGAGAAGAAGAGAAAGAAAAGATGGAAACCCTAAATGCCAAAAATAAAGAAAAGAGCCCTCCCCTGACTATTTAAAGTTTCGGCACTCCTACTATCCAAAAGCCGGAATTGCCCTCTTTTGACAACTAAAACCAGTTAATTAGGAAGGGAAATTTCGGCACCCCTTAGCCATATCAGAAACTGATTTCTCCTCCCCCTCTTGGAGTCAAAATTTCGGCCACCACCTAGCCTTGCAGATAACTCCTATCTTTTCTCCTTTATCTAAATCTATTTATACCTTTAGAAGAAACCTAGATAGCACCACCTCTTCCTTCTTTTATTAGCTCATTATCCATATTATCCAAATCATTGAATCCCTCCTAAAATTAAGCCTCATTGCCGTCCCCCTCATTGCTCTTTTTAAGTGCCGAAAATGGCCCAAATACATGGGCTCCATGCGGCCAAAACTTAGGCCTCTTCACCTGTCCATGGCACCATCTTATAACTCCTTTGCAGCGCCACTTGCTACTGGGCCACAAGCCCACTTGGTCATTTAAACCCCATATACTATCTTTTAAACCCTATAATGCCCAAACAGAAAATTTAACCAAGGCCTTGACCACATTCTGAGCCCAATTTGGACCCCTAACACTTAAATTAACACATTAAACACATCCACACACTAAATGCACAGGCCCATTAATTCAGGATGTTACAACCCAAATACTAAAAAATTGACCCAACTAGCATGGCCCAAGAGGGCCCAAAAGTTAAACAGACTCCAGACCTAGGGTTTCCCCAGAAACCCTAGGAGCCGCAGCATAACACCCAGTCCCCAGCAGCCCCTTGGTCATGTCGCCAATCGCGTCTCAATCCACGCTCGAATGGTGCCCTATCACTGCCTCACTCTCCTCGATCACCTGCAAGAAAAGGAAACACAGCAGCAAAACGAACATGGCAACATTTTATTTCTGTTTTTATCTTTATTTCGAAGGCTATAAAAGGCCTTCCAAAACCTGTAACGAGAAAAAAAAACAATATAGGGAGAGATATTCATACACACGATTTTTCTTTACAAACAATTTACAAAGAATTCAAAAATAACAGGTCTTTTTTTTTTATTCCGAATCTATTTTTTTATTATTATTTATTTTTAGTTTTTTTTTGTTATATATATAATAGTTTAAAATATATAAAAAAGAAAAAAATACTTATGTTTTTAGGGCCGGCGACGGTGGCAGATGGCGGACGGACCCTCACCGGAGAAGGGCCGGAAATAGCCTTGGGGAAGGCTCTCAAATTTTTTTTTTTTGTGCTGAGGGAAGAAATGAAAATTTTAAGAAAAAGGGTGGCTTTTATAGGGCCCTGGAACGGTGCCGTCTTGCACTACCTAAGCGTCAAAACAACACCGTATCGCTCCTGGCCCGACCCGCTCCAGCTTAGGATCCGCGCATTTTTATGGGAAGGGCTAATTGCGCTTTTAGCCCTTCCATTTTTTTGGTTTTATAATTAAGTTTTTTTATTTTTAATTCGGCCCCGGATATTTGTTTTCATTTCAATTTAGCCCTTTAGGCTATTCCAAGGCAGGAGACCGAATGACGTCGTATAGAAGACAAGGCTTAATTACCTAATCAGTCCCTACATTATGACATACGTTCAAATTTGGTCCTTTTACACTTTTACCCTATTTTTTTTATTTTCTTTCGGTTTAATTCTTTATTTTTTTATTTATTCTTTGCATTTTCATTTTTTATTACTTAATATTATATATGTATCATATTATTATTTATTATACTAAATCATTTTATTTATTATTTTATTTTCATTAATATATTTTTATACTATTTAGTGTTTGAATATTATATATTATTGTATTATATTATTATTTTTTAAAATATTTGTATAAAAGTTATTTATATCTTTATAACATGTTTTACTTATATTATTTATATTTTTTTTAAAAAATATATTTATTTAAAATTATTATATTTATCTTTATCTATATTAATTATCATCGTATATTATTTTACTTAGATTAATAATTTATATATTGTATTATATCTTTAAGTATTATATTATATTATATTATATATCATTTTTTAAATTTTGTTTTGATCTATTATATTATTTAACTTATTTCATTTATATTCTAATTTTTATGATTAATATATTATGTATATATATGTTTTTATTAGATCTGTTATTACTAATTATTTTTTATTATGTATAATCCTTATATATATTATTAATTTTTTTCTATTATTATATATTATGATTTTATTAATTATTGTATATATTTGTATCTTTATATTAGTTCATTATTGCTCTAACATCTTTTCTTATTATTTATTTATTCATGTTATATTATTCTTTTATTATTTATTGTTAATATATTTCATAGAATTGCAATTGATATGTATGTTACAATGTCTTGCTCATACTATTTTTTATAAAAATACCTTTTAAATTAAAGATTTTTTTTTTTGTAAAATATTTTAACGGTGATATGTGATATTGGGAGTCTTCGAGAAGAATCATGCCCTAACTTATTGGGTTGTGATTTTTCTCGTAAAACTCAAAGTATTAGATATCCCTCCATTTTCAAATTTCAAGTTTACCAATTTCAAAATAAAAAGCTTACTCTTGAGAATTCAAAATGTTGTATCCTAACTTATTGGGTGTGATGTTTTGTATCTTAAGGTAAGAATTTTCTAAAATAAAAATGCACCTAGCTTCGAAGTTATAAGATGATGTATCCTAACTTATTGGGTGTGGTATTTTATTTCTTTGAAATAGGTAATTCTTGGTTTTCCTTCTAATAAACGGATCTTATTTTAAAACTTTTTAAATTTCAAACATTTGGACATGATTCTATCAATTAGGTACCAATTTTTTGGGTGTTACGAGGATGCTAACCTTTCCTCGTACGTAACCGACTCCCGAATCCATTTTCTTGTTTTTTCGTAGACCAAAATCAAATGTTTTAAAATGAAACGTTTTACAAGGTGATCCAATCACACCTAAGTAAAAAGGGATTGGTGACGACTCCCATTTTGTTTTTAAAGTCGATCCTTGTTTTTCTAAACTGATTTTAAAATGGTTTCGACAAATAAAAATGCACAATATAACCAATCTCATTCAATACATCAATATATGCAAATATCACGATTATGTCAATACTTAATATGAATTATCTAAACATTTCATAACCTAGTAATCCATATGAATATTTCATACCATTTTTACAATGCTATTTAATTTTGTATACTTGCTCAACTTGTACATATAATCATGCTTCATTACATTAGTAAGTCAAATGATTCATTCCTTATCTTACCAAATTGACTCTTTGGCTCATTAATTAGCTCGTGTGATCTTTTACATATTTTCAACATTCAATATTGTATATGAGTGTCTAATTCCAACTTTTTAATTTAATCAATTTCAACTATCATTCAACAAATTCATATATTATATCATCTATTAACATGACTCAGACTCAAACGGATACATAGATCCAACCAACACACCAGTTCTGCACCCAGTGCCTCATCGGAACGTCTGAAATAAGTAAATTGCGCCTAGCGCTCATCGGTTTAACCAAAGTAGTAATTGTGCCCAGCACTTGTTAGAACGTCCGAAGGAAAAATGTGCCTAGCACTCATTGACATATTGTCAAAGTAACCCATACTTGATCTATCCTATGGCATGCCAACTATATCTAGCTCTGGCTGAATGGTTAATATGTTAACTAAATAATCCAAATTCATTATAAGTTCAATTCACATTCTATCAGTCTCAAAATATCATGAATTCATCAATTCATATATCATGTTTTAGCTCAATTTCATACATAATATCATAAATCATAAGTTATGCTACTTTTCATTCTATTAAATTTAATCCTCCATCTCGATAATCCATCCAATTCATATCAATTCATTTCGATTCATTATTTTCAACACACCTCAGTATCATACCAAGAAAAACATCATGAATATGAAATAAATATATTTATTCAAATCATAGAAATAAAAATCAAAATTTCGAACTACGCGTTGTCGGCTCTCGCATTTTCTTTCCTTCTCGACGTTTTCGCGTCTTCTTTGGCTACGAATAATAATTCAAAAATACAAAATATCAAATTCTATGTCAAATCACATTCAATTACAAAGTCACACATATTTTGAAATTTATTCAATATAGTCCCTAAAATCGAGATTAGCATAACTTTCAATTTAAAGTCTCGGATTAAAATTTGATTTCACCAAAACTCATTAGAGACCTTCTATTTTCTATCCCTACCAATAATTCATGATAATTTTTCATTTTATTCAATTTGGTCTTTAATGTATGAAACTAACAATTAAGCTTTACAATTTAGTATTTTCATATATTAAGCTTAATTTCTAACAATTTCACACTTAATTCTTCAATAAATCAACAATGACAACTTTCTAAAACTTTAATAGTTTTACAAATTGATCTCAAATTTATAAAATTACAAGAAAAGAACCAAATTTCACTTACCTATATATGGCTGAATGTGATAAGGAAAAGGTTGAAGCTTTGCTAAATGTTGACTATGAAGGGCGAAACAATTGAAAGAAAAATGTTGAACATTAACTAACTTTTCCTATTTATAGTTGAAGTAACTTTTAATTAGTTTAATTCAATTAAGCTTTAGTCTTAATAATTCTTTATTAATTAAACTAATGAAACTTAACATTATCATCATCCACTATTTCCCTTTTAAAAATGGTTTAATATCCACTTTAGCCCTTTGATTAATTGCTAATTAAATATTCAAGCCATTTTCTAATTAAAAATCAATTGTGATTGGAATTTTACGATTTAGTACCTTAGCTACAATTAGTCACTAATTCAACTAATTAACTTCCTAAAAATTAAATTCATGCATATACTAGCTCTATAAATATTCTTATTTAATATTTGCAGGCTCGGTTTATAGAAACAGGGTCCCGAAATTGTATTTCTCGATACCAATGAAAATCAAATCATTACAAGTTTAATTATAATTTAAACTAAGTGGGACAACCATCTCATCCACTATATACTATTTAATATTGGTTTATTTACCATTTTGGTCCTTTGGATAATTATTATTTACCATATCGACTTTGGATTGATTGAAAATATTTTCCAACCTCTTTGAAAATAAATTTATGACTATTATATCCCAATAACGGGGTATGCACTGTTTGGTTACAAGTTCATTTGGGAATTGTTGGTGGCATTTTAACCAAATTCTTAATCTTTCAATCACAGCCAAGTAGTACTCTAATACTAACCAACTAACCCATAGTTAACAAAAATAACACACAAGCAACAAAAATCGAAACTAACCAACAAAAGTGTAAAGAAAATAAACAAGAAGGAAGTCTAAACCGTATGGAATTATTGTTGGTACCGCGACATGAATCGATAAGCGTTGTTCCAAAGCAATGAGTAGCAAACCGGAAAAACAAAGACAAAGAAAGCAAAATGATATAACAAAAGAAAGAAACAAATAGAAATAGATCGAAAAGAAGAAGAAAATTTTAGAGAAAAGATGAAGAGGGGGAAGATCAGGGGTGGCTACTGCTTAGAATGATAGATTTGGGGGTTTTGAGGGTTAATACCTTGAAAGACACGTGAACCGTGATTCATGGACCCGTTTTTGGTGTGACCCGACTTGGATATCACGATACCCAAGGGTGGATATTGCGATATCCTGAAAATTTTTTAATCCCCCGATTTTGAATCTATTGATGGTATTGTGATATCTAGTAGTGGATATCGTGATACCACTGTGTTGCCTACAAAATATATTTTTTGAAATGTTAAGGGATATCGCGATACCAAGGTTGGGAATCGTAATATCCATAACGTTTTTGGCCCTTTTGTAGAAATTGTCGGAGGTGTCGGAGGTATCGCGATACCACTGAATGAAGTAAAAAAAAATTTAAAGAACTTTTTCTTTTACCCCTAAACATGTAAAATGAAATCTACATGTAACATCCTAAAATTTTTATGTGTTGCATTATATCTTGCGAGAGGCTAGTTAAATTATTAATCGTGTATATTTTATATTCCTAAGAAGGCTCGGGGTTTAATTGGGCCTTAGTAAAAATTGGTGTTTTAGCACTTTAAGGAGAGATAGTAAGTGGCATCAATGCTTATGGAAATTAATGAGTAAATTGCTTGCATAAATGAGCATATGGTAAAGAGGTAGTGGCGTCACATGAAGGGCTTTAGCGGAAGATGTTCGAATCCCACTTGGTACAAATCTTTTTGTGCTATTTATTCATAGTGTCGGCCATGGTGGTATTTAAGGCAAGGTGGACTTTTTAATTTTGGTATGGTGGCTAAGGAAATATGGTAAGGAGGAGGATAAAGGGATAATAAAGGAAAGAATCAAAAGAAAAGGGAAGGGAGGGGAGCATGTTGGCCTTTTTCATGGGTGATGTTTTGGAAAGTGTTTATGGTCAACACTTATCCTTTTGGCTAAACAATACACTATTTGGGAGGGGTCTTGGGGGTAGCCGAATTTTGCTAAGAGCATTTTGATAGTTTTGGTGCATGAGAGGTATTATTTTCTCTTTGAACATTTTGTGTCTCTTTTTCCCAAATTCTTTTCACTTTGCTTGGCCGAAACCTCCTAGACCTTTTGTTCATTTTTTCTTTCTACTTGGTTTGAGCCGAAATCTTCAATGCATTTTGGTCATTTCTCCTTGATAATCGAAACACACCTTTATGCTCATCTTCTCTTTGATAACCGAAATCATCTAGTACCGTCCTCCATCTCTTCTTTTCTTTTTACCATTTCTTCAACTTTCTCTTTTTCTCTCTATTGACACAACCTTGTTTGGCCGAATATTCTTGCTCATTTTCCTCCATAACCGAACCTTAGAACCCTTCACCTCTTCTTTATTATTTCTTTCTCATTCGTGTTGACGCTCATTCCTTTGATCAATCGGTAAGTGGTTCTATTCTATCAATTTATTTTCTTTTTCCTAGCCGAATGTGTGTTTATCAACATTCAGATATTCACTTGGTTCCAACCGAAATATCTTCCTTTCATAATTCTTTACAATGTGATCACCTTCTAATGTAGAGTCATAGTGGAAGGTCGAAACTTTGACTCGTCCGTAGCCATTGTACAATCGTTGGGAATGGGTTTTATAATCATTAAGGTAAGGGATTCATCATGGTTCTTTTTGGATCTTGTTTTTGTTGATTGGTTATTTTTCTAAGTGGGATAATGGTTGTGTCTAATCGTTTATTTTTAGGGACTAAATTGCTCAATCTATCTACTTGTTGATTCTACGGAAATAGTGGTAAGCCGAGCCCTTTTTCCTTAGACAATCGATATATATATATATCGTAATATCATTTTTACTAAGATTTTATTCGATGGAGGCTAGGGGTACCGACTTGAAAGAGAAAGGGAGTGGAGAACACAAAAGGAGCGGATTTCCGATTCCCACTCCTAAATTCAAACGAAGGGCGGTATCGGCGGTCTAAGATTTTCCACCGGGTTGTGGACCATCATCCGGGGAGAATCGACAAATCGTGGTCGTTCACGATTTTGAGAGTAAGTATTATAGATCACTTGGTGTAGTTTTGGATTAATAAAAATCTCGCCCGTTAGATTAATCGAGTGTTACGTTGCCATAGGTGCCGACGACCGAGACGGTTTAATTCTTACCATAATCAGGTGTGTAATCTCACACTGTAAATCCGTAGAATTATGTTTCGGTAACATGTCAAATAGTAGATTGTTATTATTATACGGCTAGAATCGTAAAATTGGCATAAAACGAGGAATATGTTTAAAGTATACTATTTTGAAAGATTTGACAAAATCGGCATTAAGAATTTTTAAATTACAAAAATACCCTTATGGGCCGAATTACGAAAATGCCCTCATGGGCTGAATTATAAAAATGCCCCTACGGGCTGAATTACGGAAATGCCCTAATGGGCCGTTATGTTAGAATGCCCTATTGGGTTGATTATTGTTGCTTAAATGGGCCTAATCACTGTAATAAATTTCTTGATAAAGGGTTGTTTTTTATATGCAAACATCTTACTATGAATGTTGCATTTTCATATATTGCATGGGTTGGGAAAATGTTGAAGAGAAGTGTAGCCTGGTGGCATTGCCACAATAAACTGTTTATTATAATGTTTACACATGATATCGGTGGTTTGACCACAATAAAATATTGTAAATGGCAATTTGCCTGTGTTTTGGTGTGATGGCGGGGTGGGTTGACTTGATCCCCACAGGTATGATGATTGGTACGGGGGTGTGTTGGATGGATGGGTTGGGTTGCATACATTGCTTATATATATATATATATATATATATATTATGTTATGTAAATGGGCTTAGGCCCAAGAAGATGCTAAATGGGTTCAGGCCTAGTGAACTACGGTAAGAGGATTATACACTGAGTTCTAGTAACTCACCCCGTTTCCTTAACCCTTGCAGGTAATGCTCACAGATGTGGACTTGGGCCATGGATGACTTGGTGGAGGCCATACTTCAGAAATGGTTTTTATTGAACTTTAGATTTCAATTTCGTTCACTTATTACTTTTACTATGTTGGGTTTTATGATGTAATAAGGCATCTGGATTATTTTATTTTGTTTTATGTTTGACATACTTATATTTTGCTCAAATTACTTTAAATGGAATTTTTCTAGAAACTTAAATAAAGTTTTTCTAAAATGGATTCACAAATGGATTTCATAATAAACTTTTACAAATATTTTAACCTGAAAATTTTCTCTCAAATTATCAACAATATTTTCAAAAGTCACGGTTTGTAAAATCACTAGTTCAAATTTATCGATTTATCAATCAATCTTCGAAGTTAGTAATATTTTATCAAATATTTCAAATCAAACTTGTTTTCTTGATTTTAACAAATAAATACTTATTTCTGAACTAATAAAAAGGACTTAACATATTTTCCTCATGTGATATGTCAGATCCAATCATAATGCATGGGTCGGGTTTGGGGTGTTATATTTTATGGTATCAAAGCCCGGTTGCAAAACTCAGCTGTGGTTTGGGTTCAAAACATTTTCAAAGCTGTTTAAAATTTTAATTTAAACATACATGTTCTAAAGGAAGTATGGCACCACGGGTATCCGGCACCAAGTCAAGTGAGTATATGTTATCATTTTATGATTATGATTATTGTGATTTGACTATAGATATACTCTAGAACTTTTAGCCTTAGGAGCTGAAACTGTAGAGATTGAGACTATAGGATGCGTTTTTGCGAAAACGACCTTACTTTCTATACTTCATAAAATATTGTTTAATAAACACTGAAACATCATGCTGATTTATAAGACTCTTAATCAGATTAAATCGAATTAGCAAATATGAGCGCTAGAGGATGTGGACGTGGTAGACGTGGCCGTGGTAGAGGCCGTGGCGCTAGAGTTGTATCTGAGGCATCGGGACACATGCCGGAAATGGACGCACCTGCGTCACCTGTGATTGAAGCTGGGTCACATGATCGTATGAGAGAGGACGACGCTCTGTCCCAAGCAATGTTGCAAATTCTGGAAAGGGTTGTTGGGGCAAGAAATGGGTCAGCAGCTCGTGGGTCAATATCAGAGCGACTCAGATCGAATGGTGCTGAGGTTTTTAGAGGTATCTCGGGTGTGCCCCAAATGTAGCGGAGTACTGGCTTGAGGCTGTGGAGCGGATCATGGACGTTCTGGATTGCACCGCCGAGCAGAAACTGAAAGGAGTGGTGTCCTTGCTGAGAGACGAGGCGTATCAGTGGTGGTTCACTGTTCGGGAAGGCACTCAGGCCGATCGTATTACTTGGGATTTCTTTAAGATGACATTCCAGGGAAATTATGTCAGGGCTAGCTATGTGGATGCCCAAAGAAAGGAATTCCTGAATATGGTCCAAGGAGGTAAGTCTGTGGCAACTTACGAGGCGGAATTTCTGCGTCTGAGTCGGTATGCCCGGGGAATAGTGCCGACTGACTACGAATGCTGTGTGTATTTTGAGGATGGGTTGCATGATGAGTTGCGGGTACTGATAGCCCCACAAAATGAGAGGAATTTTGCCACACTGGTGGAGAAAGCCAAGATAGCTGAAGAGGCTAAACACTCGAAGTGGTAAAATCTAGACAAGGATAGGGGCAGGAACAAGAGAGACTCTAGGTACTCAGGTCCTGCTAAAGGTTTTCAGAAGAGGCCTAGGAATAAGGCCAGCTCGAGCGAGAGTACCAGCTGCTACTAATCAGTTACAGCCATGTGTGGATTGTGGAAAATTTCATTTGGGTGAATGCTGGAGGAGAACCGATGGTTGTTACAGATATGGTTCCAAAGATCATCGATTTAGAGATTGCCCTCAACAGCCCACTCTGACTCAGGGTGTTCATAATGATGTTGAGCAGCCAGCTAGAGGTGCTCAACAGCCGCTGAGAGGCCGTGGGCCAGGTCGGGGTGGTAATGGCGTAGGACGAGGTTAGGGTGCACCAGGTAGAGGTATCGGTTATAGAGGTAACATGGAGGCGAGACAACCAGGGTTGGTTTATGCAGTCAGACGTCGAGAGGATGGTGATGCACCTGATGTCATAACTGATACATTTTTCATAGCTGATGTACCTGTTACTGCTTTGATTGATATTGGATCCACCCATTCGTATGCGGCTTGTGCTGTTTCTGGAACTTGAACATTAAATCTGAGATTGCTACTAGAGAAACAACTGTAATTAGCCCTTTAGGACAGTCAGTGATAGTAAATAAGTTATTTAGGGATGTGCCTTTAGAAATTCAGGGGGAAATATGTAACATCCTGAATTAATGGTGTAACATCCTGAATTAATGGGCCTATGTGTTTAGGGTGCGGATATGTTTAATGTGTTAATTTAACTGTTAAGGGTCCAAATTGGGCTCAAGATGTGGTCAAGGCCTTGGTTAAATTTTTGTTTGGGCACTATAGGGTTTAAAAGGTGGTATATGTGTTTAAAATATCAAAATGGGCTTGTGGCCCAGTGGTCAGTAGCGCCACTTAGGGAGCAAGGAGGTGATGCCACACAAGGGAGTAAGGGGCCCAAATTTAAGTTTCATGGAGCCCAATTCTTTTAATTTAAGTTAGCTAATTTTCGGCATTAGGGTTAGGTGGAGTGGAGGGCAACAAGGCTCAAAAATAGGAGGATTTATGTGAATGGGATAATGTAGATATTATAGTTGATAATATGGAAGATAAAAGGAGAAAAGATAGGAGCTATCTGCAAGGCTAGGTGTTGGCCGAAATTCCATCACCTAGAGGAGGGAAGAAATCGGTTTTTTTATGGCAAAGGGGTGCCGAAATTTTCCCTACTATTTGATTAGTTGTTAGTTATCAGGAATGGCATTTTCGATTTTAAGCAGTAGGTGCTGAAATCTTCTTTAAATAGAGGGGATATCCCTTCAATTCTGGCATTTGGAACTATTATTTTCTCTCATTCTCTGTGCCAAAACCCTTAGCCATTCTCTGCAATCTTTTCTTTTGATTTCTTCAAAAGCCGAAACCTCTCACTTCATTTTCTTTTCCATTCTTTTTCCTCCTGTGCTGATTTCTCCATAAAAGTCGGAATCTTCTCTCAAGTGCTAGCCGAATCTTCTCTAGTAAGGTAAGTGTCGACTCTTGTTATTCCTTAAGATCTCTTTCGATTTTTAGGAGACAAGGCCGAATGGCCACTTGGTTTGTTTGAGGCTAATATTTTCTCTCTTCCTGCGTTTTGTGCGGCATTTCGAGATTTGAAGGAAACCTGATCATTTAGATCTAAAAGTCGGAAGTCGCTAGTCTCTAATTCCGGGATTTCAAGGTAAGGTTTTCAATTCTCCTTAAGATGATCAATCGTTTTCTTCCAGTTGGTCATGCCTTAACCTAATGTTAAGTTACCAGCCTCTGAACAACACCTTAGGTAGATAACAGCTGTGTTGACTATGGATAGCGTCGACGTAGAAAGTTTTGTTCCAACGATAATCAGGTGTGTAGATCTCTAACACACTAGTTACATGTAATTTATATGTGTTATGGACTAAAAAGCCGGAAAAGTGGCTGTGTAGACATTCGAATAAAACGCTAAAAGGGTTAGGCAAGGATGCCAGGTACGTAATCATAAAAATCTCTATGTGTATCGAAATATATGTAAGCCTGTTTGCTTAAAAATGGTATGATGTTTTCTGTGTGTATGCATGGGGTGAGATTATGATAATGAAGGGGAAGTGCATGATAGGTCACTTGGTGATCGGTGGTTAAACCACAAATTCAAATGTTAGGTCACATGGTGATCGGTGGCTATGCCACGTTTAATGATTCCTGATTAATAGGAATAGGCAGTACGGCTGTCGTTATGGTGTGTAGAGGATGGAGGGTTGATTGTAGAAATCCCCAAGGTGTGATGGTTGGTACGGGTTAGTGTGTAGAGGATGGAATTCTAGGATGGGTTGGGCTATTCATCGTTCATTATTTTCATGTGATTATGATTGTTGCCTTTATGTATGGGCCAGGGCTCATAATGTGTTTGTGGGCCTTAGATCAGTGTGTTCGGGATTTATGCACTGAGTCTTGGTGACTCACCCTTTCATTTTTCTCTACTCTTTTAGATGAGTAGTAGATCGTGGACATGGGAGCCGAGACGGACTCGAGGGGCCATCAAGTTTTTATTTCTATAGATTATTTCGGTTTTCTTTAAGTTTTTAATTTTGGGAATATTTATGTAATAAGGCCCCACTACTTAGTTTTTAATATTTGCAACTTATGAAATTTTGTCAAAGGTTTAATTATTCAAAATAATAATAATACAAGGTTTTATTTTCAAATGTCACCTATTTATTCAAATATTGTCTAATTAACTTACGATTTCCGAAACCAACAAAGCAAAAGTTTTCAATGTACAACCCGTAGCATACTAGATCTGGTCGAAACGTATGGGCCGGGTTTGGGGTGTTACATTTTGGTTTGAAAGCCTAGTTCAAAACTCGGGCTGTTAAATGGGCCTAGTAATGTTTTGAAAAGTTGATGTGAATTTGAAAAAAAAATTTCTGGAAGAAGATACGAGCTTCGAGTCTACCGGCACCCGATCCACGCAGGTAAGTATTCTAACTTTTGATATGATTTGCATGATTGGGCTTGATGGGCTTGATGGACGTAGACTAGTATAATAGTATTGATGGACCTTAGGCTTAGTTAAACAACTCTCCAATTCCATAAGATTTAATTCAACCAAACAAACCTGTAAACAAGTCGCGAGATTAGGGTGTGGCAACAGGCATACGCATGTCTAGGATTGGATTCAGGGAGAACTTGGTACTTATGCAGTCCTAGTGACTCACCTCCTCTTCGCTGGAATCCTACCTGGTGCGTAGTGACTGTTCACCTTAGCTGCGAGGACTTGTTGATGGGCCAAAACCTATAATTAAAACTCGAAAAGGGACCAGCCACCCTATTTCACAATTAAAATACCCCCAAGTTTTGTAAAATTTCTAAAATACCTTCGATTTGTGAAAATTCCCCAGAATACCCTGGATTGTAAAACTACCAAAATTTGTGAAAATTACCGAAACACTTCGGTTGGCAACATTTCCAAAATACCCTTGGTTTGTGAAAATTTTCAAAACAACCGTGATTTTATAAAATACCCATGTTTTGCAAATTTACCCGAAAACCCCTAGATTTGCAAGAGTATCCCGGTTTACGAAATTAAATTTTCCATAGTACCCCTGCTTCAAAAGAGAAAAACAACCACAACATCAAAATATCTTTATTTCGAAAAAAAATAAAACCACCAAGATACCCCATTTTGAGGAAATTACCAAAATACCCTCGTTTTGAAAAAAAAAAACTTGTTTTCCAACATACATTTGTTTTATAAAAAAAAGTACTAAAGTACCTCCAATTCGAAAAAAATCACCAAGATACTTTATTTTGGAAAATACCCTGTAGGGCAAAACTACGGAAAAACCTCTAGGTAGTGAAATGACAAAACCACCCTTATGTGATGAATGTGAGTTCATGGATGTTATATGTATGTTGATGTGTGGTGGTTGAATGTATGTGGTTTCTAGAATCAGGAGATAAACTTGAGATTGAAACTGTAGATAGGTTCGAATTCGAAAGAACTACTCCTAAACTACTATTCATAAGACTATTCGTGGTTAATCAGTGGAAGAAAACTAATAATTCATAAAATTTCTAATCAGATAAACGCGAATCGGTAGAATGAGTACATGGGGTCGAAGACGTCCGTCGCGTGGTCGCGATAGGGGTAGGATGACGGTGTTAGAACCAGTGGGATCTGGCCATGGATCTGGAAATGAGATGTCGGTACCGCCAGCTGCAGAGGAGGAATTTCAGGACCAGACAGTTGGAGATGATGCAGTATCTCAGGTGATGTTAAGGGTTTGAGAGAGGGTTGCTGGGGCAGGCGTGGGCACAGGAGCTCGGAAATCTATGCCGGAACGGCTTAGAGCCAATGGGGCAGAAGTGTTTAGGGGAATTTCTGGTGTAGCCCCGAGTTCAGCTGAGTATTGGTTGGAGGCGGTGGAACGCATAATGGATGATTTGGATTTCACGGAGGAGGAGAAGTTGAAAGGGGTTGTATCTCTCCTGCGGGATGAAGCATATCAGTGGTGGCTTACGGTTAAGGATGGTGCGGTAGTCGATCGTATCACTTGGGATTTCTTCAAAACGGCGTTCCAGAGTAAATATATTGGGACAAGTCATGTGGATGCGCAGTGTAGAGTGTTCCAGAGAATGCACTGCCGGGAAGAGGAGGTCAACAACCACCAATGGGCCGTGGTCAAGTCAATGGTGGCAATGGCACAGGACATGGTCGTGGAGGTGCAGGTTATGCCGAGGCGAGGCAGCCAGCTTTGGTCTATGCAGCACGTCGCCAAGGGGACGAGGACGCTCTAGATGCGAATACTGGTGCGTACTCTACCATAGTATACTAAGTGTTTCTTTTGGCTTTAGAATTAGAGTGCGCAGCAAAAGCATAGTGGTGAGACTGGGGTAGTTCGATTAATAGTTAGTTGGAAATTTCGAGGACGAAATTTCTTTAAGGGGGTAGAACTGTAACATCCTGAATTAATGGGCCTATACGTTTAGGGTGCGAATATGTTTAATGTGTTAATTTAACTGCTAGGGGTCCAAATTGGGCTCAGGATGTGGTCAAGGCCTTGGTTAAATATTTTTTTGGGCACTATAGGGTTTAAAAGGTGGTATCTGTGTTTAAAATATCAAAATGGGCTTGTGGCCTAGTGGTCAGTAGCGCCACTTAGGGAGCAAGGAGGTGACGCCACATAAGGGAGTAAGGGGCCCAAATTTAAGTTTCATGGAGCCCAATTCTTTTAATTTAAGTTAGCTAATTTTCGGCATTAGGGTTAGGTGGAGTGGAGGGCAACAAGGCTCAAAAATAGGAGGATTTATGTGAATGGGATAATGTAGATATTATAGTTGATAATATAGAAGATAAAAGGAGAAAAGATAGGAGCTATATGCAAGGCTAGGTGTTGGCCGAAATTCCATCACCTAGAGGAGGGAAGAAATCGGTTTCTTTATGGCAAAGGGGTGCCGAAATTTCCCCTACTATTTGATTAGTTGTTAGTTATCAGGAAGGGCATTTTCGGTTTTAAGCAGTAGGTGCTGAATCTTCTTTAAATAGAGGGGATATCTCTTCAATTCCGACATTTGGAACCCTATTCTTTTCTCTCATTCTCTGTGCCGAAACCCTTAGCCATTCTCTGCAATCTTTTCTTTTGATTTCTTTAAAAGCCGAAACCTCTCACTTCATTTTCTTTTCCATTTTTTTTTCCTCTTGTGCTGATTTCTCCATAAAAGCCGGAATCTTCTCTCAAGTGCTAGCCGAATCTTCTCTAGTAAGGTAAGTGTCGACTCTTGTTATTCCTTAAGATCTCTTTTGATTTTTAGGAGACAAGGCCGAATGGCCACTTGGTTTGTTTGAGGCTAATATTTTCTCTCTTCCTGCATTTTGTGCGGCATTCCGTGATTTGAAGGAAACCTGATCGTTTAGATCTAAAAGTCGGAAGTCGCTAGTCTCTAATTCCGGGATTTCAAGGTAAGGTTTTCAATTCTCCTTAAGATGATCAATCGTTTTCTTCCCGTTGTTCATTCCTTAACCTAATGTTTCGTTACCAGCCTCTGAACAACACCTTAGGCAGATAACAATTGTGTTGATTACGGATAGCGTCGACGTAGAAAGTTTTGTTCCAACGATAATCAGGTGTGTAGATCTCTAACACACTAGTTACATGTAATTTATATGTGTTATGGGCTAAAAAGCCAGAAAAGTGGCTGTGTAGATAGTCAAATAAAACCCTAAAAGGGTTAGGCAAGGATGCCAGGTACGTAATCATAAAAATCTCTATGTGTATCGAAATATATGTAAGCCTGTTTGCTTAAAAATGGTATGATGTTTTCTGTGTGTATGCATGGGGTGGGATTATGATAATGAAGGGGAAGTGCATGATAGGTCACTTGGTGATCGGTGGTTAAACCACAAATTCAAATGTTAGGTCACTTGGTGATCGGTGGCTATGCCACGTTTAATGATTCCTGATTAATAGGAATAGGCAGTACGGCTGTCGTTATGGTGTGTAGCGGATGGAGGGTTGATTGTAGAAATCCCCAATGTGTGATGGTTGGTACGGGTTGGTGTGTAGAGGATGGAATTCTAGGATGGGTTGGGCTATTCATCATTCATTATTTTCATGTGATTATGATTGTTGCCTTTATGTATGGGCCAGGGCTCATAATGTGTTTGTGGGCCTTAGGTCAGTGTGTCCGGGATTTATACGCTGAGTCTTGGTGACTCACCCTTTTATTTTTCTCTACTCTTTCAGATGAGTAATAGATCGTGGACATGGGAGCTGAGACGGACTCGAGGGGCCATCAAGTTTTTATTTCTATAGATTATTTCGGTTTTCTTTAAGTTTTTAATTTTGGGAATATTTATGTAATAAGGCCCCACTACTTAGTTTTTAATATTTGCAACTTATGAAATTTTGTCAAAGGTTTAATTATTCAAAATAATAATAATACAAGGTTTTATTTTCAAATGTCACCTATTTATTCAACTATTGTCTAATTAACTTACGATTTCCGAAACCAACAAAGCAAAAGTTTTCAATGTACAACCCGTAGCATACTAGATCTGGTCGAAATGTATGGGCCGGGTTTGGGGTGTTACATTTTGGTATCAAAGCCTAGTTCAAAACTCGGGCTGTGAAATGGGCCTAGTAATGTTTTGAAAAGTTGATGTGAATTTGAAACAAAAATTTCTGGAAGAAGATACGACCTTCGAGTCTACCGGCACCCGATCCACGCAGGTAAGTATTCTAACTTTTGATATGATATGCATGATTGGGCTTGATTGGGCTTGATGGGCGTAGACTAGTATAATAGTATTGATGGACCTTAGGCTTAGTTAAACAACTCTCCAATTCCATAAGATTTAATTCAACCAAACAAACCTGTAAACAAGTCGCGAGATTAGGGTGTGGCAACAGGCATACGCATGTCTAGGATTGGATTCAAGGAGAGCTTGGTACTTAAGCAGTCCTAGTGACTCACCTCCTCTTCGCTGGAAGCCTACCTGGTGCATAGTGACTGTTCACCTTAGCCGCGAGGACTTGTTGATTGGCCAAAACCTATAATTAAAACCCGAAAAGGGACCAGCCACCCTATTTCACAATTAAAATACCCTCAAGTTTTGTAAAATTTCTGAAATACCCTCAATTTGTGAAAATTCCCCAGAATACCCTGGATTGTAAAACTACCAAAATTTGTGAAAATTATCGAAACGCTCCGGTTGTCAACATTTCCAAAATACCCTTGGTTTGTGAAAATTTTCAAAACAACCGTGATTTTATAAAATACCCATGTTTTACAAATTTACCCGAAAACCCCTAGATTTACAAGAGTAACCCGGTTTACGAAATTAAATTTTTCAAAGTACCCCTGCTTCAAAAGAAAAAAAACAACCACAACATCAAAATATCTTTATTTCGAAAAAAAAACAAAACCACCAAGATACCCCATTTTGAGGAAATTACCAAAATACCCTCGTTTTGAAAAAAAAACTTGTTTTCCAACATACATTTGTTTTATAAAAAAAAAGTACCAAAGTACCTCCAATTCGAAAAAAATCACCAAGATACTTTATTTTGGAAAATACCCTGTAGGGCAAAACTACGGAAAAACCTCTGGGTAGTGAAATGACGAAACCACCCTTATGTGATGAATGTGAGTTCATGGATGTTATATGTATGTTGATGTGTGGTGGTTGAATGTATGTGGTTTCTAGAATCAGGAGATAAACTTGAGATTGAAACTGTAGATAGGTTCGAATTCGAAAGAACTACTCCTAAACTACTATTCATAAGACTATTCGTGGTTAATCAGTGGAAGAAAACTAATAATTCATAAAATTTCTAATCAGATAAACGCCAATCGGTAGAATGAGTACATGGGGTCGAGGACGTCCGTCGCGTGGTCGCGATAGGGGTAGGATGATAGTGTTAGAACCAGTGGGATCTGGCCATGGATCTGGAAACGAGATGTCGGTACCGCCAGCTGCAGAGGAGGAATTTCAGGACCAGACAGTTGGAGATGATGCAGTATCTCAGGCGATGTTAAGGGTTCGAGAGAGGGTTGCTGGGGCAGGCATGGGCACAGGAGCCCAGAAATCTATGCCGGAACGGCTTAGAGCCAATGGGGCAGAAGTGTTTAGGGGAATTTCTGGTGTAGCCCCGAGTTCAGCTGAGTATTGGTTGGAGGCGGTGGAACGCATAATGGATGATTTGGATTTCACGGAGGAGGAGAAGTTGAAAGGGGTTGTATCTCTCCTGCGGGATGAAGCATATCAGTGGTGGCTTACGGTTAAGGATGGTGCGGTAGTCGATCGTATCACTTGGGATTTCTTCAAAACGGTGTTCCAGAGTAAATATATTGGGACAAGTCATGTGGATGCGCAGTGTAGAGTGTTTCTGAATCTGGTTTAGGGGTGTAGGTCGGTGGCGGCGTATGAAGCAGAATTCTTATGCCTCAGCCGTTATGCCCGAGGGATGGTGGCCACAGACCATGAACGTTGTGTTCGATTTGAGGATGGTCTGAGGGACGAACTGCGTGTATTGATAGCACCACAGCGGGAAAGGGAATTTGCTGTGCTTGTGGAAAAAGCTAAGATAGCTGAGGAGGTAAAGCGGACGGAGAAACTGAATCGGGATAGAGATAGGGGTGGAAGTAAGAGGAGTTTTGAATCGTCAAGGGCAGATGGGGAAACTCAGAAAAGACCTAGGTCAGACGGACCGAGACGGGATGAGAGACCTGCTACTGCTAGTCAGACACAGAAGTGTGCCCGATGTGGTAAATTCCATGTAGGTGAGTGTTGGGCGGGCACTGGGAAGTGTTTTAGGTGTGGATCTACGGATCACCAAGTTAGAAACTGTCCGCAGCAATGAGGTAGTGAAGGGTCCACAGGTCAAGAGAATGCACCGCCGGGAAGAGGAGGTCAACAACCACCAAGGGGCCGTGGTCAAGTCAATGGTGGCAATGGCACAGGACATGGTCGTGGAGGTGCAGGTTATGCTGAGGCGAGGCAGCCAGCTTTGGTTTATGCAGCACGTCGCCAAGGGGACGAGGATGCTCTAGATGCGAATACTGGTGCGTACTCTACCATAGTATACTAAGTGTTTCTTTTGGCTTTAGAATTAGAGTGCGCAGCAAAGCATAGTGGTGAGACTGGGGTAGTACGATTAATAGTTAGTTGGAAATTTCGAGGACGAAATTTCTTTAAGGGGGTAGAACTGTAACATCCTGAATTAATGGGCCTATATGTTTAGGGTGCGGATATGTTTAATGAGTTAATTTAACTGTTAGGGGTCCAAATTGGGCTCAGGATGTGGTCAAGGCCTTGGTTAAATTTTTGTTTGGGCACTATAGGGTTTAAAAGGTGGTATCTGTGTTTAAAATATCAAAATGGGCTTGTGGCCTAGTGGTCAGTAGCACCTACTGCTCACAGATGTGGACTTGGGCCATGGATGACTTGGTGGAGGCCATACTTCAGAAATGGTTTTTATTGAACTTTAGATTTCAATTTCGTTCACTTATTACTTTTACTATGTTGGGTTTTATGATGTAATAAGGCCTCTGGATTATTTTATTTTGTTTTATGTTTGACGTACTTATATTTTGCTTAAATTACTTTAAATGGGATTTTTCTAGAAACTTAAATAAAGTTTTTCAAAAATGGATTCACAAATGGATTTCATAATAAACTTTTACAAATATTTTAACCCAGAAATTTTCTCTCGAATTGTCAACAATATTTTCAAAAGTCACGGTTTGTAAAATCACTAGTTCAAATTTATCGATTTATCAATCAATCTTCGAAGTTAGTAATATTTTATCAAATATTTCAAATCAAACTTGTTTTCTTGATTTTAACAAATAAATACTTATTTCCGAACGAATAAAATGGACTTAACATATTTTCCTCATGTGACATGTCAGATTCAGTCATAACGCATGGGCCAGGTTTGGGGTGTTACACTACAAGTCTAAAAATGAAAAATGCACGACTTTTAACCCAATATAAGGGGGGAAAATAAATGTAGTCCACGCTTAAATCGGTTTAATTATATACAAAGCAAGTTCGAATTTAAAGTCATTCTTTGACGATACGTCATGTCCCCAAAGTGAAACTTCCACAAAGTTCTAGATACTTTGGCCCTTCTCTTGCTCATCATCGGGTTGATCCAGGCCTTCTTAAAAAAATGAACATATCTAACTCGCCTTGACTTAGGCCATTTTGATATGTACATTTTGAGCCAATTTTCACTGAAATCGAATCCACTCCATTGTAGCTTCTGAAGGATTGTCAATGTCGAGATCACAAACTCAACTTGTTTTGAGCTCTCCACCTTTATTTGTATATACCTCTATTGGAGCACTTCCTCAACTAGTTTTTGTTGTGGGGTTTCGTCTAAAACGTCTGAGAAGTGTGGCGGCTCCTCCACATTAACCTTACTAGGGTCGGGGATCTCCTTTTTACCACAAAACTCTTCACTTAATTCTCTGAATTCTATCTCTCTTCGACAATCAACCCTCGAGTCTTGTTGCTCAACTATTCCAAAAGGAGCCTCTTCCTCCACTTCAACAGTTTTTGACGCAACACACTTGTCCATTGGAGCAGTCTCCCTAGCTTGGTGTTTGATGACTTCTAACACGAGGTACAACTGATTCTGTATAGCTTTCATGTTTTCTTGGAATTTAGACATGCCATCCTCAAATTCACTACCTCAAGTGGTTTGGTAGTGATCTTAAATAGGCTCTTCCCAATACGCACCCCCATCCTCGTAAGAACATGAGAAATATGGGTCCTACGGGTTGTATGTTGGGTGACTACCTTCCTATCCTTGGTTATCACTTTCCACCAAACATGCATAACTATACAAATCATAATAAGGATCATATCCTTGCCTCTCATAGGGGCTGTAAACATCCCAGCTAGGTGTTGAGGTACTATATGCATCAGACACGAACGGACCTTCGGGCCACCTATAGTCACAATTAAACATGACTATCAATCAATTATCAGCAAGACTAAATCAAGAAAATAATAAATATAAAAATAAAGTGTCATATCTATAAACTTAACTTTCACTAATTATCTCCCCAACAAACATGCAACAATCACATAAAAATCACTAAATCTATCACTGACTCTCTAACAACGACACCAACAACTTGACCGCCTCTCTTTGTCCTCGCAAACAAAAAGAGAAATAAACACTAAAATAAATATAACTATCAAAACTTACTACAAGTGTGACAGGTCAGTTGTAATATTTGTAGTGTTATAATGGAATACTAGAGTATTCCAAGGATCAAACCCAAGAGAGTCAATGATTTAGTGATTTCCATTCAAGAATGCATTTAAGATAAATATAAAGAGAGTCTAGCTAGCTAGCTACTCACTAATTTCTATATTACAACGGAGCATAAATTGAAGTTGAACTAAACTAATCACCTACAACAGAGAAGGACTAAATTGTAAATAAAGAAAAATATAAAACTACCAAATACTATAATAGACAGTGGTGGTTTATTTCCATGTTGTTAATTAACCTTCAAATTAGGGATCTAAATCGCTCACACTCCTAAATTGGCTCCATTTTACCTCTCAGTCTCAGCTTTACCAACTTAGACAAATTAGTCTGGCTTATCTCCCGATCTCGCCAGCTAACCCGAGACTAATGAATTGGTGCTCAACAAGATCTCCTCTCGATCTCACTTACCTAGATGCTCCCTTAATGGCGTCAATCCTAATTTTTGAGGTTTATTTGATTTAGTCAAGTCTATTTCGATTTGGTCATTCATCCAAAAATTAATCAGCCACCCACCTAGAGTTTAGTTACCCATTACCATATTAAAGCTAACAAACATGAAAGAAACAACTATGGAAACCATTAACATAAAACTCAATAAAAAGATGAAAGATTGGATTTTTATTAAAGAAATGTAAATGCAAGTAAACTAAGAGTAATGTAAACAACAAAAAGCAACAAAGTTCAGATTTTTGGCAAATGAAAAGAAAGAAAACTTATGTAACATTAAACTAGAGATTAAATAGTGATTACAACTAAGTTTGAGGACCTTAACATGTATATAAAACTAATCTACAATAAAAAAACTAACTTATCTAACTAAGAAAATAAAAGGAAAAATAAAGAAACAAACAAAAAAAATTAAATCCCTAAACCATGAAGAAGAAAACTGCCCTAAATTTAAACTAAAAGATGGAGAGAAAACCTTAACTACAAAGCTTTCTAACCTAAAATTACAACTTCGTTTCTTTTCCTCATCCAAGACTGGCTTTTATAGTTGATTTCTAACCCAAAAATGTTGCCTAAAGTGCCCTTGAACAATGGCTTTTGATTGGTGCTTCAGGTGGACAAACTATGCCCTTGATGTCATTTTTTCCCCACACAATAGTGATATCGTGATACCTAGGGTATGATATCGCGATGTTGTCGACAATCTCCAAAATAGGATGCTGCAAGTGGATGTCTCGATACCTAGGTTTGGGCATCACGACATCGTTATAGATGGTC
Source organism: Gossypium australe (assembly GCA_005393395.2). Taxonomy (NCBI): domain Eukaryota; kingdom Viridiplantae; phylum Streptophyta; class Magnoliopsida; order Malvales; family Malvaceae; genus Gossypium; species Gossypium australe. The sequence continues at coordinate 80,876,783 of CM016614.1, forward strand.
CATTTTCTTCTTTAATTCGTGCCTGTCAGAGGTGTTGCAACTTTCATGCTTCGATGTCGTGATACCCCTCTTCTAGGCGATTTTTTCTCTAATGTTCGGGCCATTGATGGCTCCCTACAACATTCAATCAATTGTTAAGTTCTTGATGTGTAACACCCCTAACCCGAGACCATCGTCGGAATAGGGTTAAGAGGTACTACCGATCAATCAGAACATATAATAACAAGAATTTATGCCACAAAGTCAATTATCTTCAATCACATTCAAATACAATCATGTGGTCCCTTATCAAGGTCTACGAGATGTAATTCGAATGCTAAAGAGGGGTCGGGACTAAACCAAACACACATAGAAATTCTTCAACACTTAAAATTTTCTTCTAAAATTCAGGGGATACACGCCCGTGGGAGGAGACCGTGTGCCCTCTACAGCTAGTAGACACCCCCGTGTGTCCAACCGTGTCTATATACTGACTATACCAACACGGTCACTAGGCACACCCTTGTGCCATGGCCGTGTACTACTAGACCATATACTGACTTCCCTACCACGGTCACCAAGCACGCCCATGTACCAAGGCCGTGGCTAGCTACTGACTTTTGCACCACGGCTAGTGGCCACCCCCCGTGTCGAGGCCGTGTGCTACCAATATACATCCTACCAATTCACCCACGATCTTTAGGCACACCCGTGCGCCTAGACTGTGTGACATTATAGGCCATTTTTCAAGGCCAAAATGTCACCCACTTAGGGTCAAACCTATAAGCAACACATATCAAAACATATCATGCACACAAGGCAACCAAGAACTTACCAATATGACTATTCAATCTATGCATTCAATACCAATTCCAGCCATGGCAATTTCACTACCAAAACTTATCTCATCACAAGCATAATACATTCCCTTCCAAGCACCATTCTTTTTGAATTTCACTAATTCATGCTAGCATTTAATCAACACAAAGTTACCATTAAATAATCAATTTCTCAACCCACAAACCATACCACAAGATGCATCACATATACCAAGTTCATTCATGTTAAAACTAGCACATATCTAGCCACATCTCATGGCTACTTACAAACATTAAACATGATCCAAATGACCAGCCTATACATGCCATATTTTAACTATGTACATCTTTCCCAAATACCCCAAAATAGATTGCCGATAGTGTGACTGAGAAGCTGACGATCCCCTGATCTGAGCTAGCTTTACTGACACTACAAAGCAGAGAAACAAATCACACAGTAAGCTTTATAAAGCTTAGTAAGTTCATAACATAATACATAATATCAACATGTCATCACATAGATTAATTTTACTATCACAAATATAATACCAATCACAACCAACATGTTCAATTAACTCATCCCCAACCACTATCATAGTTTCACCAACCACATAGGTTCCAAACGTACCTTAGCCAACACTTAGTTGTCAAATACTTTTGCTAATCAATAATCACGATTCATTTCAATCCACATTCGTTTCTTCCTCAATTCATTCGCACACTTAGTGCCTAAATAGCTAGCCGAAACTTAATTACCATCGTACACTTAGTACATCCATCTCAAATCGAACTCAAATCGGCATCACACACACAGTGCCAACCACATAGCCGAAGCTTAATTACTCCGCACACACAGTGCTGTTTATCCCAATCATGTTTTCGTATACGCACACTTAGTGCCATTTAACTCAATCTAACACATAGCATTCACTTTGTAATAATATCATACCATTTATTTCATAGCATTAAACATAGCTAAATACAGGTATTATGTCCGAACTTACCTCGGACGTCGAACTATCGATACGGTCGATTAATCGAGCACTTTATCTTTGCCTCGATCTCGATTCGAACCTCTTCTCTCTTGGTCTATACACATTTAAAATCAATCCATTCAATCACCATTTCATTCAATTTAGCCCACATACACACATTTAAGGCATTTTGCATAATAACCCTCAAATTTTCACATTTCGACACTTTAGTCCCTAATTCACAAAATCATCAAATTCACCAAATTCCACCTAGCACAAGCTTAGCCGAATTTTACTAATATCCACACAAACCCACACATTTCATTTATTTCACATTTTAACCCTTCAATTTACTATTTTCACAATTTAGCCCTAATTAGCTAAATTCATCAAAATTTCAAGAACAACACATGTTCATCTAACTCAAATCTTTCATTTATCAACTAAACTCATTTCAAAACTCAACATATCAACAATAAAATCCCACACAAACATCATCAGTACTCAAAATTTATACATGGGTTTGATAGCTCTCGAAGCAACGATTTCAAAAACGTAGAAATTATCAAAACCGGATTGAAATCTAACCTTGAATTAAGCTTGAATGTGCCGAAAATTAAAAAGATAAAACCCTTTCTTATTCCTTAAATTTTGGTGATAGATGGATGAATAAAATCCACTATCATGCTTATTTCTTTCATTAACTAATAACATAATTATACATTTACTCATTTACCCATTTAAAAATCAAATAAGACAAATATATATTATGGTTATCATGACATTCCACCATCCATTAACTTAAAAATGGATTAATAACAATATAAGGCTTCCACCTTAATAATCCAACAACATTTAAGTACTTATAAATCAGCTCACAGCTTTTACTCTTTACGCGATTTAGTCCTTTCTCTTAATTCGACACATAAACGATTACATTATCACACAGAATTTTCACACAGACTATATCATATAATATTCACACAGAAAATAATATTAAAATATTTTTACGACCTCGGGTTTGTGGTCTCGAACCACTGTTTCGACTAAGGTCTAAATCGGGATGTTACATGATGGCACATTTTTCATCTTGGGTCTCAAAAATAGCATAAAACACACGAAAACCATTTATTAATAAAAAATCTGAAAATAACTAAAAAGTAAAGAAAAGACACCTAAATTGAAGAATAAACTCCTTAAGTGTAATGGTAAGCCTAATTTGACGTATTAAATTACGAGAGATCAAACAGTGATCCAAAAATAAATGTGGCAAATGTCTAATCAAAAACTCCTGAAACAAATTCCACCATCACGAATTTCCAACCGCCCTATCAAGTCGTTGTCGTATCTTCGTCTCTGGAAAATTCCCTCTCTCCCAAGTAAACCACCTACCTTGGAAACCCAAATCTGTCAAGTCACACTGGTCTAGAATGGCATGAAATTCTTTCATTTTCCTCTCATACCAAAGTCGCCCCCTTTGTTTCTCAAATGAGAATGCAATTTCATTAAAACCATTCGTAATCAGCCAGGGCCCATTTGAACCATGTACTAACTATTGTAACATATTCAAAGATAATGATTAATTTCTTCCATCCGGTGAGCCATAGAACCCAATAAAATGTCATTTAAATCCATCAACATCCTCCTCCACCAAAACATCAATGTGATTTGTTGAATAACCATAAATCCAAAAAGTATAATCCTCTTTCCAACCCATAGAAAGCCCACCTATTGACCCGAAAGGTGCTACATCAAACCCATGCTTATACCTACATCTCATTCGAACACTAGCCATTCTTTTTTCATCAAGTTTTGTTTAAATAAAAACACCAACTGAGGATTGAAGTTTTTCTGCGCATGTTGAAGTCAATGAACAGAACACATATTCCCCAACCCACGAACGTTCCAACTTAGTAGTTTCATTACGATCGGTGCCCCTGTATCACAGGGTTCACCGAGAACGATGTTGAACTGAAGCCTATCATGTCGTAGCTCCTGATGAATCATACGTAGAAAATTAAGGAACACGACAAACCATTCGAGGGCACTTCTTACCATCTCTTGAACCAATAGGATTCTCTTTTGTATCAAAGCCCATTTCATCCAACCCAACATCCTGAGATTCAGCAATTTCATCATCAGAAGAAATACCCCTAAAATTAAACCCCAAATTAAGGGTTATATATTTCACAAAATTTGAATCCTGATAAATCCCCCATTACTCCCCTTTACCATGCATTATCTCCTCAAGTATAGGTGAAGGGACTTTATCTTCCTCACATAACTAGATACTCATGGGTGGGTTAGCCCACCGAGTTGTTGCCTGTAGTGACACATCCTAGTCAAAGTCCACCTTTTTTCTCCCAATTGTGATTTGATAGGGATAGAAGCTCTCTCCATGGCCAAACCAACCAAAAATGAACCAGAGTAGGGTGAGTTTCTCATAATAGAATCGATCATAGACATGAACCCCCTTCAGAAGGGATATCTTTTTATTCCTCTTCAATGGAGAAAGAATATCAATATGAACCCTAAGTCTCATATAACACCAAGCCCCTCTAGCAAAAGATTTCACATCATACTCTAGAAAGTAGCCAATAAAGTTCCAAAATTAAAGAGCTATGTATTCTGACATTAGATCGTTGGGTAAATCATGGACTTGTACCCAAAAACTAGACAAGAAAAGTGGCATTTGCAAAGGGTCCTCATTTCTCTCCAGACGATGAAAAACTGATTAATGGTTGTTAAGCGTCCATGGAGCCATACTATCACCCGGACAATATCCACTTCATAGAAAAATTTAAACGGATATATATTTTCTCCCAAATCTGAAATTGCCACCCCTAATGGATGCCAAAGGTTTGCAAGCGTATTTCATATCGTCTAGAATTGAACCACAAAAGCAGTAACAAATAAGCCCAACAAGTAAAGATCATTACTCTCACTAACTTACCCCCCTCAAAATTGACCTCTCATGCCTCCTCCATCCCATGAGCTATTTACAAACCTGCTAAATATGCCTTCGTAATCTACCCCACACCAATAAAATCACTCGACGAAGAAACCAAAAGAATAAAAAACACAAGAAAAGTACCAACCTAAACAACTAATAGCCAAAGACAAAGGAAAATGATACGGAACAAAACTAAACATGCCACAAGAGCAAATGAAAAACAACCTTAAATTTATAAGGCTTTTATACATACAAATATAACTTAATTACATGCATATAAAGAAAATATAAAATATAAAATTATTAATTAAATGTAATAATTATATTTTATTTTAAATTTCTTATTCATTATAATTTTTAATGAAATATTCCCTTTTTTGTTTATTCTTGTTGGATTAGAAATGCTTTCTACACCATTCTTTATTGAACTCAAAAGATTTTTCTAGTGCAAATTTTTTTTTTGAATTTTCTTCTATTCTTGCATTATTAGGAATTGATGGGTATGCTGGTGACAAATTAGGTGAACTGTGGGGGCTTCCATTTGAGAGGAGTTTCCTCTTTGGATTGAGCCATGGCTCATGCCACTTCTAAGGATTCAGAGAGAGACCAAATCCCTTTTTCTTATTTGGAAAATGATTTCTTTTGGTTCTTGTGCATCCTAGAGGGATGAATTATTAGAGGTTTATTTTTTTAGAATGATAATCCCTCATTTTCTTCTTGCAAGAAAATTTCATTCCATGATATGATAGGTTTTGAGTATATTGTTGTTTTAGGGAACGATTTAGTCTTTTTGGTTCTTTCTAAGCCATTTTCTTAATTTTTTGTTCTTCTGATCTACCAAAAATTGATGTGTCAAATTGGGCCCCGTTTGTTACTGAACGAGCTTATTTTTAAGAGTTTTTAGTGACTTTTTAGTAATTTTACGTGATTTTAGTTTTTACAAGTAGATTTGTGAAATCATCTCTTTTTCCTCATTTTTTTGATTCAAAATGGGAAATTGTGCCATTGGGGACCCTAATGTGTGTTTGAGTCTTGTAGGGACATGTAGGCGACCCAAATGGAGTGGAATTCAAGCCACAAGTAGTGGTATCGCGATACCTGAGCTATGGTATTGTAAAACCAACAACAAATTCGAAATGGAGAAGATTTGGGACCAAGCTACAGGGGTATCACGATACCCACCTTGTGACAACACCCCATTCGTATTTTGACTAGGGTATCGCAATATCCTCACATGGGTATCGTGATATCCCTCCTGTGTGGGGAAAAAATGACATCAGGGGCAAAGTTTGTCCACCCGAAGCACCAATCAAAAGCCAATGTTCAAGTGCACTTTAAATAATATTTTTTGGGACAGAAATAAGCTATTAAAAGCCAGTCTTGACTGATGAAAAAATGGAGGTTGTAGTTTTAGGTTTAGAAAGCTCTTTACTTTAGGTTTTCATTCACCTTTTAGTTTAGATTTAGAGTAGTTTTCTTTTCCATAGCTCAAGGTTTACTTTTCCTGCACATTTTATTGTTTTTCTTAGTGTTAATAATAGTTAGTCAGGTTAGTTATTAATGTAGCTAGGTTTATTTGTAGCTTTAATCTTTTTTTCTTTCTTGTAATTATGTTTTCAGGTTTAAGTTTGATGCATTTCAGTTTCTTTTATGTTTAATCAGTTAAAGGTTATGCCTTTTATGTTCCTCGATTTAGATTTCACTGTTAGATGCTTCCATTTATCTTTCTTGCAAGTTTTAAAAAGTAAAAATCTCAACTTTTATTTTTTTCCTTAGGGCTTTTGTTCATGGCTATTAAAGTTTTGATTTTTATGTTTGTTTACTCAATTTTTAACATGGATTACTAAACTTCAAGAGGGTTGGTTAATAGAAATGTGGGTAAATTTATTTTTATCTAAGGGACTAAATTGTAATAAATTGAATTAATTGATTGAACCTAAAAACTTAGGATTGACGACCCTAAGGGAACATCTAGGCAAGTGAGACCAAGAGGAGATCTTGTTGGGCACAAATTCATTTGTCTCAGGTTAACCGGAGAGATCGAGAGATAACCCAGATTAATTTGTCTAACATGATAAAATTGAGAGCGAGAGGTAAAATGGAGCCATTTTGGGAGTTCAAGAAGATTAGGACCTTAGTTCAAAGATTAATGAACCACATCAAAGTTAACCAATAGTCGATTGTTAGTTATTTGTGAATTTTTAGTATTTTTACAATCTTTACAATCTAGTCCTTAGGATAGTTAATTTAGAAATTAGTTTTAAAATTCTCTATTTATGATTGTCGTACTGTAACAATTAGTGTAACACCCTGAATTTGGGCCTAGAATAAGTGGGTTCATGTGTCGAGAGAATGGATTTTGTCCTTAAAAAAAAACTTGTAATTATTGTTTGGATTTAGATTAATGTGTAATTATTGTATACTAATTTTCCCTCCCTTTTAAATGTATTAACTGAATTATAATAAAATTTAATGTAGCATAATATTAAACTTGATGTAGTCAATTTATGCATCAATTTATCAAATATTTTCCATAATTTTGTCCTTGTCATATAATTAATTATTTTATTTATGTTATCAGTGTGATGAACGAAGTTATAATTTAGAAATATTAATTTTTCTATTATTCTTGATTTAATTTTTATATTTTAATATAATTTATTTTATTTTTTTATAATATTAATTTCTATCGTTAAATTGTCGTTAATATACAATATGAGTATATATAATTTGAATGTACTAAAAAAAATGAATATGTGGTTTATACTAAAATAAGATAATGGTCAATTTTTAATTGACCCCTAGATTATGCTAAAATTTGGGGATTTGATTTATATGCTTTACTTTTTTTTACATAGTTTGCCCCTCTACTTTTATAATGTCACTAATACATTTAAATAGTTAATTTTTCTTAAAAATATTATTCGAACAGAAACAAATTATTTTATCATGAAAAGTTTGAATGGACATTTTCTTTTAAAAAAAAATTATTATTGCATGTTTAGTTTAATTTTTAGGAGGTAGGAAGGGTTGGTAGTGTTGGAAAAATCCTAGGCTCGATCTAGGGCTTTAGAAAAAAATGTTTTTTTTTAGGGAGGTTGGTGGTAGTCATAAGGCTTTTAAAATGTTGTTGGGTTAAAAGATATCACAAAGAAGTAGGTGGTCTAGTGGCTTGGGGCGTTCTCAATAAGTTGGAGGTCAAAGGTTCAAGTCTTGGGTATGGCAAAATTTTTTATTGCGCATATGTTAGTATGAAGGCCAGAGTTTAGGCCTTATAATTAGTTGGGGCTGTTTCATGACACAAGGAAACGCCTGGCCCAGTGGCAAAGGCGTTAGGAGTAGTAGGGGGAGCAGGGTTCTAGTCGCGGCATGCGCTAAATGTTGGTTTTTATTTTTAAGTAAACCTGGAGCGTGGCAGAAAGGGTTATAATTAATTAGGTAGGAAATATGTAACACCCCAAACCCGGTCAACACACCACGACCGAATCTGGTATGTTACGAGGAAAATCGAATTTTGACCACCCTAATCTTCTTTGAAAGTTTGGTAAAAACAGTTTGATAAGTTTTGTACTTGCGGAAATCTTGGGCATGATTGTTTAAAAACTCCTATTTCATTTTGAGAACCGGGAAACTTTGAAAACCCAATTAGTTGCGGAGTTTAAACATGTTTATTTTCATTTAGAAATTAAAGTCGTTCTGATTGTGACTAAACATTTTGACTTAATAGAAAAATCAAGTTTAAGTTAGAAATACATTTGAGTTCCCCTTTTTTTTTCCAAAACTTAGTGAGATACCCGATGGTATAGTTTGAAATATCGCTTTGTAGTTTTGAAATCGTTGTCTTTCCAGGTTTAGGCAAATTTTACCTCAATTAACTTGTTTAGGCATATTAAAATCTATTTTAAGCATAAAACATAGTAAAACATAATTTTAAAAGGCCATTTACAAACCAAAATAAAACCCAACAGTAAAAAATAAGCTAAAATACCAAATTTTATAAAGTCTGAGCAAATCCTTATTTAAGCATGGCATGAGCACCTCGAGTCCCTCCGGGCTTCACGTCCGCGACTAAGTGTCACCTGAAAAGTCAAAGGAGAAGGTGAGTCGTATGACTCAGTGCATAATCCTCCTCCCGATAATGCAGCATGCTAACACATAACATAACATAGCAATACAGTTAATGCACCCGTTCCTAACCATCCATAACACCTTTCCTACCCCATGTGGTACCAAACCACTGGTGGTGCCAAACCACTGGTGACCCAAAGTCACGATATCCATAATGTGGTGCCAAACCACTGGTGACCCGAAGTCACGAATAATCCAATGATGGGGCCAACCCATCGTGTGATACCAAATCACTAGCGACAATCCCGTATCTCATAAGTGGGGTCAACCCACGGTGGTGTTAACCACAGGGACGAGTCGCAATGAGGTGCCAAACCTCTGGTGTCCTAAAGACACAAGTGTGATACCAAATCACTGGTGACCGCAGTCACAAATCCGATGATGGGGCCAACCCATCGTGTGATACCAAATCACTGGCGTCAATCCCGAATAATCAACCGTGGGGCCAACCCACCGTGGTACTAAGCCACTGGGACGAGACGCTGAGGTGCCAAACCTCTGGTGACCCAAAGTCACAAAATATCATCTGTGGTACCAAACCACTGGAGGTGCCAAACCTCTGGTGTCCCAAAGACACAGTGTCCCAAAGACACGGATATCATAATTCCCCTCCTCTCATTTCACCCGTCATCATGCCATACTCATGTAAATTATGCATATCATACAAGTCATGCATATCATGCCAACATGCCTAGCATTACATTTCATAGCATACATAGCATAGATCATAATATTAGATATATCAACAATAAAACTCGTAATGCTACAGACTTACCCGGATCCGTACATATACCCCATTTGGGTACAAAATAATCCCTCATACTGTTTTGGTTTTAACAAGGCAATCAGAGTTATTAACAGTATTACTAAGTATGGAGTGTGTTAGTTTACACACCTGGAATAACGCAGTCTTAAACACCAAAAGAATCGATCTAAGGCCCCTTGACTGCCAGCTCCTATAATCGGCCAAATAAGAGCATTAGACAATCATCTCATTCGGCCAAGACCATAAACCAAAGGGGTCAATATCAAATCTTTACCTTTATACTTGATTTGGTTCCCTAACAAATCCTGAACCAAGCAGTGATTCTCCTGATAATCAGCCAACCCCTAAAAAGAGAACAATCAATCCACTTGAAGACTTGACTTGTTGAAATCTAAAAGAATGAACTAGAAATAATGATACCAACTCTTACCACCCTTACCAATCAATTAACAGAGATGACGGCTCCTCTTGCTTGCTTCCACAATCCACAGACCCTATAACGAACACGATTAACACCCTTCCATAATTGCCATATTCGGCCCTTAACCAAACCATAATCAATAGAGAACAAGATAGGGAAAAATGGCCATTCGGCCACCCACTTACCTTGTTCAAAGATTGAGCAGCCAACCAAGATTAACCCTTCACTGATATTCGGCCAAGAGAGCTACTAGAAGAGAGGAGAGATTCGGCCTTAACCAAGAAAGAAGACACAAGAAAAAGATGAAAAAGAGAGGGGTTGATATTCGGCTAAAATGGAAACAAATGAAAGGAGGAAATTTCGGCAGCACAAGGGAGGGATTCGGCTAGATGTTTAACACTCCTACTATCAGCTTTGAATGGAAGAAAAAAGAAAAGAGAATGTGAGATGAGAAGGAAGTTTCGGCAAAGGGTAATTGAGAAGAAGAGAAGTGAATGGGATGAAGGTACTTTCGGTTTTGATAAGGTGTTTTGGAGAAAATAGTTTCGGCTACCAATGCTTCTAATGAAAGAAAGAAATTATGAGGAGAAAAGATAATAATTTCGGCTCAACACAAAAGAGAAGAAAGTGGGAGAGAAGAGAACATTCGGCTACTCATACAAACTCAAGGAACAAAGCATATTCGGCAGCTAGGTGGCTGAGCTTTCAGTTTCCACAAAGAGAAAATAGAAGAAAACTCTTTTGAAAATTCGGCTAACCAAAAGGCAGAAAGTTACCAAAATGTGCCAAAATGCCAAGGTACAATTGGCCTTCCCCCTCTCCCACACTAAGCCGTCCACTACCCCCCCAAAATTCTCCTAAAGTTCGGCCACAATCCCCACAAGTACTCCCAACCACTCATTCAAACAAGCTTGACCAAGTCTTCCTCCTAAATCCACTCTCCACCCTCCATTTGAATACTTTGACCTGGTCCATGGCAGAGTTTGAACTGCCACCAACTCCTCCCTCCATGCCGTCAAAATGGAAGCCAAAATGGAGATTTCCACAGCTTGAACACCAGACCTCCCACACCTACAATTGACGCCAACACAAGCCCCTTAGTGGCGCATGCTTTGCCACTCCACCAACTCTTCACTTGTGCTAAATTTCACCAAATAAAATCTTTAAACCCCAGCTCCTCCAGCTCCTCCCACATAAAACCCAAAAACTGAAATTTTCCCACCTACTCAGGCATACCCCTAGCCTACAACTAAGTCCCGAAACCATACAAACAACAACATAGCAAGCCAATAACATGCAAACAATGCCACAACAAAATAGCCCCTAACCTGGGATATTACAAAATATGACTCAAATAAAATACACGGCGTAGTGGTAAGGGGCGTGTACCATCATGAAGAGGTCGGAGGTTCGAATCTAGATGTTGGCTAATATTTTTAGATTCCTTTAGATGATTCGGTCGCTGGAAAATATGATTTAAAAGAAGTCGAGAATGGAACATGTCACAAGCAAAGTTGTGGTGCAGTGGCAAGAAGCGTGTTGTGGCTCCTGCAGGTCGCGGGTTCGAGTTGCCTTGTCCACATTAACTTGTTATTTTGCTACAGGCGTGGGTAAGTTGGTCGCTGGAAAGTATACTTTAAAACAAGTTGAGAATGGAATATATCACAAGAATGGTTGTGGTGCAGTGACAGGGGGCGTGTGTTGGTGCTTGGAGGTCTTGGGTTCGAGTTGCTTTGTGCACATTAACTTGTTATTTTGCTGCTGGCATGGGGAAGGTATTTGACTGTAATTCAAATTGAATTTTTGGCTAAATAAAAGGAATTTTTGGGATGAGGATGAGGATAAATTTTGGAGATAATAAAGAAATTTAATTGGTGATAAGTTTGAGTCGATTAGGGAGTGTAGATCTATTTATTTATTTATTTTAGTATAAATATGGGTGCCAAAATTCTCTTTAAATAGAGAGGGGATATCTCTTCAATTTTGGCATTTGAACCCCATTCTCTCAATCTTTTCTCTCCTTCTCTTCTACAAGCCAAAACCCTAGTTGCTTTCTGCAATCTTTTCTTTTGAATTCTTCAGAAGCCGAAACCTTTTATTCCATTCTCTTCTTCATTCTTTTTCTCTTGTGCCGATTTCTCCATTAAGCCGAAAACATAGACCCCATTTGATTTCTTCATTAAAAGCCAAATCATCATAAGACTTCTTTGAATCATCTTCACTTCTTTATTTTTTTGCAAAAAAACCGAAATCTCCCCAAGTGCTAGCGAATTCCCTGTGTTGAGGGCGTTATTCCGAGATTTGAAGGAGACCTGATCGTCTAGATCTAAAAGCCAAAAATCGTTAGTCTCTAAGTGTCATACCTCTTTTCGGGATTTTAAGGTAAGGTAGTTTTCTCTAGATTTTCGTTATGTTAGATTATCGTATTTGTAATCTTAACCCTATGCTATGGATTAACAACCACATGTTACGATGGTAGCAACTAATAAGGTCCCTCGATGGAATCAAATATGGATCAGGCAAAGGAGGGGATTGGATCTGTAAAACCAATCCCTAAGTTTAAAAAGCGAGCGGTGTCAGCAGTTCGGGATTGGCCTGTAGGTTGTGGACCAGCATCCGAACAAAATCTTAGACAGATAGCAGTTTTAGCAGCTTCTGATGGTGTCGACATAGAAAGTGTCGTCCTAACGGTAACCAGGTGTGTAATACTTCCCCACCATCTAGAACTGATTATTAATATATGTTCATAAGTTTATATGTTATGATAAAAGCCGAAATCTCGACTTAATGTGGGAAGCCCAAAAAGGGTAACGTAAATCGCCAGGTAGTGAATAATCTGATTAAATGTTATAAGTAATTTGCTTGTATATGATTGCATGGGTTGGGTTGATGAAAGGAGGAAGTTATATGTTATATGTGTAGCGGTTTATACTGTGATCTGTTACATGTTGTAGCGGCTAATGCCGTGATCTGTTATAAGGGCTTCGGCCATAATATGTTGATGAGCAGCATGACTGCCATCTTAGCGTGTAGCGGTGTGGGTCGATTGTAGAAATCCCTAATGGTGTGAACAGTTGGTACGGGGGCGTGTAGCGGATGGAAACCTAGGCAAACGGGTTGGGCTTGCATATTATTTGTTATTTAAATGAATGAAATTATTAATCTGTTTTATGGGCCTAAGGCCCAAAATCTAGTGGTGCATGAGGGTTGCACACTGAGTCTCGCGACTCACCCTTTTAATTAACATTTGAGGTGATACCTAGTGCTTCGGACCGAGCTGGAGAGGAACGCAAGGTGACCATGCAGAAGAATATGTAGATTTGGCAAAAAGACTCATGTTAATTATTTTATATTGTATTTTAACTAATGGATTTTAAGCTTCGATGTAATAAGGCCATGGGCCACTAGTTTTATTTCCTTTTATTATGGGTTTAAATTATTTTTGTTTTAGTTATCGGAACCATTTATTTTAATTAAACTAAGGCATGTAATTAAGTTTGGGTTTTATTTTACAAAGGCATATTCTATACAAAATATATTTGGGCTTTTCTGAAAAATACGACATGTTTGACAAAATTTTTCTTAGTGGCATACCAGATCCGGTTGTAGTGTTTGGGCCGGGTTTGGGGTGTTACAATTAGTGAGTAGCTAGCTAGACTCCTTTCTTGCATGCACTTTTGAATGGAAATCACTAAATCGTCATCTCCATTGGGTTCGATCCTTGGAATACTCTAGTATTCCATTGTAACACTACAAATATTACAACTGACTTGTATGCTTTCAGTAAAACCACGCTTTAAAATTATTTTATAAAATCATTTGTTTTATGCACACGTGCGAATGCAGTCAAATTTGTTGGTGTAGCTACTGGAGAGTCGGTGTAAGATGTAGTGATTTTTTTTATTATTGCATGCTTGTTAAGGAGATAATTAGAAAAAAATAAATCTATAGATACGACATTTTTTTATGGTCTTGTTTTTGTCTTGTTGATAGTCATGTTTAATAGCTGGATTGATTACGATCCCTATGGGAGGCTAGGATATGATCCTTCGTACGATTCGTATAGGTATGCATGCCTGGTGGATAGTGACAACCAAGGATGGGAAGGTGGTCACGCGACTTATAACCCATATGACCCGTATTCATTATATTCTTGCAAGAATGGGGGTGTGTATTGGGAAGAGCCTAATGAAGATCACTACTAAACCACTCGGGGTAGGGCATTTGAGGACATTATTTCTGAGTACCAAGAAAACACAAAAGCTCCCTATACCATTGTTGAACATGAAGGCTTGAAGGTTGATTTTCAACAAGAGATGGAGGTTAGAGCATCATTAAGTGAAGAGTTGAACATTATTGAGGAAATCTCTGAACCTAGTGAGGAAAATGTGAAGGAGTTTCCACACTTCTTGCACATAGTAGAAGAAATCTCACACCACAAACTGACCGAGGATGTGCCCCAATAAAGGAATATTCAAATGGAGATGGAGAACTCAGAAGAAATTTAGATTGTGATACTGCCATTGATGATCCCTCGGAAGATGTAATGGAGTGACTTTGGTTTTAGTAAGAATTGGCTCGAAATGTACATATCGACACGGCCTAAGTCAAGGTGAATTCGATATGTTCATTTGCTAAAAAAGGCCCTTATGAGCCCGAAGATGAACAAGAGAAGGGTCAAAGTCTCGAAGACTTCTTGGAAGTTCCACTTCGAGGGCATGACGTATCACCAGAGAGAGATTTTAAATTGAAACTTATTTTGTAAATAATTAAACTTATTCGAGCTAAGACTCTATTTACTTTTGCATAGTTTAGATTTAAAATTTGTTGCATGTTAAACTTTAAGATTTTATAGGTTTAATTTTTTTGTAGTTGGGAGTTTAGACTGAAAAATTAAGAATTTTTTTTTTTGGATACATTATAGTGGTAACACGATACCCATAGGTCAATATCGCGATACCCAAGACAATTTCAAAATTGCAGGTCTAAAACTTTTAGGGATATCGCAATACTAACTCTTGGTATAGTGATACCTCTGTCGAGTTTCACAAAATACATGTTTCAGGTATTGCAACCCATGTGCGTTCACTCTATTTAACCCCAAAATTCAAATTCTCTTAATCTTTAGTCCTAATCTCCCAAATACATTTTCTTTCATGTGCTTATTTGTTTTCTATGCCAAGTCACCCATCCGAAGATTACACAACAACTTTGAACTTAAATGTAACACCCTTAGCCCATCTCCATTGCCGAATTAGAGTTACAGAGCGTTACTATACAAAACTGAAGCTTTAACATCAAAACATAACAATAATACAATTAATTCCTAATACTCGTTCCAATCATAACAAGTATACATATTTGAGCATTAAATCGAGCCTTCGGGCCCTAAAAACAATTTGGGAACAACTTGGGATCAATTTAAAACAAATCAGAAAGTAAGGGAAAACGTGAAAAATTGGAAAATAGGGGTCACACGGCCGTGTGGCTAGGCCGTGTGACATAGCCCAAACTATGTGGACATTCAAAGTAGGGTCACGAGGCCGTGTCCCAGCCCGTGTGTCCGCCTGTGTTTATATTCAAAATAGGGCCACACGACTGTGTAGCAGGTCGTGTGCCAAACCATGCTTGAAACTGTTTTGGGAGACATGGCCGTGTCGTACACCGTGTCTCAGACCATGTGAATCCTGCACTTGAAACAATAAAGACACATGGCCGTGTGATCAGGCCGTGTGTGACACACGAACATGTGATAGCCTGTGTCCCAGGCCGTGTGTACCAAAATATGCCTTGCAAAACAAGTTTACCAAAAATGCTTTCTTGCATCCCAAACATACCGTTTAGCAACCATTTTATATATTCAATACATACCTAAACAAGAACAAAACATGCCAAAATCACACATGTACATCTCATTTACATCATTCAACCAATGTGCCCTCATTAGTATTACAAAGTACACATCTAAATGACTCAACTATATAACATGGTTTTATGCTTTCATCTTACACCAAACACTTTAAAACCATCCATATTAACATCATATAATAATAGTTCAAAAGATAAATTTATCATACACATCAAAGTGACTAAGTGTTCCATACTTGATAAGCATTATAATTCCAAACACTGTGTACACAAAAGACATATCCAAGCCATGATCACCAAATGACATACACACTAACTATCATATATAAAAGCCCTATACAAGCCATTTATAACCATAACCAAAACAACCCAAAATCAACCAAAATGGTTTTGGTTAGTGTGATAGGACTCCGACAATGTTCCAACCGATCGAGCTTTCGATGATTTACAAAACAAAGGAAAACAACCACATTTAATGCTTAGTAAGTTTGTAAAACGTAAACTTCAACTTACCAAACATCAATTAACAATCCATACAACCATACTCATTTCATCATTTAACAATAAAATTTTCTATGCACCATAATTCACATGGTTAGTAGATATCCTGAAAACATAACATCTATGCATCATCTCATATAGTAAGAAATAAATTCCATACCTTTCTTTTTCATCGCATAATAACTTCCCATTTATTACATTTCATAAATTCATACACATTTTACCTTTCCAAATGAACATTAGCAATAATAGGTTTTTATATATGCCTTTCCTTTATCCTTTACTTACTCGTTGAACCGTACACAATAACATCGAATACTCGGGAACATTTTTTCATATAACCGTAATCTTTTTAATAGTGCTCACAAGAGCTGTGAAATGGGCCTGCTCACATGAGCTGTGGGTCAAAATGGTAGATACACGATGTTGCTCACACAAGCTGTGGAAATCCGCAACAAATGCATGACCTCAACCATCAGTAGGACATTCAAGAACAATACCCGAAACATATAATCCCTAATGACATGTCATTTGTATCCTAAGTATTTTCTAGGTTCAGACGGGACTTTTAAGCCGTCAAGTACTCCACTATCATATTATTACTGAAATAAATATATCAAACATATCATTAATGAATAATCAACTAAAACAATACGTAATAAGCATAAAGTTCATACGAACTTACCTCGATAACTATGGTCGCAAAAATAGAGTTGAAGACTAATCCAAAGCTTTTTGTTTTTCCCTGGTTTAAGCCCAGTTGTTGAGTATCTTTATCATGCACAAAAGTTGAGCTTGGTCGAATGCTTTAGGTGAACAACAATGGAGAATCAGTTTCCAACATTCAAAATGAAGAAGATGATGATGACCTTTACTTACTAAATTTTATGTTTATTTACTATTTTACCAACTTACCCTTATTATTAATTGAAAATTTCAAGAAAATCTTACTTATAACTATCCACTAATATATAATATGGTTTAACTACCACTTAAGTCCATTAGTTTTCCTTTCCATAGCCAATTAGCCTATTTAACTAATAGAATTCAACTTTTACATTTTTTTCAATTTAGTCCTTTTCACCTATTTAACTTTTTAAACTTCAAAATTTATTAACAAAAATTTAATATGACCTTAAAATGACCTTATAAATATTAAATAAACATTAAAATATTTACTCACTCGTCAGATTCGTGGTTCTAAAACCACTATTTCTGACACCTTTAAAAATGGGTTGTTACATTAAATGTAAAGGTGGACGACCTGAGCTAGCCTAATAACTCCTTCTAGGGAAGCCCAATAACCTCTTAATCTTTTGTATTAGCCTACATTGAAGACAATGTGTAATTTAAGTGTAGGGGATGCAAATTATTTTATTTTGCTTTGTTTTTATGTGTGTTTTGCATGTTTTTGGCTTTTATGCCACTCTTCAAAAAAAAAAATTCAAAATTTTTCAAAAAATATTTTTCTTTTATTTCTTTGAATTTTTATTACTGTGTGCATGGTGCTTGACCATGAAGTGATTGACATCAATGGATTGAGGCATGATATTTTTTATTAAGTACATTGAATGTATGGATTTTAATTGATGCTTGGTGGATTCTCTGTTTTGTGAATAAATTGTTTAGTTCAGTTAATTACATTGTATAATAGGATAGAGGTAGTTGATTTTTTTTTTTGTTTTATCCAAATGATCAATAAGAATAAAGATAGGTGTATACATGCATGTTTTAGAATTGTCATTATTTATGGAAATAAGGAGAAACTTGTTTCAGTTTTGTATTCATTTAAATAATAAGGCATTATAGCCTAGAGACTAAAGGACCAACCTTAGATTCTACATTATCCCTAGTTCCTAGATTTGAGCCTTACGTTGTCCTTTCTTGATGAGCCTTTATGTTTGAAACCTTGAGTCGAAATTGAGTTCAAAACTCAACCCTTCACAGTCCCTAAACTTTGTATTGCACTATTGAATGGACGTCATGCCATGAACATCGAGGGTTAAGTAGGAAAATTACGGAGGTTTCTTACAAAATTTACTTTAGTGACTAGTGAAGAGAGGTTGATTTAGATCATAATTAATTCTTACTAAAATTTGTGCATAAAAAGAAAAAATATATCAAGGATCAAAAGAATTACGAGAGAAAAGAACAAATGAATGAAAAATATGCTCAAAATAAGAAAACGAAAGAGCATAACATTAATGTCTCAAAAATCATAGTGCATAAAAACGAGCTAAAATTGACCCATCTCTTCCACATTATTGGAGAGATAAGGAATGTGACAATATGAGAAATAAGGTTGTGAGATCATGTTGGAAAAAAATCCGATTTGAAAACTATTTTCTTGCACAGCGAAAAATAAAAATTTTGAAAACTAACCCGATTTGTGATATTTATAACAATAAACCTTAGACCAAAATTGTAACTGTGTTTTTGGATAAAGGAATCTTTGATGTTTTTAAGCTTTCAAACAAACGATCTTCTCTGCTATTCTCGTACCATGAACTGCTTCAAGTGTGGTGATCGCTGAAATCAGAGTTTTAATAATTTATAAAAGAATGATCGAACCTGGAGGCTAACTCTGACAACGATTAAAGGCAAGTGTACCTATCGAACAGTAGTATAGCTTAGGCAAGACCGGATTATCAAACCCAAAGGAACTAAAAGTATTAATATTAACTTTCTTTTTATTATTTAGCCTTAGAATTAGAGTGAAGATTGCTTTAAAACTAAATTGATAAGAACTAAACTAAGGACACAAAGACAAAAAGGACGATTTGGAAAATAACTTGAAGAAAACTCAATTGATCACGATGATACCCTCAGGAAGAATCCACCTAGACTTCACTTGTTATCTAACCCTTAATTATATAATTCCTTCACTTAGCTTGATCCTTAGGACTCCCTAACCTATATTAAACCCTCTCTCGAGGCGAATAACGTCTAACCCTAGGTTAATTACTGGAACTCCCGTTCGCTTATAATAACCCCCTAGGATAGTAGTAAATCGATCAATGGACTCCCATATTAGGTTTCACCCTAATCTGGTAAAATCTCGTAACCCTATCTCTAGGCGTTCGATCAACTCCTCTTAATTATGTTAGATCTACTCTTAAGCAGGGTCTATTCCTCCTCCACCTAAGCACATTAGATTTGAATTAAGCAACATAATTAAGAACAAACTAAGTAATTCATCATATAACTTAAAAAACCAAATAACAAGATTCGTCTAGGTTTCATCCCCTTCAGGTATCTAAGGGGTTTAGTTCATAATGAATAAAGAAAACATCACAAGAGAAAAGATAAAACAAAACATAAGAAATCCCTAAAATCCCCTGAAGGAATTGAAAGAGAATTTCGCCGTCTTGAGTATAACTCTGGCTTCTTGGGATGGATCAACTGGCTATCTTCGTGTTATTCCCTAACTCTGACCTTCTCGGCTTGGCTCCTTGGCCTAGCTTTGATGATTTTTCAAAGGTAGCACTTAGGGGATATATATATAGGCTCTTGGAATGTGATTCTTTCTCCCTAAGTATCCTTTTCCGACTGAAATTGTTCTTCCCAGTGATAGAGGCACGGCCATGGCACACGCCCGTGTGAATCGCGTTCAAACCGTGTTCAGACTTTTAATTTGAGGCACGGCCGTGTGAGGCAGAGTTGAGGCCGTGCTCTAGGTGATCGTTGAGGCACGGCTGTGTGGGCTTTGGGCCAGGACGTGTCAATTTCGTACTAAGGCCCATTTACTCCGTTTTGGGCCTGATTTGTGTTCTTTTCATCCTCGGGTGCTTTACTGAGTATAAGACATGAAAAGAAAGGATTACAAGCACCTTTTTATATAAATCAAGGAATAAATCATCGAAAAAGCATATTAAATGTGGGTTAAAATATGTTACAATTACGGTTTATCAGTGGGCTCAAACCAATTAAATCAAAACACATAACTAGAATTTTTTTTCCTTTTGAGGTTAAAACGAAAATTCTCTTCTATAATAGAAATAGGTGAAATTGTTATTCTGGAAAAATATATTTAAAATTTAAGAATAAACTCTATCTATTTTTTGGCAAAACAATAATCTCTTAAAAGTTATATCAATAGCTCTACCGATGCCATCTATTTATAAGAAGAGAAGGTAGAACACTTGTAGAGTTGTACAAGTTTATTTTAAATAGAAAAACAACATCCAACTTAAAGTAGAAGAGGGGTGAACTAGTCACCCTTGTATTTCTACTAGGGTTGTCGCCCCCTTCATGTTATATGAGAGGTTTTGGGCCTCTCTCCCATCGGGTCCTATTACAAGTACTACCTAGGCCTTTTTAACCCAGTACTGTGTAATATGATCCAACCTGATTCAATTTCTCTATTTTCCAAATAGACTTTCATATTTACATATTAAATAATTTTGTGACATCCCGGAATTAGGCCTAAAAGAATTGGGCCCAATGGGCCTTGAGTGTAGTAGCGTTTAAATTTTTGGAGAACAAGAGATCGGCTTAAATGCAAGTTGGACCTATTAGATAAGTGATTTTGGAAGGTTAGAGGGCTTCTATGAAGTCCCGGGATCGAACATTGGCTTTGGAGAAATTTTGGTTTTAGGTGAAAAAAAACCCTGGAAGTTGGCAGGTAGGCCTTAAGAATAAAATGTGGAGGAAAATGGCACAAGTGGAGTGTGTGGTGTAATGGCAAAGTGACGCCACATAAGAGTCAAGGGGGTGACACCATAAGGAAGGAAGGAGGTCCAAGGTTCAAGTCTTGGCTCTTGCATTTTGGTTTTCTTTTTGCTTGGACCTTAGAATTTGGCTGTAGATTTATATTTAGTTGCGCATGGTTTAAGACACAAGAGGAGCTTGTGGCAAAGTGGTTAGCGGCGTGGATTATGCTACAGGGGAGCCTGGGTTCAAATCTCATGACAAGCAATGGAGTATTTATTTTGCGGATTGGACAGTAAGAGTTTCAGTTGAATTTAAACTCTACTGACAAAGGGATCCCACATCGGAAAGATACAAAGAAGGAAGGTGAAAAGCTAGCTATATAAAGAGCATTCCAGGAGGAGAGTTAACATACCTTGGTGGGCGTTTGGGCAGAGGAGTGGTCGCAGCGCGGTTTAACACCAGACTCCTATCAGGTGTGTAACTCTCTCTACTCTAGTTGTCGAGCGGCAAATGCCGAAGTGCCGGTCATGGGAACAGTAGCCACACGAGCGTGTGAGCGCACGTGTGGGGCTTCGACGCGATAATTGAGGCCATCAGTAGTATTCTTGTGGGTTGAGGCTGCTTAGGGCCGCGATGGGCCGAAGTGGGCCCAATGGGCCCGTGGGTCCAATTGTATAAATTGTGTGATGATATAGTATATAGTGAACTAGACTAGGTGGAACTTATATACGTGGCTAGATTTGTGTTAGGTGGGCCACACGAGCGTGTGGGCCTGAATGGGCCGAAATTGGGTTTTAGGCCCAATAGTCCGGTAAAGACCAGAAATGGTAACCGAGCCGCTCGGGGCGACATTTGGGCCTTTGGGAAAGGCCATTCAGGTACAAAATTACTGATATACCATTGGAAGGGTAAAATACCAAAATACACCTGAAAGGTAAATTACGAAAATGCCCTTGGTAGGTAAAATTATGGTTATACCCTCAGAGGTTGATTAGCGTGATTATGTTGTTTTATGTCTATCTGATTATGATGGTAATTCATGTTATACTTATATTTGATATATGTTTTGCATACATGACATACTGCATACACGAATTATTATGTCATATTGCATGGGGTATGATGTGAAGAGGGAGGAAATATGATCTCTTTTAAGACTGTCACCAGTGGTTAGGTACCACAAGTGGGTTGGGTCCACATATCATTAATTTGTGACTAAGTCTCAGTGGTTTGGAACCACCAGTGGTACCACATATATCTTATTTGTGACTCGTCCCAGTGGTTTGGTACCACAGTGGGTTGGCCCCACGTATTGATATTAGGGATTGTCACCAGTGGTTAGGTACCACAAGTGGGTTGGCCCCACATATTATTTTGTGACTTTTGTCACCAGTGGTCTGGAACCACCAGTGGTTAGGTACCACATATATTTCTGTGACTCGTCCCAGTGGTTTGGTACCACAGTGGGTTGGCCCCACATAAAGATATAAGGGATTGTCACCAGTGGTTAGGTACCACAAGTGGGTTGGCCCCACATATGATTATTTGTGACTTTTGTCACCAGTGGTTTGGAACCACCAGTGGTTAGGTACCACCAGTGGCTAGGTGCCACAAATGTTGGGTAGACGCAGGAGATACGGATGGTTATCTAGGTTGGTTGGGTTGCATGGCATACATACTTCGCATATGAATCTGTGTGAGAGCCCAAAACTCACTGTAATGGAGATTTACACACTGAGTCTCGATGACTCACCCCTTCCGCTTATTTTTGCAGGTAACCCTTAGATCACGGATATGGCGGAGTGGACTCGAGGCAGCCATGCATGATATTTCGGTTTATTTTAAAAATAGTTATTTCGGATATGTTTTACTTTAAGTTAGATTTTGGCAATGTAATAAGGCCACTATAACTTTGATTTTGGTATTTTATTTGATTTAGCTTTAAATTTGATTATTGCCTATTATTATTAAATGTTCAATACGGGAATTTCCTAAACCCTTAATAACCGTTTTCCAAAATGTTAACAAAAGGATAACAAGCGAATAAATATTTCAACTCGAAATTTTTAACAAACGCATAGTTTTTAAACAACCCTTTTATGTGACATGCCAGATCCGGTTGTAACGTTTAGGCCGGGTTTAGGGTGTTACAAATTTTCTCATCCCAATTTTACCCTTGTAAAACTTTTGACAATTTTACCCCTGGTAAATTTTTGACAATTTTACCCACGATAAAATTTTGGGAAAATTCGTTCAATATGTCACAACTCAACATGTTCACTATGACCGAATGATTTATTTTCTTTTTTGGCATCAAAATAGTCCAAAAACATAAACTCATTCTTCCATCATTTTTGAAGTAATCCTATATAGGATTGCAAGTTTCCATTTCCATTTCCATTTCCATTTTTGGAAACCTACATTCTTTTTGAAATTATGAAACACCCCAAACCCGGCCCACGAGCCTTGACCGGATCTGGTATGTTCCTCGAAGGAAACCGGTTCCCAAATTCGTTTATTACTTTGGAAAGACTATGTGTTTTGAAAGAAAAATTATTATTGGGTTGGGCTTGAATTGAAAACAAGTTTATTTTACCAAAAACCCTTTAGCTTTAGGTGACAAAATGTTTAGGGTTGGTTTTGATAATAAATTTACTTAATCTTTCAATTAATAAATATTTGTAACATAATAAATCAAAGTGAAGTAAAGAAATTCAACTATGGCCTTATTACATCAAATGATCCCAAAATTAAAATTTAAAATACTTGAAATAAAATAAAAGTCCAAATCGTAAATTTCTTGCTGTGCATGGCCATCCCTAAGCTTCTGCCGAACCCAGTCCATTACTGTTCGTCACCTGAAAATAGTCCCACAACGGGGTGAGTCAACAGACTAAATGTGTAACCAACACTAAGAATCAACATTTCAGGCATGCATTATCATATCACATACATATTCATATAACAAGTAAAAACAATGATGCAAACCCAAAACCCAAGCCTAGTTAGCCATCCGCTACACTTCCCCGTACCAACCTGTACACCGTGGGGACTACTAAGTCGACCCTCCTTCCGCTACACTCCATCGAAGGCAGTCGCTGCAGTCGACGTGCTCATCGCCCTTATAATCTCGTGGTCTTAGGTCACCACGTTCAGATATTGTGGTCTTAGGTCACCACATTCAGATATCGCGGTCTTAGGTCACGTCATTCAGATTTCGTGGTCTTAGGTCACCACATTCACTTCCCCTTTTCAATAACCCATATGCCCAAATCATATTATGCATTAACATGCCAAAGTTCACATTCTTATCATTATTCTCATGTTTATAACATATTTCATAATCCTATTGGGAGTAGGAAACGTACCTGAGTACTTTGTACCATAGCATGGTACTTAGCCATATTTTCACATTCTTAATATTACATTAATTTAAACATAGCCATGAACATATCAAAACTTAGGGTAGGGTACACACCTGATTTGCTTATCAACTTCACTGAAATATCGAAATCTGATCTACTGCCTTAGATCTCAATTCCTACATTCGGCCAACCTTAATATATTAGCATAAAGCCTATTCGGCTATAAAACCAAATCCTAATAGGATTTGTATTCTTAAAACTTACCTTGTTGCCGATTTCACTGCTAACCAAATCCCGAAAACTTTGCTTTATTCCTCCTTGTATTCAGCCAGGCATTGAATCAATTAACTTGGTTAGCTTTCGGCTTTTGAACATTTAAAGAACAGATCTAGATACTAATCTAAGCCTTAGCCGAATATACATAGATGCTTACCTTCCAAATCCTAAATCCCGAATTGAATCCTTGCTTCCTTAATGCTGTCGAAATTCCTATAACCATATGTTAGATTTAATCTAACATTAAAACATAAAACATGGCCTTTGGCTGAATATACATATATCTTACCTTAAATCTTTAAATCCCGAAACTCTCTTCCTAATTAATGGAGATGCCGAAATACCTTAGATTTGAAATCCCAGAATTCACCTTCCATATTTCGATCAACAAGATATAAGAGGGATTAGACTAACTTTTGACTTAAAAGGAAGGAATACAAGTATGACTATAGATCCTTACCCCTTTATATTGAAATCGACAGATCCTTCCTGACACCACTTCAGAGATTCGGCTTAGAGACTTGATGAACAATCGGCTATGAGCCCTCTATGCATTCGGTTTCAAAGATGAAAGAAGAGAGGAATATTTGGCTTAGAAGGAATCGGCTAGGAGGCTAAAAGAAAAAGAAGAAAAAGATGGATGCTCCACAACAAGAAGAAATTCGGCAGAGAGAAGAGGAGAAACTTTAGAGAATTTTGGCAGAGGTTTTCTTGAAGAGAAAAGAATGAATGAAGAATAGCCTTACTCTTCCTTTTATAGCCGAAATTACTAGGCTAGAGTCCCTTACTTGGCCACCACTCTTCTATTTTGATAGCTTTATCCCTTGAATTATCACTTTTAAAAGAATTAATCCAACAATTATCTCTTGAAAATAATGATAAATAAACCTATTATTTATCTCCTATTTAGCCGAAATTTAAAGAGAATAAAACTCCTCTTTTAAAAGCTTATTGCCGTCCATCTCTCTGCTCCTTGTAGCAAAAATAAAAATTTTTATTTTGCTTCCTAAGTGACTCGAACTCAAGCCCACTTGCATAGCTTGTGGCGTCACTCACCTGGGCCTTAAGTGGTATCTCCAGGCCACTTTTCCAAGCCTGTTTGTGTGTCATATTTCACCCATAAATTTTCTTAAGGCCACCCTGCTTTACTTCCCTCTCTTAACCTCAGAACTTAACTTTTCCTAAAACGTTTCTTTACATTTCCTTACATTTCCTTACATTTTCTTACATTTCCAAGTTTCCAAAAATGTTCGTTTGCTTCCTTTAAACTTAACATTTCTTACATTTCCAAGTTTCCAGAAATGTTCACTTTCCTCTTTTGAACTTAACATTTCTTAATCATTTCCTTACATCTTAGGGTTCCTAAAACTCCTCAGAACACATCCAACACACCCACTGAGCCCACTATCTCATGAATTACGCACTAACGCATAACCCCTAATCTAGGATGTTACAAATTATTTCATTTCTCCATATCAGAGAAAACCATAATAATTCCTAAATGTTTTGCATTTCTCTTTTTCTATTTGTTCCATTCATTTCTATTCAAACACACAATTCATTTCTAGTTTCAACGAGCTAGCGGAGAGATCGATTGGACATATGTAGTTAAAGCTCAAATGGTTTATAATTAAGTTTCGACTTTTCCGCTATCAATTATAAAATCATTTAGTCATGAAGCCATTCCACTATAGTATCATGACTGAGCTTTCCCCAACGACATACCATTACAAAAGCAACTACTCACTACTCGTCCAATGACTTTGTCATAAGTGTGTTACCCTCATAGGATACCCTTGATCTCTTTGGGATAATATGTAACAGTCCGAATTTGACCCTAATCGGAACGGTGGTTTCGAGACCACGAATCCGAGTCCGAAAATATTTTTAAATATCATTTTTGGTGCTAATTATATGTGATTTATGATGTGTGAAAGTTTCGTATAAAAATTTTATCGTTTGAGTGTTTAATTTAACAAAAAGGACTAAAACGCATAAAGTGTAAAAGTTGCATACTATAGTGAAAAGTGCTAGAATGATAATTACTTTTAAATATGAGGTATTAAATGGGTAAATAGCCCATTTTTAAGTTAGTGGGTGGTATATGGCAAGATTAACCTTAAGTTATATGTTATAAAATTTTATGTTATAAGGTTAAATAAGTAATTAATTAAAAATCATAATATATGTTAATAAACAAAAGAAAAAGCCATATCATCTTTTCTATTCATGAAAGCCGAATGTATTAAGAAGAAAGATAGGTTTTTCAAGCTTCAAAATTCGGCACTTATAAGCTCAAATCAAAGGTTAGTTTGATTTCGGTTTTCGATAATTTTTACGTTTTTGTGATCGTTGCTTCGAATACTTCAAGACTCATGCTTGAATTTTTTATTTTAATGAATATTTTGAGATGTGCCATTGATGAGATTATGAGTTTTATGATGATAGTTGATGAATTATGAAAGATGTATGTTAGATTAGTATGTTTTGTCTTTGGATTTTTAGTAAATTTGAGTATTTGGGCTAAATTGCAAAAATGAATTTTTGAGGGGGCCAAAATACAAAATAAATGAAATATATGACTAGTGTGGTCCCTATGAACATTCGGCCCTTGTATGGTTTAGTGAAATTTTTTGTATTTTGTGTTTTATGCAAATAGGACTAAATTGTAAAAAATGTGAAACATTAGGGGAAAAATGGTAATTTGCCCGTTTATGTGTTTTAGTACTAAATTGAGATGAAATGTGCTTGAATGAGCTAAATTTTAATGTGTTTAGATCAAGAACAAAGAAAAACGGATTTGGATCGGGGAAAGGCGAAGGTTATCGAATAGCCGGTTTACGTTATCCGTCGATAGTCGAGGTAAGTTCTTAAGCAAATATATATCGAAGAATTATATATGAATGTAGTAAATGAATGAATTTAGTAATTTTAAGCATAAATGTATGAGTTAGCCGAATGTAAGGGTATTATATTGGATTGAATATATTTTGTTAATGTGATATGAATAAGTATATTCGATTTAATATGTGAATGTAATAGGAAGTATATGATTTGTTTGTGATGTCAGCATTAAGAAATGTGTATTGAAGGATTAATTATGTTGATATTCGGGCTTCGAGCCTAGCAGGCCTTATTCCGGTGATATATTTCGGGCTTCGAGCCTAGCAGGCCTTGTGCCAGTGAAATAGTTCGGGCTTATTGCCTGGCAGGCTTAATGCCAGTGTTTAACTTCGGACCTTAGGTCTAGCAGGCCTAGTGCCAGTGTATGAGATTCGGACTAATGTCTAGCAGGTTCCAAACTGGTGAGTTGCCATTTCAAGTTTAGATTACGTGGTAATAAAGTCATGAGATAAATCATGTATATCTAAACATATGGAAGAGAATTTGTTAATCCGGCTACAAGGTATGTATTACTCATATTCATGTATTATATGTACATCTATGTGTACGATGCTATTAAGTAAATGAAATGATGTGAGAAATGTGAGATACAATTGATAGGTGGGAAATGAAATATGAACTATGCTATGAGAAAATTTGGTTATATGAAAGCATAAGTAGTTAAAGTTATCCGTATAAGTAATTTGATATGTATGATGTTGCGTTATGTATATATATATATATGTACATAAATATTCTGTAATGCTGTACCTTGGTAAATAAATGAAAGTTGACAGGTTAAGAGAGGTAGAATATTCAACTTTGATGCAATTATAATTTAAGCCATGTTATTCAATGTCAGGAATTGGTTGTTTAAAATGCTTGGATAATTGAATATTATAATGTGGTTGCTTATGACTTACTAAGCTAGTGAGCTTACTTTGTTTGTGTTTATTGTTTGTTTTATAGATTTCATTCAAGCTTCGAGCTCTGGGGATCGTCACTGAAGTCATTCACACTATCGGCTCATGTTGGTACCTATAATGTTTAGACTTTTGTTCTTAAGGCATGTATAGGCTAGCTTGGTTTTTGAATGATATGTGGATAATGCCATGCAAAAGTGGCTAGTTGTTAAATAATTATGTCGATGGCATACCTTATCTTTAATGTATTTTGTGTATGCTTTGCTTGGGCAACAATTGAAGATGTGGTATGTAAGTTCATGCTAAATAGCTATGTTTATATATATGATGTTTGACTTAAGGTCCTTTATTATGTGTGTTTTGTTAACTTTTGAAGAGAGTACATGAGTAGTGAAATGTTTTGTATGGGATGAGTATTGATATATAAGACTTTCGAATGTGCATCATATAATGTCATTTAGTAAACTAGAGCATTAATAAGGGTTAAATGCATGAGTCAAGGTAGCTAGGTGCTAGCCGAACATCATTTGGATTCGTATGTGTGTGTGTGTGCCAGCTTTTATTGAATTACAAAGTTGTGAATTATACTGTGAGTTGCATGTATCTATATTCGGCCAAGCCTATGTGTTATATTCAAATATAGTTAACATGCCTAAGGAATTAGTTGTTTAGGTTCATAACCGAATATGAAAAAAAAATGTGCATAACTATGATATATACATTTATATATATGTATGTATTTGGCTTGTGAGATTGCTTATTTTAAATTGAGTGCATGATACTACCAAACTTGGTTTGTGATATGTAACGAACATGAAATTCTTTGAATGAGACGTTGTATATTCGGCCTAATAAATGTGTATGTAATGTGTAATGAGTTTGCATATTTTCGGCTATGTAGAAGTAAGACTTAAGCCATATGAATTTGGTATTAATAGGAAGTTATTATGAGGTGACAATTAGATCATGCTTATTTTATCCATTTAAAACGAATAATATAATAGCTCAGGTACTTTATAAAATTTTAAATAAAATAGGATAATTGGGGTTTATAGTATTTATATGTTGGTATGTAATAATAATATGCATATGGTGCTACTGATTACGTTCATCAATGATTGTAATATTTTCATAACCTAGTTTAATATATTAAGTATGTTTTACACATATGTGACTACTTATTTATGATTGTACCTTTTTTATAAGCATGTTTGACCAGGACTGATAGACTATGTAAGAATTGTGGCTTTTCTAGTAATGTCCATAACCTTAATCTGGCGACGGATACGGGTTAGGGGTGTTACATTTGATTGGTATCAGAGCTTATAGTTTAGTCGATTCTAGGACTACCGTAGCGCGTGAGAGTCTAGCCATACATGCCTTAAGTTTTATAATACGATAGTGTGGTGACTTCTGACATTTCAAACTGTGTTTTATATAGTAAATGGATCCTGACAGAGCCGTAGCGGATGATGTAGAGAGTGTAGCGCCTGATCGCGCACGCGGGTTAGCGCCGGTAGACTCTCGACCTGTCTCGGGTAGCCATGAGGGGGAGGCTAAGCAAGCCTTCTACCAGATGATGAATGAATGGTTTACCCAGTTCATTCAGACTAAACCGGCTGTACAACAACCTCCACCCCCGAATAATCCAACTTCGATACCTTCAGCACCTCCGATGTTAGATCCGATAAGATCTAGTAGGCCTCCTGTTGATAAAATTCGAAAATATGGGGCCGAAGAATTTAAAGCCAATGATGATGACAACGCAGAACGAGTTGAGATATGGCTCGATAACACTATTCGGGTACTTGATGAGCTATCCTGTACTCTAGATGAATGCTTGAAGTGTGCTATATCTCTACTTTGGGACACTGCATATCACTGGTGGAATACACTAATATCAGTGGTTTCGAAAGAAAAAGTGACTTGGGATTTATTCCAGATCGAGTTCCGTAAGAAATATATCAGTCAGAGGTTCATTGATTAGAAATGAAAAGAATTTTTGGAACTAAAACAGGGTCGTATGACTGTGACAGAATATGAGCGGAAGTTTGTCAGATTGAGCCGATATGCCCGAGAGTGTGTATCAACTGAAGCCATTATGTGCAAAAGATTTGAAGATGGTTTGAATAAAGACATAAAGTTTCTTGTGGGCATTCTTGAGATCAAAGAGTTCGTGGTACTTGTTGAACGAGCTTGCAAAGCTGAAGAGCTCGAAAAAGAGAAAAGAAAGGCTGAGATAGAAGCTAGAGACACTTGTAAAAGATCATCGAGTAAGACTTTCCATTCAGCGCCTAAGAAGTTCAAAGATGACTTCGACCGACATAAAGCTACTTCAGACCTGTCTAGACGAGATCGACCTCCAGTGAGTTCTCGAGCCACTTCGATGGCTAGTGTTGGTAATGTTCAGCAGAACCGGGCTGAGTGCAAGCATTGTGGAAAATGGCATTCTGGGAGTTGTAGATTCCGTGACCGGTCCTGCTTTAAATGTGGATCGTCGGACTATTTTATTCGAGAGTGCCCGATGCTAGCCGAGCAAAATACGGCTCAAAACACTAAATCGAGCAATGCGTCAACACGAGGCAGACAACCCAGACATTCAGGGAATGTAGGTGGCAGTCAGAGAGGAACGAAGGACACTGCAATTCGCTCAGAGGCTCGAGCACCAGCTAAAGCTTATGCTATACGCGCCAGAGAGGATGCTTATTCTCCAGATGTTATTACCGGTACTTTCACACTTTATGATACTACTGTGATTGCATTGATTGATCCGGGTTCGACTCATTCTTATCTGTGTGAAACTTTAGTAACCAGTAAGACTCTGCCTGTTGAGTCTACTGAGTTTGTGATCCGTGTGTCCAACCCCTTGGGTAGATGTGTTCTCGTTGATAAAGTATGTAAAGGTTGCCCGTTGATGATTCGGGATTCATGCTTCCCAGCTGATTTAATGTTGTTGCCTTTCAACGAATTTGATATAATTTTGGGAATGGACTGGTTAACTTTGCACGATGTTGTAGTGAATTGCAAAAGAAAGACCATAAATTGAAATGTCAGAACGGTGAGATCATCCGAATTGAATCTAATGACTTGAATGGGTTACCGGCAGTAATATCCTCGATGTTAGCTCGTAAGTATGTGAGAAAAGGATGTAAAGCTTACTTGGCTTATGTGTTGGATAGTAAAGTGTCCGAAAAGCAAGTTGAATCCGTACCAGTTATATGTGAATACCCAGATGTATTTCCTGAAGAATTACCGGGTTTACCGCCAGTTCGAGAGGTAGAGTTTGGTATTGAATTAGTACTGGGGACGACTCCGATTTCGATAGCTCCGTATCGGATGGCACCTACTGAATTGAAAGAGTTGAAAGCATAGTTGCAAGAGTTGACAGATAGGGGCTTTGCACGACCGAGTTTTTCTCCTTGGGGTGCACCAGTTCTATTTGTTAAAAAGAAAGATGGAACTATGCGAATGTGTATTGATTATCGGCAGCTGAATAAGGTGACTATAAAGAATAAATACCCGTTGCCTGGGATTGATGACTTGTTTGATCAGCTAAAAGGGGCTTCAGTGTTTTCAAAGATAGATTTGAGATCGGGTTATTATCAGTTGCGAGTCAGAGATTCGGATATACCAAAGACTGCATTTCGAATGAGGTATGGACATTTTGAGTTCCTGGTTATTCCCTTTGGACTTACTAATGCACCTGTTGTTTTTATGGATTTGATGAATCAGATTTTCAAACAGTATTTGGATCGGTTTGTGGTAGTGTTTATAGATGATATCCTGATATACTCCAGAGATGAAACCGAACATGCCGAGCATGTGAGACTGGTGCTACAAACTTTGAGAGATCAACAGTTGTATGCAAAGTTTAGTAAGTGTGAATTCTGGATGAAGGAAGTCAGCTTTTTGGGTCACGTCATTTTAGCATCAGGCATTCGGGTTGATCCGAATAAAATATGGGCTATACTTGATTGGAAGCCACCAAAGAATGTTTTCAAAATTCGAAGCTTTCTGGGACTTGCGGGATACTATAGACGATTCCTCAAAGGTTTTTCCACGATAGCTACACCTTTGACAAAGTTACTACAGAAAGATGCCAAGTTCGAGTGGTCGGAAAAGTGTCAGAAAAGTTTCGATCAGTTGAAAGCCATTTTCACCGAAGCTCCAGTGTTAGATCAACCTGAATCGGGTAAAGAATTTTTGTTTATAGTGATGCTTCTTTGAATGGTTTAGGTTGTGTCTTGATGCAGGAAGGCAAAGTCATAGCCTACGCTTTGAGACAATTGAAGCCTCATGAAAGAAATTATCCGACTCATGATCTGGAATTAGCAGCCATCATTTTCGCGTTGAAAATTTGGCGTCATTACCTATTCAGTGAGAAATGCCATGTTTATTCAGATCACAAAAGTCTGAAGTACTTGATGACTCAAAAAGATTTGAACTTGAGACAACGCAGATGGTTAGAGCTGTTGAAAGACTATGAACTAGTGATTGACTACCATCCAGGGAAAGCTAAGGTTGTTGTAGATGCCTTAAGTCGAAAATAATTGTTTGCTCTTCGTGCGTTGAACGCACAAATGGTTATGTTTGGTGATGGTTCGATCATAGCCGAGTTGAAAGCAAGACCGATGTTTATTCAGCAAATTTGTGATGCATAGAAAATTGACAAAGATATGATTGCTAGACGAGTTCAGTGTGAAAATGATGCAGAGTCAGAGTTTCGAATTGATGCAAATGATTGTCTGAACTTCAAAGGTCGAATATGTGTTCCGAGGAATGTGGATTTGATTCAGATGATTTTGAACGAGGCTCATAATAGTCGACTATCGGTACATCCGGGTAGCACGAAAATGTATAATGATTTGAAGCAGTTCTATTGGTGGCCTGGCATGAAACGGGATATATCTGAATTTGTTTCAAAGTGTTTAATTTGTCAGCAAGTAAAAGCCGAGCATCAAGTGCCTTCTGGGTTACTTCAGCCGATCATGATACCTGAATGGAAATGGGAAAGAATCACTATGGATTTTGTATCCGGTTTGCCTACGACACCGAGCAAGAAAGATGCAGCCTGGGTTATAGTGGATAGACTGACCAAATCAGCTCACTTTGTACCGGTTCGTATAGACTATTCGCTCGATAAACTTGCTGAGTTGTATGTATCTCAAATTGTGAGATTGCATAGTGTGTCGAGTTCCATTGTTTTAGACAGAGACCGAAGATTCACATCGCGGTTTTGGAAGAAGTTGCAAGATGCCTTAGGTACTAAACTCCACTTTAGCACAGCCTTTCATCTGCAGACAGACGGTCAGTCTGAACGAACCATTCAGGTACTTGAGGACATGTTGAGATGTTGCGTCCTTGAGTTTGAAGGTACGTGGGAAAGATACTTGTAACACCCTGGTTTTAGGGGTTAGGCTTTTGGTGCTTAGCTCAGGTGTTGGCACACTTCAGTGTGTGGTTGGGTGAGTTTTAAGGGTCCTGAGAACCCTAGGTGGTGGCGGAATGCCTTAGGAAATTTTTAGTTTTAAGGGTTAAAAGGGGAGCTTGGATAGAGGGGGCCTTAAGAGAAATTTTGGTGGAAATAAGGCACAAAGAATGGCTTGGCAGAGTGGCAAGGAGGCGCCACTCTAGAGCTTGGAAGGTGACGCCACTTGAAGGAGGAAGGGGTCTCAGGTTCAAGCTGCAAAGGTAGCATTTTGGGTTGTTTTTGCGTCATGAGCTAGGAGGGAGAGTTGGATTCGGCCAAGGCACTTAAAAGAAGGATATTTGACTTGTTCAAATTGTTTTGAATGGATGGCTAGGAGAAGAGATGGGTTGGTTTCTTTTTGAATTTATTTGAAGGGTTGGTGTAGAGTATTTTTAGGAGAGAATCAAGGGTTTGAGTTAGGGGAGAGGAGTGGGAAGGCTAGGGGGTTTCTCTTTGGGGGTAGTTTCGGTTATGAAAGGTTTGGAAGGGTAGCCAACTTCTATTTAAAGGGTGTGAGCTTCCTTCTTGCCAAAATTTTAGCTATCTCTTCTAAAAACCTTCACTTCTCCTTCCCATAGGCTAAAACACCTCTTTTCCTTCATCAAATTCACCTTAGCCGAAACTTTAAGTCACCTTTTCTTCCATTTTTTTCTTCTTCATCTATTCTTGATTCAACCATCTTCGAAAGTCGAAGAGCCTTTCTCCTTTTATGTTGTATTAGCCGAATCTCTTTTGAGCTTTACCCTCATTTTTTTCTCCTCTTTATTCTTTTCTAGAGCATTGATTCTCAAGGTTGCTATCAAGCCGAATTTGGAGTAGTAAGGTGGTAAGGTTTCCTTTCTTGTTATCGGTTTTCTCTTCTTTTCGTGGTTGACTGAAATCATGTAGCTAACCATGTGTTCTTTTGATTGACCGAATCATGGAGGGCTAGGTGGAGGGTCTTTTGCTTTTAGCTAGCGTTAAAAGTGTTGTAGGAGCATTCGGGATTCAATCAGTTGAGGTAAGAAATAGTTTAGTAAGATTAAATACTTAGTTTGTGACTTGGGGTTAACCAGTTTATCTGATTAAGTGTGTTGATGGAGGCAACGACCAGTCAGAGCGGGCAAGGGAAAGCTCCTGTTCCAAAATTCAAAAAGAGAGCTGTCTCGGCGGTTCGTGATTGGCCACCGGGGTGTGGGCCAGCAGCAGGGGATAGCTATAGGCAGATAGCTGTTGTTTCTTTGAGCGGTAGCGTAGGGATCGAGAGTTTAGAACTCCGAGTGTTTAGGTGCGTAATCATCGCACTATTTCTTCGGTTATTGGTTTGCTAATGTGTTTACATGTGCGTGATGTGTGATGGCCGATTATAACGGCTTGAATGGTGAGTTATTTATGATATACATGATATGATAATCAACTTGTGATGCTTACTCTTTTGGTATATTCTGACATGTTATACTTATGCATACATACATGGGGGGTGGATTTGATCGATGAAGGAAGGAGTGTACATATGATGTACGTGGTCTAATGTTAGCCTCGGCTACATTAGCGCTTGATGGTTAGCTGTGTGCTACCTCAAGGGAGGTGTTGGTTAGGTGCCCATCTCGGCGGTTGATGGCTATGTGCATCACCGTAGACAGATTATGTTGTTGGGATCACTTTGGTTGATCGGTGGCTCAGCCACGGCCTTGAGCAGCGAGTTGCCAAGGTAAGGTTTATAGATCACGATGTGATCAGTGGTGGATTATCCACGGCCTTAGGCAGGGAGTCTGCTAAGGTAGGTGTTACGGTTGGATAGTAGGTTGGGCTGAAATGCATTCTTGCATGATTTGTTTCGAGGACTGTGTGGGTATGGGTCAAGCCCATACGTGTGAGAATATGCGTTGTGATTATGCACTGAGTCAGTGGACTCACTCTATTTTTCCTAACCATTTCAGGTGATGCGTAGAATTGGACCGGGATCGGAGAGGACACATGGTGGCCCATGCAGAAAGAAGAGTTTAAGTATTTTAAGCTTATTTATGTTAAGTACTTGGTAAATATTTGGGTTGTAATAAGGGCCTTAGAATTATTTTATTATTTTTGGTACTAATTTATTTTAATTTAATTAGGGTTTAATTAATTTGATTTACTATGTGAAAATTGATTTTTACATTAGCAACCTATTTATTCAATATATATATAAGTTAATAAAGTGTTTTTAATGTGGACATTTTTTTTAATATCAAAGTTTAAAGTATAGTTTTTAAAAGTACATGGGTTTTACCAAAAAGTTAGTAAATCTTACTGTTTTATTCGAAGTTAACAAGAATTTTCAACTGTCTTTCCGAAGTGACATAACCAGATTCGGTCGTAGTGAATGGGCCGGGTTTGGGGGTGTTACAATACTTATCTTTGATTGAATTTGCTTATAATAACAGTTTTCAATCAAGTATCAAAATGGCACCTTACGAAGCTCTATATGGCCGCAAGTGTCGTACACCGTTGTACTGGACCGAGCTCAACGAAAATAAGATACACGGGGTTGATTTGATTAAAGAGACGGAACAGAAAGTGGCTATAATCAGAGATAGTTTAAAAGCTGCCTCGGATCGTCAAAAGTCCTACGCTGATTTGAAACGCAAAGACATTGAGTTTCAGATCAGAGACCGGGTATTCTTGAAAGTTTCTCCGTGGAAGAAAGTTATTCGTTTTGGTCGGAAAGGCAAACTAAGTCCGAGATTCATCTGACCGTACGAGATCATCGAACGTATAGGGCCTGTTGCTTATAGATTGAAGTTGCCCTCTGAATTAGAAAAGATACACAATGTATTTCACGTTTCGATGCTTCGTAAATATAGATCAGATCCGTCACATGTGATCGCTCCGTCTGAGATTGAAATTCGATCCGATATGATGTATGAGGAAGAACCGATCCGTATTTTAGCTCGGGAAATGAAAGAGTTGAGAAACAAGAGAATTCCATTAGTGAAAGTACTATGGAATCGGCACGGAGTCGAAGAGGCTACGTGGGAGCCTGAGGATTCAATGAGGCAACAATATCCGACTTTGTTTAACGGTAAGATTTTCGGGGACAAAAATCCCTAAGGGGCGAGAGTTGTAACAGTCCGAATTTGACCCTAATTGGAACGGTGGTTTTGGGACCACGAATCCGAGTCCGCAAAATTTTTTTAAATATCATTTTTGGTGCTAATTATATGTGATTTATGATGTGTGAAAGTTTCGTATAAAAATTTTATCGTTTAAGTGTTTAATTTAACAAAAAAGACTAAATCGCATAAAGTGTAAAAGTTGCATACTATAGTGAAAAGTGCTAGAATGATAATGGTTTTTTAATATGAGGTATTAAATGGGTAAATAGCCCATTTTTAAGTTAGTAGGTGGTATATGACAAGATTAACCTTAAGTTATATGTTATAAAATTTTATGTTATAAGGTTAAATAAGTAATTAATTAAAAATCATAATATATGTTAATAAACAAAAGAAAAAGCCATATCATCTTTTCTATTCATAAAAGCCGAATGTATTAAGAAGAAAGATAGGTTTTTCAAGCTTCAAAATTCGGCACTTATAAGCTCAAATCAAAGGTTAGTTTGATTTCGGTTTTTGATAATTGTTACGTTTTTGTGATCGTTGCTTCGAATACTTCAAGACCCATGCTTGAATTTTTGATTTTGATGAATATGAGATGTGCCATTGATGAGTTTATGAGTTTTATGATGATAGTTGATGAATGTAACATCCTAGATTAGGGGTTATGCGTTTGGGACATAACTCAAGTATTAGTAGGCTTTAAGTGTGTTTGGTGATGTTTTAGGAGTTTTTAGAACCCAAGGAGGAAGGGGAAAAACTTTGGAAAATGTTGGATTTTAAGTATAAAAGGGGGACTGGGTGAAGGAGCCCTTAAGGAAAAATTTGGGCGTGTTTGGACATAAAAAAGGGGCTTGGTAAAATGGCTTAAGGGCGCCACTTAAGGGCCTGGGAGTGACGCCTGGCGCAGGTCTGGGGTTCGAGCAACGTGGGCAGCAGGGAAGGGTGTTTTATTTTTGGGCTTTTTGGCGTTAGGGCAAGGGGGAACTAAGGAAGGAGCTCTTAAAAGGAGTTATAGGGAGCTTATGTCACAAAAAGACGCCATAGCAGAGTGGCTGGAAGCGTGGGATGTCTCCAGCAGGTCTTGGGTTCGAAACCTAGGGGCAGCAGTTTGGTGCTTTAATTTTTGCATGTTGGCGTGAAGGAGTGGTCTGCACATGGATGAGGATAAAGCATTGTTTTATTTCTTTTTAATTTCGGCTATAGAAAGGGATAAAGGATTGGGTTGTTTTATTTAGTTTAAATAAGGGATAATGGCTGTTGTATTCTATTTATTTTTGAATAGGTGTCAACAGATAAAATAGGAGTTTTAATTGGGATTGGATAAGTGGAGTTTTGGTGGCCGATTAGAAGATTTTGGGGGCTTGCATATTCGGCTGGAAGAGTAGAATTTTATTATTTTATTTTATCTATTTATTTGAAGAGGTGGCTACGAGATAGGATAGAGGATAGATATTGTTTTATTTTATTTCAAGTGGGTGATAATTAAAAGATAAAGAATTATCACAAAAGAGGGATATGGCCGAATGTAGGATTCCTTTGGGACTTTTATAATCGGTTTGAGTATAGTAAGGGGGTGCCGAAATTCATTTAATTTGTTCTTCTTTTCTTCTCAATTTGTTTCTTGGCCGAATTCTCCCTAGTCCCCATTGCCCAGAATTCTTCAAACCCCTTTCTTCTTTTGCTTCTACTTGGCCGAACCTACCACCCTTTTCTATTCAAAATTTCATCTTCCATTTGTTGCCAGCCGAATATCCCTTACCATATAGGGCATAGGCTGAATCCCCAAAGGAAGGTGCTGTCAATTACAAAGGTTGCCAACGCTAAGGTGTTCTGAAGGAGTCTTCGGGTTTCGATAGGCAAGGGGCTAATCGGCAAAGGAAAGCAGAGGTTTTCGGGATTTCAATTTACTTTGGAGTAGTACGGCAAGACGTCTCGGGATTTTGTGATATCGCATAGATTCGGGATTTCTCTTTAGATCTTCGGTTAAGCAGTGTGTAAAACTCTTACACACTTTATTAGTTGGCATTGCTTATTATGTTACGATTAATTACAGTGATAGTGATTTGTCTTGTGGGCATGAGCATGGATTCCGGGTAAGTTGCTTGTGACTTTAAATATGTTATACGAATGACATGATGGGTACGATGCTATGCCATGACTTATATGCATGATTTATGATGATATGTTAAGCATGATATGAGCATGTTGGTAATGGGATTGAAGAGAGGAGGGGGAATATTCTCTATGGACTCTCACCAGTGGTTTTGACCACAAGATGGGTTGGCCCCATTAGTTTAATTGTGACTTCGGTCACCAGTGGTTTTGACCACACCGTTGATATAAATTGTGACTAAGTCCCAGTGGTTTGGTACCACCAGGGGTTTTGACCACATATTGATAATTGTGACCTATGGTCATCAGTGGTTTTGACCACACGATGGGTTGGCCCCATCACTTAATTTGTGACTCAGGTCACCAGTGGTTTTGACCATTAGTGGTTTTGACCGCACGGGGTAGTTAAAGGAGTATGGATGGCTAGTTTTGGGTTGCATGTTTTGCATGTCTTACTAATATTTTGTGTATGAGCTTGTACTTCCGGGTTGGGGATTTATACACTGAGTCTTGGTGACTCACCCCTTCCCATATCATTTTACAGATGAGTAGATCGCGGAGATGGAGCCGGTGAGGACTCGAGGTGGCCATGAGATGGAAAATTTTATTTAAATAGACTATGGTTTATTTTCATTTTATTTTTATGTTATTGTTTGAGTTGTAATAAGGCCATCAAAGTATTTAAGTATTTTTATTAAGTATCTTTATTATTATGTTCTATCATGGATTGGCACTTTAAATATTAATTGCAAATGACTTTATTTTCTTAAGTATATATAATAAAGTTTTAATCCGGATATTTTTATAAACTCCACACCTTACTTAAGATTTTAAATGGTCACCGTTTTACAAACTCAACAAAATTTCATGTTTCACTCATAAGTCAAAATCTTTCAAACGTTTTCCCGCAGTGACATACCAGATCCGGTCAAGGCTTGTGGGCCGGGTTTGGGGTGTTACAAATTGGTATCAGAGCCCAGTTCAAAACTCGGCTGTGGGGGCCCAGGGTCCAAAATGTTTTTGGTAGGTTTCTGTGAACTATTATGAAAATGGTTTTGTTTTGAACAGCATGGCATCGAGTCTCCGGCACCAATCCGCCCAGGTAAGTACTTCTAACTACTGTGTGAATTATTATCTATAGAGGGGTAGAAATGGAACGTAGATAGTATGATAAGTATTTGAACCCTAGGACTAGTTTACCCCAACAATCACATAAGCCTTTAAATGCCTAATTAAACAAACCTGTGACTAAGTCGCCGAGTTAAGGTGTGGTAACCCTGGTGCGCATGTCTAGGATTGGATCCGGAAGAGCCTGGTATTTAAGCAGTCCTAGTGACTCACCTCCTCTTCGCAGGAATCCTACCTGGTGCGTAGCTTTAGTTCACCCTAACCAAGAGGACTCAGTCACAGGTTAAACCCAATAACTAAAACCCGAAAGGGATTAGCCACATTTTTATGAAAACCCTAGTTTTAAAATGACTAAATTACCCTTTTGACTTATACAAGCTATCCCATAAAATTTTTCTGAAATATTTCTTGATTTACAAAATTACTAAAATACCCCTAGTGGTAAAATTACAAAAATGCCCTTGGTTTATGAAATTTCCAAAATACCCACAACTCTTATTCAAAAAAAAATTCATTACTTTATAACAAGTCCAAAAACCCTAATTTGCAAAATATCAAAATACTTTGATTTTGGAAAATTACGAAATTGCCCCTGACTTACAAAATTACCAAAATGACCTTGAATTTCAAAAATTTTGCAACATCACCGATTTGGAAAACAAATTCTCAAAAAAACCCTCAAGTTTTGCAAATTTTGGAAATACCCTCGATTTATTAAGCTTTACAAATTTACTCTGATTTATTACCAAAATACCCCCGAGTTTCAAAATTTATCGAAATACCCCTGTAATTTCAAAATTTCTGAAATACCCCCGAGATTTCAAAAATTACCAAAACACCCTTATTGACAAAACCACCAAGGAACCTTATTTTCACAAATTATGAAAATACCCTTGTAGGGCAAATTACGAAAATACCCCTGGGTAGTGAGAAAACAACAACAATGAAAACTACAACGTTTCTCTGAATGAATGAAAGTTCATAATTGTTTGATGGATGAATGAATGAATGTGAAGACTGTGTGCATGTATGAATACGAAAGAACCCCTCCTAAAACTCTTTTCATAAAACTTCTTCGCGAGTAAGCAAGTGAAACAAGGACTAATTCATAAAACTTCTTAATCAGATCACGACGTTAGAAAAGAGCTCTGGAGGACGTGGTCGTCGTGGATGAGGTAGGAGAAGGATGACCGTGTCAGAACCCGTTAGATCGGGTCAAGGGTCTGATAATGAAATACCACCGCCACCACCACCCCCAGTTGTAAATGTTGAGCAGCAAGCTCAGACGGGGGAAGATGCTATGTCGCAGGCTGTGCTGCGAGTTCTTAAGTTGGTGGCTGGTGCAGGAGGAAATTCGGGAGCTCGAAAATCTGTGCCTGAGCGGCTCCGAGCTAATGGAGCTGAAATGTTTCGAGGAGTGTCTGGGGTGGCACCCAGTACAGCGAAATATTGGTTGGAAGCCACCGAACGGATTATGGATGAGCTTGATTTGACCCCTGAGGAGAAGTTGAAAGGAATAGTGGCACTGCTACGCGATGAAGCGTACCAATGGTGGTTAACTGTTCGGGATGGTGCCACGGCTGAGGATCTCACCTGGGAGTATGTCAAGGCAGCATATCAGAGGAAGTATGTGGAGGCTGGTTATATTGATGAACAGCGTAGGGCGTTCTTAAATTTGGTACAAGGGAATAAGTCGGTACCCGAGTATGAGGCTGAATTCATGAGGTTAAGTAGGTATGCTCGGGGTATGGTGGCCACAGAACATGAGCGCTGCGTTAGGTTCGAGGACGGGTTGAGAGATAAGCTACGGGTGTTAATCGCACCTCAGTGTGAAAGGGAATTTGCCGTTCTCGTGGAAAAGGCTAAGGTAGCTGAAGCAGTGAAGTGAATTAAGAGGCGGAATCAGGACAGAAGTAGGGATAAAAGGAATTTTGGGCCTTCAGGGTCCGCTGGAGGTTCACAGAAGAGGGCTAGATTTGGGGAAACAGAAAGGGCCGCAAAGCCTGCTCAGTGGCCACCTCAGTGTGGTAAATGCGGGAAATCCCACTCGGGAGAATGTTGGACGGAAAACAGGGGATGCTTTGAGTGTGGATCAATGGGGCACCGGGTAAGGGATTATCCGCGAAAATTGGCTAGGACTCAAGCTGAGGGTCAAGGACGTGGTCAATTCAGGAGGGATGGCCAGCAACCACATAGGGGTCGAGGTGCAGCTAGGGGTAATGGTAATGGTAACGGGCGTGGCCGAGGCGCTGAAGGTGCAGAGGCGAGGCAACCAAGGTTGGTTTATGCAGTTGGCCGTCGCGAGGAGGGAGATGTGCCAGGTGTGACAACGGGTACGTTCCTTATTTTTCTGGAATACCCTTAATTGCTTTGATTATTGTAGAGTTTTCTTGTATTGCTAGTGAAGTGTTTGAAACCTTGGATGTGAACTTAGAGATTGTGCCTAGGAAGTAAGATAGTTTTATTAAGATCAGAGTGCGCAGCATAAACGTAGTGCGGTGAGTTAAGATGTACGAATATTCGTTAGTAAGTAATTTCGAGGACGAAATTATTTTTAAGGAGGGTAGAACTGTAACATCCTAGATTAGGGGTTATGCGTTTGGGACATAGCTCAAGTATTAGTAGGCTTTAAGTGTGTTTGGTGATGTTTTAGGAGTTTTTAGAACCCAAGGAGGAAGGGGAAAAACTTTGGAAAATGTTGGATTTTAAGTATAAAAGGGGGACTGGGTGAAGGAGCCCTTAAGGAAAAATTTGGGCGTGTTTGGACATAAAAAAGGGGCTTGGTAAAGTGGCTTAAGGGCGCCACTTAAGGGCTTGGGAGTGACGCCTGGTGCAGGTTTGGGGTTCGAGCAACGTGGGCAGCAGGGAAGGGTGTTTTATTTTTGGGCTTTTTGGCGTTAGGGCAAGGGGGAGCTAAGGAAGGAGCTCTTAAAAGGAGTTATAGGGAGCTTATTCACAAAAAGACGCCATAGCAGAGTGGCTGGAAGCGTGGGATGTCTCCAGCAGGTCTTGGGTTCGAAACCTAGGGGCAGCAGTTTGGTGCTTTAATTTTTGCATGCTGGAGTGAAAGAGTGGTCTGCACATGGATGAGGATAAAGCTTTGTTTTATTTCTTTTTAATTTCGGCTATAGAAAGGGATAAAGGATTGGGTTGTTTTATTTAGTTTAAATAAGGGATAATGGCTGTTGTATTCTATTTATTTTTGAATAGGTGTCAACAAATAAAATAGGAGTTTTAATTGGGATTGGATAAGTGGAGTTTTGGTGGCCGATTAGAAGATTTTGGGGGCTTGCATATTCGGCTGGAAGAGTAGAATTTTATTATTTTATTTTATCTATTTATTTGAAGAGGTGGCTAAGAGATAGGATAGAGGATAGATATTGTTTTATTTTATTTCAAGTGGGTGATAATTAAAAGATAAAGAATTATCACAAAAGAGGGAGATGGCCGAATGTAGGATTCCTTTGGGACTTTCATAATCGGTTTGAGTATAGTAAGGGGGTGCCGAAATTCAT
The DNA here is from genome assembly GCA_005393395.2 of Gossypium australe. Classification (NCBI taxonomy): domain Eukaryota; kingdom Viridiplantae; phylum Streptophyta; class Magnoliopsida; order Malvales; family Malvaceae; genus Gossypium; species Gossypium australe. Next base: position 80,920,593 of record CM016614.1, read on the forward strand.
TTAATTTGTTCTTCTTTTCTTCTCAATTTGTTTCTTGGCCGAATTCTCCCTAGTCCCCATTGCCCAGAATTCTTCAAACCCCTTTCTTCTTTTGCTTCTACTTGGCCGAACCTACCACCCCTTTCTACTCAAAATTTCATCTTCCACTTGTTACCAGCCGAATATCCCTTACCATATAGGGCATAGGCTGAATCCCCAAAGGAAGTTGTTGTCGATTACAAAGGTTGCCGACGCTAAGGTGTTCTGAAGGAGTCTTCGGGTTTCGATAGGCAAGGGGCTAATCGGCAAAGGAAAACAGAGGTTTTCGGGATTTCAATTTACTTTGGAGCAGTACGGGAATACGTCTAAGGATTTTTTGATATCGCATAGATTCGGGATTTCTCTTTAGATCTTCGGTTAAGCAGGTGTGTAAAACTCTTACACACTTTATTAGTTGGCATTGCTTATTATGTTACGATTAATTATTGTGATAGTGATTTGTGTTGTGGGCATGAGCATGGATTCCGGGTAAGTTGCCTGTGACTTTAAATATGTTATACGAATGGCATGATGGGTACGATGCTATGCCATGACTTATATGCATGATTTATGATGATATGTTAAGCATGATATGAGCATGTTGGTAATGGGATTGAAGAGAGGAGGGGGAATATTCTCTATGGACTGTCACCAGTGGTTTTGACCACAAGATGGGTTGGCCCCATCAGTTTAATTGTGACTTCGGTCACCAGTGGTTTTGACCACACCGTTGATATAAATTGTGACTAAATCCCAGTGGTTTGGTACCACCAGGCGTTTTGACCACATATTGATAATTGTGACCTATGGTCATCAGTGGTTTTGACCACACGATGGGTTGGCCCCATCACTTAATTTGTGACTCAGGTCACCAGTGGTTTTGACCACCAGTGGTTTTGACCACACGTGGTAGTTAAAGGAGTATGGATGGCTAGTTTTGGGTTGCATGTTTTGCATGTCTTACTAATATTTTGTGTATGAGCTTGCACTTCCGGGTTGGGGATTTATACACTGAGTCTTGGTGACTCACCCCTTCCCATATCATTTTGCAAATGAGTAGATCGCGGAGATGGAGCCGGTGAGGACTCGAGGTGGCCATGAGATGGAAAATTTTATTTAAATAGACTATAGTTTATTTTCATTTTATTTTTATGTTATTGTTTGAGTTGTAATAAGGCCATCAAAGTATTTAAGTATTTTTATTAAGTATCTTTATTATTATGTTCTATCATGGATTGGCACTTTAAATATTAATTGCAAATGACTTTATTTTCTTAAGTATATATAATAAAGTTTTAATCCGGATATTTTTATAAACTCCACACCTTACTTAAGATTTTAAATGGTCACCGTTTTACAAACTCAACAAAATTTCATGTTTCACTCATAAGTCAAAATCTTTCAAACGTTTTCCCGCAGTGACATACCAGATCCGGTCAAGGCTTGTGGGCCGGGTTTGGGGTGTTACAATGAATTATGAAAGATGTATGTTAGATTAGTATGTTTTGTCTTTGGATTTTTAGTAAATTTGAGTATTTGGGCTAAATTGCAAAAATGAATTTTTGAGGGGACCAAAATGAAAAATAAATGAAATATATGGACTAGTGTGGTCCCTATGAACATTCGGCCCTTGTATGGTTTAGTGAAATTTTTTGAATTTTGTGTTTTATGCAAATAGGACTAAATTGTAAAAATGTGAAACATTAGGGGCAAAATGGTAATTTTCCCATTTATGTGTTTTAGTACTAAATTGAGATGAAATGTGCTTGAATGAGCTAAATTTTAATGTGTTTAGATCAAGAACAAAGAAAAACGGATTTGGATCGGGGAAAGGCGAAGGTTATCGAATAGCCGGTCTACGTTATCCGTCGATAGTCGAGGTAAGTTCTTAAGCAAATATATATCGAAGAATTATATATGAATGTAGTAAATGAATGAATTTAGTAATTTTAGGCATAAATGTATGAGTTAGCCGAATGTAAGGGTATTATATTGGATTGAATATATTTTGTTAATGTGATATGAATAAGTATATTCGATTTAATATGTGAATGTAATAGGAAGTATATGATTTGTTTGTGATGTCAGCATTAAGAAATGTAAATTGAAGGATTAATTATGTTGATATTCGAGCTTCGAGCCTAGTAGGCCTTGTGCCGGTGATATATTTCGGGCTTCGAGCCTAGCAGGCTTAATGCCGGTGTTTAACTTCGGACCTTGGGTCTAGCAGGCCTAGTTCCAGTGTGTGAGATTCGGACTAATGTCTAGCAGGTTCCAAACCGGTGAGTTGCCATTTCAAGTTTAGATTACGTGGTAATAAAGTCATGAGATAAATCATGTATATCTAAACATATGGAAGAGAATTTGTTAATTCGGCTACAAGGTATGTATTATTCATAGTCATGTATTATATGTACATGTATGTATGTGTACGATGCTATTAAGTAAATGAAATGATGTGAGAAATGTGAGATACAATTGATAGGTGGGAAATGAAATATGAAGTATGCTATGAGAAAATTTGGTTATATGAAAGCATAAGTAGTTAAAGTTATCCGTATAAGTAATTTGATATGTATGATGTTGCGTTATGTATATATATTTATACATAAATATTCTGTAATGCTGTACCTTGGCAAATAAATGAAAGTTGACAGGTTAAGAGAGGCAGAATATTCAGCTTTGGTGCAATTATAATTTAAGCCATGTTATTCAATGTCAGGAATTGGTTGTTTAAAATGCTTGGATAATTGAATATTGTAATGTGGTTGCTTAAGACTTACTAAGCTAGTGAGCTTACTTTGTTTGTGTTTATTGTTCGTTTTATAGATTTCATTCAAGCTTCGAGCTCTGGGGATCATCACTGAAGTCATTCACACTATCGGCTCATGTTGGTACCTATAATGTTTAGACTTTTGTTCTTAAGGCATGTATAGGCTAGCTAGGTTTTTGAATGATATGTGGATAATGTATCTAAGCCATGCGAAAGTGGCTAGTTGTTAAATAACTATGTCGATGGCATACCTTATCTTTAATGCATTTTGTGTATGCTTTGCTTGGGCAACAATTGAAGATGTGGTATGTAAGTTCATGCTAAATATCTATGTTTATATATATGATGTTTGACTTGAGGTCCTTTATTATGTGTGTTTTGTTAACTTTTGAAGAGAGTACATGAGTAGTGAAATGTTTGGTATGGGATGAGTATTGATATGTAAGACTTTCGAATGTGCGTCATTTAATGTCATTTAGTAAACTAGAGCATTAATAAGGGTTAAATGCATGAGTCAAGGTAGCTAGGTGCTAGCCGAACATCATTTGAATTCGTATGTGTGTGTGTGTGCCAGCTTTTATTGAATTACAAAGTTATGAATTATACTGTGAGTTGCATGTATCTATATTCGGCCAAGCCTATGTGTTATATTCAAATATAGTTAACATGCCTAAGGAATTAGTTGTTTAGGTTCATAACCGAATATGAAAAAAAATGTGCATAACTATGATATATACATTTATATATATGTATGTATTTGGCTTGTGAGATTGCTTATTTTAAATTGAGTGCATGATACTACCAAACTTGGTTTGTGATATGTAACGAACATGAAATTCTTTGAATGAGACTTTGTATATTCGGCCTAATAAATAAGTGTGTATGTAATGTGTAATGAGTTTGCATATTTTCGGCTATGTGGAAGTAAGAATTAAGCCATATGAATTTGGTATTAATAGGAAGTTATTATGAGGTGACAATTAGATCATGCTTATTTTATCCATTTAAAACGAATAATATAATAGCTCAGGTACTTTATAAAATTTTAGATAAAATAGGATAATTGAGGTTTATAGTATTTATATGTTGGTATGTAATAATAATATGCATATGGTGCTACTGATTATGTTCATCAATGACTGTAATATTTTCATAACCTAGTTTAATATATTAAGTATGTTTTACACATATGTGACTACTTATTTATGATCGTACCTTTTTTATAAGCATGTTTGACCAGGACTGATCGACTATATAAGAATTGTGGCTTTTCTGGTAATGCCCATAACCTTAATCTGGCGACAGATACGGGTTAGGGGTGTTACATAATATCTGCTCTTCCAATATGATCATATTTTATCTCATGGTAATCATTACATCTTCCTTCATGAAAAGTCAATCACTATCAAATAGTGATCAAGTCGTCCATCACAAAGACGAACGACCTGTGGCCACGTTTACTTTTCCTCAACCATGTAATGCTAATGAGAGGATATCATTTACCTATGTTTTGGGCAATGAATTCCACTATTTTTAATGAAGTTACATACTACAGAAGTCGTACACCCAACAAACTAGCTTTCGGTTCCTTATCTATTTGAACTCAGTCTTTTACTTACATCAGAGTGTACAAGTCACGCATACATAATATGTCATCCACTCAAGATTTAGGTATGTCACACTATGAACATCACAAATGAACAAATCCATAAACTTATTCAGGATCTATTATGCTTGGGTTTTTTTTCTCCAGTTAGTCACATTTGTGTCTCTATCTTCTGGGAGTCATCCATTCTGATGCCCAAGACAAGGCATCTCCCCAATTGGACTTGGTAGACGACATATTAGTCTTTCAATTGGTTTTCTCATTTTTTATTAGACTAAAGAAATGTTTAGGTTCATCTACTAATACAAGTTGTCTTTCCGTACTACATTCAGACAACGTAATACTGCTTAGTATTAGTTAAACATTAAACAACCAATGAGCAACATTTTCTTCCATGTTTCTTTGCATGCAAAAAACAAGTGAGGGCAATTATAAAAATTATATTAATGTAATCAATTATTTTTTTATTAACAAATCTATTTGGTAAAATTAGAAGCGTATATTGACAAAATTACTACACTTAGGGCACCAGATCCAACAGTCTCCCACTTGCCTTAGTGAAGTAGATGAGTCATGTTTCGCATTCTTGTGCCCCTCCATATGATTCCCAAAGAGCTCTCTAGTTATAAGTGTAACACCCCTCACCCGTATTCAACGCCGGAATAGGGTTACGGAGCATTACCGGACTTACAAAACAGTTAAACAACTATTTAACATACAATTGTTCAATTTAATCGTTCATCACTCAATCTCAATCAATTTGTCCCTATTAAGAGACTACGAGGCCTTAAACATGGTTTGAAAGTGGTTCGAGACTAAACTGATAACTCAAGAAATTTCTCAACACTTCACAAATTTTTCTTCAAAACAGGGAATACACACCCGTGTGGCAAGGCCGTGTGTCTCACACAGCCACCAGACACACCCGTGTCACAGGTCGTGTGAAAACAAGGGGTACATACTGACTTGGGTCACACGGCCAATCACAAGCCTGTGTGTCTAGCCTGTGTGCCCTTCGAAGTGGCGCCACACGCCCATGTGCCAAGCCATGTGTTAGGCTGTGCCAAACCTGTAGGGTATACTGACTTATGCAACACGGCCAAGCCACACGCCCATGTGCTAAGCCGTGTGCCAATTAGGGGGTATACTGACTTGTACCACACGGCTGATCACACACCCGTGTGTGAGACCGTGTGGAGCATACTGACTTCATTTCAATTTCAACACCAGGGGACACATGGTCGTGTAACTTGACTGTGTATCACACACGGCTGAGACACACGTCCGTGTCTCTGCCCGTGTGGACAAAAATAGGCTATTTGCCAAGCCAATTTACCACCCAAAATCTCATGTACCTAAACAACCCAAATGGCACCAATTCATAGCATAATAGAACATCTATTTTAACCACATTCAATACAATTTCATACCATTTCAAATATTAATAACCAACATGCTTATATCCCAAGTTTAACTCGACCAAAACCTACTCAAATACATATACCAATCAACTAATTTAACCATTACCTAACATACTTCATTTTTGTACCAATTCACAAGCAAGGTACCAATTCCACAAACTTCATAATATGGTCATTCACATATCCATCCAAGAACTCAAATATCAACATGTATGCACATATATGCACATAACCAAATTCACCAAAATAAGCCAAATCTCATGGCTATATTTACAAACCAAAACACATACATTTACAAAGCCAATTCATTTGGCCAAAGTCATTACCAAAACATAACTAACATGACTCAAAGTCCCTATAAATGCCATATGACTAAACCATAAGTTCAAAAGTACCGAAGTATAGGTTGGATAGTGTGACGATGCCTCTAACGATCCCCAAATCCGAGCTAGCTTTGAATTCACTGTAAAACACGAGAAAAATAAACAAAGTAAGCTTTATAGCTTAGTAAGCTCGTATGAATTAAACTCAACAAATCATATTACATAAATCAACAACTTGAACTATTTAACATGTAATTCATGGTAACAAAAAGCTTTCCATATGCTTAATCATGAACTTATATACAAATTCATAACTCTTCTAATTGAAGGTTATACTTTCCATGTACATATTTGTACAAACTCGTAACCAACTTATACATGTTCGAAATATTGTCGAATACTCGATATCTCACACACTAAGTGCCATACATAGCCGAAGCTATCTAGATATCACACACTAAGTGCCATACGTAACCGGAGCTATCTCAAATCGTACACCAAGTGCTATACATAATCGAAGCTATCTCGATCTCGAACACTAAGTGTTGATACATAACCGAAGCTTTTTCGAATGTTTCTGTACAATTGTATTCATCAACAATTCAATATAAAGCATTAAATCTCAATTATAATAATGCTTATTAAAATACAAATTTACCTTGGACGTAAAAACGATAACGTGGATCAACTAATCCAACACTTTGTTCTTCCCTCGATCTAGGTCCGAATTTCATTTTTCTTGATCTAATTATATTCAAAATTAAATCATTCAATCATCTATTCATTCAATTTAATCCAAAACATACTTTAAAACACATTTACACTTTTGCCTCACATATTTCACATTTTTCACAATTTAGTCCTTATTGCATAAAATCACAAATTAGTGAAATTCCAAATAAACCCATGCTACCTGAATTACCATTACACCCCTAGCAGCCCATATTTTCCATTTATTTCACATTTTAATGACAAAGTTTCAACATTTCTCAATGTAATCCCTATTTTACATTTTTACTAAAAATCACTTAACAAAACTTGTAATACTCATAAAAAATATTCATAATCTATCATCAAACATCAAAACTCATACATTTTCATCAATGGAATCATTCAAAATCTTTTACAGTTTTACAATTTAGTCCTTGGGCTAGTTAGTACTAGCTGCAACGATCTCAAAAACATAGAAATCATTAAAAATGGATATTGATAGAATTGAGATTGTCGAACCCTAGCCCCTTTGTTTTTCAAAAAATCAATTTTTATTCTCTTTTGAAGAAGATGAATGCAAATTATGTATTTTGTTTTCATTTAATTATCATTTTTAGTACCAATTACCATAATAACCTTATTATTAAACCATTAAAACACCTTAGAAAATGTCCATATATGTCTACTCATGTGTCAAATGGTCAAATTACAACATAAGGACCTCCATTTTAATGATCCATAGCTAATAGATACATTTAACTAATAGAGCATGCATTTTGCACTTTACGTGATTTTGTCCTTTTTATCAAATTGACCATTCAAACGATAAAATTTCTTAACGAAATTTTTACACAATCACTCAATCATGCTGTAAATATTAAAATAATAATAAAATAAATATTTTGACCTCAGATTTGTGGCTCCAAAACCATTGTTCTTATTTGACTAAAAATTGGTTGTTACAATAAGAGTCTTGTCTAAACAAATCCCCAGGGTTTGTCTTCATATGCAATCTTTAACTATGCCTACCATTTCGTCAAACACTATTGTCTCCTTTATGTTTTTTATCTTTATGTGATTAATTCGAGTTTAGGTATACCTAATAGTCGGCACTCCATAGTGATGTTAGTAGTGCGACCCTGCTTGACACTTGTCCAGACTATGGACCCACCATCTAGGACAAAAACACAGCTTGCTGTCGATTTCCTTGAATCCCAACATGTTTGGAAGTTAGAATCAATATATCCTATAGGAGTGAGATCTCCTCTAGAATGCATAAGCATATAGTCCCTTATTCTCCATAAATACTTGAGTATATGCTTAACTGCTTCCCAGTGTCTTGGACCTGGATTCGTTTGATATCGACTTACCAACCTCACTATAAAACAGATATTTGAGCATGTGCATAGCATATCATACATGAGACTTGCTCCTGCCAAAGCATAAGAAATATTTCTCATGTTTTCTCTTCCTTTAGTTGTCTTGAGATAGTCCTCTAAATAGATATGAAATCCCAATATGGAAGGTTGATTTCCCTTCTTCTAATCGGTTATTGCGTAACACTTCAATATCTTGTCTATGTATGAAGCAAGAGGCAATAGTGTTATCACTTTGTTCTTTCGATCCCTTAGGATTCTAATACCTAAAACAAAATTAGTTTCTCCCAAGTCCTTCATGCTAAATTGTTGTGTTAACCAAAATTTACCTGATGATAATGTTCGTACATCATTTCCAATTAATAGAATATCATCGACATATAGAACGAGAAAAACCACCTTTCCATCTCCTAAACGTTCGTAAACATAATGTTCATCTATGTTCTGATAAAATCCAAAAGTCTTAATTGCTTGATCAATTCTTTGATTCCATGAGCGGGATGCTTACTTAAGTCCATATATGGATCTAAGTAGTTTGCAAACTTTATGTTTGTTTCCTTTAGCAATATATCTAGTGGGTTGCTTCATGTAGATACTTTTTTCAAGATAGTTGTTCGAAAATGTTCTCTTGACATCCATTTGTCAGATCTCGTAATTGAGAGTCATAGCAATGGATAGTAATATGCAGATTGACTTGAGCATGACAACCACTGAAAAGGTTTCTTCATAATCGATAGCTTCTTTCTGAGTATAACTTTTTGCTACAAGTCTAGCATTATAAGTTTCCACTTTTTCATCCGCATTTCTTTTCCTCTTGTAGATCCACTTACACCCTATGGGTTTTATCCATTCCGGTAAGTTTACAAGTTCCCAAACTAAGTTAGAATACATAAAGTCCATCTCATCTTTCATAGTTATTTTCCAGAGCACGGAATCAGCACTCTACATCACTTTGTCATATATATGTGGGTCATCATCTTCTTGTTCGGTACACTCAGTGTTAAGAACAATTTCGCCAAATTGGAAGAACTCGGGCCTACGAGAGACCCTCCCTGTAACACCCTGGTTCTAGGGGTTAGGCATTTGGTGCATAGTTCAGGTGTTGGCACACTTCAGTGTGTGGTTGGGTGAGTTTTAGGGGTCCTGAGAACCCTAGGTGGTGGTGGAATGCCTTAGGAAATTTTTAGTTTTTAGTGGATAAAAGGGGAGCTTGGCAAAGTTGGGTCTTAAGAGAAATTTTGGTGAGGTTTAAACACAAGGAATGGCTTGGCAGAGTGGCAAGGAGGCGCCACATAAGGCATGGAGAAGTGACGCCTCAAGGGGGGAGCTGGAAGGGGTCTCAGGTTCGATTCACAAGGGCAGCAGGTGGGCCTTTGTTTTTGCGTCAATTTGGTAAGGTGTTGGACGGTTTTTGAGTGTTAAAAAAAGGGAGGAAGACTTGGTCTTCCATTTTGAATTCGGCTAGGAAGGTAAGGAGTAAGGTTTGACTCATTCAAACCTTTTTGAATGGGTGTTAGAGAGGAAAAGTAGGAAGAAATCTTGGGATTTTGTGTGAGGGGTTGAGTAGTGGCCGGTTTTGGGGAGCTAGGGGGGATGGCATTTTCGGTTTTTGGAGGGTGTTGGGGGGTGCCGATTTTGGTAGTATAAATAGGGGGGAGGTGCTCACCTTTTTAGTTTTTCCCATTTTGCTTGCTTGCCGAAAAGTGCTTCACAAATTCTCCATTTGTTCTCCCCATTTCACCTGAGCCGAAACCTCCATTGCCATCTTCTTTTTCTCTTCTTTTGGATCCTTGGCCGAACCACTCACCTTTCATCTCTCTTTTCTTCCATTTTGCTAAACCGAAAGTACACCCCCCATACTTTTCTTTCCTCTTCTCAAACCTTTGCCGAAACCCCTATTCCCTTTTCATTGATTTTCTTTCATTGTTAACCGAATCTACACCCCATCTTTGTGCCGTGTTCCTTTTCCCTTACTTGGTAGCACCTTGGCCGAATGTTAACATAGATCTTGTTGGGTTTCCGTTTGCAACCGTTGTTAAAGGTACTCTGGGGTTTGAAGTAGGCAGTCAAGCCTCCGTTTGTTAGCAGTCAGCTTGGTAAGTGATTTTGGGTAAGGGATATTTATTAAGATTTGTTACTTAGTTTGTGATTTGGAGGGTTAACCCGTTTATCTGATTAAGTGTGATGATGGAGGCCAACACCAGTCAAGGTGGGCAGGAGAAAACCCCTATCTCGAAGTTCAAGAAGAGGGTTGTCTCGGCGGTTCAGGATTGGCCACCGGGGTGTGGGCCAACAGCATGGGATAGCTATAGGCAGATAGCTGTTGTCTCGTTGAGCGATAGCGTTGGGGTCGAGAGTCTAGAACTCCAAGTGATTAGGTGCGTAATCATCGCACTATTTCCTCGGTTTTGCTTGCTAACGTTTATACATGTGTATTATGTGTGGTAGCCGATCATAATGGCTTAAGTGGTGAATACCATGTTTTGGGTAATCGGATATCAGGTGAGTAAGTTGTGATATGATGTTATTGTGATGTGTATATATATATATATGATGTGGTAGTGATGTGAGATGTATACTCATTTTATATGCTGACTTAACTTGTAGCATTTACATATTTGCATGGGATTTGGGTTTGAATCGATGAAGGACGAAGAGTACATATTGATGTACGTGGTCTAATGTTAGCTCGGGCTACATTAGCCTTTGATGGTTAGCTGTGTGCTACCTCAAGGGAGGTGTTGGCTAGGTGCCCATCTCGGCGGTTGATGGCTATGTGCATCACCGTAGATGGATTATGCTATTGGGATCACTTTGGTTGATCGGTGGCTCAGCCACGGCCTTGAGCAGCGAGCTTGCCAAGGTAAGGTTTATGGATCACGATGTGATCAGTGGTGGGTTAGCCACGGCCTTAGGCAGGGGGTCTGCTAAGGTTGGTGTTACGGTTGGATTGTAGGTTAGGCTGAGATGCATTTTTACATGACTTGCTATGAGATTAGTATGGTATTGGGCCAAGCCCATACGTGTGGAAATCTGTGTTGTGATTATGCACTGAGTCAGTGGACTCACCCTATCTTTCCTAACCATTTCAGGTGATGCGTAGAGTTGGACCGGGTTCGGGGAGGACAAGGTGGCCCATGCAGAAGAAGTCGTTTAATTATTTTAAGCCAATCTATTTTAAGTATTTTGTTTAGACTTTGGGTTGTAATAATGGCCTTAATAATTATCTTTGGTACTACTTTAACTAGAGTTTGATTAAATTGAACTATTATGTGAAAATGAATTTACTATTAGCAACCTATGTATTCATTGGTTTTATATGTACTAAAGTTTTAAAATGAATATTTTATAATAACAAAGTTTTGAGTATCGTTTTAAAAAGGGCATGGATCTTCAAAAAGTTAGTATATTTTCATGTTTTAATTTCTAAGTAAAAATATTTTCACCCGTCTTTCCGTAGTGACATAACCAGATCCGGTCAGGGCTCGTGGGCCGGGTTTGGGGGTGTTAAGTTTGGTATCAGAGCCCGGTTCAAAACTCGGCTTTGGGCCCGAAACAGTTTTCAAAATGGGTTTTTGAAATGTGGGCTTTTATAAAAAGGTTTTCAGGTTATTCTGGCGTGGCACCTGTACCTCCGGCCCGAAGTCCACCAGGTAAGTACTTCGGACTTTCTTGAAGTGATTTGTCTATATGAATTATTATGGGCCTAGGTTGGGCTCGTAGATTAGAAATTAGGACTATTGGACCCTAGGACTAGTCTACTCAAACATATGCATAAAACTTAAAGCTCTTAAACAAACCCGTGAAGCAAGTCACCGAGTTATGGTGTGGTAACCTTGGTGCGCATGTCTAGGATTGGATTCGGAAGAGCTTGGTACTTAAGCAGTCCTCGTGACTCACCTCCTCTTCGCAGGAATCCTACCTGGTGCGTAGCTCCGGTTCACCTTAACCAAGAAGACTTATTCATGGGCTAAACCAATCATTAAAACCCGAAAGGGATTTGGCCTTGCTGTTTTAAAACCCTTAGTTTTAAAATTTTCAAATTTACTCCTTTGGGTTGTAAACTCTAAATCAGATTTTGAAAGATGTTTTTCGATTTAAAAAATTACCAAAATGCCCCTAGTGGCAAAATTACAAAAATGCCCTTGTATTGTAAAATTACCGTACTACCCTCAGTTTTTGATAAAATGATTTATACTTTGTAAAATACCAAAATCTCAGAATTTCAAATATTAAGATACTCTGGTTTGTGGAAATTTACGGAAATACCCCTGGTTGATAAAAATTACCAAAATGCCCTTGGTTTCTAAATTTTTAGATTTCTCTCGACTTTTACTGAAATATTCCTATTTTACCAAATATCAGAAAATCTTATTTTGTGAGACATTGTGATATTCCGATTTGGAGAATTTACGAAAATGCCCATGATTTCCAAAATTACTGAAATAACCCCGATTTCTGAAATTTTTGCAACACATCTGGTTTGGAAAACAAAATTTTCAAGATGACCCCTGAGATTTTGTAAATTTTGAAATATCTTTAAGTTGGAAAACTATTTTCAAAAATTTACCCTGAGTTATTACCGAAATACCCCTTTAGGAAAAATGACGAAACTACCCCTGGGTAGGGAATGAAACTTGATTGCACGAAAGAACCACTTCTAGAACCCTTTCATAAAACTTGCTCGTGGGTAAATAGTGGAACCAAATTTCTAATGCATAAAACTTTCTAAACAGACTAAATCGAGACGCTAGCTATGAGTTCTAGGGGGCGTGGTCGCAATACTCGTGGACGTGGTAGAGGCAGGATGTCAGTATCGGAACCGGTTGGGTCTGGCCATGGGTCAGAGAACGATGTGCCGCCACCAGCTGTTGAGGTTGAGCATCAGGATCAGAAAGGAGGGGATGACGCAGTATCACAAGCTATGCTGCGGGTGCTTGAGCGAGTGGCAGGAGCCAATAGGGGCAGTGGGACTCGGAAGTCAGTGCCCGAAAGACTTAGGTCGAATGGAGCTGAGGTTTTCAGAGGAGTGTCTGGGGTAGCTCCGAACGTGGCAGAGTACTGGCTTGAGGTAGTGGAAAGGATTATGGACGACATAGACTTAGCTGCTGAGGAGAAGCTTAAGGGTGTTGTTTCATTGCTGCGGGATGAAGCCTACCAGTGGTGCTCACTGTTAAGGAAAGTACCCCTACGGATCGAGTGGACTGGGGTTACTTTAAGATCAAGTTTGAAGGGAAGTATGTCGGAGCGAGCTATGTGGACACTCAGAGGAAGGCATTCCTCAATTTGGTGCAAGGTAGCAAGTCAATAGCGGAGTACGAAGCTGAGTTTCTGCGTTTGAGCCGGTATGCTCGGGGCGTCGTGGCAACGGATTATGAGAGATGCGTCAGATTTGAAGATGGGCTACGAGATGAGCTGTGAGTTTTGATTGCTCCGCAACGGGAAAGAGATTTCGCCATTTTAGTGGAGAAGGCTCGGATAGCTGAAGAGGTCAAGAAGGCTGAGAGTCAGAATAGGGACAGAGAAAGAAACCGGGATAAGAGGAGCTCGGGATCGCCAGAATCGATTGAGAGATTCCAGAAAAGACCGAGGGTCGAGACTTCTGCTCGTATTCTTAAGCCAGCTGTTGGGAATCCAGATCGTCCGTGTGCTCAGTGTGGAAGGTATCATGTTGGCGAGTGCTGGAACCGGGTTCGAGAATGCTTCAGATGCAAGTCCAAGTCTCATCTGGTTAAGGATTGTCCCTAGGATCCGAATAGGACTCGAACATTAAGCCAAGGTTATGTGGAACCAGGCAGAGGTGGTCAGCAAGCGACAAGGGGTCGTGGTCCGAACCATGGAGGAAATGGTTCCGGCCGAGGTCGTGGAGCAGTAGGCCGCGGTAATGGTGGCACTGAGGCAAGACAGCCAAGTCTGGTTTATGCAGTTCGTCGGAGGGAGGATAGTGATGTACCGGATGTGTCGGCGGGTAAGTTTCTCATGTTTGGAATATTCTTTGTTGTTTTGTTCGTCTGGGTGACTGTTTGTTTTGTTGCTCGTAAAGTATCTAGAACTTTAAGTATGGACTTAGAAATTGTGTCTAGATAGTATGTTAGCTCTTTGAGATCAGAGTGCGCAGCTATAGCATAGCATGGTGTTAGTCTAGTCAAGTAATTTCGAGGACGAAATTATTTTAAGGAGGGTAGAATTGTAACACCCTGGTTCTAGAGGTTAGGCATTTGGTGCATAGTTCAGGTGTTGGCACACTTCAGTGTGTGGTTGGGTGAGTTTTAGGGGTCCTGAGAACCCTAGGTGGTGGTGGAATGCCTTAGGAAATTTTTAGTTTTTAGTGGATAAAAGGGGAGCTTGGCAAAGTTGGGTCTTAAGAGAAATTTTGGTGAGGTTTAGACACAAGGAATGGCTTGGCAGAGTGGCAAGGAGGCACCACATAAGGCATGGAGAAGTGGCGCCTCAAGGGGGGAGTTGGAAGGGGTCTCAGGTTCGATTCACAAGGGCAGCAGGTGGGCCTTTGTTTTTGCGTCAATTTGGTAAGGTGTTGGACGGTTTTTGAGTGTTAAAAAGAGGGAGGAAGACTTGGTCTTCCATTTTGAATTCGGCTAGGAAGGTAAGGAGTAAGGTTTGACTCATTCAAACCTTTTTGAATGGGTGTTAGGGAGGAAAAGTAGGAAGAAATCTTGGGATTTTGTGAGAGGGGTTGAGTAGTGGCCGGTTTTGGGGAGCTAGGGGGAGGGCATTTTCGACTTTTGGAGGGTGTTGGGGGGGTGCCGATTTTGGTAGTATAAATAGGGGAGAGGTGCTCACCTTTTTGGTTTTTCCCATTTTGCTTGCTTGCCGAAAAGTGCTTCACAAATTCTCCATTTGTTCTCCCCATTTCACCTGAGCCGAAACCTCCATTGCCATCTTCTTTTTCTCTTCTTTTGGATCCTTGGCCGAACCACTCACCTTTCATCTCTCTTTTCTTCCATTTTGCTAAACCGAAAGTAGACCCCCCATACTTTTCTTTCCTCTTCTCAAACCTTTGGCCGAAACCCCTATTCCCTTTTCATTAATTTTCTTTCATTGTTAATCGAATCTACACCCCATCTTTGTGCCGTGTTCCTTTTCCCTTACTTGGTAGCACCTTGGCCGAATGTTAGCATAGATCTTGTTGGGTTTCCGTTTGCAACCGTTGTTAAAGGTACTCTGGGGTTTGAAGTAGGCAGTTAAGCCTCCGTTTGTTAGCAGTCAGCTTGGTAAGTGATTTTGGGTAAGGGATATTTATTAAGATTTGTTACTTAGTTTGTGATTTGGAGGGTTAACCTGTTTATCTGATTAAGTGTGATGATGGAGGCCAACACCAGTCAAGGTGGGCAGGAGAAAACCCCTATCCCGAAGTTCAAGAAGAGGGTTGTCTCGGCAGTTCGGGATTGGCCACCGGGGTGTGGGCCAGCAGCAGGGGATAGCTATAGGCAGATAGCTGTTGTCTCGTTGAGCGATAGCGTTGGGGTCGAGAGTCTAGAACTCTAAGTGATTAGGTGCGTAATCATCGCACTATTTCCTCGGTTTTGCTTGCTAACGTTTATACATGTGTATTACGTGTGGTAGCCGATCATAATGGCTTAAGTGGTGAATACCATGTTTTGGGTGATCGGATATCAGGTGAGTAAGTTGTGATATGATGTTATTGTGATGTGTATATATATATATATATATATGATGTGGTAATGATGTGAGATGTATACTCATTTTATATGCTGACTTAACTTGTAGCATTTACATATTTGCATGGGATTTGGTTTTGAATCGATGAAGGACGAAGAGTACATATTGATGTACGTGGTCTAATGTTAGCTCGGGCTACATTAGCGTTTGATGGTTAGCTGTGTGCTACCTCAAGGGAGGTGTTGGCTAGGTGCCCATCTCGGCGGTTGATGGCTATGTGCATCACCGTAGACGGATTATGCTATTGGGATCACTTTGGTTGATCGGTGGCTCAGCCACGGCCTCGAGCAGCGAGCTTGCCAAGGTAAGGTTTATGGATCACGATGTGATCAGTGGTGGATTAGCCACGGCCTTAGGCAAGGGGTCTGCTAAGGTTGGTGTTACGGTTGGATTGTAGGTTGGGCTGAGATGCATATTTACATGACTTGCTATGAGATTAGTATGGTATTGGGCCAAGCCCATACTTGTGGAAATCTGTGTTGTGATTATGCACTGAGTCAGTGGACTCACCCTATCTTTCCTAACCATTTCAGGTGATGCGTAGAGTTGGACCGGGTTTGGGGAGGACAAGGTGGCCCATGCAGAAGAAGTCGTTTAATTAATTTAAGCCAATCTATTTTAAGTATTTTGTTTAGACTTTGGGTTGTAATAATGGCCTTAATAATTATCTTTGGTACTACTTTAACTAGAGTTTGATTAAATTGAACTATTATGTGAAAATGAATTTATTATTAGCAACCTATGTATTCACATTGGTTTTATATGTACTAAAGTTTTAAAATGAATATTTTATAATAACAAAGTTTTGAGTATCGTTTTTAAAAGGGCATGGATCTTCAAAAAGTTAGTATATTTTCATGTTTTAATTTCTAAGTAAAAATATTTTCACCCGTCTTTCCGTAGTGACATAACCAGATCCGGTCAGGGCTCGTGGGCCAGGTTTGGGGGTGTTACACTCCCACTGTGATGAAGCTCCCACTGTTTCTTTAGGGTTTTGTATATTTCTCAAAAGCTCCTCAAGTACATCTTTACTCCGAGGTTTGAAGTCATTCATGTAAGGTTCTTCAAGGAAAGTAGCATGAGTTGAGACTATAATAGTTTTCTCCTTCGGGTTATAAAACAAACCACCCTTTGGATATCCTACACACACACAATTACATCTGTGAGTCCAACTTCCTTGCCTCTTTCTCCAATACATGGCTTCGGCATCCCTAAATCCTAAAATGACTAAGATTCGACTTCCTACCATGCTAAAATTTGTATAGGGTTTTTTTATGTTGCCTTAGTTGGAATATCATTCAGAATATAGTAAATCGTTTGTACAACGTATCCCCAAAAAAAGATTGGCAACTTCGAATAACTTAACATCAAATACACAATGTCTATGTAACACCCCAAACCCGACCCATGCGGTATGATCGGATCTGACATGTCACATGAAGAAAGCGTAAAACATCGTGTGATTCTTACTAAAATAGGCGTTACTTGGTTGTGTTTAAGTAAACAAGTTTTGTATAAATATTTGATAAAATACAGCTATTTTGAAAGATCGTCTGATGAGTCAAAAATCGAGGTAGTGAGCTTTAAAACCATGACTTTTGAAAATCACGTTGAAAATTTGAAAGAGAATCCGAGTTAAATTATTTGTATATATATATATATTATGAAAACCATTTATTAATCAATATTAGAAAACCATTGTTTACTATTTTAGAAAAATCCCCATTTAAAACAATTTAAGAAAACATAATAAATACGTCCAAACATAAAGCAAATTAAAGTTTATCCCAGAGGCCTTATTACAACTTTAAAACCCGAAATAGTAAAGACAACAAAATATTACGGAATAGTAGTTTACTAATGTTTGCAAACATCATTTATGAAGTATGGCCTCCACCGAGTCATCCATGGCCCCAAGTCCTCGTCAATGAGCGTTACCTACAGGGATTAAGAAAATAAAGGGGGTGAGTTACAAGAACTCAGTGTATAATCCCCTTACCGTCATCCACTGGGCCTGGACCTGTTTAATAATATCTTGGGCCTGAGCCCATATAGCAATATCTTGGGCCGAAGCCCATTTACAAGAGTATTTAAAAATGACATGTATGCAACCCAACCCATCCTAGTAATCCATCTGCTACACACCACCCGTACCATTCCATCACACCTGTGGGGATCAAGTCAACCCACCCCGCCAAACACACCAATCGCAGGCAAGTTGCCATTTATAATATATTTGTGGCTGAGCCACCAAAGTCATAATTATGCGTGGCATAGCCACTATACATATTGTGGCAGAGCCACCAGATATCATATACGGTAATATAATCGGCACACATCCTTGGGTAAATATGATCGACACAGAGTCATTAGTTCATATGTTAGGCATATAGCCGTTATCAGAATTTGTGGCAGAGCCACCAGAATATGTGGCAGAGCCACCAGAATCAGAATGTGGCAGAGCCACCAGGCTACACTTCTCTTCTTTAACATTTTTCCCATCCCATGCGAAATATGCAAATGCAACATAAATAATAAAACATAATATTCACATAAATAAACAACAAACATTAATCCAGTGATTAATTACGGTAAATCGGCCAATTATAGAACTTTGAATTTCGGCCCACTAAGGCATTATAGCAAATCGGCCCATAGGGGCATTTTCGTAAATCGGCCCATAGGGGCATTTTCGTAAATCGGCATTTTTACCCACTAAGGGTAATTCGGTAATCTCGCAACCCAGGGGTATTTCGGTAATTTACCCTCCAAGGGTATTTTTGTAATTTCGCAACTCAAACTTAACTACTAATTTGGGGCATAAAAATTGAAACTGTCCATTTGCGTCATGCTGACTAAATTGACTATAACTCGAGTTAGAAAACTTGAAATTTTGATCCGTAAATTTTCCTTGAAACTAGAATCATATATCTTCTTATCTTCTTACTAAAATTTTTCCAGAAGTTTTTCCTTATCCATTTAGTACAGTTTATTCATCAAAGTTTCCCTTGTTTCACTGTCCAACAGTTCTGACCTCTCCTACCCTAAACTCAAATATCTCACTATATAGTTTTCCTATGTTGCTCCCACTTGTTTCTATTGAAAATAGACTCACTAAGGAATCTATACATATAAATTATAACTCATAATTCACTTTGTACAATTTTAAATGATTTTTTCAAGACAGAACAGGGAACCACGAAGTTGATTAGAACTAGTCTCATAAAATTAAAATATCTCAGAATATAAAACTCCTCTTCCTCCTCTGTTTCTTTCATATCAAAATAGACACAGTAAGCTTTAATTCTATATCTTATACACTTTCTAATTCCCTTTCTCCTATTTTTCATCATTTTTCAAAATCACATACTGCTGCTAACCAAAACAGTTTCATTGCAAAATACGGTTACTACTACGAACATACGCACGCCCGAGTGATCACGGATGCCGGTTTCCGGTTTTCTTCGGTATTTCAACTGAATCATAGAACATTTCATGCAAACATTCAGAGAGGTATGAGATTACACACCAATTCAAACATATATTCGGAAGGTTACGGGATTACACACCTTATTTGGATTCCCTAAAGAACCACTCTTCGTTGCCCCCTAAAAATAAAATCGATCAAAAGTTAGCCTCGATTTCTTAAAGGTTCCAAAAGCTGAAAAGTTCTCACTCGCAAGAGTCACTTTCCACAATCGCGATCCTTCCCTACTAGGTTCTAAAATCCGTCCTTGCACCTTGACTATTGCAACGAGTTCCAAAAGTAAATAAGTGATGTACCAAAGGGGTTAGCCTTCATCCAATGTTCGGCCCTTCCACAAGAGCAGGAAGTTGATATCTTCACCACAAAATAGAATCACATGAGCGGTGCAAAACATCAAAATAAAGAGTAACATCTTACCACCAATATTTGGCCCAATCACCCACTTACCGATCAACTTCCAAAACCAAGGTTATGAGAATGATAAGTAGCAGCAAAGGATGGCTTGATTCGGCCCTTATCAAAAAAAAAACAAGAGGAGTTTAAAAATAAGAACAAGTGGTTAAGTTCGGCTTAGCCAAAAGATGCAAGTTTTGGCAACAAAGGAAGAATGAACAAAGATGGATTGAGGGTTACGCCACAACAAGGGAACAAGATGAACAATGGCTAGAGTGTTTAGGCTAAAACAAGAGAAAATGAGGTGAACAAATGGCTTTAGAATTATGGCAAACAAAGAGAAAGAATTGGAAAAGAAACACTAGAAATGCTAAAAGAAACAAGCCCATCCAAACACCAAAATTTTGCCAAAGACTATAGGAAATTTGGCTATCAAGTTTCTCCCTAGCAAAACCATGTATCATCTTTACCAAAAGATGAGTGTTGACCCAAAATGCTTTCCAAAACATCCTCCACATAATAGGCCAACATGCTCCCTTCTCTTACCATTTTCCTTCATTTCTTTCCTTGATTTTCCCTAATCTTTCTCCTTACCATATTCCTTAGCCATCTTTCCAAAAATTAAAAATTCTTACTTACCTTATTAAAACCTTGACCGACACATAGATGAGAATCACAAAAATAAATCCAAAAGTTTGCAATAGATGGGATTCGAACCTCAGACCATTAGTACACTTCACACGCCACTTTCCACCTTTACCAATAGACTCCTTGTGCTAGCAAAATGCACACTTATTTCCTTAAGTCTTGATGCCATTTAACTTCTCTCCTTAAAGTGCTTCAACACTAAAATTTACTTATAGCCTAACTTGAACCCGGAACTTCCTAGAAACCTCGTAACTTTCCAAAATCACCTTTCTAATAAGTCCAACTTGAAATAATGCCATTCTCTTACTTCCAAAAATTTTAAACACCCTTACACCTAAGGCCTATTGGGCCCAATTCTACTAGGCCCAAATTCGGGTCGTTACAGTCTAACAATGTTTGATTTCTTCTCTTTACCGGTGCGGTTAACTGGGATAGAATCCCATTCATTATGGGGTACCCTAAGAACTCATCAGTTAAATATTTCTCACCTCGATTAGACCGAAGTGCCTTTATAGGTAAACCTAGTTGTTTCTCCACTTCCGCATGAAACTCTTTGAATTTATCAAAGGTTTCACTCTTGTGGTGCATCAGATATACATAACCATATATGGAATAGTCATCAATAAAGGTTACATAATTCTCGTAACCACCTCTTGGACTAACGCTCATGGGGCCACATACGTCAATGTGCACAAGTTCTAGGGGGTTTTCGGCCCTCGTTCCTTTTGCATTAAAAGATCGCTTAGTCATCTTACCTTCCAAGAAATATTCATATTATGGAATATCAAATTTTTTAAGTGAACTTAAGATGCCATCTTTCACAATTTTAGTGATTCTTTCTTATTTAATATGACCAAGTCTTAAATGCCAAAGGTACCCTCATTAGAGTGAGAAGTTTTATGTCTTTTATTCAATATTCTAATCTCAAGCAATTTGTACATCTTTGTTTTGATAAAATAGAGATTATTTAATATTCATCAATTGTAGATAAGATTGTGATTTCTAAATATTGCAATTCCATTATTAAAAGTCACGGTCAAGCCATTTTTATATAAACATGCAACAGGAATTAAGTTTCTTTTGAAACTTGGTACATAGAAAATGCCTTTTCAAATAATATTCCTAAAATTACCAAAATAAACATGTACACCCCCCACTGCTTCCACTGCCACACTTATCTCATTCCCGATCCATAATAATAAGCTCTCATCTCTAAGATATTTCATCTCCTCAAACCCCTATAGAGAAACACAAACATGATTAGTGGCTTCTGAATCAATGACCTAGTTGTCTATTGAGTCTTCCACTAAACATGCTTCTATCATCAAGAGTTTCAAACCTTTGTCTTTGGTAGCTAGGCATTCCTTCCACTCTTTACAATTTGCCTTTAAGTGCCCTTTCTTACTGCAGAAGAAGCATTTAGACTTAGATAAGTCCTTAGGATTTCCAGTTCTCTTACTTTCCACTTGTGGCCTAAAAATCTTAGCCTTGCCTTTCTTAATGCGCTTTCCCTTCCCTTTTGAGGAAGAAGCGGCAACCATATTTGCTTCTACTTTTCTGACCGGCTAACCACCATTCAACATCAAATCATAAGATTGTAACTCCTTCATGAGTTATGTAAGCGTCAAGTTTTTGTTACCAAGGTTATATATGGCCCGAAAACCAGCAAAATCCTTTGACAAGCTTTTGAACACCATCTCAATTTGAGTGTTCTGGTCCAGATTTGCCTCATTTTCTGTGGCCTCAGCAAAGTAGCCTACAAGAGTGATTATATGGTCATTGACTAAAGTGTCGGGCTTTTGATAGGCATTCATCAAGCTAGTTATGGCAGACTATCGAGCCAAGGCAGATTGGCCTCTGTACATGTCTTCTAGCTTATCTAGAATCACTTTAGTAGTCTTACAGCACTTCAGTTGCTTATACAAAGTACTGGTCATGCTGGCCAGCATATAGCAATGAGCTATCCCATCAGACTCTTCCCAGTGTTTTATAGCCTCAACTTGAGTGGTTGGAGGGCAGTTAGTATCAAGAACTATTTTTTCTTATAGCTCAGGACAATTATCAGGTTCCTTTTTCATTCTTTATAGTTAATTCAATTCAATTTGTTTTCAATGTGTATGTTCAATAAGGAATTTGGTGTCATTTTCTAAGTGAAAATAAAACATTCATATATTAATATCTTTGTATTAAGCAAATGTTTGAAACATTTTGCAACATTATGATATGCACTAAGATGATGCATGTGTCTTACATTAAACCTTGAAAACATTTGCAAGTCGTTGCAAAGATAATTCCTACACCTATTGAATTAAGCCATCGTGGGGTGATCATGACCAACTAGTACATGAACCTAATTCCTTAGGCATTCTCACTTACTAATAATCGTGTAACATTTGGAAATCATTCTAACTTAAGTAGAGCTCATTGATGAGTTACTTAAATAGAAGATTTTGAGTGTATAACTATAAACTCAATACCTATCACATAATGCTCCACAAATGAGTCATCATAGGACAATCTTACCAAGAAGCATGTTTTGACTAGTTGTCCTCTTTTGAAGATAGAATTTTAACTTATTGCATGATAATGTCTACCACAGGGGCTAGTCCAACTATCATATGATCATAAGAAATTTTGCTAACTTTCAGGAAGTCTTCTCAGTGAAATCATCATGACAATGTCTACCTTGGGGTAGATCCATTTCATGCCATCACAAGAGACCATTGATGGAGGCCGTAGGTCTTGTTTAAGGACCTTCTCCCATTCAATATTTTAAAAAACATGCAAGGTTTTTAATTTCAAGTTTCAATCATGTATATATTCATGACAAGCATATGTGGCATTCTCTTCATAAACTATATGGCATGTTTATCTCATTTATGCATGCCATTCTATGGAAATTTTATAATATTCACATTCAATTATTCACAAGAGTCAATCAAACAATTATGATTCTTCACAGTTTTTCTTTTAGTGGAAAGATTGAATTGTGAACCCTGCACCATGTAGGTTCTCAAGAAAGGGAGGTGAGTCGTATTTGACCACTTAAAAGTCAAGTCTTTCCTTACCAACTCCAATCCTAGACATGCACCTTCTCATTACCACACTTTTGATAGTAATCAAATAACCTAAATAAGTGAATGGAACAATATAACACATGTATTTTCTCATTACCACACTTCTTATCTTTGATAGATCAACTGTGGATCATCTTATACATGTATATCACAATTATATCATAAATAATTATTAAACATATATATAAAGAGATGGGTAATAAAATAAAATTGTCAGCCAAGGTTTCCTTTGTTCTATTTCTAGAAAATAAATGAAAAAATTACATAGTTTTTCATCACAAGGAACTCCTTGTGCCTTCGACCGCCATCGCTCCATCTTCTCCTCGTCATGGACTCTTTTTTAGAAAAATTACATTTATGTCCTATGTCCATTTTTAGCTCACAAGAATTCTATAAATAAAAATAATCCTACGTAGAGATGATGGTCCACAATCTATATCCTAATAACCACAACCTTGGAAAAAAAATTATATAACAATTATATATAATAATACATTCATTCACATACATTCCCCTAAACATGTGAATAATTACAAGAATGCCACATATTATCAAATATTAATCAAAGAATATGAAGAAAGAGATCCGGTCTCGGTTCACACCATAAACATAGCACAAACCTAACTCTGATACCAATTGTTGGAAAAAAATCTTGTAACGCCCTAAATTTGGGCCTAGAAGAAACGGGCCTTGAGTATGGGAATAGCTAGGAGATTGTACGTAGGTATTTGGATGTGGAAGGAAAGGACATAAATAAATGACTGCTTGAGTGGCTAAGTGTACTGAGAGTGTAGGCGAAGTCTTGGGTTCAAGCCCTGGCTTTTG
Organism: Gossypium australe; assembly: GCA_005393395.2. Taxonomy (NCBI): domain Eukaryota; kingdom Viridiplantae; phylum Streptophyta; class Magnoliopsida; order Malvales; family Malvaceae; genus Gossypium; species Gossypium australe. The sequence continues at coordinate 80,944,952 of CM016614.1, forward strand.
CAAAATTTTGGTTTTCTCTTAAGTGAACCTTGGTGTTAGCATGTAGGCTTTAAAAGTAATTGTGTTGTAATTATGACACAAAAAGAGCCTGTGGTGTAGCGGCAAGGTGGCGTTTGGAGTCCTCTTGAAGTCTAAGGTTCAAGTCATGGCAAGGTAAAAAGAGTATTTATTTTGCTCTCTTGCCATGTGAGAAGCAGAAGTCGACTAGAACTCTGCAAAGTTGGAACTTGAATTGGTCAAAGAGAAGTTTGTGGAGAGGATTATAGAGGAATTAGAATGAAGTTCAAATTGGATGGTTGAGTGATTTGTGGAGAGATTTGTGAAGGGATGTTAGGAGAGATTAAGGGAGGAAAAAGAGGAGTTTGAAGGGGAGTAGAATTGTGCTGAATGGGTAATTCGAGGCTCATGAATTCGGCTATGATTGCCTCCTCTTTTCATTTTTACCTATTTGGTTTTGTTTTTGTCTGCTTGAAGGCCGATTGTGGTAAAGGTGCGTTCGGGTTTTTGCATTTTGGGACCCTTTTTGTTTATTCTTTGGTAACCGATTTCTTTTCCCTTTGTACTAAAGTTTGTGAGAGATTTCAAGTGTCGTTCGGTTTTGACAATTCTCTTCCTCTCCTTGCATCTAGAGTTTCTTTTGGGCCGATTCTCTCTTCTTTTTGCCCCACTCTCGATGTTTTGGTGACTTCGTTTTTCCCTCTCACTCAAACACTTTGCTTTGGTCGATTATTTCCTCTCCTCCTCTTTTTCATTTCTTTCGGCTTTGGCCTTGGTACATGACCGATTCTTTCCTTCTTTAGCCTTTACTTCTTCATTTTAGTTTTTTATTTGACATCTATTTTCTGGAAACCGGTGAGTGTTCTCGACTCTTTCTTGTATTTTTTTATCAAACTTTTTCAAGCCATCTCTCTCTACACTGTTGAAAGCCGAATACTTCTTTCTCCTCTTGATTCTCTTGTTGCTGATTGTGTTCTTTGGGTTCTAGAATTCCGCAAGGAGTGAAGGAGTACTCAAGAAATACTGAATCATTTCGAAACGTTCCTATCGTCATTCGTCTGAAGGTAACCCTGTTGCTATTATTGTGCTCAATCTAGAGTATGTTGGTCGTATATTTTGTTGTGGCCGAATATTACTTTCCTTTACCTAGGGGTTTTATGAGTACGATCAACCTTTGGGTTTAGGCAATCGTGTCTAACAGGAGTGCACTTGGAACACAGATATTCGGCAAGCAACGGGTGATCAATTCTAACCAGCGATCTAAGTGGGCTAAGCCACATCTGTCGATCAAGGCAAGTATTAAATCATTTTGGATAGTGGTATTGAAAGGGATTATCTAAATCCTATTGATTAAATGACTGATGGTGTATCGTGGTTGATTAGGTTTGGAGTTCTCGTGGATCTTAGCACATTTTCGCAAATAGGTGTGTATCCACACTGTCTTAACCGTAAATCGGCAAAAGTCGAAAAGCCGGAGAATATGGCACTTGATGCCACACGGGCATGCGATCACACATATGGTAATCCGAGCCCACGAAACATGGGCGTTTGACCGTAGAGGCCACCATGAACGATCTCATGGCTTAGGCCGTTTTGGGCCACGTTGGGCCGAAATGGGCCTATGGGCCGAATGGGCTCGTGGGCCCTACACGGGTAAATCTCCAAGACATGTGGAAATTATTGGACCCAGCTATGTCGTTCACATGGCTAAGGTCGTTTCTGGACTTACTGGGCCACACTGTTGACTGTAGGGTAAAATGACCGTAATGCCCTTGTAGTGTAAAATGACTGTAAAACCCCTGTAGGGTAAAATGACCGTAATACCCCTGTAGGGTAAAATGACCGTAATGCCCCTGTAGGGTAAAATGACCGTAAAATCCCTGTAAGGTAAAATGACCGTAATACCCCTGCAGGGTAAAATAACCGAAATGCCCCCGTAGGGTAAAATGACCATAATGCCCCTGTAGGGTAAAATGATCGTAATGCGCTTGTAGGGTAAAATGACCGTAATACCCCTGTAGGGTAAAATGACCAAAATGCCCCCGTAGGGTAAAATGACCGTAATACTCTTGTAGGGTAAAATGACCGTAATACCCCTGTAAGGTAAAATGACCGAGATACCCCCGTAGGGTAAAATGACCGTAATGCCCCTGTAGGGTAAAATGACCGTAATACCCTCTGTAGGGTAAAATGATGCCCCGTAGGTTAAAATGACCGTAATGCCCCTATAGGGTAAAATGATCGTAATACCCATGTAGGGTAAAATGACCATAATACCCCTGTAGGGTAAAATGACCAAAATGCCCCCGTATGGTAAAATGATCGTAATGCCCCTATAGGGTAAAAATGACCGTAATGCCCCTGTAGGGTAAAATGACCGTAATACCCCTGTAGGGTAAAATGACCAAAATGCCACCGTAAGATAAAATAATCGTTATACCCCTGTAGGGTAAAATGATCGTCATAGCCCTGTAAGGTAAAATGATCGAAATGCCCTCGTAGGGTAAAATGACCATAATGCCCCTGTAGGGTAAAATGACCGTAATACCTCTGTAGGGTAAAGTGACTGTAATACCCCTGTAGGGTAAAATGACCGAAATGCCCCCATAGGGTAAAATGACCGTAATGCCCTGTAGGGTAAAATGACCGTAATACCCCCGTAGGGTAAAATAACCGTAATACCTCTGTAGGATAAAATGACCGTAATGCCCCTGTAAGGTAAATGACTATTGTGCCCCTCGAGGGTAAATGATTGACTTGTGCTATGATTTGACTGATTTGACTGTGATTGTATGACTATGATTTAATTGACTTAACTGTGAATGATATGATGATTTGTGGGCCAGACATTCTGCATACATGACATACTGCATAGGGTTGGGATATTGGTTATGGAGGAAGTACTGTTCTGATAGGGTCGCACGAAACGACTGTGGACCCAGTAATGATCTATTAAGGTCGTACGGGTCGCACGAGGCGACTGTGGACCTACCGATGGCTTTAAGCCAGTTAATCTAATTATGGCTCTGTGCCAACCTAATTATGGCTCTGTGCCGTCTTGATTATGACTTTGTGTCGATCATATTTATCCATGGTTGTGTACCGATCATAATTATTGATGACTTTGTGTCGATCATACTTGTGTGTCGGTTATATTACCGTAGTTGATGGCTATGTGCCGATCTTATTACAGTTTTCGATGGCTATGTGCCAATTATGAGACCGTTACTGAAGGCTTAAAGCCGCATATATACTAGCAGCTTTTCTACGATTTTGGTTACTGCTGCAACCGGTGCTAACACTGTAAGTGTAGGGATGGCGTGGGTGATTTATTCCCCACAGGTAGTGCAGGGTTGGATGGAGGCAAGTGCAGGGTTGGATGGGTTTGCATGCATCATGCGTCATTCATACTGAGACTGTTACTGTGATGAGCTAGGCCCAATTGATTCTGTTATGGGCTGTGACCCAAATGATATTGTTTTGATCTTTGGCCCACATATACTCTGAACTGAACTATACTGTTACTATTAAAGGGCTCAGGCCCAGACTGATTCTGTTTTCGTATACTGACTGTTTCTTTAATAAAGGGATTACACACTGAGTTTTCGTAACTCACCCCGTTTTTAAACCTTTCAGGTAATCCCCAGCGTTTGACGGTTTGGAGCTGCGAGGGACTCGGAGAGGGCCACACAACTGCAAATGTTTTATTCTGTTTGCTTATTTATTTAAGCACTTTGATTTTGATTCAGGTTGTAATAAGGCCTCTATAATTTTTGGATTTTAAAGTTGGGATTTTATTGATTGTGATTTATATCTGCTAGAAGTAGAACACGGTTTTCCAAAACAATAACATTTTCAAACACTACGTTTCCGCAACTCAATTTTTAAATATCACGTTCATTTGTTTTAAATTAAGCTTCCGCAACAAATAAGGTTTTAAAGGTATTAACGTTTTAAAAGGGAATAACTTTTTAATAAACCACAATTAAAAATAAACAAAAGCAAACTGAGGTTTTGTACAAGTTGTAAATGGCAAGAAGTTTTAAATTTCAAGAAGGGTTTTCAATGAAAACATGGTTTTCGAAAAACATTTCAATGTGACACGCCAGTTTCGGCCATAACGTCTAGGCCGAGTTTGGGGTGTTACAAATTTGGTTTGAAAAAAGTTTTCTTGCACAAATGAATATAAAAATTTTGAAAATCGACCCGGTTTGTGATATTTATAGCAATAAACCTTAGACCAAAATCATACATGAGTTTTTCGAAATAGATCCTTTATGTTTTTTGGCTTTCAATAAAATGATCTTCTCCACTTTTTCCATACCACAAATTGCTTCGAGTGTGGGCTTGAACCAATTGAATCAAAACACAAAACTAGAAAAAATTTCCTTTTGAGGTGAAAACAAAAATTCTCTCTTCTATAATAGAAATCGGTCAAATTGTTATTCTAGAAAAAAATATATTTAAAAGTTGAAAATAAACTCTCTCTATATTGTGGCAGAATAACAATATCTTAAAATTTATATCAATAGCTCTACCAGTGTCATCTAATTTATAGGAAGAGAAAGTAGAACCCCTGTAGAGTTTTACAGGTTTATTTTAAATAGAAAAACAACATCCTACATAGAGTAGGAGAGAGGTGAACAAGTCACTCTTGTATTTCTACTAGGGTTGTCGCCCCCTTCATGTTATATAAGGGGCTTTTTGCCTCTCTCACATCAGGTCCAATTACGAGTACTTCCTGGGCCTTTTTGACCCAATAATATGTAATATTATCTAACCCAAAATAGTTTTTCTATTTTCCAAAATAAACTTTAATATTTACATATTAAATAATTTTCTCATCCCAATTTTACCCTAGTAAAATTTTTGACAATCTTATACTCGATAAAATTTTGACGATTTTACCCTCATTAAAATTTTGAGAAAATTCATTCAATATGTCACAACCCAACATGTCCGCCATGACCGAATGATTTATTTTCATTTTCGGGCAACGAAACAGTCCAAAAACATAAATTCATTCTTCCACCATTCTTTAGGTGTAACACCCCAAACTCGTAACCTTTGCCAGTTTAGGGTCAAGGGTATTACAGGAGAATCAGAATCATTTACTGATATTTCATAGCAAAGTTTGACAAATCACACTAAAGTGTCCCTTAAATAAGTCTACAAGACCTTAATCATGCTTTAGAGAGAGGCCGGGACTAAACCGAACACATACGAAAATTCTTGGAAATTTAAATTTTTTTTCTAAGTTACAAAGGTCACACGCCCGTGTGGGCAGGCCGTGTTTCTCACACGGCCTCAAACACGCCCATGTGTCTAAGCCGTGTCAAAATAGGGCATACATACTGACTTTATCACACAGCCTAAGACACGCCCGTGTGCCTCACCCATGGTCACTACTGACTTGCACCATACGGCCATTCACACGCCCGTGTGTCCAGCTCGTGGTCGAGCCTGACTTGTTTCGAATTACAATCTCGAAGGACACAGTCGAGCCACACACCCGTGTGCTCAGCCGTGTGGGCAAATATAGGCCATTTTCAAGGCCAAAATGCCATCCACACTTTGGGTCATTCATACAAGCACAATTAAGCATCAACCTATACACATTTGGCAGCCCAAAACACATCAAATTACGCAACATTTCTACTCAATTATGAGCTTAGCAATCACACCTACTTATAAGGCATTTGGTTCAATTTAATCACATACATTTCAAGACTAAATTCATCACAACTTACCATCAATAGTGTGCTAGTTATTCATCAATAAACTTACCATTTATAAGACCGATTCATTTGCTATCATACCATACCAAAACTAGCATCATAAGACATAACTAGTCATTCATAACTCAAGCATTTAACTAGCCAAATCACATGGCTATATACACATATCAAACATCACTCAAAGTAACTAGCCTATACATGCCATACTTAGTATTTACACTATCAAAAGGTACCAAAACAATGTTGAGTAGTGTGATGATGATCCTTGATAGCTCCCCGAGCCTTTAGTAGCTTTGTTTATCTATAAAACAGAACAAATACACACACAGTAAGCTTTCCAAAAGCTTAGTAAGCCATATACAAATAAACTTAACAAATTGTATATAAATGCATTGACACAAAGTCATTAATATTTCTCATTTTGCAAATTCATAACATCATCCTTGGCTCATTACTCAGCCATTACTTACTCATATTCCACCACTCAAATATCTCATATGCTCTTAACTAATTTAAACATGTATATCACATATCATCTCATCATTTCAATACACATATTCTTTAGTAAGTTCATATATAAATACTTACCTTTTGTACACATATATGGTGTACTTTTCACACATACCTGAATCATTATACATTTCACGTAGTCATTCATATCTCGGATTAGCCCGTTGAACCGTTCGGAATCAAATAGGACGCTCAAAGTGCTCAGAATAGTCGTACAATGCCAACATCCCAGACGAGGTCTTACATGTACTCAGATATCGATGCCATTATCCCAAATAGGGTCTTACACGAATCAAATACGATGCCAATGTCCCAGACATTGTCTTACATGTAAATCTCATATCGATGCCAACGTCCCAGACGTGGTCTTACATGAAATCTTGAATCAATGCCAACATCCCAGATGTGCTCTTACATGATCTCACATATCGAAAACTTATGTCATGGCATATGTAACCCTATATATTCCTAGGTTCATAGGAGACTTCTCGGACATTGATAACTTGTCGACATATTTTGGGATTTCATATGCATCCTATCTCGAGCATTAATCACACAATCTCAATCTTATAGATACATAAATAACTCAATTCAATTACATTTATTTGTATATTGACTTACCTCAAACTCGGATACCGAAAACGGAAACGAATTCGACTATTCAATTACTTTCGATTTCCCACGATCTAAGTTTGTTTTCTTCGGTTCTTAATCTATACATATTCAAATTTAACTCGTTTATTCACTAATTCATTCAATTCAATCCAAAGACACATATTTAGGGCAATTTACAAATTAGCCCTCACATTTTCACATTTCGATATTTTAGTCCCTACTTCACAAAATCACAAAATACACAAAATTTTAATACACCCAAGCTTAGCTGAATTTTCATGTAGTCCATAAAAGTCTATACATTTTATTTATTTCACAATTTAGTCCCTCAAATTATTATTTTCTCAATTAAGTACAAATTACTCAAATTCATCGAAACTCCAAAGACAAAACTTGTTAATCTAACACATATCTTCCATTATTCATCTTTAAACATCACAAAACTCATGTGTTCATAAATGGAACATTTCTAAATATTCATCAATTCACAAAATTAAGACATGGTTTTGAAGAACACAAAGCAACGATTATGAAAACATAGAAATTATCAAAAGCCGATCAAAAACTTACCTTGAATTAAGCTTAGAACTAGCCGAAACTTAGAAAACCATGGATGTTTTCTTTCTTCAATAAATTCGGCCAACAAAGATGAATAATGGCCTATTTTCATGCTTTTTGTTTTATGTAATTAATATTATTTACTAATTTACAATTTTAACCTTCAATGATAATATAATATAACACATAATATTTGGTTATAAATGTCCATTGCCATCCACTATCTTATAAAATGGCTTAATTGCCTCTTAAGGACTTCACATTATAAAGACATTAACAAGTTAGCACTTACACATTAATTAGCCACTTTTTTCATTTTACGTGATTGAGCCCTTTTCTCAAATTAAGCACGCAAACAGACAAATTAATTCACGGAACTTTAACACATACTTAATCACATATCATAGGCACGGAAAATAATATTAAAATATTTTTATGACTCAGATTTGTGGTCCCGAAACTACTATTCCGATTAGGTTCAAAACCGATTGTTACATTAGGTAATCCTATATAGGATTGTAAGTTTACATTTTCTTTTCCATTTCCATTTTTAAAAACCTACATTCATTTCCAAATGATTCAATTTATCCATTTCGGAGAAAACCATAATTGTTCCTAAATGTTTCACATTTCCCATTTTCTATTCATTTTTTTCATTTCTATTCAAACACGCAATTCATTTCTAGTTTCAACGAGTTAGTGGAAGGTCCAACTGGACATATGTAGTTGAGACTGAAATGATTTATAATTAAGTTTTAGTTTTTCACCCATTAATTATAAAATCATTTAGTCACGAAGTCATTCCAATATAGTATTGTAATATCCCGGGTTAGGGGCTATTTTGTTGTTGCATGTTATTGCATGTGTTTGGTGTGCTGTGTTGCTATTTCGGTGTTTTAGGGGCTTAATTGTAGGCTAGGAGTGTGCCTGAGTGAATGGGAAAATTTTGATTTTTGGGTGTTAAGTCAGGGGAGCTGTGGGAGCTAGGGTATAAGGGTTTTCTTTGGTGTTTTATTGCACAAGTGAAGAGATGGCAGAGTGGCAAGGGAGGAGCTTGGTGTGGCGTCATCTGCATGTGAGGGAGGTCCAGAGTTCAAGCAGCAGAGTCCCCTTTTTGTCACTTATTTTGGACGGCATGGAGGGAGGAGTTTGTGGCAGTTCAAACTCTGCTTAAGACTTGGTCAAGTGATGAGGTGGTGCGAAGAGAGGAAAAAGGGGAAGTGTGACTTGGTCCACTCATTTGAAATGAGTGGTGGTGAGTGTGTTTGGGGATTGTGGCCGAATTTTTGGGGCTTGGAGTGGGGGGAAGTGACGGCTTGGATGTTGGGGGAGTGGGGAGAGTATGGCCGGTTTTGGTATGTGTGTGGGAAGGGTAGTGCCGAATCTCTTTTGACATATTTTCTTAGCATTTTCGGTCACTATCTTGGTAAAACCAAATTTTCTCTTTTGTCTTCTAGCCAGCCGAAACTTCAATTTCTTTCTTATCCTCTTTACTTCTTGAAAACCGTAAGACCAAAGCAAACATACATTGCCGTTTTCTTCTCATTTCTTTTGCACTTAGCCGATTGTGCATTTGTGCTCTCAACATCTTTTGGTAGCCGAAATTGCTTTGGTTCCCTCTACTTTGTAAGCTGAATACTCTCTTCTCTCCCTTACATAGTTTCTTCATTTTCTTAAGAGCCGAACTTACCATTTCCTTCCCAACCGATTCTTCCATTCATCCTTCTCAATTCTTGCCGAAACTTTGCTCCCATTTCATATCGATTTTTCCCTTAAAACCGAAAAGCATCTACCTCATAATCACTTTCTTCCCTCTTCTCAAAAAAAAAAAAAAACCTTGGCCGAATCTTGTTGGTGTTGTGGTTTTGCTTCAATCGTTTGGAGACTGGTAAGTCCTTGGCCGAATGGCCATCTCCTTTTTCTCCTTATACTTTGTCGATGTTGGTTGTTTAGGAGCCGAATATGGCAACCATTGATGGGTGTTATTCTTCTTTGTTAATCCGATTTCTTGTTGGGATATTCAGGAGGTTGAAGCAATCAAGTGGAGCCTTCGTTCTCTGATTAGCTAAGTGGGGTAAGTATTGGTGTGGGCCAGTACTATTAGTTGATTCCTTTATCTCATTAAGCCAAGTAATTAGGGATTAATGGTTCTTTTTCTAGGTGGAGGCCGATTGTCAAAGGGAACCACTACTGGTTCGGGGTTTGGTTGGAAACCAAACCATTCGCAAGTGTAAGGTAATGGCTTAATGTTGATCCCTTGGTTAATGGTTGTTGGCCGAATGCTAGTGATGCCTAACCCCTAATGTTTGGCCGATTGTAGGAGTTAGTAATCGAGGGACTTAGATCGTTTTCGTTGGGGTTCTAGACTCGTATTTACCAGGTGTGTAAACTAACACACTTCCGTTTAGTAATATGATTAATAACCTGTGTGATGATTAAAGAAACAGTGATGATTGATATGATACCCTAATGGGTATGATTCTGGACTCGGGTAAGTCAGTATTATTATTATGAGTTAATGATGATCTATATGATACCATGGCTGTGGATATGTGACATGGGATATGAGATTAGACATGTTAGCATGATATGCATGATTGTATGACATGCATGATTACATGAGTATGGTATGTTGATGGGTGATACGAGTGGAGGGAGCAGTGATATTTTGTGCTGACGAGCACCAGTGTTTTGGTAACACACTTTGTGACTTTGGGTCACCAGAGGTTTGACACCTCCAGAGGTTTGGTACCTCAGCGTCTCGCCCCTGTGGTTAACACCACCGTGGGTTGGCCCCACTTGTGAGATACGGGATTGACGCCAGTGATTTGGTATCACACGATGGGTTGGCCCCATCACCAGATTTGTGACTACGGTCACCAGTGCTTTGGTAGCACATTGTGTCTTTGGGACACCAGAGGTTTGGCACCTCATTGCGACTTGTCCCTGTGGTTTGACCACCGTGGGTTGGCCCCACTTGAGATATGGGATCGTCTGCTAGTGATTTGGTATCACACGATGGGTTGGCCCCATCATTGGATTTGTGACTACGGTCACCAGTGCTTTGGTAGCACAATTGTGTCTTTGGGACACCAGTGGTTTGGTACCACATTGACGGATATTGTGTCTTTGGGACACCAGTGTTTTGGTAACACATTGTGACTATATGTCACCAGTGGTTTGGCACCACCAGTGGTTTGGTACCACACGGGGTAGAAAAGGCGATATGGATGGTTAGGATCGGGTTGCATTAATTATGTTGCTATGAATGATGTGTGTTAGCATTTTGTTTCCTCGGGAGCGAGATTATACACTGAGTCATTCGACTCACCCTCTCCTTTGACATTTCAGGTGACTCGTAGACGCGGACATGGAGCCGGGATGGACTCGGGGTGCACATGCCATGCTTTAATAAAAGTTTTGCTCAGACTATTGCATTTGGGTACTTTAGCTTATTTACTTTTATTTGGGTTTTAATTTGGAATTGTAAAAGGCCTTTCTTTTATGTTTTATGATGTTTATGTTTTAGTTAGATTTTAATATGCCTTAACAAAGTAACTTGGTATGAATTTTACTAAAACTTGGAAAGACAATGTTTTCAAAATTATGACGCAATGTGTTTTAAATTATACCATCGGGTATTACACAATGTTTTATATTAAGCAAATTCAAATGATTTTCAAATCGAACTCCATTTTCTACTAAGTCAAAAAATGTTTTAAGTAACACTAAGAAACTATTGAAGTTTAAATGGTATAAACTCGTTTTAACTACACATTTTGGTTACGTTTTCAAAAATGTCCGAGTTTTAAATACACCATTTGATTTCAAACAAGTCAACTCTAATTCTCTTCAAATTCACTTCGTTTCCACCCTGCTTTTGAATGAAAAATCTAAACCTCTCAAGTACGTTTTTCCCCGTAACATACCAGATCCGGACGTGGTGTCTTGACCGGGTTTGGGGTGTTACAATTGTGGTATCAGAGCTAGGTTCAAAAGCTCGGCTGTGGGCCTGAGGCCCAAAATGGTTTCAAAAGTTTGTTTTAAGTGTTTTGGGTTTGATTATACGGTTTGAAAGGCATGGCACCGAGTCTCCGGCACCAGTTCGCCCAGGTAAGTACCCCTTACTATTGCTTGTGAATTGATTGGATGTGATATGATTTGATGAATAGCAATAGTACTCTACTCTAGAGATTGAAACTGATAGGATTCTGTGAAATCGCGAGAACAAATCCTCTTTAAATACTCATAAGACTTGCTTTAAAACAAGTGGAATAAATACTGATGCATAAAATTCTTAATCAGATTAGTCATGAGCGCTCGAGGCGGACGTGGTCGTAATACTCGTGGTAGAGGTAGGGGTAGGATGACAGTTTCTGAGCCCGTAGGATCTGGTCAGGGTTCAGAAAATGAGATACCGGTTCCGCCACCAGCTGGAGGTGGTGAGTTCCAAGATCAGACTGGAGACGACGCAGTGTCACAGGCGATGCTGCGAGTGTTGGAAAGGGTAGCTGGGGCAGGTGGTGGTGCAGGAGTTAGGAAATCTGTTCCTGAGCGACTCCGGGCTAATGGGGCCGAGTTCTTCCGAGGTGTATCGGGTGTTGCTCCTAGCACTGCTGAATATTGGCTGGAGGCAACTGAGCGGATCATGGATGATCTGGACTTGACGGCTGAAGAGAAGCTGAAGGGTATCGTATCGCTTCTCCGGGATGAGTCATATCAGTGGTGGCTCACGGTTCGGGACAGTGTGGCAGCAGAGGATTTGACATGGGATTATTTTTGGGCTGCATATCAAAAGAAATACATCGGGGCTAGTTATATTGACTCCCAGAGAAAGGCATTTCTGAGGCTTGTTCAGGGGAGTAAATCTGTTTCTGAGTACGAGGCTGAGTTCCTGAAGCTGAGTAGGTATGCTAGGGGCATTGTAGCCACTGAGCATGAGAGGTGTGTTCGTTTCGAGGATGGTCTGCGAGACGAGTTGAGGCTGCTGATTGCTCCTCAGCAGGAGCGCGAGTTTGCTGTCTTAGTGGAGAAGGCTAAGGTAGCCGAGGGTATTAAGGAGTCAGTGAGACAGGGCATGGACAGGAGTAGGCTTAAGAGGAGTTTTGGGTCTTCTGGATCGTCGGGTAACTCGCAGAAGAGGGCTAGACCGAGTGGGCCGAATCAGTCTGCTAGGTTTGTTGCTGCTAGACAGGGACCGCCGCGGTGTAATCAGTGTGGGAAATCTCATTGGGGTGGTTGCTGGACTGGAGGAAAAGGTTGCTTCGAGTGTGGTTCTCTGGAGCACCGTGTGAGGGACTGCCCGCGTAGGTTGGCCAGGATTCAGTCTGAGAGTCAGGGCCGTAATCAGTTCAGGAGTAGTGGACCGCCACCGCAGAGGGGCCGTGGTAATGGCAGAGGTGGTAATGGTTCTGGTCGGGGCCGTGGAGCACCGGGCAGAGGTGTGGGTAGCTCTGATGCCAGACAGCCTGTGTTAGTGTATGCTGCGACGCGCCGAGAGGAGGGCGACGCACCGGACGTCATAACCGGTACGTTTTTGATCTTTGGTTCTCCTTATACTGCTTTGATTGATGTGGGTTCAACGCACTCTTATGTTGCCAGTAGTATAGTAGAGACCATGGACTTAGACTCTGAGATATCTTCTAGGCAGATGACTGTGATTAGCCCTCTAGGTCACTCTGTAGTAGTAGATAAACTGTTTAGAGAGGTACCCCTAGAACTCCAAGGGGTAGTGTTTGCTGCTGATCTGATGGAACTGCCGTTTGGGGAGTTCGATCTGATTCTTGGGATGGATTGGCTGGTTAAGTACCAGGCGAGGTTGGATTGCGCGGCCAAGCGCATGGTTCTTAAGACGGTTGATGGTGATGAGGTGGCTATGATAGGTAATAGGAGAGATTACTTATCAAATGTGGTATCGGCTCTGAAGGCGGAGAAGATGGTCAGGAAAGGCTGTGAAGCGTATGTAGTTCATGTGTATGCCTTAGAGGCTAAAGAGTCTGCTGTAGAGAAGGTTCGTACTGTTAAGGAATTTGCTGATGTGTTTCCTGAGGAGCTTCCGGGTTTGCCGCCAGATCGAGAGGTAGAGTTCGGGATAGATCTGTTACCCGGGACTGCGCCAGTGTCTATTGCTCCGTATAGGATGGCACCAAAGGAGCTGGTAGAGCTTAAGGCTCAGATTCAGGAGTTATTGGATCGAGGTTTTATCAGACCAAGTGTTTTGCCGTGGGGTGCGCCGGTACTATTCGTTAAGAAGAAAGATGGCACAATGCGGATGTGCATAGACTACCGCCAGTTGAACAAGCTGATGATTAAAAACAAGTATCCGTTGCCACGGATAGATGATTTGTTTGATCAGCTGAAGGGTGCTGCGGTATTTTCGAAGATCGACTTGAGATCTGGGTATCATCAGTTGAAGGTTAAGGAGGCTGATATCCATAAAACAGCGTTTCGGACTCGGTATGGGCATTACGAATTTCTGGTAATGCCGTTCGGGTTGACTAACGCACCGGCAGCGTTTATGGATATGATGAATAGGGTGTTTCAGCAGTATCTGGATCAGTTCGTTGTGGTTTTCATAGACGACATCTTAGTGTACTCAAGGACAGAGGAAGAGCATGATGCGCATTTAAGAGTGGTGCTGCAGATTTTGAGGGAAAAGCAACTCTATGCTAAGTTCAGTAAGTGCGAGTTCTGGCTTAGAGAAGTGACTTTCTTGGGTCATGTAGTGTCGGCTGAGGGGATTCGAGTAGATCCTCGTAAGATTGAGGCAGTGTTGGATTGGAAGCCGCCTAGGTCAGTGGCTGAGATTCGGAGTTTTCTGGGTTTGGCCGGATACTACCGAAGGTTTGTTGAGGGTTTCTCGTTGATAGCAGCGCCGATGACTAAGTTGTTGAGGAAAGAAGTTCCGTTTGTATGGGCTGAGAAACAGCAGGAAAGCTTCGACAAGCTTAAGAAGATTTTGACTGAGGCTCCGGTTTTGATTCAACCTGAGGCTGGTAAGGAATTCACAGTGTATTGCGATGCATCACATACGGGATTGGGTTGTGTGTTGATGCAAGAAGGTAAGGTTGTGGCTTACGCTTCTCGACAGCTGAGGCCACATGAGGTCAACTCTCCGACGCACGATTTGGAGCTAGCGGCTGTGGTCTTCGCCTTAAAGATTTGGAGGCACTACTTATACGGAGAGAGATCGATAGTCTTCACAGATCATAAGAGTCTGAAGTATCTACTGACTCAGAAGGATTTGAATTTAAGGCAGCGTAGATGGGTTGAGTTGCTGAAAGATTACGACTGCTCGATTGAGTATCATCCGGGCAAGGCTAACGTGGTGGCAGACGCGTTGAGCCGTAAGGTTGTTTCGGACCTAAGAGCTTTGTTCGCCCACTTGAGTTTGTATGACGACGGGAGTATTCTGGCAGAGTTGCAGGTTAAGCCTACTTGGGTTGAGCAGATCAGAGAGAAACAGTTAGTGGATGAGGTTCTGAGTGCGCGAAGGTCACAAGTGCAGAATGGTGGTTTGGAGGGTTACAGCTTATCTAGTGATGAGGTTTTGTGTTTTCAGGGTAAGGCTTGTATGCCTAAAGATGTGGAGTTGAGGCAGAAGATTCTTCAGGACGTACATAGCAGTCCTCATGCTATGCATCCTGGAGGTAGCAAGATGTATAGGGATCTTAGAGAGCAGTTTTGGTGGCCTGGTTTGAAGAAGGAAGTGACAGAGTTTGTTGGGAAGTGTCTGACTTGTCAGCAGGTCAAGGCTGAACATCAGTTGCCGTCGGGTTTGCTTCAGCATGTAAAGATTCCTCAGTGGAAGTGGGAAAGAATAACCATGGATTTCGTCAGTGGGTTACCGCTTACGCCAAGCAAGAAAGATTCAGTTTGGGTAGTGGTGGATCGTCTGACTAAATCAGCTCACTTTATTCCGGTGAGGGTTGACTACTCACTTCAGAAGCTAGCGAAGCTATACGTGTCAGAGATAGTGAGGTTGCACGGTGTGCCAGTCTCGATAATTTCGGACAGGGATCCCAGGTTTACGTCAAGGTTCTGGAAAGCATTGCATCAGGCTCTGGGTACTCGTTTGGATTTCAGCACGGCTTTTCACCCGCAGTCTGACGGTCAATCAGAAAGGGTTATTCAGATCTTAGAAGATATGCTGAGAGGTTGTGTCCTGGATTTCAGGGGTAGTTGGGAGGAATTTCTACCATTAGCCGAGTTTGCCTACAACAACAGTTACCAAGCGAGCATCAAGATGGCACCGTATGAAGCGTTGTATGGTAGGAAGTGTCGCTCACCTACATGTTGGACGGAGTTGGGTGAACGCCAGTTGTTGGGACCCGAGTTGGTAGCTGAGACTGAGGACAAGGTTAAGTTGATTCGGGCTCGATTGAAGGAAGCTTCGGACCGGCAGAAGTCTTATGCCGATCTTAAGCGAAGAGATATAGAGTTTGCTATAGGGGATACAGTTTTTCTGAAGGTCTCGCCTTGGAAGAAGGTCCTGAGGTTCGGGAAGAAAGGCAAGCTTAGTCCGAGATTCATTGGGCCGTATAAGGTATTGAGACGAATAGGACCAGTAGCGTATCAGCTTGAGTTGCCAGCAGAGCTAAGTCAGATTCACGACGTCTTCCATGTATCGATGCTTCGACGTTATCGTTCAGACCCGTCACATGTGGTAGCAGTGGAAGAGATCGAGGTAAATCCAGACTTGACTATGGAAGAGGAACCTGTGCAGATTCTTGATCGGGATGTGAAGGTTCTGCGTAGGAAGTCTGTGCCTTTGGTTAAGGTACTTTGGCGGAATCATGGCGTAGAAGAAGCGACGTGGGAACCCGAGGATATGATGAGACAGCAATACCCGCAACTCTTTTGACCAGGTAATTTCGAGGCCGAAATTATTTTTAAGGGGGGTAGAACTGTAATATCCCGGGTTAGGGGCTATTTTGTTGTTGCATGTTATTGCATGTGTTTGGTGTGCTGTGTTGCTATTTCGGTGTTTTAGGGGCTTAATTGTAGGCTAGGAGTGTGCCTGAGTGAATGGGAAAATTTTGATTTTTGGGTGTTAAGTCAGGGGAGCTGTGGGAGCTAGGGTATAAGGGTTTTCTTTGGTGTTTTATTGCACAAGTGAAGAGATGGCAGAGTGGCAAGGGAGGAGCTTGGTGTGGCGTCATCTGCATGTGAGGGAGGTCCAGAGTTCAAGCAGCAGAGTCCCCTTTTTGTCACTTATTTTGGACGGCATGGAGGGAGGAGTTTGTGGCAGTTCAAACTCTGCTTAAGACTTGGTCAAGTGATGAGGTGGTGCGAAGAGAGGAAAAAGGGGAAGTGTGACTTGGTCCACTCATTTGAAATGAGTGGTGGTGAGTGTGTTTGGGGATTGTGGCCGAATTTTTGGGGCTTGGAGTGGGGGGAAGTGACGGCTTGGATGTTGGGGGAGTGGGGAGAGTATGGCCGGTTTTGGTATGTATGTGGGAAGGGTAGTGCCGAATCTCTTTTGACATATTTTCTTAGCATTTTCGGTCACTATCTTGGTAAAACCAAATTCTCTCTTTTGTCTTCTAGCCAGCCGAAACTTCAATTTCTTTCTTATCCTCTTTACTTCTTGAAAACCGTAAGACCAAAGCAAACATACATTGCCGTTTTCTTCTCATTTCTTTTGCACTTAGCCGATTGTGCATTTGTGCTCTCAACATCTTTTGGTAGCCGAAATTACTTTGGTTCCCTCTACTTTGTAAGCCGAATACTCTCTTCTCTCCCTTACATAGTTTCTTCATTTTCTTAAGAGCCGAACTTACCATTTCCTTCCCAACCGATTCTTCCATTCATCCTTCTCAATTCTTGCCGAAACTTTGCTCCCATTTCATATCGATTTTTCCCTTAAAACCGAAAAGCATCTACCTCATAATCACTTTCTTCCCTCTTCTCAAAAAAAAAAAAACCTTGGCCGAATCTTGTTGGTGTTGTGGTTTTGCTTCAATCGTTTGGAGACTGGTAAGTCCTTGGCCGAATGGCCATCTCCTTTTTCTCCTTATACTTTGTCGATGTTGGTTGTTTAGGAGCCGAATATGGCAACCATTGATGGGTGTTATTCTTCTTTGTTAATCCAATTTCTTGTTGGGATATTCAGGAGGTTGAAGCAATCAAGTGGAGCCTTCGTTCTCTGATTAGCTAAGTGGGGTAAGTATTGGTGTGGGCCAGTACTATTAGTTGATTCCTTTATCTCATTAAGCCAAGTAATTAGGGATTAATGGTTCTTTTTCTAGGTGGAGGCCGATTGTCAAAGGGAACCACTACTGGTTCGGGGTTTGGTTGGAAACCAAACCATTCGCAAGTGTAAGGTAATGGCTTAATGTTGATCCCTTGGTTAATGGTTGTTGGCCGAATGCTAGTGATGCCTAACCCCTAATGTTTGGCCGATTGTAGGAGTTAGTAATCGAGGGACTTAGATCGTTTTCGTTGGGGTTCTAGACTCGTATTTACCAGGTGTGTAAACTAACACACTTCCGTTTAGTAATATGATTAATAACCTGTGTGATGATTAAAGAAACAGTGATGATTGATATGATACCCTAATGGGTATGATTCTGGACTCGGGTAAGTCAGTATTATTATTATGAGTTAATGATGATCTATATGATACCATGGCTGTGGATATGTGACATGGGATATGAGATTAGACATGTTAGCATGATATGCATGATTGTATGACATGCATGATTACATGAGTATGGTATGTTGATGGGTGATACGAGTGGAGGGAGCAGTGATATTTTGTGCTGACGAGCACCAGTGTTTTGGTAACACACTTTGTGACTTTGGGTCACCAGAGGTTTGGCACCTCCAGAGGTTTGGTACCTCAGCGTCTCGTCCCTGTGGTTAACACCACCGTGGGTTGGCCCCACTTGTGAGATACGGGATTGACGCCAGTGATTTGGTATCACACGATGGGTTGGCCCCATCACCAGATTTGTGACTACGGTCACCAGTGCTTTGGTAGCACATTGTGTCTTTGGGACACTAGAGGTTTGGCACCTCATTGCGACTTGTCCCTGTGGTTTGACCACCGTGGGTTGGCCCCACTTGAGATATGGGATCGTCTGCTAGTGATTTGGTATCACACGATGGGTTGGCCCCATCATTGGATTTGTGACTACGGTCACCAGTGCTTTGGTAGCACAATTGTGTCTTTGGGACACCAGTGGTTTGGTACCACATTGACGGATATTGTGTCTTTGGGACACCAGTGTTTTGGTAACACATTGTGACTATATGTCACCAGTGGTTTGGCACCACCAGTGGTTTGGTACCACACGGGGTAGAAAAGGCGATATGGATGGTTAGGATCGGGTTGCATTAATTATGTTGCTATGAATGATGTGTGTTAGCATTTTGTTTCCTCGGGAGTGGGATTATACACTGAGTCATTCGACTCACCCTCTCCTTTGACATTTCAGGTGACTCGTAGACGCGGACATGGAGCCGGGATGGACTCGGGGTGCACATGCCATGCTTTAATAAAAGTTTTGCTCAGACTATTGCATTTGGGTACTTTAGCTTATTTACTTTTATTTGGGTTTTAATTTGGAATTGTAAAAGGCCTTTCTTTTATGTTTTATGATGTTTATGTTTTAGTTAGATTTTAATATGCCTTAACAAAGTAACTTGGTATGAATTTTACTAAAACTTGGAAAGACAATGTTTTCAAAATTATGACGCAATGTGTTTTAAATTATACCATCGGGTATTACACAATGTTTTATATTAAGCAAATTCAAATGATTTTCAAATCGAACTCCATTTTCTACTAAGTCAAAAAATGTTTTAAGTAACACTAAGAAACTATTGAAGTTTAAATGGTATAAACTCGTTTTAACTACACATTTTGGTTACGTTTTCAAAAATGTCCGAGTTTCAAATACACCATTTGATTTCAAACAAGTCAACTCTAATTCTCTTCAAATTCACTTCGTTTCCACCCTGCTTTTGAATGAAAAATCTAAACCTCTCAAGTACGTTTTTCCCCGTAACATACCAGATCCGGACGTGGTGTCTTGACCGGGTTTGGGGTGTTACAAGTATCATGACTAAGCTCTCCCTAATGACATACCATTACAAAAGTAACTACACAATGCTCGTCCAATGATCGTGTCATAAGTGTGTTACCCTTATAGGACACCACTGATCTTCGTGGGATAATATCCGCTCTCCCAATATGATACTATTTTATCTCATGGCAACCATTATATCGTCTTTCATGAAAAGTCAATCACTATCAAATAGTGATAAAATCATCCATCACAAATATGGACGACCTGTGGCCATGTTTACTTTTCATCAACCATGTAATGCCAATGAGAGGATATCATTTACCCATGTTTTGGGCTATGAATTCCATTGTTGTAAATGATGCTACATACTATAGAATTCGTACACCCAACGCAACATGTTTCGATTCCTTATCTATTTGAACTCAGACTTTTACTTACATCAAAGTGTACAAGTCACGCATACATAGTCCACCATCCACTCAGGATTTAGGCATGTCACACTATGAATGTCACAAGTGAATAAACCCATAAATGGATTGGTGATATATTCAACTTGGGTTTTGCCCGATGCACTGGCAGTCAAGTCAATCACATCTATGTCTCTACCTTCTGGGAGTCATCTGCTCTGATGCCCAAGACAAGGCATCTCCCCAATTGGACTTGATAGACGACATATTAGTATTTCAGTCGGTTTGCTCATTTCTGATTAGACTAAGAACATATTTAGTTTTATCTACTAATACAAGTTATCTTTCCATACTACGATCTAACCGCGTAATATCGTTTAGTATTAGTTAAACTTTAACAACTAATGAGCAACATCTGCTTCTATTTTGCTTTGCGTGCAAAAACCATGTAAGGACAATTATACAAAGTATATTAATGTAATCAATAAATTTGTTTTATTAACCAATCTTTTCAAAAAAATTACAAGTGTATATTGACGAAAATACTACACTTAGGGCACCAGATCAAACAATCAAATTTGGGGGGAATTGTGTAACACCCCAAACCCAGCCTAGACGTGAAGACCAGATCTGGCATGTCACATAGAAGGGTTGTTTAAAAACTGTGCGTTCGTTGGAAAGTTTGTATTCTTTTCGAAATTCGAGCTTTGTTGTTGGTGAAACTCAGATTTGTCTTTTATGGTTTTCTTTTAAAGACATTGTTATTATTCTCTTTGCAAACTTTGTTTATAACAGAAAACAAATTCAGTGAATTGCGAAAGTGTGATATTTTGAAACCATTGTTGTTGTTTTACGAAAATCCCGAGTTAAATCATTTATAGTTTGAATATATCAGAAATGAAAGTATAAAAGAAAAGTAAAACCCATTGGCCTTATTACATAAAATTAAACCCAAATTAAATAAATCTCAGAATGAAGTAAAAGGAAATTTTTACTAAAGTTTGGAAGAAGCACTCCGATGTATGGCCACCACAGAGTCCTCCGCTGCACCAAATCCTCTAATGCTGGGGATCACCTGCAAGGTTAAAGCAGAGGGGTGAGTTACGAGAACTCAGTGTGTAATCCACTAGTCGGTCATTAACTAGGCCCAAGCCCTTACGGATACAGACTGGGTCGAAGCCCATATAGAAGCAAACTGCCGAGGCCCTACTCAGTACAATCTGGGCCTTAACCCTATTAACATGATAAAGCAGATAATGCATGCAGCCCAACCTAATAATCCATCCGCTACACACCACCCATACCAGCCCAACACACCTGTGGGGATTTCTAAATCGACCCATCCATCCGCTACACACCTCGATGGCAGACAAGCTGCTCATCATAGAATTTGTGGCGAAGCCACCAGAATAACAGAATATACGTGCCATAGCCACTATACAGATTGTGGCAGAGCCACCAGAATATGTGGCAGAGCCACCAGACCACACTTCCTCCGATCATCAATATCCCAATCCCATGCAGAATGTCATGTATGCAAAGTGCATATAAAAAATGATGTATGAAATAAATTACCATCAAAACCAGTTAACCAGAATACACAATCATACTAATCACAGTCAAATCGGTCATATCATAGCACAAGCCAATCATTTACCTACAAGGGCAAATCAGTCATTTTACCTTGTAAGGGTATTCCGGTAATCCTTCCCTTCAAGGGTAGTTCGGTAATTCTACTCATAACTAATTCATGTATGCAGTGCATCTCAAACATAATCAATCATACAATTAATACATACAACGCTAGTACTACCACGAGGGTACAACGGTCATTTTGTCATTTAGGGGTACAACGGTAATTTCACCCATTGGGGGTATTTCAGTAATTTCGCAAATCAAGGTTATTTTGGTAATTTTACAAATTGGGGTATCTCGATAATTTTGTAAATCAGGGGCATTTCGGTAATTTTGTAAACCAGGGGTATTTCGGTAATTTTGTCAACCCCTCAGAAGGTCTACAGTCACCTCGAGCGACTCAAGTATTCTAAACAGAGATAATGATGCGAATGGGCCTAAGGCCCATTCTCGGCCCAAATGAGCCCACACACTCGTGTGGCCTATTTAGCCCAAATCTAGCCTCAAATATGAGATTCACATAGACCAGTTCACTATCTACTACACAATCATACTATTATTCATATGGACCCACGGGCCCATTGGGCCCACTTGGCCCAAGGTAGCCTAGACTCATGAGAACACTCATGAGGGCCTCAATTATCGAGGCATTTGCCGCTCTATAGCTAGAGTAGGGCGAAATACACACTGATAGGAATCTAGAGCTGATCCGCGCTCCGAATGCTCCTATGCCCAAACGCCCACCAACGTATGCTTACTCCCTCATAGATAGCTCTATTTAAAGCCAGCTTCTCACCTTCCCTCTTGCTAGCTTTCCGATGTGGGATCCCTTATTCAGTAGAGTTTTAAATCCAACACAAACTTTGGCCGTCCAATCCGCAAAATAAATACTCCCTTGCTTGTCATGAGATTCTAACCCAGGCTCCCCTGTAACATAATCCACGCCGCTAGCCACTTTACCTACCAGCTCCTTGTTGTCTTAAAACATGCGCAACTAAATATAAGTCTATGAGCCAAACTCTAAGTTCATTTAAAAAGAAAATTAGAATGCAAGCGCCAAGACTTGAACCTTGGACCCCTTGCTTCCTTGTGGCTTCATTTGCCACTAGACCACAATTCCTTTTTTGTCATCTTTCTCCAGATTTTATTCTTAAAGCCTACTTACTAACTCCCAGGGTTTTACTCACCTAAAACCAAAATTCCCCTAAAGCCCAAGTTTGATCCTAGGACTTCATAGAAACCCCGTAACCTTCCAAAATCACTTACCTAATGTGCCCAATTCTACTAGGCCCAATTTCGGGGAGTTACAAATTGGGAACAATGTCGTGTGTTATATTGTGCATAGTGCTTGAACCATTTTGAGCTTATCTTTCTTTGAATCCGTACCAACCTAAGCCCAGAACGTTACAAGCCACTAAGCTCTATGTGACCTTAGCGTCTCCGTTTACAAATCGAAACTTGTGGAATCTTATTGAAAATGAATAAGTCAATTTTTTTCGTACATAAATACATCATATCTTCATTTCTTATTGTGATGGAATTATGTATAAAAATTTGATTTTCATAAACTACCTCTACTTTTGTTTGCTCTATAACTTTTTCAACTAAGACGATTTAATCTCACCCCTCTAAGTTTACAATGCATCAAAAAAAAGTTGTAAAATAAAAGAACTTGATACATAATGCATATTCGTTCATCAAATGTCAAATAAATTCATTTTTCAAGGGTCATCTTTCTTTTTGAATGTTTTGTGTGTTTTCTTGAGGACAAGTAAAGAATTAAGTGTAGGGGAGTTGATTTGCCACAAATTGATGTGTCAAATTGGGCCCCATTTTTCACTTAACAAGCTTATTTTTCAAATGTTTTTAGTGTCTTTTTGGTAGTTTTACGTAATTTTAGTTTTTACAAGTAGATTTATAAAATCGCCTCTTTTTCCTTATTTTTTGATTCAAAATGTTCAATTGTGCCATTGGGGACCCTAATGTGTGTTTGCGTGTTGTAGGGACATGTAGGCTGCCTAAATGGAGTGGAATTCAAGCCACAAGAAATGGTATCGCGATATCGAAGCTAAGGTATCGCAATACTATTGACAAACTCAAAATGGAGAAGATTTGGGTCCAAGCTATAGGGGTATCACGATATCCCTACCGTGTGTGAACAAAAAATGACTTTATGGGCAGAGTTTATCCATTCGAAGCACCAATCAAAAGCCACCGTTCAAGGGCACTTTGTGCAACATTTTTTGGGTCAGAAATCAGCTATTAAAAGCCACTCTTGGATGAGAAAAAAAGGGAGGCTGTAGTTTTAGGTTTGGAAAGCTCTTTAGTTTAGGTTTTCTTTCATCTTTTAGTTTAGGCTTAGAGTAGTTTTCTTTTCCATAGCTCAGGGTTTACTTTTCTTGCATATTTTCTTATTCTTCTTAGTGTTAATGGTAGTTAGGTAGGTTAGTTACTACTGTAGCTAGGTTTATTTATAGCTTTAATCCTTTTCCCTTTCTTGTAATGACATTTTCAGCTTTAAGTTTGATGCATTTCAATTCCTTTTATGTTTAATCAATTAAAGGTTGTTCCTTTTATGTTTCTAGCTTTAGATTTCACTGTTAGATGCTTCCATTTATCTTTTTTGCAAGTTTTAAATAGAAAAAATCTCAACTTTTATGTTTTCCTTAGGGTTTATGTTCATGGTTGTTAAAGTTTTGATTTTTATGTTTGTTTACTTAGTTTTTAACATGGATAACTAAACTTCAAAAGGGGTTAGTTAATAGAGATGTAGATAAGTTGATTTTTAGCTAAGGGACTAAAATGCAATAAATTGGATTAATTGAGTGTACCTAAAAACCTAGGATTGATTACCCTAAGGGAACATCTAGGCAAGTGAGACTGATAAGAGATCTTGTTGGGCACCGATTCATTAGTCCTAGGTTAACTGGTGAGATCAAGAGATAATCAGGATTAAATTGTCTAACTTGTTGAAATTGAGACTGAGAGGTAAAATGGAGCCATTTTGAGAGTTCAAGCAGTTTAAGACCTTAGTTCAAAAATTAATTAACCACATTGAAGTTAACCAACACCCAATTGTTAGTTATTTTTAAATTTTTAGTACTTTTACAATCTTTATAATTTAGCCCTTGGGATAGTTAACTTGGAAATTAGTTTTAAAACTCTCTGTTTATGCTTGTCCTACTAGAGCAATTAGTAAGTAGCTAGCTAGACTCCTTTCGTACATGCACTTCTAAATGGAAATCGCCAAATCGTCATCTCCTTTGGGTTCGATCCTTGGAATACTCTAGTATTCCATTGTAACACTACAAATGTTACAATTGACATGTACGCTTACAGTAAAACAACGTTTTAAAATTGTTTTATAAAATTGTTTGTTTTATGCGCACATGCCAACGCAGTCATCTTCTAACTGGCCAGAGTCATATTAAAAAGATTGGTGTAATGAGTTTACTAAGTGTTGAGCTTGCATTAGGGTATTTGGGGTTACTAATTCGTACTTGTAACCTGTAAAACATCAAGCCTATTTTGGATTTCTTTTAAAAAATCATTTTAGGATTTTTGGAAATATTTTGGTATTTCATATAGTGTAAATATTGGTTTTTTTTAGAACTTTTTTCAGTTTTTTTTCCTAATTCTTTCCTGTTTGGTCAAATTACTACCAAATTTTTAATATAATCTTATTATTTTCATATTATACGAAGGCTCAGATTTGTATAGTTGTTTTGTTCCACTATCATTTTAATGTCTTTTGATGAGATTTTTTCTCTTACATCAAGTGTAACACCCCAAACCCGGCCTAGACGTTATGGCCGGATCTAGCATGTCACATCAAAAGGTAGTTGAAAAGCTAAGTGATTGTTTAAAATACTGTATCCCTTTTTGAAAACCCCGAGTTTCGTTGTTTGTTTATAAAAATGCGATTTGCTTGATGTCCATTTTTGAAGAGTTGTTGTTATTTTGAAAACTGCTTTCGTTATGAAAATCGAACTTGTATAGTTGCAGAAGCGTGACATTTTGGAAAACAGTTATTAGCATTTTGGAAAACTCAGTATTCAATCATTTAACAGTTTAAGAGTAGCCGAATTTAAAGTTAAAAGAAAATAAAGTCCAAAGGCCTTATTACAAAATATTAACCCAAAAGAAATAATCTTAAAATAAAGCAAAAACTGAATTTACTAAAGTTCGCGAGTAACAACTCCGGTGTATGGCCACCACCAAGTCGTCCGCAGCTCCAAATCCTCTATCGCTGGGGATTACCTACAAGGTTAAGGGGGAAAAGGGTGAGTTACGAGAACTCAGTGTGTAATCCCCTAAACGGTCTCTAACAGGGCCTAAGCCCTTACAGAATCAATCTGGGCCTAAGCCCTAAACTCATGGTAATGCAAATAAATGAAATGCGACCCAACCCAATCCAACCAATCACACCTGTAGGGATCAAGTCAACCCACCCCGCCAAACACACCAATATCGCAGACAAGTTGCTATTCACAGAATTCGTGGCTGAGCCACCAGAGTAATAGTATATATATATATGTGTGGCATAGCCACCAAAACAGTATGTGGCAAAGCCACCAGGCTACACTTCTCTTCAATCATAAATCCCACCCCATGCAACATGATATAAATGCAATATAACAAACATATAAAAATGTAACCAGAATCATATACACAATATTCAACCCTAATCAAGGGTATAACGGACATTTTCACCCCTTTGGGGGTATTTAGGTAATCTTACCCATCGAGGGTATTTCGATAATTTCGCAACTCAGGGGTATTTTAGTAATTTACCCTTTAAGGGTATTTCGGTAATTATACCTACCAAGGGTATTTCGGTATATCATGGCCTTTCCGAAGGCCTGATGTCGCCCCGAGCGACTCGGGACCCCTTTTTGGGTCTCTAAGGTACTATTGGGCCTAAAATCTATTTCAGGCCCAGACGGGCCCACAGGCTCGTGTGGCCCATTACACATGGCCCATTACCTATCATTTGATAATTTTCCATCAATTTTTGCCCATGTGGGTCGGATAGCCCATTGGGCCTATTTGGCCTGTTTCGGCTCGATCAGGCCCATTACAGCCTCAGTTCCGCGAGAGTACTCGTGACACTCTCAACGACTTACCGCCAACATTTGCACCTCGATTTACGACTACGAGCGCTCACACGCTCGTGTAGTTACGTTTGCCAGTTTTTCGGCTTTTCGACTTTCAGCCGTTTCACAGAGCAACATATGCAAATATCAAGTTTGGTGTGAGATTGCACACATGTTTACGATTTGCGGTACTTGGCACTTTTTCCAAAATACCTGAGATCAATATTGACTAATAGTTAGTCTTAATCCTTAATACAACATCTTCCAAGCATTAAGATTGATAAAACAATCTACATCACTTACCAACAATCCAAGAATTTCACTACAAGGGAAGAATGTATAATCGATTCTTTGGTTTAAGCCTGTCGAGTCCCTTACAACATTGAAACCGAGAAGAAATGTTAGCCATTAAAACTCACATCCAAACTTAAAATCATAAAAACCTTTCGGCTTGAGTAAGAACTACCCAATAATAAATCCCCATCGGCCATAACCTTACTTACCAACCAACTCTCGAAAACCAAAGGTTAGAAGAAAGACAAGAGGGTATGCTAACCCTCCAATAGATTCGGCCTACCCCAAAAGAAGCAAGAGGGATTTGAGGTAGGAGAGAGTGAACCGATTAGACCTTAGTCAAAGAGAAACAGGGTGAGGGATTCGGCTTTAAAGGAAATAAGAGAAAGAAAAAACTAAAGGAAGAGCAAACCATACCTTAGGCCAGAAATGAGCCGAATGGGTGTAACCGAGGTTCGGCTTTGAGGTTAACCGAAATAGAAAAAAATGAAGTAAGCCAATTGAAGACTAGAAGAAGAGGGGTAGAGGTTTCGGCTATGGTGTAGAAGGAAGACACAAATAGAAGGAGATTGAGGGTGAGTTTCGGTCAAGAAGTGAATAGGTAATAGATAGAGAAAAACAAGGTATGAAAGCCAAACAAAAGAGAGAAAAGATGAAGCTGGAAGAAATTCGGCACAAGCAAAATGAGGAAAAGAAAACCTGAATTCCTATAGTCAAAACACCCAAAATACAACACTCCTCAAAATGAATTTTGAAAAAAAACGGCACTAGCTCCCCCACTCAAACCGGATAAGCCTTCACAAATGACCACCTCCCACACACAGCACACTCCTTCACACACCCCACATTCGGCCAAACTCCCCTACTCTCTCATATCCCATGATTCTCTCCTCTTTTTGCTCCACCAATCACTCTCCACTTCTTATTCAAACCGATTTGACTGAATCTCCATTCTCCCTTACAGAGTTCTAGCTGAACTCTACTTCTTCCACCTGCTTAGCACAAAATAAAACCTTAGTTTTGGCACTTGTGGGATTCGAACCCCTCCCCCTTGCCTCACAAGTGACGCCACTACCGCTCCACCACAAGCTCCCTTGTGTTAGCAAAACACCTACAAATTCCCTTAAGCCTTGCTTCCAACAGTCCTCCACCCTAAAGTGCCCCAAAACCAAAATTTTCTCAGGGCTTGGACTCACACTCGAGCCTCCCTAGGACCCCCAAACACACCTAAATACAAACTAAGCAAGCTCAACACATGCAATAATGCAAAAAAGATGCCAGACCCCTAATTTAGGATGTTACATCAAGAGCTCTCATTTATAAAGGGTTTGCTTTTATTTCAATATTTTTATGAAGATATTGAACCTCCAGTATTTTTATTTGTTCTCATCTATTTGTTTGTCATCTAGTATTATTTTTAATTGTATACGACTCAAAAATTATCTTGAGCAAAGTTTCTCAAAAGTTTCTTAACTTTCAAAATTTTAAGTTTGTGTTTTCAAAATTTTAAAATTCAAAAAAATAAAATTTAAGTTTTCAAAAATTTATATTTCAAATTTTTACTTACTTCCATCCCTCCTTAGATTCTCGGGACTAATTTGGTATCAGATCCAATAAAGAACATGTAATCCTAAATTTTAAAAATCTTCAAATTTATTTTCAATATTTTCAAGTTCTAGTTTAACTATATTTATTGATGTATTATTATTTTTACTAAGTAATGATACACAGTCCAGGTAACCATGGTTAGGCATGTTAAGGGTAGAGCATCCTTGTAAGCAATATTAGTAATCCAAAAGTTTGACAGTAGAACCCTTGTAGGAAACATGAAAACATAAAAATGTTTCCTCTCCTTAGGAGAACCAATTCTTTTGCAAGTTTTGCCTTCAATCAATCCCAATAACCTGACCAAACCTCCAACAACACCGTTAATGAATAAGAACAACATTATGAAAATGTTCCCCAAATATGTGTTAATTCGACTCTTTCGAAAGTTCCAACAAACCAAATTTATAAAAAAAACATTTGATACTTTAAATGCATTTTGTAGTTATGTTATAAAAACAAAAGAAAAACGTTTACCTATCTAGAAGGAATATGAAACTATTCAATTATTAGATAGAGTCGTCATCAATAAGCTTAAAGAAAAAAATTATAAATACATCCAAAAATACTTCAATTTTGATTGTCTTAAGGGACAAAAGATGCATAATGTTTAATTATTCCTTACTAGGAACAGTAGCAACAACCCTATGCACAGGCCCAATACATTTTAATTGCTACCCGTATTTTATGGTTTCATTAACTGATAAAAATATTTTAAAACCATTGACCCTTCAAATTCACACTCATAATTATAAAATGTATCATGGATTCGAAGTGCTAACATTAGTCTATTAGCTCTATTTCAAAGTAATGTATTTTGTAGTCAACACCAAAGTTTTACTCTAAATCCCAAAAGGAGAAACTCTTTTACTAGAAACAGACACCTCAAGATCTCATACTACAATTTCAAAAATAATACAATGGCATGAAATCAATCTACCTACCAAATGGAAGCTGGAAGGTGCTACAGATCTTGTTACACCAACCTTATTAGAAACACTTCATTATGTGAAATTTCCCAACACCAAGAAGGCATAGTTGAATTAATATTCAATAGGCCACCCAGAATGATCCAAGCATTCATTTGAAATAGGAAGTACCAGTCAAGCTTTAGAAGATTAAATATAGAAGAATAATAAAATCCTGAAACACAAAGAACTGGTTTTAAGACTTTTAAAGCCTCTGTCTCTTCCATCCCAACAACATTTAGAACCAATTTACAAGAAATAGATAATTCCTCAAATATAGCCCAATCTATCTATACTAGATAGTAAAGGAGCCCCTAAAATTCACCTAATATGTCATCAACATACTCATCAATGACTAGTAATGCAAGACTAGAAGAAAAACTTGTTTTCCAAAATAAATACAATGCTAACACTATTTATGAATGAAATGTAGATGAAATGTCGGAATATAATATTCGTAGTTTATTACAACAAATGAAAATGGCTTTGAATGTTTATAAAACTCAAAACCAAAATGGATTGATTAGTGATCGTGCTATAGTCAATCTTTTTGTTGTTGGATTTAGTAGCCAATTAAAAGGATAGTGCAACCATGCACTCACTAAAACCTAACAAGAAAAATTCTAAAAGCAATAAAAAAGGATAATCAAGGAAAAGTTATTTTAGATGAACAAGGAAGAGAAATCCAAGATGCAGTTGCAACTTTGATTTTCTTAATCTCTAAACACTTTATAGGAGATCCTTCTCATCTTAAAGATAGAAATTCAGAATTATTATCAAATTTAAAATGCAAAAAAATTAATATATTTTTAATGGTATAAATATGTCTTTATGATTAGGGTCATACAAAGATCTAATAACTAAAAACCATTCTTGAAAGAAAATTTTCTAGTAGGACCTCCTACTTTATTAGGAAAAAAAGTTAAAAATCAAATTAAGGAGATTTACAAAGATATTATTCCTTATATTCCTCATGAAAAACTTACGTATTGTGAACAAATTACTTTCACCCAAAAGGAAGGACTAAAAATTTGTCAATATTTAAAATTACTATGAAAAATAGAATGTCGGTAATGACAATATATGTAACAGCTCGATTTTGGGCCTAGTCGAAACAGTGGTTTTGGGGCCACAAATTCGACGAGGAAAATCTTATTTTTATTATATTTTTATGGTATATGATTTCACGGAAATATTTTGTGAAAATTTCGTTTGAAAATTTCGACGTTTGGGCATTCAATTTACTCAAAAGGACTAAATTGTAAATAGTGCAAAAGTTGAGTTCCACATGTTAGAAGTGTCCAATTTCTATGAAATTTTAAATTGGAGGTCCTTAAATGGTAATTAGACCATTGGTTAAATAGTTGGACAAAAATGGACATGAGATAAGTGAAATAGGATATTTTTAAGTTAGGGGCATTTTGGTAATTTGGTAATTAAATGGACTAAAAGACAAAATAAAAGCCAAAAACCCTTGTCCATCTTCTTGATTGGCCGAATTTAGCATGGGGGAAGCCATGGCTAGGGTTTTCAAGCTTTCAAGCTCAATAGTAAGTGCATCCAAGCCTCGTTTTTAATGTTCTTTACATTTTTTAGGTTCTCATAACTCGGTTTAGCTATTTCTACCATTATTTTGAGCTAGGGTTTGTGTTAAAAAATTTACCCATGGATGAAATGCATGTAATTTGATGTCTAATGGTAGAATATGAATGATCGGTGTGTAGTAAACGACTTTTACTAAGCAATTTTCGACGAAATCGCATAAAAGGACTAGTTTGTAAAAGTTGAAAAATGTGTGAATGAATGCAAGTTATGGACTGCTATAATTATGTAAATGGTTTGTCTAGGCCTAAAATACAAGGAAATTGAATAAAATCATTTTACGAGCCTAGGGGAAAAAGTGTAAATATGACAAAGTTTAGGGGCAAAAACATAAATTTTTCCATAGTATGATTTTTTGGTCACAATGAATAATGTGACAAAATAAGTAAGCTAAATGTGATGTTATAGATCAAAGAAAACGAGGTTCGGACTTAGAACGGGGGAAAAACGAGTAACTGACAGTTAGGTCCATTTTTGCCATATTATGTATTTAAGATTTTGATATTGCATGAATTGTATATATATGTTTCTATGGATTCGATTGATGATGATTTGGCGAAGAATCGAAGAATGAGAATCCCAGTTGAACCTTAGGAATAGAAAGGATACCTTGTCACGACATTAGATTAATAAGGTCCCGTATAAGACCATATCTGGGATATGGCCTCGGCACCGAATTGAGACCCTGTGTAAGACCATATCTGGGATATGACATCGGCATCGAATATTGATTCCGTGTAAGACCACGTCTGGGACCTGGCTTCGGTATGAAATCGTATAAGACCATATTTGGGATATGGCATTGGCATCTTACTACGTGAATGACAATTTCTGAGTATCCTTCGATATTCCAAGTGGTTCAACGGGATAAAGAAGTAACGTTTATGTTAAAGAAGGGAAAATGACTAAAGTGTAAATGAATGTGAATATGTGATGATTAAGTGCAAGTATATGTATGTATACACTCATGAGCAATGTGCTCGGTATGTGATTGTATTTTGATAAGAAGGTAAACAAGTAAGTTATACCTATGAGAATGACCTTGTGATTATAAGTCCATGCTTATGATGTATGTATATGTGGGAAATGTGATTGATGATCATGTATGAGGCTCTTAAGCCAAATTAAATTGAGAAATGAAATGTTCAAGTCTTTGTTGTTGATGTATAGGTTGAATTGGCCAATGAATGTCTTGTAAATATTTGATGATATTTAGTGTTATATGTGTGTAAATGAGAACTAATACAAAGAAAACATGATAGAGTAAAATTAGCAATAAAATAGTTTGGACAACAGCGGTTGTATCACTTTGAAAATTCACCAAATATGGTCTAAATTGAATTAGAAGTTTAATAAGATATGAAATTAAATCTTATTGAGTCTATTTTCGCATAAAAGAGACAGAGTAAGCAACAGAATTTCATATTATGAGATATTTGAATTTTTATAAAGCAGGGTTAGAGTGATTTCGAAATCCCCTGTTCCGACTTGGGAAATTCATTAAAAATTGTACAAAAATAATCAAGAGATAAAATTTATATGTTTGAATTTATTAATGAGTCTATTTTCAATAGAAACAAACGGGAACATCATTTGAGTTCTGTACCATGAGAAAATAAATTCTTAGTGAAGAGGGGTCAGAACTGGCAAAACAGGGGAGACCTTAAAGAATAAACTGTACTGATTGGCTGAACCAAAAATTCTGGAAATTTTATGGTAAGAAGATATTTGAGTCTAGTTTCAGGGAAAATTATCTGATCTTAATTTGGAGTTCCGTAGCTCTGGATAAAACTAATTTAGTGACTATAATTCGAGTAGACAGCTCAAGATGAACATAAATGAATTGTGAAATTTTATGCAATAATGATGGTATTATCTTGAGAGCTTATCATGGTAATCAAGTTATCATCGTGGGGTAAAAGTGAATACAGACCTCTTAAGTTTATGGCATGTATAGGGAATAAGTCACTTTGTGATTGTGTCATTATGATTTAGCCAAAGGTATTGGCTTGTAATGGTTAAAGGTTTAATGTAATGTGTAGCGATGTGAATTGGCTTATATTGGCTAATTGGTTATAAGCCTATATCTTTATTCATATACATATGCCAATGTCTTGTGATGTAGTGTGTACTTAATTGGTACATGTGATGGATTGCAGTTTATGGCCTAAAGACCTAATGGTTAAATGTGGCCCAATAGAAGTATGATGTTAAGAGTATGTATATGATGATATTGATATGATATGTTATTGTTTGTGTTTGGTTGGTCTAAATGCATTTACATGCTTAAGATTGTGCCATGTGATGTTGTGTGAGTATGTGCAAATGAGGGTGGCAAAATGGCTTGAAAAATAGCCTTGTAATTGTCCATACAGGTAGACACACGGGCGTGTGTCTCAGTCGTGTGGAGGACATAGCCTAAGCACACGGGCGTGTGACTTGGTCGTGTGACCTCTTTTGATGATGACGTCATAAACAGAATGTCCCCTATTTTAGACACGGCCTGAAGCACGGGCGTGTGCGTGCCCCTTCACTCACACAGTCGCGTGGACTTGTTTCATGATGAAAATTTTCTAAGTATCCCAAAAGTTTTTAAATTTCTCAGTTTAGTCCCGAATAGTTCCCAATGATTGTTTTAAGCCTCATGGGCCCATATAAGGGACGATTTGCATGTGAATGGGTGATTTTAAAATGAATGAAATTTCATAGCCTAATTTTGTATAAAGGTTTATGTTTAAGTTCGGTAATGCCTCGTATCCTGTCCCGGCGTCGGATACGAGTAAGGGGTGTTACAATATATAGCAAAGAAATGAAAAATAAAAATAAATAACACACAGATTTTTACGTGAAAACCCTTTCGGGGAAAAAATTCACGAGCAGAGGAGAAGAAAATTCACTATGTCGAATTCGAATAATTACAAGAGTAATAGACTATGTCTATTTATAGGCTTGTAAAACCATATTCTAATAGAAGTGTAGTAAGATTGAAACACCTTATTGTAATCAATATCAAACAGGTGGAGTTTAATAAGGTTTAAAAAAAATCTTATTCTAAAAATAAAATAAAATAAGTGTATTTCTATATGGTCTTTACTTTTATTTTATTTTACCATTGTATTTTATTTTAATAAAGACTCGGGTCAATTAATTCTAACAATCTCCACCTTGACACGAATTCTCAATGAACAAATTATTCATCACGAACTCTCAACAAACAAGTTCTCCACCTCTTCCATAAAACCCCTTAATGGTTTAACTTCAACAATGAACACCAACCAAGTCTAAGTAATGCTCAAACTAGGTTATAGGAAGTGACTTAGTCATCATATCTGCAGGACTTTCATGAGTACTAATTTTGCTCACAACAATATCACCACGAGCAATAATGTCACGAACAAAATGATACCAAACATCAATGTGTTTTGTTCTCTCATGAAACATTTGATCTTTTGTAAGGAAGATGGCACTCTAACTGTCACAAAATACAGTACTGATTTGAATGTCTTCATTAAGTTCACTAAAGAGTCCCTTCAACCAAATAGCTTTTTTACAAGCTTCAATAATTGCCATGTACTCAGCTTCAGTGGGAGACAAAACGACTGTAGATTGTAAAGTGTCTTTCCAATTGATTGCACAACCTCTGATTGTAAAGACATAACCTGTGAGAGATCTTCTTCTATCAAGGTCTCTAGCAAAACCAGCATCAACATACCCAATGACTCCATCTCTAGTTCTTCCAAACTATAACCAAACATTAGTAGTACCTTGTAAGCATCTTAAAATCCACTAAACTGCTTTCCAATGTTCTTTACCGGGATTCACCATGTATCTGCTAACTGCATTGACTGCATATGATAAATTTGGACGTGAAAAAACCATAGCATACATGAGAGATCCCACTGCACTAGAGTATGGAACATGTGACATGTACTCAATCTCATCATCTGATTGTGGAGACAAAGTCGATGAAAGTCTGAAATAGGCTGCTAAAGGAGTACTAACAGGCTTAGCACTCTGCATATTGAACCTGTAAAGAACTTTCTAAATGTACCCCTTCTGACTTAGGTACAATTTACTTGCTTTTCTATCTCTGAGAATCTCCATACCAAGTATCTTTTTTTCTGGTCCTAAATCTTTCATCTCAAATTCTTCACTTAGTTGGGTTTTGACCTTTATTATCTCTCTTTTATCTTTTACTACTACCAACATGTCACCAACATAAAGGAGTAGATACACAAAAGAACCATCACTGTTTTTCTTAAAATAAACACAACTATCAAAGCTACTTCTTTTGAAATCATGAGAAGTCATAAAGAAATCAAACCTCTTGTACCACTATTTTGGTGACTGTTTCAAACCGTAAAGGGACTTTTTCAGCAAGCAAACATAGTCCTTTTTTTCTCAGACTGTAAAACCCTCTGGTTGTTGCATGTAAATATCTTCCTCAAGTTCTCCATGCAAAAATGCAATTTTTACATCTAACTGCTCAAGCTCCAAATCATGCATGGCCACAATACCAAGCAAAGCTCTAATTGAACTATGCTTCACAACTGGGAGAACACATCTATAAAGTCTACTCCTAGAATTTGGCTGTAACCCATTGCAGCAAGCCTTGCTTTATATCTGGGTTCTTCAACTCCCGGAGTTCTTTCTTTCTTTTTAAACACCCATTTACAACGAACAACCTTTTTACCTTTAGGAAGTTTCACAAGATCCCATGTTTTGTTTTTGTTGAGTGATTCCATCTCCTCTTGCATAGCAAACATCCACTTTTCTAAGTCTTCACAGCTAACCGCCTCAGAATAATTAGATGGATCTTGGTTTGCATCTATATCTTTAGCCACATTTAAAGGATAAGCAACTAGATCAGCCTCGGCATACTTATTTAGAGGTTTAATTTCTCTTCTAGTTTTATTTTTGGCAATAAAGTATTGTGGTGAAGAAGTAACTCTATTTCGAAATTTTGTACTAGCTTGAGAAGTTGACTCTGTTGTAGATTCTAGATTAATCTGATGCTCCACCTGCTTTTAATTTTCTTTATTGGAAGAGTCTTTAAGTGATAAGTTAGGTAGCATAGCAGTTTTATCAAAAACAACATCTTTGCTAATCACAGCTTTCCTATTTTCAGGACACCATAACTTATACCCTTTCACACCATCTTTATAACCAAGAAATACACATTTAATGGATCTCAGATCCAATTTTCCATTATCAACATGAGCCTACGCAGGATACCCAAAGATTTTTAAATCAGAATAAACAGTAGGATTACCAGACCATACCTTTTGTGGAGTCTTTTTCTCAATGGCAACGGATGGAGATCGGTTGATCAAAAAACATGCAATAGAGGCTGCTTCAGCCCAAAACGACTTTGGTAAGTTGGCATTTGACAACATACATCAAACCTTCTTCTATTCGTTCTGCAACGCCATTTTTTTGTGGAGTATGACGAACTGTCAAGTGTCTCACAATCCCTTCTGACTTGCACGGTTTATTAAACTCATCAGAGTAAAACTCTAAGCCATTGACTGTGTGGAGGTATTTTATTTGTTTTCCCATCTATTTTTCAAATATAGTTTTCCAAGACTTAAATGCAGAAAACACATTGTTTTTCTGCTTCAGGAAGAACGCCCAAACTTTTCTGGAAAAATCATCAATAAAAGTTAACATATAATTAGCTCCACCTCTCGAAGGTACTCTGGATGCCCCCCACAGATCAGAATGAATATACTCCAACATTCCCCTCATATTATGGATTCCTCTGGTGAATCGAACACTCTTTTGCTTCCCAAAAACGCAGTGCTCACAGAACTTCAATTTGCAAATTCCTTGCCCATCAAGAAGTCCTCTTTTGCTCAATTCTGCCATGCCATGCCAGGGTTTAGTAATATCATCATCTGACAAGGAAGAAGAAGCAACAACTGCATCACCAGTAACAGTAGAACCCTACAGAACATATAACTTGACAGTCTTTCTCTACCCTTTTATCACAACGAGGGAACCTTTGGAAATCTTCAAAACCCTACTTTCAGTTGTGTATTTGTACCCTTTTAAATCAAGAGTACTCAATGAAATTTAATTTCTCTTCAATTCTGGAAAATGTCGTACGTCACTAAGTGTTCTGACAACTCCATCAAACATCTTAACTTTAATTGTTCCAACACCTTCGATTTTACACGAAGCATTATTTCCCATCAAAACAACAACTTCAGAAATTGTTTCTTAAGTTGTAAACCAATCTCGATTGGGACTCATGTAGAAGGGGCAGCCTGAATCAAGGATCCACTCCTTGCTCACTTTAGAATTATTGACAGAAATGACTAGATTTAATGTAATCTTCTACAACATCAGCTTCACCGAAATTTTCTGGTTGTTTTCCCCTTCGATTCGCAGCCTCCCTTTTGATCTTGTTCTGTAGCTTATAGTACTCAGATTTAATGTGCCCTTTTTCTTGCAGAAGTTACAAGTTTTACCTCTGTTTGAAGACTTTGATCTACCTTTAGATTTACCACGAGAATATTGTTCTTGTGTCCTTCCACGATCATCATCAGCATTTGATCTTATCTCCCACGAACAATGAGACCCTCTCCCTGAGAGTCAGGTTTAACCACAAAATATTTCATCTTATCATACGAGGTCCAAGAATCATAAACCTCATCAACTGTGAGAGACTCGCGGCTATATAAAACCATGTCTTTAAAGGTTGAATAAGACGGGGGCAACGAACAAAGCAGAATGTAACATCCAAAAATTTGAGTATTATTTGTGTTGGCTCGGGTATGAATTTTGTGTGTTAGCATAGTGTTGTGAAGGCTTGATTTTTATTTAGGAAGTTAGAATAATTTTTAGTATGGTTTATTTAATGAAGTGGATTAAGTGAGCTTGACACTTAAGTTAATTTAAGTGTTAAATTAAAGCACATGAGGAGTCAGTGGCATAGTGGATAAGGAGCTTGAAAGGTTGCTTGAGGGAAGTGGTTCGAGTAGCTTGGAAAGCATTTTGAGGATTGTATTTTTTGTACATTCTAGCATTGATGGACGGTCAAACCTTATTCATGATAGGTTGGACTATTAATTTTGGTAAGTTGAATATTGGTATAAGGAAAGCATGAAATTGGGGATAAGAATCTTAAGGTTATGGAAGGTTGGGGAGACATAAGGCTAGGCTTTAGGATGATGTTTTGGAAAGTATTCCAAGGCCTTTAGTGGTTGAATGTGGACGGCATGTGTGGCTAGAGGGGTGGCCGAATGTGATAGGTAGCTTGGGGGGAATAGTTGGCCAATTTTAGTCTTTGAGCACCTTTTTGCATTTGTTTTTCCTCTCCAAAAACTCCCTCTATTGGCCGAATGTGTATTGTGCTTTTGGTGCAATTTTGTTTTTGGTTTTAGCCTCATTTCGTGTGAACCAAATACCATTTCTCTTCTTTCATTTGTCCTTTTGAGACCGAAACAACATTGGAACTTTTGTGCATTTTTCTTCTTTGGTAATTAGGTGTTGGTCGAATCTCTTACTCCCTTTTCTCTCTTTTTCTTTCTTTCAATATTGTTCAAACCACATTTCTTTTCACTTCTCTTGGCCGAATCTTCCTTCTTCCCTTTTCATTTTCTTTTCCTTGCCATGCTAATTCTTCATTTCTTTCGAGCCATATAACAATTGTTTCTTCATTCAAAAACCATAGCCGAAACTTCTTATATCCTTTTGGTTTGCTTTGGCCGAATATTCAAGGGTAGGACTTCTTTTGATTTATTCAATCGGTTTTGAAAGATAGGCTCTTTGGGACTTTGGAAGCATTTGATTTAAGCCCTATCTCTCTAGCAAT
This sequence comes from Gossypium australe, assembly GCA_005393395.2. Classification (NCBI taxonomy): domain Eukaryota; kingdom Viridiplantae; phylum Streptophyta; class Magnoliopsida; order Malvales; family Malvaceae; genus Gossypium; species Gossypium australe. The sequence goes on from CM016614.1 coordinate 80,983,831, forward strand.
CAAAGGTTGGTAAGTCAAGGGGTAAGGATTCTTGTCGATTCATCATTCTTTTGAAAAGACTAAAGTTTTTGGGATTAAAGTGTTGTGGTTTGGCTGAATGGCCTTTGCTAATAATCTTAGTATTGGCTGATTGTAAGACAAGGTGATCTAGTGCGATAGATCGGATCTTTGGAAGATAGTTCTTGCGTTGGTGAAAGGTGTGTATCTTACACACTTTATAACTTGGTTCATATTTGTATATATGTGTGTTAAATAACTATTCATGTTGTTAAAGCTGAAATGATGAGATCTTGATATAATACCATGATGGTATGAATGAGGATTCGGGTAAGTCTGTTTCGATATGTTGTTAATACATGTGGATTGAAATCATGATCTACGATTTATGATATTTTTCTTATGCGATTCATATCAATGTATATTGACATGATTTGTATATATATATTGCATTGGTATGGGCAACATGAGAGGAGGGAGAAGATTGATATTGTGACTTCGGTCACCAGTGATTTGGTATCACATTTGTGTCTTCGGACACCAGAGGTTTGGCACCTCGTAGCGTCTCGACCCTGTGGTTAACACCACCGTGGGTTGGCCCCACTTTTGAGATATGGGATTGTCGCCAGTGATTTGGTATCACACGTGGGTTGGCCCCACAACTTGATTATTCGTGACTTCGGTCACCAGTGATTTGGTATCACATTTGTGTCTTTGGGACACCAGAGGTTTGGCACCTCATAGCATCTCGTCCCTGTGATCTAGCATCACAGTGGGTTGGCCCCACTTTTGAGATATGGGATTGTCGCCAGTGATTTGGTATCACACGTGGGTTGGCCCCACATATGGATTTGTGACTTTGAGTCACCAGTGATTTGGTATCACAATTTTGAATATCGTGACTTCGGTCACCAGTGGTTTGGCACCACCAGTGGTTTGGTACCACACGGGGTAGAAAAGGAGTTATGGATGGCTAGGTTGGGTGCATTATACATATATGTTGCTTTGTTATAATTTGTGTAAGTATGTGGCATTTACCCAGGGGAGGGAATATGCACTGAGTCTTGGTGACTCACCTTCTCCCTTATCTTTTCAGGTGATTCGTGAGATCGCGGATGAAGAGCCGGATGAACTCGAGGAGGCCTTGCAATAAAATTGGGTTTTACATGAACTATCATTTGGGTACTTTATTTTAATTTGGTATTTATATCTTTATGGATTTGTAATAAGGCCTGTTTAATTATGTTTTGGATTATTTATATGTTTTGGATTTGATTTAAATTTGGCTTACAAATTACATGTTTGATATAATAATTTGAGCATAAAGTTTTCTAAATTACAAAATGCGATGGTTTTTAAAATGTTATCATCGGGTAACATAAATCATTTGATAATTTTAACATCTTAAGTATTTTCGATAACTCATACTATTTTTCAAAAACTCAACTTTTCCAAATTTCTTTTAGATACAGTTTTCAATCTAATCATTTTGGTTTCTTTTAAAATATTAAAAGGTTTTCTAATCTATGGATTTGCAACTAAGTTTTTAAGACTTATTTTGAGGTTTTCAAAAGTAAATTATCAGCTTTCAATTTATTACACTTTTTTACTACAAACAAAGTTCAACAAAGAAGATTTTCACAAAAATTTAATCGTTAACTCGTTTTTCTTCAAAACATTTTCCTTCGTGGCATGCCAGATCCGATCATGGCGTATTGACCGGGTTTGGGGTGTTACAAATTGGTATCAGAGCTAAGTTCAAAAGCTCGGCTGTGGGCCCGAGGCCCAAAATGATTTAAAGTATGGTTTTAAAATGTTATTGTTCAAAATTTTATGTTTAGAAAGGCATGGCTCCGAGTCTCCGGAATCAATCCGCCCTGGTAAGTACCTCAAACTATTGATTTTGATGATATGATGATGTTGATATGACTATATAGTCGTAGGAACTACTTTAGAGACCCAAAACTATAGGTTTAGTGTACTTACGAAACCTCTTATTAAAACTTTTCATAAAATTGTGCTTTAAAGAGTGGAATATTGACTAATTCATAAAACTTTTAAATCAGATAAGTCGAGACTTTAGATATGCGTACTCGAGGTCGAGGTCGTGTTATGCGTGGACGTGGTCGAGGTAGGATGGCTGTGTCTGAGCCAGTGAGGTCTGGTCAAGGATCCGAGAATGAAGTACCACCAGTCCCACCACCAGCGGTTGGAGTTGAGCATCAGGATCAAACGGGGGATGACGCGGTGTCTCAGGCGATGCTGCGAGTTCTTGAGAGGGTAGCTGGAGTAGGTAGAGGCGCGGGAGCTCGGAAGTCAGTACCTGAGCGACTCCGAGCCAACGGAGCTGAGGTATTTCGAGGTGTTTCGGGTCTAGCTCCCAGCTCGGCTGAATATTGGTTAGAGGCGACGGAGCGAATCATGGATGATCTGGATCTGAATGCCGAGGAAAAGTTGAAAGGGATAGTATCGCTTCTTCGGGATGAGTCATATCAGTGGTGGCTCACGGTTCGAAATACTGCTGCAGCGGAGGATCTCACTTGGGATTATTTTAAGGCAGCGTATCAGAAGAAATATATTGGGTCTAGTTACGCTGATGCGCAGCGTAAGGCATTTCTGAGTTTGGTCCAATGGAGTAAATCCGTATCAGAATATGAGGCTGAGTTCTTAAGATTGAGCCGGTATGCTGGAGGTATTGTGGCTTCGGAGCACGAGCGATGTGTCCGATTCGAGGACGGTTTAAGAGATGAGCTGAGGTTGCTGATTGCTCCACATCAGGAGCGAGAATTTGCTGCGTTGGTTGAAAAATCTAAGATTGCTGAAGGGATAAAGGAATCTGGAAGACAGAGTTACGATCGGAATAAGCATAAGAGAGGATATGGATTATCTGGGTCAGCCGGTAATTCTCAAAAGAGGGTTAGGCAGAGTGGGCCGAATCAATCTGGAAGGCCTGTTACTGCTAATCAGAGACCAGCACGGTGTAACCGATGTGGGAAATTTCATTGGGGCGAATGTTGGACCGGAGGAAAAGGATGTTTTGAGTGTGGCTCACTGGATCATCGTGTGAGGGACTGTCCATGTAAGCAAGCCAGGAATCAATCTGAAGGTCAAGGTCGTGCTCAGTTCAGAAAGGAGGGACCAGCACCGCAGAGAGGTCGTGGTAATGGTAGAGGAGGTAATGGCTCTGGTCGAGGCCGCGGAGCATCGGGCAGTGGTGCAAGCAACACTGATGCGAGACAACCTGGTTTGGTGTATGCTGCGAGACGACGAGAAGAGGGCGATGCACCGGATGTCATAACCGGTACGTTCTTAATCTTTGGTGTTCCATATACTACTTTGATAGATGTGGGTTCGACGCATTCGTACGTTGCTAGTAGCATAGTTGAGACTATGAATCTAGATTCTGAGATTGCTTCTAGGAAGATGACAGTACTTAGCCCTCTAGGTCACTCTGTAGAAGTAGATAAGCTGTATAGGGATGTACCCCTAGAACTTCAAGGGGTAGTGTTTGTAGCTGATCTGATGGAATTGCCGTTTGAGGAGTTCGATCTGATTCTTGGGATGGACTGGTTGGTCAAGTACCAAGCAAGTTTGGATTGCACTGCTAAGCGCATGGTTTTGAAGATAGTTGAGGGTAAAGAGGTGGTCATGATAGGTAATAGAAGAGATTATCTATCTAACGTGGTATCTGCGTTAAAAGCTATGAAGATGGTCAGGAAGGGTTGTGAGGCGTTTGTAGTCCATGTGTGTGCGTTGGAAGCTAAGGAGTCCTCTATGGGGAATGTTCGAACGGTGAAGGAATATGCTGACGTATTTCCTGAAGAACTTCTGGGACTGCCTCCGGATCGTGAAGTCGAATTCGGTATAGATTTGTTACCCGGAACGGCGCCAGTGTCTATAGCTCCGTATAGGATGGCACCGAAGGAATTGATGGAATTGAAGGCTCAGATTCAGGAGTAATTGGATCGAGGTTTCATTCGACCAAGTGTTTCGCCTTGGGGAGCACCGGTACTTTTTGTCAAGAAGAAGGATGGAACGATGCGGATGTGTATTGATTACCGCCAGTTGAATAAGCTGACGATCAAAAACAAGTATCCTTTGCCGAGGATAGATGACTTGTTTGATCAGCTTAAAGGGGCTGTGGTTTTCTCCAAGATTGATTTAAGGTCTGGGTATCATCAGCTAAAGGTGAAAGAGGTTGATATCCATAAGACGGCATTTCACACTCGGTATGGGCACTACGAGTTTCTAGTGATGCCGTTTGGATTGACTAACGCGCCGGAAGCATTCATGGACATGATGAATCGGGTTTTCCAGCAGTTTTTGGATCAGTTTGTTGTGGTATTTATAGATGATATTTTGGTTTACTCCAAGTCAGAGGAGGAGCATGATGCGCATTTGCGAGTAGTGTTGCAGAGTCTGAGGGAAAAGCAGCTTTTTGCTAAATTTAGAAAGTGCGAGTTCTGGCTTAGGGAGGTGACTTTCTTGGGTCACGTTGTATCAGCCGAGGGGATTAGAGTGGATCCTCGGAAGATTGAGGCAGTGTTGGATTGGAAGCCGCCTAAGTCTGTGGCTGAGATTCGGAGTTTTCTAGGTTTTGCGGGGTATTATCGAAGGTTTGTAGAGGGATTTTCTTTGATCGCAGCACCGATGACCAAGTTGTTGAGGAAAGGAGTTCCATTTGTGTGGACCGAGAAGCAGCAAGGAAGTTTTGACAAGTTGAAGAAGATTCTGACTGAAGCTCCAGTTTTGATTCAACCTGAGGCAGGCAAGGAATTCACGGTTTATTGTGATGCATCACATACTGGTTTGGGATGTGTGCTGATGCAGTAAGGGAAGGTAGTGGCTTATGCATCTCGACAGTTGAGACCACATGAGGTTAATTATCCGACGCATGACTTGGAATTAGCAGCAGTGGTTTTCGCTTTGAAGATATAGAGGCACTATTTGTACGGAGAGAAGTCGATAGTCTACACGGATCACAAGAGTCTTAAGTATCTTTTGACTCAAAAGGATTTGAACTTGAGGCAGCGTAGATGGATCGAGTTGTTGAAGGACTACGACTGTTCCATTGAGTATCATCCGGGCAAGGCTAACGTGGTGGCAGACGCGTTGAGCCGTAAGGTTGTGTCTGACTTAAGATCGATGTTTGCTTGACTTAGCTTGTTTGACGATGGGAGTCTTTTGGCGGAATTGCAAGTCAAGCTGACTTGGTTAGATCAGATCAAGGAGAAACAGTTAGAGGGTGATGGTTTGAATGATCGGAGGTTGCGGGTTCAGAATGGAGGTTTAAAGGATTATAGTTTGTCCAGTGATGGAGTTTTGTGTTTTAAAGGGAGAGCTTGTATGCCGAAGGATGTTGAGTTGAGGCAAAAGATTCTTCGGGATGCACATAGCAGCCCATATGCTATGCATCCTGGAGGTAGCAAGATGTATCAAGATTTAGGAGAGCAGTTTTGGTGGCCAGGTCTGAAGCGGGAGGTAACTGAGTTTGTGGGTAAATGTCTGACGTGTCAGCAGGTCAAGGCGGAACATCAGTTACCGTCTGGGTTACTTCAGCCGGTGAAGATTCCACAGTGGAAGTGGGAGAGGATCACTATGGATTTTGTCAGTGGATTACCTCTCACGCCTAGCAAGAAGGATTCAGTTTGGGTGATTGTGGATCGTCTGACTAAGTCAGCTCATTTCATTCCGGTAAGGGTGGATTATTCGCTTTAGAGGTTAGCTAAGTTGTATGTTGCGGAGATAGTGAGGTTGCACGGTGTGCCAGTGTCGATCATCTCGGATAGGGGTCCTAGATTTACGTCGAGGTTTTGGAGAGCGCTACATCAGGCTTTGGGTACGCGGTTGGATTTCAGTACCGCATTTCATCCACAATCTGACGGACAGTCGAAAAGAGTTATTCAGATTTTAGAGGATATGCCGAGAGGCTGTGTTTTAGATTTCAGAGGCAGTTGGGAAGAGTTTTTACCGTTAGCTGAGTTCGCGTACAACAATAGTTACCAGGCAAGCATTAAGATGGCACCATATGAGGCGTTGTATGGTAGGCGATGTTGCACACCTACATGTTGGACAGAGTTGGGTGAGCGTCAGATGTTAGGACCAGAGTTGGTTGCGGAAACTGAGGATAAGGTGAAGATGATTCAGGCTCGTTTGAAGGAAGCTTCGGATAGGCAAAAGTCATATGCCGATCTCAAGCGGAGGGATATAGAGTTTGCCGTAGGTGACAAAGTTTTTCTGAAGGTCTCGCCATGGAAGAAAGTGTTAAGATTTGGGAGAAAAGGCAAGTTAAGTCCAAGGTTCATTGGACCGTTTAAGGTGTTGAGACGAGTGGGACCAGTAGCTTATCAGCTCGAGTTGCCAGCAGAACTGAGTCAGATTCACGATGTGTTCCATGTCTCCATGCTTAGACGCTATCGTTCTGATCCATCGCATGTCGTGGTAGTAGAGGAAATAGAGGTGAGTCCAGATTTGACGGTGGAAGAGGAACCTATGCAGATTCTAGATCGAGACGTGAAAGTTTTGCGCAAGAAGTCAGTTCCTTTAGTGAAGGTTTTATGGCGGAATCATGGAGTAGAAGAAGCTACTTGGGAACCGGAGGATGCGATGAGGCAGCAGTATCCTCAACTCTTTTGATCAGGTAATTTCGAGGACGAAATTTTCTTAAGGGGGTAGAATTGTAACATCCAAAAATTTGAGTATTATTTGTGTTGGCTCGGGTATGAATTTTGTGTGTTAGCATAGTCTTGTGAAGGCTTGATTTTTATTTAGGAAGTTAGAATAATTTTTAGTATGATTTATTTAATGAAGTGGATTAAGTGAGCTTGACACTTAAGTTAATTTAAGTGTTAAATTAAAGCACATGAGGAGTTAGTGGCATAGTGGATAAGGAGCTCGAAAGGTTGCTTGAGGGAAGTGGTTCGAGTAGCTTGGAAAGCATTTTGAGGATTGTATTTTTTGTACAGTCTAGCATTGATGGACGGTCAAACCTTATTCATGATAGGTTGGACTATTAATTTTGGTAAGTTGAATATTGGTATAAGGAAAGCATGAAATTGGGGATAAGAATCTTAAGGTTATGGAAGGTTGGGGAGACATAAGGCTAGGCTTTAGGATGATGTTTTGGAAAGTATTCCAAGGCCTTTAGTGGTTGAATGTGGACGGCATATGTGGCTAGGGGGGTGGCCGAATGTGATAGGTAGCTTGGGGGGGAATAGTTGGCCAATTTTAGTCTTTGAGCACCTTTTTGCATTTGTTTTTCCTCTCCAAAAACTCCCTCTATTGGCCGAATGTGTATTGTGCTTTTGGTGCAATTTTGTTTTTGGTTTTAGCCTCATTTCGTGTGAACCAAATACCATTTCTCTTCTTTCATTTGTCCTTTTGAAACCGAAACAACATTGGAACTTTTGTGCATTTTTCTTCTTTGGTAATTAGGTGTTGGCCGAATCTCTTACTCCCATTCTCTCTTTTTCTTTCTTTCAATATTGTTCAAACCACATTTCTTTTCACTTCTCTTGGCCGAATCTTCCTTCTTCCTTTTTCATTTTCTTTTCCTTGCCATGCTAATTCTTCATTTCTTTCGAGCCATATAACAATTGTTTTCTTCATTCAAAAACCATAGCCGAAACTTCTTATATCCTTTTGGTTTGCTTTGGCTGAATATTCAAGGGTAGGACTTCTTTTGATTTATTCAATCGGTTTTGAAAGATAAGCTCTTTGGGACTTTGGAAGCATTTGATTTAAGCCATATCTCTCTAGCAATCAAAGGTTGGTAAGTCAAGGGGTAAGGATTCTTGTCGATTCATCATTCTTTTGAAAAGACTAAAGTTTTTGGGATTAAAGTGTTGTGGTTTGGCTGAATGGCCTTTGTTAATAATCTTAGTATTGGCCGATTGTAGGACAAGGTGATCTAGTGCGATAGATCGGATCTTTGGAAGATAGTTCTTGCGTTGGTGAAAGGTGTGTATCTTACACACTTTATAACTTGGTTCATATTTGTATATATGTGTGTTAAATAACTATTCATGTTGTTAAAGCCGAAATGATGAGATCTTGATATAATACCATGATGGTATGAATGAGGATTTGGGTAAGTCCGTTTCGATATGTTGTTAATACATGTGGATTGATCATGATCTACGATTTATGATATTTTTCTTATGTGATTCATATCAAAGTATATTGACATGATTTGTACATATATATTGCATTGGTATGGGCAACATGTGAGGAGGGGGAAGATTGATATTGTGACTTCGGTCACCAGTGATTTGGTATCACATTTGTGTCTTCGGACACCAGAGGTTTGGTACCTCCAGTGATTTGGTATCACATTTGTGTCTTCGGACACCAGAGGTTTGGCACCTCATAGCATCTCGTCCCTGTGGTTAACACCACCGTGGGTTGGCCCCACTTTTGAGATATGAGATCGTCGCTAGTGATTTGGTATCACACGTGGGTTGGCCCCACAACTTGATTATTCGTGACTTCGGTCACCAGTGATTTGGTATCACATTTGTGTCTTTGGGACACCAGAGGTTTGGCACCTCATAGCGACTCGTCCCTGTGATCTAGCATCACCGTGTGATGGCCCCACTTTTGAGATATGGGATTGTCGCCAGTGATTTGGTATCACACGTGGGTTGGCCCCACATATGGATTTGTGACTTTGAGTCACCAGTGATTTGGTATCACAATTTTGAATATCGTGACTTCGGTCACCAGTGGTTTGGCACCACCAGTGGTTTGGTACCACACGGGGTAGAAAAGGAGTTATGGATGGCTAGGTTAGGTGCATTATACATATATGTTGCTTTGTTATAATTTGTGTAAGTATGTGGCATTTACCCGGGGGAGGGAATATGCACTGAGTCTTGGTGACTCACCTTCTCCCTTATCTTTTCAGGTGATTCGTGAGATCGCGGATGAGGAGCCGGATGAACTCGAGGAGGCCATGCAATAAAATTGGGTTTTACATGAACTATCATTTGGGTACTTTATTTTAATTTGGTATTTATATTTTTATGGATTTGTAATAAGGCCTGTTTAATTATGTTTTGGATTATTTATATGTTTTGGATTTGATTTAAATTTGGCTTACAAATTACATGTTTGATATAATAATTTGAGCATAAAGTTTTCTAAATTACAAAATGCGATGGTTTTTAAAACGTTATCATCGGGTAACATAAATCATTTGATAATTTTAACATCTTAAGTATTTTCGATAACTCATACTATTTTTCAAAAACTCAACTTTTCCAAATTTCTTTTAGATATAGTTTTCAATCTAATCATTTTGGTTTCTTTTAAAATATTAAAAGGTTTTTTAATCTATGGATTTGCAACTAAGTTTTTAAGACTTATTTTGAGGTTTTCAAAAGTAAATTATCACCTTTCAATTTATTACACTTGTTTACTACAAACAAAGTTCAACAAAGAAGATTTTCACAAAAATTTAATCGTTAACTCGTTTTTCTTCAAAACGTTTTCATTCGTGGCATGCCAGATTCGGTCATGGCGTATTGACCGGGTTTGGGGTGTTACACAAAATCAACCCCAGATCTTCCTTATCATATTGAACCTCCATGGCCACCAAGTTTGAGAGAATTTCTTTAAACACTGTTAAGTGTTCGTGCACAGACGCACCTTCTTCCAAACGATGAGCATAAAAACACTGCTTCATATGCAACTTGTTGGTTAGAGTTTTTGACATACATATTTGTTCCAGCCTCTTCCATAATGCAGCGACAATCTTCTCCTTCATCACATCTTGTAAAATTTTGTTAGACAAATAGAGATGTAATTGTGTTAACGCCTTTTGATCCTTACGCTTTTTCTCTTCATCTGTTAATGTCGAAGGCATCTTATCTATCCCTAACAGGGCATTCTCCATATCCATATGTGCAAGAACTGCTTGCATCTTAATCTACCACAACACAAATTTGGAGTTGCAATCCAACAACGAAATTTCATACTTCAAAAATGTCACTACCGTGATCGAGATAAACAACTCGGAAGCTCTGATACCAATTTGTGAAAAATAGAATATTGGTAATGATAATATATCACAAAGAAAAGAGAAATAAAAATAAAGAACACAGATTTTTACGTGGAAACCCTTCCGGGAAAAAAACCATAGGCAGAGGAGAAGAAATGTAACAACCCGTTTTTTGTCAAATCGAAACAGTGGTTTCAGGACCATAAATCTAAAATAAAAATATTTATTTTATTATTAAATTAAGGTCTACATAATGATAATATGTTTGTGTGAAAATTTCGTTAAGAAATTTTATCGTTTGATTAGTCAATTTGATAAAAAGAACTAAATCGCGTAAAGTGCAAAACTTGTGTTCTATTAACTAAAGGTGTTTAATGGGTATAGAACTTTAAAGTGGAGGTCCTTAAGAGGTAATTATACCATTAATGAGTTATTGGACAATTATGAGCTTGGTTTTATGGAAATTATTAAGATTTTTAAAGGTTATATTAGTAAATTAGTTATTAAAGACTAAATAAATGAAATAAAACAATTATCATCTTTTTAGTCTTCATCTTCAACCAATTCTAAGGTTTGAGAAGCCATTTTCATTCATTTTCATTCGGCCAAGCTTATATGTGCAATTGGTGAGTGATTTTTGTCCCGTTTTTAATGATTTCTATGTTTCTGATATCGTTGCAGCTTACTCTAGCTAGCCTAGGGATTATTTTACAAAACTGTTAAAGATTTACGATGTCTCCATTGATGAATAAGCATGTATTTTGATGATATATGATAGATTATGAATATTTAATGATAGTTATACAAGTTTTGTTAAGTGATTTTTAGTGAAAATGTAAATTAGGGATTAAATTGTGAAATATGGAAACTTTGTGGTTAAAATGTGAAATAAATGAAAATTATGGTTTGGTATGTTCACTAGAGAAATTTGGCTAGCATGGGTTGGTATTAAATTGCATGAATTTGTGATTTTATGAAATAAGGACTAAACTGTAAAAATGTGAAACATTAGGGGCAAATGTGTAAAAGTGTATTAATGTGGATTTTGGACTAAATTAAATAGAGAGGTAATTAAATGAGCTAAATTTGATTACATATAGATCAAGAAAAGTGAAATTCAGATCTAGATCGAGGGAAAAACAAAGTACTCGACTAATCGACCTATTTCGTCGTTTTGGCGTCCGAGGTAAGTTCGTATGAAATAAGTTTCGTTATAAATGTATTTTAAATGCTTTGATATTACATAAACTGTGAATACAAGACTACGGACATGTTCGACGATGATTCGACAAACATGAAAATCTCGATTGAACCTTAGGTATAGATTAGATACGAATGACATATCATTAGGGGTTATTGTGATTATGTGATCCAGGTACTGGTCCTGTACGTTGTACTGATGGCTAAGTATATCGACATATGTTGCGGTTACTTGACAGCTTGAGTGAGCAGCACCGTGTAGCTACGTCTTGACTGATCGCTTGTGTGAGCAGGCCTGTTAATAGCTCGAGAGTGAGCATATATGTGATATGAGATTGAGATAGCATTGGCTATGTATGTGGCACTTCGGAGCGAGTTTCCCGAGTATCTGATAGTAGTCCGAATGGTTCAACGGGTAAAAGAAAGATGTGGTTGAGTGTGAGATTGATACGAGATGGTACAGGTATGTACATGAACTGTATAAGTTTTAAATAGAAGAATTTGTGAAGTTTGCATATAATCTTATGGTTAAAGATGTGAAAGGTTTGTTAGATAATATGAGCTACATATTGATATATTCAATTTGTTGAATTGTGTATTTATGATTACATTGAGTTTACTTCATACGAGCTTACTAAGCTATAATGCTTAGTTTGTTTATTTTACTATGTTTTATATCGATTTCAAAGCTAGCTCGGATTCGGGGATCATCGGAGACTTCGTCACACTATCCTACTATCACTTTGGTACTTTTGAGCTTATATTTTGGTTATATGGCATGTATAAGATTATGGTTATTTTGGTTATGACTTGATAATGATTTTGGTCATTTGAAATGGCTTGTAAATGTTAAATGTTTTGGTTTGTATATAGCCATGAGAGTTGGCTTATTTTGGTTGATGTGGTTATGAATATATCTATATGCATATGGCTTGGTTATGTGATTAAAGATGAATATGTTATGCTTGTTGATATTTGCGCATTAGGGGTACTAAATGGTTGAGAATTGGATTTGGTATGTAACACCCCAAACTCAGCCCATGCGTTAAGGCCAAATCTGACATGTCACATGAGGAAAATACTACTAAGTCCTTTTTCATTTGTACATAAATAGATTTAGATTTAAAATCAATTAAAACAACTCCCAAAAAAAATAAAGTATTATTGAATAAAAGGTTGATTGATAAATTGATAGATTTTGAGATATAAAAATCTTATAAACTGTGACTTTGAAAATATCGTTAATAGTTCGAGAAGAATTTGAAAATAATTTTCGAAAAGTGTTTGATGAAAATTTTTAAGAGAAATTTCCAAGTAAAATATATTTATGAAAGTTTGTTATGAAACCCTTTTTGTATATCCATTTTAAGAAAACGCTTATTTAAATTTTTAGAAAACAATCTCAATTTGAAGTACTTAGAGCAAATTATAAATTCGTCAAACAATAAACAAAACAAAAATTAATCCAGAGGCCTTATTACAACCTTAACTCAAAATAGTAAAGTAATTAAAGTACTAAAAGAAATCCAAATTCCAAATTAAATCGTTTTTGTAGTATGGCCTCCACCGGGTCATCCATGGCCCAAGTCTCCATCACTGATCATTACCTGAAAGGGGTAAGGAAAAACGAGGTGAGTTACTAGAACTCAGTGTATAACCCCCTTACCGTTGTCCACTGGGCCAAAATCCCATTAAGCAATAATTTGGGCCTAAGCCCATTTACAATAATAATAATGTATCAAATATAACATGTGTATGAAATGCAATTCCCAAACCAAACCTAGTAATCCATCCGCTACACACCACCCGTACCAACCAACACACCTGTGGGGATCAAGTCAACCCACCCCGCCAACACACCAATCGCAGGCATTAAGCCATTTATAACAATTTAATTGTGGACAAGCCACCAGAATAACGGAATTTACGTGGCATTGCCACTATACAGATTTGTGGCAGAGCCACCAAAATTATGTGGCAGAGCCACCAGAACTTCTCTTCAATATTATCCCATCCCATGCAAAATCATGTATATAATGCATAACAATTCATGATTTTTTTTACAATAACAACATTAATTTATTTGGATATTCATTATCAAAAGTACGGCCCATTATAACAAAATATCAAATCGGCCCATATAACAAATTATCAGATCAGACCATATAGCAAATTATCAAATCGGCCCATATAGCAAATTATCAAATCGGCCTTATAGCAAATTATCAGATCGGCCCATATAGCAAATTATCAGATCGCCCCATATAACAAATCATATCGATTTGGCCCATTAGCAAATCATATCGATTTGGCTCATTAGGGGCATTTTCGTAATCTTTCACAGTGTTAATACCGATTTTTGTCAATTTTATCAAAATAGTGAGATCTAAGCCAATTTTCCCGGTTTCACCATAATACGATTTTAGTCAAGCGATTTACTACCAATATGATATTAATCTTTAACCCACGAAAAACAGTGTAAGATTACACACCTGATTATGGTAAGCACTAAGCTCTCTTGATCGTCGACACCTAAAATATTATAACGCTTGATTAGTCGACATACACGATTTATTAATCAACACTAAAATGAACGATCTACGATGCTTACCCTTGGAATCGTTAATGACCACGATTTGTCGGTTTTCCCCGGTTGACGGTCCACAACCTGGTGGAAAATCCCGAATCGCTGATGCCTCAAAATTGCGAACGACCTCGAATAGTCGATTCTCACCGGATGAGGGTCCACAACCTGGTGGAAAGTCCCGAATCGCCGATACCGCCCTTCGCTTGAATTTAGGAGTAGGGATCGCTAATCCGCTCCTTTTGAGATCTCCACTCGACACTAATTCCGAGTGATCAACTATTGGATAGATCAAGTGATTTAATCCCTTAAAGATTTTTAGGACCGATTCCCAACTATTGTATGATAACTCCAGAAGAATCAAAGTTTCGGCCCTCCAATATATCACGATTGATCAAGGAATGTGTAACATCCCGAAGTTGGGCCGAGTAGGATTGGGCCCAATGGGCCTTAGGAGTAGTAGCGTTTAAAATTTTTGGGAGAACAGGAGATCAGCTTTAGTACAAGTTGGACTTATTAGATAAGTGGTTTTGGAAGGTTAGAGGGCTTCTATGAAGTCCCGGGATCGAACATTAGCTTTGGGGAAATTTTGGTTTTAGGCGAAAAAAACCCTGGAAGTTGGCAGGTAGGCCTTAAGAATAAAAAGTGGAGGAAAATGACACAAGTGGAGTGTGTGGTGTAGTGGCAAAGTGACGCCACATAAGAGACAAGGGGGTGACGCCACAAGGAAGGAAGGAGGTCCAAGGTTCAAGTCTTGGCTTTTGCATTTTAGTTTCTTTTACTTGGATCTTAGAATTTGGGCCATAGTTTATATTTAGTTGCGCATGGTTTAAGGCACAAGAGGAGCTTATGGCCAAGTGGTTAGCGGCGTGGATTATGTTGCAAGGGAGCCTGGGTTCGAATCTCATGAGAAGCAAGGGAGTATTTATTTTGCGGATTGGACGGCAAGAGTTTCAGTTGAATTTAAACTCTACGGACGAAGGGATCCCACGTCGGAAAGATACAAAGAAGGAAGGTGAAGAGCTAGCTATATAAAGAGCATTCCAGGAGTAGAGTTATCATACCTGGTTGGTGTTGGGCAAAGGAGTGCTCGGAGCGCGGTTTAGCAGCTTCAGATTCCTATCAGGTGTGTAACTCTCTCTACTCTAGTTGTAGAGCGGCAAATGCCGAAGTGCCGGTCACGGCAATAGTAGTCACACGAGCACGCGAGCGCACATGTGGGGCTTCGACGCGATAGTTGAGGCCATCAGTAGTATTCTTGTAGGTTGGGGCTGCTTGGGCCGCGATGGGCCGAAGTGGGCCCAATAGGCCCGTGGGCCCAATTGAGCAAAATGTATGATGGTATAGTATATAGTGAACTAGACTAGGTGGAACTTATATACGTGGCTAGATTTATGTTAGGTGGGCCACACGAGCGTGTGGGCCCGAATGGGCTGGAATCGGGTTTTAGGCCCAATAGTCCGGTAAAGACAGAATTGGTAGTCGAGTCGCTCGAGGCGACATTGGGCCTTCAGAAAGGCCATTCCAGGTATAAAATTACTGAAATACCCTTAGTGGGTAAATTACCAAAATACCCCTAGAAGGTAAATTACTGTTATACCCTTAGAGGTTGATTGGCTTGATTATGTCGTATTTGTTATCCTGATTATGATGGTAATTTGTTTCATACGTTATCTGTGATATATGATTTGCATACATGTCATATTTCATACGAATTATTATGTCATATTGCATGGGTATGATGAGAGGAGGGGGAAGATATGATTCTAGACTGTCACCAGTGGTTTTGACCACACAGTGGGTTGGCCCCGCTTTCTATATTATTTTTGTGACTAAGTCTTAGTGATTTTGACCACCAGTGGTTTTGACCACACCGATATTATTTGTGACTACGGTCACCAGTGGTTTTGACCACATATTGCTATCTTTGTAACTCGTCCCAGTGGTTTGGTACCATAGTGGGTTGGCCTCACATATCGATATACGGGATTGTCATCAGTGGTTTTGACCACATTGTGGGTTGGCCCCACGCATATTGTTGTGACTACGGTCACCAGTGGTTTTGACCACACCAATATTATTTGTGACTACGGTCACTAGTGGTTTTGACCACCAGTGGTTTTGACCACACGGGGTAGATTTGGGAGTTTCAGATGGATAGGATGGATGGGTTGCATGACATGCATATTTGCACATGGATCTATGTATGAGCTTAACATACTTTGGATGGGGATTTACACACTGAGTCTCGATGACTCACCCCTTAGTTAATTTTGTAGGTAATCGTTAGATTGCGGATTTGGGAGCTGAGGTGGACTCGTGAAGGCCATACATTATTTTCTCGTAAACTTGTTCTCTTATTTCAACTTATTTTTAATTCGGGATTTTAAGTTGTAATAAGGCCGCTTTAACTGTATTTTTGGTATTTTATCTGGTTTAGCTTTTAATATGATTGCTGCCTATTGTTATCAAATGTTCAATACAGGAATGTCCTAAACCCTTAATAACCATTTTCCAAAATGCTAACAAAAGGATATCAAGCGAATAAATATTTAAACTCGAAATTTTTAACAAACGCGCAGTTTTTAAACAACCCTTTTATGTGACATGCCAGATCCGGTCGTAATGTTTAGGCTGGGTTTGGGGTGTTACAGAATGAGTGATAACTCGAATGAAAAAGAAAGATTAATGAAGAGATGAAAGGTTTGAGCTACGGAGGAATAATGGGCAAAATATTCGGCTACGGTGAAAAAGATTAGAAAAGAAGAGATGCTTGAAAGATTTTGTGAAAAAAAAAAAGAAAAGGAAGAAAAAGAAAAATGTTTGCCTAGCTTCGATTATCAAGAAAGATGAGTGAAAAATTTTTGGTCTCAATGTTTTGGGTACATTCGGCAAGAAGGAAGAAAAGAAGAGAATATGCACCCTCAAAGTGTGAAGATTCGGCAAGGAGGAGAAGGAAATTTGGAGAGAAAAAAAAATGACACCAAAGTTGCAAATAAGGATTTGGCCAAAACAACACCAAAACTTTTACCAATTGCCAAGGACAAAATTTGGCTAAGAGAATAATAATTTGGAGAAAATGGCACTCTTGATGCTAAAGGAATTTGACCAAAACAATCACTAAAGCTTTACCAAAACACCAAGGAAAATTCGGCTACCCCTCTTACACCCAAAACCGTCCACATTCATGCCCCTAATGGTCAAAAATTTGCCAACCATACTTTCCATAACACTTCCCTTGAAAAAGGCCACATGTTCCCCTTACTTTCCCCTTTCTCTTGATTTCTTTCCTCACTTTCAACCTTTCCTATTTTTCTTAGCCATTTTGCCAAAAATAAAAAGTCCACCTTGCCTTCTTTACATGATTGGCCGACTCTTAGGGAAAGAATGCAAAAATAAAAGTAAAAAATTTACACACAATGGGATTTGAACCTCTTCCCTCAAGGTACTTCATGTGGCGCCATAACCTCTTAACTAATTGCTCATTTATGCTAGTAATTTACTCTTTTATTTCCATAAGCTTTAAGGTCACTTACTCTATCTCCTTAAAGTGCTAAATGCCAAAATTTTTACTAGGACCAAATAAACCCCGAGCCTTCTTAGGATCCCCTAAACATACACAATTGATAATTTAACTAGCTTAGCACCTAAAATAATGCAACACATAAAATTCCAAATTTTTGGATGTTACATGGTATGTTATGAGATTAAGCTAGATAATGCAAATTTGAAAATGTTCATATTGATGTTTGAATTAGGAGATTTGATATGAATTGAATGGTACATTGTGGCATTGATAAGTTTCGTCTATGCTAGTTTTGAAATGGTATAAATGATGCTTGGTTGAGGATGTATGAATGACTATTTATGCTTTGTTTTGGTGCCAATTGTTGTGGTGTAGGTGTATGCAAGTTTGGGTTTCAAAATGGCTTGGTAAAAAGCCTATTTTTGTCCACAAGGGCATGTGGTTCAGCCGTGTGTGACACAGGTTATGTTACACAGCCATGTGTAACACCCCAAACTTGACCTAGACGTTATGACTAAATCTGACGTGTCACATCGAAGTGATTTCTGAAATTTAGACTTGTTGATAAAAATCCTTATTTAAGTTAAAACCCATTTAGTTTTTATTGCTTGAGAACATTCGGCAATTTAAGTTATGACAATCTGAAACCAGCTTATCAAAACAATTTCCATATTATTACCGTTGATTTCTTAAACTGAATAAAACAACGGAAGCTTCTCTAACTAGAAACCTTAAAGTTTAATATGCGTGGTATTCTTGAAAAACAGTTGTGATTTTGAAAACTCTTTTGTGTCTGTTTGGCAGTTTAAAATAAGAAATCAAAGCCCAATTAAAAATTAAATCCACCAATGGCCTTATTACATAATCAATAGCCCAATATGAAAATTAAAATTAAATAACTAAGTCTAAAGCAGAACATCAGCGATCATGTGGCCACCTCCGAGTCCCTCGCGGCTTCAAATCATCTAAGGCCGGGGATTACATGTATAGTTAAAAAGAAAGGGTGAGTTTACGAAAACTCATTGTGTAATCCCCTATCAGTCAGTCAATAACAATATATGCCGTAGTATTCTAGGCCTAAGCCCTTTAGTAATAGTGCAGTGTGAGCCTTAGCCCATTACAGTGACAGTGTGGGCCTAAGCCGAATGGAGTATCAGTACGGTGCAAATATGCAACCGACCCCAATCCAGCCAACACACCACCCGTACCAATCAACACACCATGTGGGGATAAAATCGACCCACCCAGCTAGCACACCAATATCGCAGCTTAGCTGCCAGTAATAATAATGCAGTAGAGCTGCTAGTAACAGTATATGTGGCAACGCCACCAGTAATAGTGAATGTGGCAGAGCCACCAATACAATACTTCCACCATATCGGAATCCCAACCCCATGTAGTATGTCATGTCATATATAGTTCATGTATGCAAAGTGTCCTACTCAGTACAGTCTTATAAATAATCATACACTCATCAGTCAACCTACCTCTAAGGGTAAAATGGTCATTTCCATCTAGTAGGGGTATAATAGTAATTTTACCTTTTTGGGGTATTTTGGTCACTTTACTTATTTTGAGGTCTCGGTGCAAATAACGACCTCTCCGAAGGTCTACAATCGCTTCGAGCGACACAAATAATTTAAATGGTCATAACGGTGTAAATGGGCCCAAGGCCCATTATTTGACCCAAGTGAGCCCACACGCTCGTGTGGCCCATTTAGCACAAATTCAGTCACGACCATGTGAACCACATAGCTCAGTCCAGTATTTGCCACTTATCGTGGATTTTATCCGTGTAGGGCCCGCTTGGGCCCATACGGCCCATTTCAGCCAAATAAAGCCCATATAGGCCCAATAGCGCGAGAACGCTTGTGGTGGCCTCTATAGTCTATAGCACATGATTTTTGGGCTCAATTTACCACACGAGCGATCACACGCTCGTGAGGCCTCAATTGCCGAAGTTTCAGCTTTTGCCGATTCACAGAAGAGAGGAGTGCGATTATTACTCTTAGATCGCTGGTTGAAAAAGATCACACCCTTCTTCTCGATTTACTGCGCATAAGACGGATTTCGTTAGCAATAATCGTTTAATACAAGGCTTGAGTTGATGCCCAACATCCAAAGAATTAGAGTAAGAACAGCTTGGTTATTCGGTCAACACTACAAAACAAGCCTACTTACCCCACAGTATTCGGCCAAAGAGGTATTCGAAGAAGAAAGCAGAGATGTGCGGAGAAACAAGGCAGTCGATGCTCCACCGATTGTCAGAGACTATCATCCACAAGGTTTCGAAATAACAAGACAAGATTTAAGACATTCAGTCTATATTGGAAAAGCAGAGAAACAAAAGAGATGGGAAAAAGGAGATGTAAGATTCGGCTTACCACAGTGTTATGAACAGAAGAAGAGATCGCCGCCCACTACCAAACCAACTGGCATAGCAGAGAAAGAAAAAGAGAGTCGCCCACTCAGTCAAAGAGGAAAGGAGAACAGTTGAGAAAAGGTGAAGGAGAAATAAGGGAGAGGAATGAATTTGGCTGAAAGGAAAATAATAGAGAAGAAACCGAAAGGTACCGAAAGGCACTTGACTTACCAGGTATCGACCAAGGTGACATACGATGCCAAGACACAAAAGAATAATTTGGCTAGGGAGAAAAAGAAGAAAACGAAATGCCAAAAAGAAGGAAGCCAAACAAGGACTATACCCAAAAGACATCTCTGCCGAAAATATGAGTAGCTAGACACCTAATTCGGCACAACTCTCCTCTCACTCAAACTCCTTGATTCTCTCCCCTTATCCCTCCTTGAATCTCTCCATGACCAGTTCAAACACCATTCAAATCTATTCAAACTCCCCTTAGCATGTTTTAGTCCAACTCTACTTCCTACACTGCTCAAGCAGCAAAATAAATACCCATTGCGCAACCCAGGACTTGAACCTCAGACCTCACAATTGCATAACACGCCACCTTGTCACTAGGCTACAAACTCTTTTTGTGTCATAAACAAGCATTATTATTAATAAAGCATATATGCCAATGTCCAGATTCATTTAAGAGAAAAACTAAAAATTTTACAAAAGCCAAGACTTGAACCCAGGCTTCTCAAACACTCCCATACACACCCAAATCACTTAGCCATTAAAGCAAACAAGCAATTTGTGTCAGAACATGCAAAATTAAAGACCCTATATTTTTGGGGCGTTACACCGTGTGCCCCTGGTGTTGAAATAGAAACCAAGTCAGTATGCTCCACACGGCCTAACACACGGGCGTGCGATTAGCTGTGTGGCCTAAGTCAGTATACGCTACAGGTTTGGCACATCCTAGCACATGACCTGGCACACAGGCGTGTATGGCCATTTTTAGGGCACACGGGCTAGTCACACTGGCGTATATGTTGGCCGTGTGACCCAAGTCAGAGAGTTACATGGGGTCGGACACAGGCTGGGACATGGCCATGTGCTCCCATTTCGAATGTCCATACGGCCGGCGACACGGGCGTTTCTTTGGCTGTGTGAGACACACAGCCGGGCCACACGGGCGTGTGTCCCCTATTTTTGGAAAAATTTTCTAAGTGTTTCAAAAGTTTCTAAAGTTATCGGTTTAGTCCCGAACCACATTGGCCTCGTAGCCTCGTATAAGGGATGATATGAATGTTGTTGATTGATGATTATATGAAATTTGAACATGCACGTGAAATATATGTGTAATTGTATTATATGTTTGGTAATGCTCCGAAACCCTAATTCAGCATTGAATACAGGTGAGGGGTGTTACAAGAAAATTCACTATATCGAATTCGAATAATTACAAGAGGAATAGACCATGTCTATTTATAGGCTTATAAAATCATATTCTAATAGAAGTGTAGTAATATTTAAACACATTATTCTAATCAATATCAAATGGATGGAGTTTAATAAGGTTTAAAAAAAACTTATTCTAAAAATAAAACAAAAGAAGTGTAGTTCTATATGGATTTTACTTTTATTTTATCTTACCATTGTATTTTATTTAAAGAAGGATTCGAGTCACTTAATTCAAACAATTACAAAATTAACTTAAGAAGGAAAGATATCAATGTATAAAAAAAAAAGAATTAGGATAATTTTGCCGCCAATTTGACATTAGAAGTGAGCCCCCTTCCTCAAAAACATGTTGCCTTGTAAAACTAAAAAATAGGAAAGATAATATCTCATAATATTATTAAAAAAACCAAAATATAGGAAACATAGAGAGAAAAAAAAAAGAAACAACAGAAATTAGAAAACAAAATAGATAAAAACAATAAAATGTTATAAATCTAGAAAACCATGACACATCTCAAAATATTGTAAGATCAAGAGAAAAATGAATAATTTGAATCTAGATAAAGAAATAGAACAAAAGATCAATGAAATTCTTCTAAAATCCACTACCTTTGAAAATGATACATTTATCGAATCAGATGAATTACATACAATATTCGAATCCTCTAATGAAAATGAACTTTCAATAAATTTGTTAACCAAATACCAAAATTCAAGACCTAGAACTTCAATTATAACATCATTTAAAATTAAAATCCTCATTAAAAGAAAAACCAGAAAAAGAAAATGAAATTATTCCTAATCAATCACAAATATACAAGATATAATATGCAATAAATATGAAAAAAATGAAACTAGACAAATCACAAATTCTGAATTACAATTGGAAATAAAAAAAATAAGTTAAAGCTTTCCTAGCTTAAAAATGAGCAACAACAGATGAAGAAACAAATACAAACTTTAAAACATGAAATCCAAGAAGTAATACATAAGAATATATTATGGTTCTTACTGAAGGATCCATCCAAAGATACTTGATAAATAAATCAATTATAAGCAATGAATTTCAATTGGAAACAATAGTTATTTTGGACACAAAAGTATATCAAAATTGTATTACAGAAGACATAATTCTAACAAAATACTATGACAAAATATAATCTCTTAAAGCTGCAAAATGGTAAAAAAAAACTCAAAATTACCTAAAAAATTCCTAGTGGTGAAATTTGTAATAAAGGTATCAAATATCAAACATGTTTTTTAATGGTAAAAGATATTACTCAAGATGTCATATTAGGAACCCCGTTCGTATCATTACTCAAACCTTATAAGGTAACAAATCATTCAATTTCCACCGAAGTTTTAAATACCAAGATAGAATTTCCTTTTGTGGAAAATCCTAAAATAAGAAATCTCAACCTATTAAAATCTTTGTCCATTCATAATGGACAAATCAACAATTTGATTAATCATAAACATAAGTAATTTTATTTTTTAAAAGAATAAATAAGTTTTAAAAAATTAATTCAACATTTAGGAAAAAGAGAAGTCCAAAAAAGAATAAACCAAATTAAAGAAGAAATAGAATCAATAATATGTTCTGACATTCCTAATGCCTTTTGGAATAGGAAAAAACATGAAGTAACATTACCCTATGAAAATGATTTTGATGAAACAAAAATTTCAACAACAGTAAGGACAATACATATGAACAAAGAAATGGAAGAATTTTATAGAAAAGAAATACAAGATCTTCTCAATAAAAAATTAATCAGAAAGAGTAACTCTCTTTAGAGGTCATCTGCATTCTATGTGATAGAAAATGTAGAACGGATTAGTTATTAATTACAAGCCGCTCAATCAAAATCTAAAATGGATGAGATACTCTGTAACACCCCTAACACGTATCCGTCACCGGAATAGGGTTGCAGAGTGTTACCGACACTTTTTAGAATACTTTTAGATAAATCATGTAAATCACTATTCATTAACCGAGATTGTTCAGGATGTCCCTTAAATGGACCCTCGAGGCCCAATACGAACATTAGAATTGAGTCGGGACTTAATCGGAAACTCTAAGAATTTTTCGTGACATTTCAAAAATTTTCCAACGTGCAGGGCTCCCACGCTCGTGTGACCCTTAGACACGCCCGTGCTTTAGGCCGTGTCCAATTTAGGTTGCTCTCTGACTTGCTCCACACAGCCATGCCATACACCTGTGTGCTAGACCGTGTGGTTAATTAGTTTAATTCAAATTAGGTGCAGGTTTCACACAGCCACGACACACGCCCTTATTCAAGGCCGTGTCACCCACACGGCTGAGACACACGCCCGTGTCTCTGCCCGTGTGCTTAATTCTGAGCATTCTGTTTTTCAAAATTAAAATACAAGGGACACACGGCCAGACAAAATGCCCATGTACCAGGCCATGTGTCACACACAGCCTAGACACACGCCCGTGTGTCTACTCGTGTGGACAAAATAAGGCCATCAACTAGCCTCATTTCTCACCCAAATTTTCCATTTTTCCTGCACCAACACTTATAAGTATAATCCAACCAATTACAAGTATAATTCAAGCCAATTTTTATCATTCAAATTGATTCATTTCATCATATATTTGTGTTTAATGACTTACCTTTATGTAACTTATATAATTTGCAAAATTAGATGTTCATACTTATCATTTTAGTTGATGTATTGACTCAACCATGACATATATCAAAACATAAGTATATTAGTCATTCCAATGGCTAAATTTCATTCATTATTTACATACCATCATTTGATTTATTTAGCCTATACATGCCGTTAACAAAATAAGATTTTCATTTATACCAAAATGACAGATTGATAGTGTGATGATTTGCTCCGACAGATCACTAACCTTCACGAGCTTTGAGCACTATAAAACAGGGAAAATAAAACCTAGTAAGCATATTATGCTTAGTAAGCTTGTATAACATAAATTAATCTTACCCATGACATTCAATATATTATGTAACACCCCTTACCCGTAATCAACTCTGGAACTGGGTACAAGGCATTACCGGACTTAACGCACTTTAACATACAACTTTGGGCTATCAAATTTCATTCCAATATTAAATCTTTCATTCACATTCATAACATTCTTATTATGGGCCTACGAGGCCTTACACCTGAAAACGAAGGGCCTCGGAATCAAACCGGGAACTTTTGTAAACTTAGAAAAATTTTGCCTTAACAGGGCCACGCGCTCGCGTGAAATGGGACACTCCCGTGTGGGCAGGCCATGTGGTCACACGCGCCTATGTCCCTAGCCCATGTGGAATTTACTTTCCATTTCGAACCTACAGGGGTTTTCACACGGTCGGACGCACGCCTATGTCCTCACCTGTGTGTGAAAACCTGGGTATTCTGTTTGTGACGTCAGAACCTGTAACACCCCTAACTCGTAATCGTTGCCGGCCTAGGGTTAAGAGGCGTTACCAAACAATTGAAAACTTTTACGGACATTTCATAATATAAATGAACCAATAGGATCAAAGCGTCCCTTAAATAGGTCAATGAGACCTCAAACATGCTTTAGAATAAGGCCGGGACTAAACCGAACTCATACAAAAATTCTCGAAAATTTAAAAATTTTTCAAAGTTACAGAGGTCACACGCCCGTGTGGGTAGGCCGTGTGCCTCACGCGGCCTCAGACACGCCCGTGTGTCTAAGCCATGTCAAAACAGGGCATACATACTGACTTGTCCACACGGCCGTGGACAGGCCCGTGTGCCTCACCTGTGGTTACTACTGACTTGCACCGCACGTCCAGTTACACGCCTGTGTGTCCAGCCCATGGTCGCTACTGACTTGATCCATACGGCCAGTCACACGTCTGTGTGTCTTGCCCGTGGTCAAGTTTGACTTGTTTTAAATTTCAACCACGAGGGACACGATCGAGCCATAGGCCCGTGTGCTCAACCGTGTGGGCAATTATAGGCCATTTTCAAGGCCAAAATGCCACCCACACTTGGTTCATCCCTACAAGCACATACAAGCATATTTCTGAACACAATTGGCAACCAAAAACACACCAAATGGTCATCATATTATCCCATTCAATCTCATTTCTAAGCATACCAACTTATATGCCAAATAGCTTAACTATTTCACAAATAAACTAAGCATGATTCATCCACAACTGACCACTTCATCATAACCATTGTTCATCAAACACATATACTCACTTTGCATCAATAATCTTACCATTACCTTGACTATTTCATAAATATGGAATCATACCAAAACCAAGCATCATATAGCATGAGTCTTCATTCATTGCACAACCATTTAACTAGCCATATCACATGGCTATCCACATATTTCAAACATATCTGAAGGTAACTAGCCTATACATGCCATACTTATATATACATTTTCAAAAGGTACCAAAACAAGATTAAGTAGTGTGATGACGATCCTCGATGGTTTCCCGAGCCTTTAGTAGCTTTGATGATCTATAAAACAGAGAAAATACACACAAAGTAAGCTTTCAAAAGCTTAGTAAGCCATATACAAATAAACTTAACACAAAATGCACATAGCCACATTGATACAATAACATTAATGCTTCTCATTTGCAAATTTATCACATATCCTTTGGCTCATTTATTTAGCCATTACTTACCCACATTCCATAGCTCAAAGTATCACTTTACTCATAGCTCATTCAAGCTTGTATCACATATTATCTCATCAAATCTATACACATATTCACTTTAGTAAGCTCATTTGAACACTTACCTTCCAATGTACCTGAATTATTTATACATTTCACATAGACATTCATTTCTCGGACTTGCCCGTTGAACCGTTCGGAACTAAATAGGATACTCAGAGTACTCGAAATAATCATACAATGCCAACGTCCCAAACGTGGTCTTACATGTACTCGAATATTGATGCCACTGTCCCAAACAGGGTCTTACACGAATCAAATACGATGCCAATGTCCCAAACATAGTCTTACACGTAAATCTCATATCGATGCCAACGTCTTAGACGTGGTCTTACACGAAATCTCGAATCAATGCCAACATCCCAAACGTGGTCTTACATGATCTCACATATCGAAAAACCGATGTCATGACATATGTAATCCTATCTATTCCTAGGTTCGTACGGGACTTCTCGGACATAAATACAATGTTGATACTATCTCAAATTCCATGTTCATAACATCTCGAGCATATTCAACACAAGCTAAATTTCATATATGCACAATTAACTCAATTCAAATGCATTTATTTGTATATCGACTTACCTCGAATTCGGATAACTAGAAACGAACTTAGCTACTCAATTACTTTTGATTTCCCACGATCTAAGTCTGTTTTCTTCGGTTCTTGATCTCTACATATTCAAATTTAATCCATTTATTCACCAAATCATTTAATTTAATCCAAAAATACATATTTTGGGCAATTTACAAATTAGCCCTCATAATTTCACATTTTGACATTTTAGTCCTTATTTCACAAAATCACAAAATACACAAAATCTCAATACACCCATGTTTAGCCAAATTCTCATGTAGTCCATACAAGTCCATACATTTCATTTATTTCACAATTTAGCCCCTCAAAATATTATATTCTCAATTAAGTCCAAATTGCTCAAATTCACTAAAAATCCAAAGACAAAACATGTTAATCTAACACATATATTTCATTTTTCACCATCAAACATCACAAAACTCATGTGTTCATCAATGGCACATTTCAAAACTTTCATCAATTCACAAAATTAAAGCATGGGTTTCAAAGTACACTAAGCAACGATTATGAAAACGTAGAAATTATCAAAAACCGAGTCAAAAACATACCTTAATTTTTACTTCTAGGTAGCCGAATATTCAAAGCTCAAAACCTTTGCTTCTTTTTATTATTTTCAGTGGATGAACACCATTAAAATGGCCACCATTTTGTTTTTATTATTATAACAATATTAATATGCATTTTACCATAATAGCCTTAATGAATTAATAAAAGAAACTATATAACACAAGTCCATAATCGTCCAATTCATTGTTCAATGGCATATTTGCAACATAAAGCCTCCATATTAAAAGAACAACCACTATTCGACCCTTTTAGAAATAACCACTAAATTTTCATTTTATGCGATTTGATCCTTTTACTAAATTAAGCACACAAACAAATAAATTTGATCACGAAACTTTCACACATGCCTAATCTCATATTGCAAGCACAGAAAATAATATTAAAATATTTTTCTAACTCAAATTTGTGGTTTCGAAACTACTATTCCGACTAGGGTCTAAATCGGACTGTTACAGCATATAAGGGGCACACGCCCCGTGTGTTTAGCCCGTGGTCAACACTGGCTTGCATCACTAACATGCAGGGGACACACGGCCTAGTCACACACCCATGGGACTAACCGTGGGACAAAAATAGTCTAGACACACGCCCGTGTGCCTACCCGTGTGGACAAGAACAAGGCTATTTGCCAAGCTCTTTTTATCACCCTAACTCATACAACATCAATCACATTCAACCATTTACCAAGCAACTCAATCATGTATCATCCACATTCATGAATAACCTCATCTTTTCATAAATATAATGATAATGAGCCATTAAATATGGCCATTTACAAAAGTGTTCATCTTTAAAAGAGCCAACACGCTTGGCCAAAACAACAAAACATTTCACTATGTCTAGCCCCTATACATGCCATACTCAAAATGCTAAGTCTAGATATACCGAGATGAGCTGATAGTGTGGATGATCTTCAAATTATCTTCGTATCCCGAGCCGGCTCTTTAACACTATAAAACAAGGGAAAAGAAAGGGAGTAAGCTTTAAGCTTAGTAAGTTTACATGTAAACAGTAAGCATCATAGCATGTGCTAATCAGTCAATAACATTTCATACTAAACAAGAATAATTCACATTTTCATAACCATGCTTAATCATATCATCTCTTACCACCTTCCAACCGTATAACATTTATATTACTCACATATCCTGTACTTATCACCACAAAGCCACATGAAACATTTACATAGACAATTTCTCGATGAACCATTTGGAATAATACTAAGTACCTGGTGGTTTCGCACACAACCCACCATTAATCAATAATAGGGTGGTATCGCACATAGCCCACCAACAAGAATATTTACGGTGGTTACGCACATAGCCCACCAAATGATAATACAAATGATGGTATCGCACACAGCCCATCGTGAATAAATAATAAGGTGGTATCGCACATAGCCCACCAAATAGGATGATTACGGTGGTATCGTACACAGCCCACCAAATAGTTATTACGGATATTTTTCCTCATTTAAATATCTATTCCGAGGTTTATACGAGAATTATTCACTATCTATCAATTTCAATCATAACTGAACTCATTCATACAGTGCACCAATAAGTAACAACATATGTATTAAAGATGTATCGTTTACACATAAACTTACCTCGGTGCAAAATGTATTAATCGACGTTTTAATCCGTAACCTTGCCTTTTCCTCGGTCAAGGTTGTTTCCGCGCTCTTCTTGATATATAATAATAAAATTCACTCATTCAATCACTTTATAATTCATGATACATCAAAATTTCTATTTAGGCAAAAATGACCATTTTGCCCTTATACTTTGGTAAAAATTACGATTTTGCCCCTAGGGTCGTAAATCATTTTTCATCACATTTTCTCATTAACCATGCCTAGGTGAACATTTATTTCTCTTACAACATCTCACAAAACCAATTATTTCATGCATTTATTACACAAGTTCAACCTTTACTAATAGGTCCCATTTAAGTGTTTTCATGGTGACACCTTTCACAAAAGTTGTTCTTTAACTCATTAACATTCATTTTCTTCCATAAAAACTCAGAAAACAACATAAACACTCTCATGGAAAGTCCCTAAACTTTCAACCATTTTGCAAAATAGTCCTCTTATTAGCTAGCTTAAGCTTTGGGGGTTCCAAAAGTACAAAAATTATCAGGAAAGACCTCTAAAATCACTTACATGCTAGAGGATATGTTGGCTGAAAGTTTGAGCTTCAAAACTCCTATTTCTTGCTAAAAATTTTGGTAGAAGATGAAGAGAAAATGAAAAAGATGATAGCTTTCTCTTTACTTATCTTATTTTATTCATTTTAGTCACCTAACAGCACCAAATTTTTTACTCATTTAATGCTCTTCTCTCTCTTGGTTCCGTTGGCCGGCCATCATCTTTAGGGAGGTCTAATTTCACTCTAAGGACCTCCAATTTAATATTTCATAGCTATAAGACACCCTTAGCTCGTAAAATAGAACTTTCACACTTTATGCGATTTAGTTCTTTTTCGCAATTGAGCATACGATCGCTAAAATTAAGGCACCAAAATTTTCATGCATCCTTAAAAACTTGCTATAACACATAAAATAATATTACAAAAATATTAAAATAATTTTCTTCAACCTCGAATTAGCAGTCCCAAAACCACTATTCCGCCTAGCCCCAAAATCGGGCTGTTACATATTAACCATGCAAAACATGATTTTCCAACTATTTGGTAATTTACCTATTCACACATACTCAACCAACATGGTAGTCATAATATACCAATATGCATAGATGAGCTCATCATGCTATATGCGTGTTTTATCCGTTGAATCATTGAATTTTCGATGGATATTTCAAGTAGTACACTAGAGGTGTACAATTCCATTATCCGTCAATTCATGTCTAGTAGTACCTTATAGGTACACTCTCGAGCCACATATTACACAGTAGAATTACCAGTCCAGGCTAACTTCTAGCTATAACATATACTCTAAGGGCTTTGTCGGATTACCAGTCCAGGCTAAATCCTTTATATGACAAAGAATTCCCTATAGAGTTCATTCTGGATTACCAGTCCAGGCTAAATCCTTATTGAAACATATACTCGAGAGGCTCGTTTCTGATTACCTGTCCGGGCTAAATCCATTCTGCAACACATGCAGTTTTATCAGGGAAATCACATTTATCCATCGGAATTCAATATTCATACGGAATTTTACCCTTTATCAATAAATATTCCATCATATACCATTCCATCCATTAAAATTTTTATACACTTCATACATACAATTTCATACAACATATTTAATGTAATATTTTAAAATCCTAAAAATTGAGTATCGATATGTTGCATGTTTTTGGTGCTTAGCTTGTGAATGATTTAATTTGTGTGTTTATATAGTCTTGAGAAGGCTCGGGATTTATTCGGAATTAGAATAAATTTTAGTAATGAGTACTTTATTGAAGTGGATCAAGTGACCTTGATGTTTAAGGAAATTAAGTGACAAAAACTATCATTAGATGAGGTAGTAGTAAAGTGGAGTTGGCGCCATAAGTGTTGCTTGAGGGAAGAGGTTCGAACCCTTTGGAATGCATTTTGTGACTTTTATTTTTGCACTCTCCTAGCTTGTGTCGGTCAAGCCTTATTCTTGGTAAGTTGGACTTTATTTTTTTTATGGTAAGGTGGTTATTGGATTAGGATAAGACTTGAACATAGGGAAGGAAATCTTGAGCTTATGGTATGTAAGGGGGACATAAGGCACTCATTAAGGGGGTGTGTTTTGGAAAGTTTGGCATGGCCAAACTTTGACTATGAACATGGACGGTTTTGTGGTCTAGGGGGGATAGCCGGATATTTTTGGTAGCATAGATAAGGATGGTAGCATGTTTTGGTTACTTTCATTTGGTCATTTTGGTGTTTTTTTTCATAAAACTTTTCTTCTCATTTTTTTTCTCTCCCTAACCGAATGCAATTGGTGTATTGTGAGCATTTTTGCTTTCTTCTTTTGGTCATTGTTTTTGACCATTTGGTCTCAATTTTTGCCTAACCTCTCAAGTTCTTCCTCTCTAGTGCCGAAATCACCAAAGCACAAAGGTCATTTTTCTTTTCTTTCTTTTCTACTCTTTGGCTGAATGCTCTCTTGTCCCAAATCCCTCCCTTGTTTCTTTTTCATCCTTGAAAAATCGAAACACATTTTCTCTCTTCTATTTTTCTCCATGGTTGAATGTTGCTAGTATCTTTTCCATCAAAATTTTCTTCTTAGCCGAACCCTCCTCCTCACATATTTTTCTCTTGATTAATCATTCTTTCAACTTTCATTTAAATCAAGTGGTAAGAACCTTTTCATTTCTTTATTTTCTTCTTTATCTTTAGCCGAATATACATATTGTTTAGAGGGTCTTTTAACCGAAAATAGCATTCCTTATTCCTTTCTTTTAAACAATCCTATTCATCTTAATAGTGTTATAGAGAAGGCCGAACTCGGAGTATTCGTAATCATCGTGACTCGCTAGAAATCGAATCGAAGTGTTAAGGTAAGGATTTCTATCAAGGACTTCCATATTATTTCGTTATCTCATCAAAGATGGGTTATTAATCGATTTTATCATAGGGACGCTAACGCTCGATTTTTATCCCGCGAGTGCAAAGATATTTTTGTGGCAAACAAGATAGGGTCGAAAAGGGTGGTGAATAGTGTTCGGAAGAGGGGCAGTTCTGCTATTCCCTCTAGGTTCAAGCGAAGGGCTGTTTCGGCAATCCGAGATTTTCCAACGGGTTGTGGACCCTCTTCTGGTGAAAATCAATTATTTGAAGTCATTTGTACTCCTGAGCCATTGACTGTTCGTGGTTCTTCAACGGGTTATGAACCATCAGTCGGGGAGAAACCACAAATAGTTGTTGTTCAAAATTCCGAGGGTAAAGATCTAGATCGCTTATCTTTAGTATAGATTTATATTAAGTATTAGTGTTCTAATCAAGCGTGGCACGTATTTAGGTATCGACGAGCGGGAAAGTATAGTTCTCACCTTAATCAGGTGTGTAATTTCACGCTTATCTCATGGGTTAGATGTTATACTGTAAGCATTTGAATAAAAATCATAAAGTTGGTAAAATCAGAAAATACGGTATATTAACACTTTCTGTGTAAATGCATGAAATTGGTATTAAAGTCATGGAAATTACGGAATCGCACTCGATGGGCTAATTTGATAAAAATTAATTTTTGGGCCTCATGTGATTAATGGGCCAAATTGCTAGATTGCTTAATGGGCCAAATTGCTAGATTGCTTAATGGGCCGATTTGCTAGATTGATTAATAGGCCAAATTGCTAGATTGCTTAATGGGCTAAATTGCTAGATTGCTTAATGGGCCAATTTGCTAGATTGATAAATTGGCCAAATTGCTAGATTGCTTAATGGGCCGAATTGCTAGATTGCTTAAGGAGCCGATTTGATAAATTACCATATGGGCCAAAATGAGAAATGGGTCATCTTGTAGTATGGGCCTTCTATTGAAATTATCATATGAATATTGTTATGCTTTGTATATGTATACATGATTGCATGGGTTGGGATAAAATTGAAGAGAAGTTTTGGTGGCTCTGCCATAATCTAGTTTGGGTGGCTCTGCCACAATCTAGTTCGGGAGGCTCTGCCACAATCTAGTTCGGGTGGCTCAGCCACAAACATTTTAAATGGCTTTATGCCTGCGATTGGTGTGTTGGCGGGGTGGGTTGACTTGATCCCCACAGTTGTGCTGGTTGGTACGGGTGGTGTGTAGCGGATGGAAATTTAGGCTTGGTTGGGAATTGCATTTCACATGCATTATTTTTTTTATTTCTATATTGTTATATTCGTAAATGGGCTCAAGCCCAATTAAATGCTTATATGGATTTGGCCCAGTGGCCAGGGTAAGTGGGTTACACACTGAGTTCTAAGTAACTCACCCCGTTTTCTTACCCTTCTCAGGTAATGATAATTGATGGAGGCTTGGGTCGGGGATTACTTCGCGTGGAGGCCATGCTACAAATGATGGTTTATATAAACTTTGAACTTCTTTTAAGTATTTCTATTTAAGTACTATTTCAGTTGCGATGTAATAAGGCCTCTAGTATTATTATATGGATTTTTATTCGTGGATGGATTTTAATTATGTTTTAGATACTTAAAGGGAACTATTTTAAATTATAAATTGTAACACCCCAAACCCGGCCCATTCGCTATGACCGAATTTGAAATGCCACTGCGGAAAACGTTTGAAAAACTTTTGACTTAGAGTTAAAAACATAAAATTTTGTTGTCTTTACTAAAACATTGTGTAATTAAAATTTCAAGTAAAATTAAGTTGTTTAAAATAAAACATTTTCAAATAATAATACAATCAATAATCCAACTTAAAACATAATAAAAGTCCTTAAATGGCCCTTATTATAATAAATAACCTTTCATAAGAAAAATGTGTAAAACAAATAAATTTATCTTTTGCATGGGCCACCTCGTATCCACTCCAACCCGGTCCAAGCTTTATGCATCACCTGAAAGGTTTGAGAAAAATTGAGTGAGTCAACAGACTCAGTGCATAGTTATTTCACATGCCTCCACACATGGGCTTGGCCCACATCCACACATCAATCACATATCAGATGATAAGGCAATATATCCACATAATTCCTCATGTTGGGCTTGGCCCATATCCACTTTGATTCACATAATTAGTCATGCAAAATGCATAGATATGCAACATGAAGCCCAACCCAACCTAGAGTCCATCCGTTACTCCTACCTTAGCAGACTCCCTGCCCAAGGCCGTGGCTAATCCACCGATCACATAGTGATCCACATATCTTACCTTGGCAGACTTGCTGCCCAAGGCCGTGGCTAAGCCACCGATCACATAGTGATCCACATATCTGTATCCACGAGGTGACTCGAGGTCATCCTCAATCTACGGTGATGCACACAGCTATCATCCGCCGAGATGGGCACCTAGCCAACACCTCCCTTGATGGAGCACATAGCCACCAACAAGCGCCAATGTAGCACAAGGCTAACATCAGACCACGTACATAATGTACACCCTTTCCTTCGATAATCACATCCCAAGTCCCATGCATATATGTGTATCATGGCAACATATCACTTGAACAATAATGCATAACATGCCATCACATTTCATATATTCATCAATGATCATTTAATATAGTAAATCACTGACCTGAGTATTTGATCACCCACCACGGGTATTCACAATCTTAGCCCTTAATTCGGCTACCATTAACATCATATCACATATACATAAATATAACACATACACACAATCAAGAGACAGTACGATAACTACGCACCTTTGGTACAGTCGGCTAAATCCCGAGATCACACGTTTGCACCTAAAAGTCTGCTGAAATCCCTAAATGGAACCATATTAGTTTCGGCCTCTAAACCAAAAAGCATTAGAAAGTGGCCTTTGCCCTCAAGAAAATGACATAGAAAAGAGAGGAAAAATACGGCCATGAACACTTACCTATCTTCCAAAACCGATTGAAGAAGACCAAATGAAGACCTACCCTTGTTGATATTTGGCCAAGACAAAACAAAAAGAGTATGGGGAGTTTCGGTTATGGTTTTTGAATGAAGAAAACAATTGATATTCGGCTAAAAAGAGATGAAGAATTAGTATGGCAAAGAAAATGAAAAGGGAAGAAGGATGATTCGGCTTTAGCAACCAATGAAAGAAAAATCAAGAAGAATGGGGAAGAAAGAGATTCGGCCAAGAAGAAAGTAAAAGAAGTGTGGGTTTTGAACAAGTATGAAAAGAATGGAAAAGAGATTGTGAACCAAAAGAGATTCGGCCAAGCACTATAATGGTTTCGGGTTTTTGTTTCACTTTGATGCACTAGGGAGAATTTTGCAAAAACTAAAAAGGATTTTCGGTTATGACACCAAAACAAATATTGAAGGCCAAAACTAACACCAAAAACTCACCTTATGTCCAAGACACATTCGGCTATAGGGAGAGTTTGTGGAGAGAAAAGAAATTGATGTTCAAAAGCTTAGGAAAAATGGCCAACTAGCTACTAACCTACCAAAGCCTCCATCAAAAATCGGTCAAGCCCTCCCCTAGACCAAAATGCCGTCCAAATACAT
The DNA here is from genome assembly GCA_005393395.2 of Gossypium australe. Taxonomy (NCBI): domain Eukaryota; kingdom Viridiplantae; phylum Streptophyta; class Magnoliopsida; order Malvales; family Malvaceae; genus Gossypium; species Gossypium australe. Next base: position 81,018,937 of record CM016614.1, read on the forward strand.
GAACTAAAGGCCATCAAAGAGTTTCCAAAACATTTTCCAACATTCAAGCCTTTTGTCAACAATTCAAAGTAATTTTTGAATTAAACACACTCCTAATTTTCTCCCTATTTCCTCCTATTCACTCACAAAACTTAAGCCAACCCCCCCTTAGTCCATGAAACCGTCCACATTCATGGACTTCAAAGTCAAACCTATCCACACAAAACTTGCCATAACAACACACCTTACAACATGCCTTATGTTCTCACATTATCCTTAATCAACATGATTCTTTCCCAAACATCAAGCTTACCTAAATTATTATTCAACTTACCATAAAATCTAAAGTCTAACTTACCATAATTAGAGTTTGACCGACACTTAATACTAGGATACATAAAAAAATAAAGTCTTCAAAATGCTAATCATGCTACTCGAACCTCTACCCTCAAGCAACCCTTCTTGCATCATAACCACCTTGCCACTAACTCCACATGTGCTAGAATTTAACACTTAAATTAACTTAAGTGTCAAGTTCACTTAATCCACTTCACTAAATTTTTAATACTAAGAATTATTCTAGCCTCATTAATAAAATCAAGCCTTCACAAGACTATGCTAAACACACATAATTCATACCCGAGCTAACACAAATAATAAAATAATACTCAAATTTTTCCTAAAGCCCAAGGCCCAATCGATCCAATCCTACTAGGCCCAATTTCGGGATATTACATAAATGATTTCTTTAAATTTTTCGTATAAAAAGGGGGTTTTTCTTAAATATCACAAGCTCGTAAAAATTTCTGTGAAAACTCTTTTATGAATTTTATTTTCAAACTCCTTTTGAATTCTTTCAAAATTCTTTAAAAATTTAACCAATTATTTTTCTGAGATCAAAATATAATCTCTTATGTTCTTAAATCATAGATTTCAAATAAATTCTAGGTTTTTGATAAACTCCATCTCCAAAATAGTTTTTTTTTAAGACCTGTTTTATTTAAATCATTAAATGACTAGATGTATGTTCGATTTTTGTGGCATACCAAATCTGGTCTTAACGCATAGACCGGGTTTGGGGTGTTACAAATATAGCATTCAAAACAACACATTTTTATGCTCATTTAAGTTATACGAACTTACCTTGATATTTGTTCGTAACTAAAATCTACTAAATTTTCCTTTCCTCGATCTAGCTCTTTGTTTGGTACTTCCGGATCTATATAAATGAATTTAATCATCAATTCAATCCATTTCATATTCTATTGAACTCAATTTTTAATCTAGGCAAAAGTCCCATTTTGCCCCTATACTTTTGATTAATTCTAATTTCGTCCCTAGGCTCGAAAATTGATATTCATGCAATTTAATCCTTATTCTAAGCCTAATCAAAATTCTAATATAACTTTTACAGCACATGTATTCTAAAAATTTTAGAATTTTCCATAGGTTTTACCATTTTTCAATTTAGTCCCTAAATCAAGTTTCCATCAAATTTCCCTTTGTTAAAGTTGTTTATCTATCAACAACTTTTCATTTTCTACCATAAAATTTTAAATTTCAGCATGTTCATCCATGGAATATTTTCTATACTTTGATATCTATTCAAATTAACCCCCCAAATAGAGAAAATAAGTTTTCCCGATCTCAAAAATATAAAAATATCTAAAAACGGGACATAAGAACTTACCAATTTATGCTTGGAAAGCTTGTTTTCTCTCTCCTAGGGTTTCCATGGATTTTAGGTTGAAGAAGATGATGTAAAATGATGATATTTCATTTTAATTTAATTATCATCTTTATAATTTTTCCATTTCCAATTTAGTCCTTAACCTTTTCTAATTTTTCCATGAATGATTCACCAAAAATATCTACATAATTTTCATCAATGGTCTAATTACCATTTAAGGACCTCAAGTTTTGAATTCCATAGCTATTTAATCCTTATAGCTACTAGAATTCAAATTTAACATTTTATGCAATTTAGTCCTTTCTACAATTAAGCACCTAATTGATAAAATTTTCTAATTAAAGTTCTCATGCAATCTTTCTATCACATTACTAATTATTTCATAATATTAAAATATTTTATCTTTTAGGATCAGATTTGTGGTTACGAAACCACTATTCCAACTTCACTGAAATTGGGATGTTACAACTCTCCCCCTTAAGGATTTTCGTCCTCGAAAATCTTACCAGTAAAGAGATTAGGGTACTGCTTTCTCATGGTATCCTCCAGCTCCCAAGTAGCTTCTTCAATTCCATGTTTTTGCCAAAGAACTTTTACCAATGCCACCTTTTTATTTCTCATCTCTTTTGTTTCCCGTGCCAGAATCTTGATCGGTTCTTCAGTATATGTCATATCAGGCTGAATCTCAACTTCTGTATGAGAAATAACATGTGAAGGATCCGATCGATACCGTCGTAACATTGATACATGAAAGACATTATGGTTTTTATCAAGCTCTAGTGGCAATGCTAATCTAGAAGCAACCGGTCCAATTCTTTCAATAATTTCATAGGGCCCGATAAATCTTGGACTCAATTTTCCCTTCCGAATCGAATAACTTTCTTCCAAGGTGACGCTTTTAAGAATACCTTATCACCAACTTCAAATTCTATTTCTTTTATTTTAAGGTCAGCGTAAGACTTTTGTGTATCAGAGGCTACTTTTAAACTCTCTCGAATCACCTTTACCTTTTCATATGTTTCCCGAATTAAATCAAATCCAAGAATCTTCTTTTCACTAATCTTTGTCCAATACAACGGTGTTCTACATTTCTGACCATACAGAGCTTCATACGGTGCCATTTTAATACTGGACTAATAACTGTTGTTATAAGCAAATTCAATTAAAGATAAATATTTTTCCCAATTACCTTCAAATTCAAGTATACAACACCATAACATATCCTCCAAAATCTGTATAACACGTTCAGATTGACCATCTGTTTGAGGATGAAATGCAATACTAAAATGCAAACGTGTACCCAGTGCTTCTTGTAATTTCTTCCAAAATTAAGATGTAAACTGGGGATCTCTATCAGAAATAATAGAAACTAGTACCCCATGTAATCTAACAATCTCAGAGAGATATAATTCAGCCAATTTATCCAAAGAAAAATCCATACGTACCGGTATAAAGTGAAACACCCCAAACCCGACCCACGAGCCGTGACCAGATCTGGTATGTTCCTCAAGTAAACCGGTTCAAAATTCTTTTGTTACTTTGGAAAACTGTGTGTTTTGAAAGAAAGTTTGTTTTGGGTTGGGCTTGAGTTGAAAACGAGTTTATTTTAAATTAAATTGACTTAATCTTTAATAATTAAAAATGTCGTAACATAGTAAATTAAACAGAAAATAAAATAGTTCAACTATGGCCTTATTACATCAAATAATTCCCAAAAATGAATTAAAGTGCTTAAATAAAATAAAAGTCCAAATAATAAAATTTTCCTTGCTGTGCATGGCCACCTTTAAGCTCCTGCCGAACCCGGTCCATTACTGCTCGTCACCTGAAAATAGTCCCACAACGGGGTGAGTCAACAGACTCAATGTGTACACAACACTAAGTCCAAATAGATTTAGGCATACCATACATATCAAACCATATAATAACCCATATAGCAAATAGTAATGCAACTTATTCACATGTGCTCACTTATTGGGCTTGGCCCATAACCATATCACATTCTTATAATAGGGTAGTTAACCACATAATTTCCACATACTGGCCTTAGCCCATTTCCACACTGATCCACATTCATATACCGGGCTTGGCCCTTTTCTTAATAATCCACATATCAACTGGGCTTGGCTCATTTCCACATTAAATATTCATATCAAATATAATATGCAAAGTGCACCCAACCCAACCTAGGGTCCATCCTCTACACACCCCCGTATCCAGCCTACCACACACCAGGGGATTAACAAATCACCCTCTCCTTTTCACTCCAAAGGCAATCAATGCCGTCCACGTGCAATTAAGCACAATAATCCACAACGCGACCTCAGCCAGCGCCAATCCACGATGTAGCCGTAGCTAACACCAAAACCACGATGGGACACATAGTCACTCATCAACCACGATATGGCACATAGCCTATATCAACCACGATGAGGCACAGAGCTACTCATCAAACCACGCGAACTTAATCGCAAATAAATCCAGACGTGACCTCAGTCAACGTCAATCCACGATGTAGCTCAAGGCTAACATCAAACCACGTACTCGAAGTACACTCGTACCTTCTTTCATATCCCAACCCATGCATATGCAACAAGTAATAGTGGCATAATAATAAATGCATGCACATGTTATTAAGGCAATCAATCACATTTCCACAGGCATAGTCACATTCACAACGGCACCTTCACATTCTTATCATTATTCTCATGTTACACATAACATATTTCATAATCCTAGTAGGAGTAGGAAACGTACCTGAGTACTTTTGTACCATAGCATGGTACTTAGCCATATTCACATTCTTATAACATACATGCATATTTAAATATTGCCATAAACTTATTAAGAATTAGTGTGGGGTACACACCTGATTCGCTTAGGGTTTCCAATCCAAATCCCGAAAAGCTTGATCTAATGCCTTAGATCTTAGATCTCTACATTTAATCAATCATTTAATACTTAGTAAAGAACTATTCGGCCATAAATCCAAATCCTAGTAGGATTAGTACACTAAAACTTACCTTGGTGTCGAATTGACTATAGTCAAATCCCGAAAACTTTGTTGTACACCTTCTTGCATTCGGCCAAACATGAAGTCACATCATAGGTTAGTTTCGGCTTTTAAACAAAGTAAGAAATAGATCTAGATATCCAAAATAGGCCTTGGCAAAATGTTATAGACACCTACCTTGTGGATTTTAAATCCCGAAACTCACCGAATAACTAGGGAACACGCGGCTTATGGTGTACCTTCGGGAAAAGAACTTCTCCTTCCTTGTAGTCGACACTTAGTAAATCCTGAAAGATCTCTTCAAAGTTTCGGCAACAAGATATTAATGGGGTTAGTCCTAGATTTCGGCAAATCTTAAAAGAAAAAGGATGAAACCGAATGAGATCTTACCCTTACTTTAGATATCGACAGTTCCTTTGCTTGAAGTCTCAAACTATTCGGCTATGGCCTTGATCTTAGCAAGCTTTCGGCTTTTGGAGGGATTAGAAAGAAAAGAGAAAAAGAGAATAATGGTAGAGAAAATTCGGCAGAGAGAAGAGGAGAAACTTTAGAGAATTTCGGCAGAGGTTTTCTTGAAGAAAAAAGTATGAATGAAGAATAGCCTTACTCTCCCTTTTATAGCCGAAATTAATAGGCTAGAGTCCCTTACTTGGCCACCACTCTTCTATTTTGATAGCTTTATCCCTTGAATTATCACTTTATAAAAAGAATTTAATCCAACTATTAACTCTTGAAAATAATGATAAATAAATCCCTTATTTATCCCCTATTTAGCTGAAATTTAAAGAGAATAAAACTCCTCTTTTAAGAGCCTTAATGCCGTCCACCTCTCTGCTTCTGGAAGCAAAAATAAAACTTCTTTTATTTGCTTCCCAAGTGACTCGAACTCAGGCCCAACACCCTTGCATGTGGCGCCATTTCCAGAGGCCCTAAGTGGCATCTCCAGGCCACTTTTCCAAGCCCGTTTGTGTGTCAAATTCCTCCTACTAATTTTCTTAAGGCCACCTTGCCTTAATTTTCTCTTTTTAAACCTTAAAACTTGACATTTCTCTACATTTCCAAGTTTCTAAAAATTTTCGTTTGCCTCCTTTAAACTTAACATTTCCTTACATTTCCAAGTTTCCAGAAATGTTCACTTTCCTCTATTGAATCATTTCCAAATCATTTCCTTACCTTTCTTAGTTTCCAAAAAGGTTCACTTTCCTCTTTTAAACTTAACATTTCCATACATTTCCAGGTTTCCAAAAATGTTCAAAACATAGTCATAACACATAAGACATGTCATTTCTTACAATTAAACCGAAAATGCATAGGCCCTTTTCAGGATGTTACATAAAGTGTGCAGACTTTGTTAACCGGTCAACAATCACCCAAATAGCATCTTTCTTCCTCGTAGTGAATGGTAATCCCAATACAAAATCCATTGTAATTCTTTCCAATTTCCACTCAGGTATAACAACTAGCTGTAATAATCCCGAAGGCACTTGATGCTCAGCTTTCACTTGCTGACATATCAAGCATTTGGATAATAATTCAGAAATATCTCTTTTCATTCCCAGCCACCAATAATCTTTTTCAGATCATTGTACATTTTATTACTATCGGGAAGAACAAACATTGTACCATTGTGGGCTTCATATAAAATCTTCTGTACCAACTCTGAATTCTTCAAAACACACAATCTATCTCTAAACAACAAACAACCATCAAACCCAATCTAAAATTCTGAATCAAAATTCAATTCACATTATTCTCGTTTTGCCTGTAAATCAACATCATTTTTTTAAGCTTCAAAAATTTGTTGCAATAATACTGGTCTAACTTTCAACTCAGCCACAATAGAACCATCATCAAAAATAGAAAACTAAGTATTCATTGCTTGTAAAGAAAATAAAGAGTTTCTACTCAAAGCATCAGCAACTACATTGGCTTTACCCAGATGATAATCAATCACAAGATCATAATCTTTTAACAGTTCAAGCCACTTGCGTTGTCTCAAGTTCAAGTCTTTCTGTGTCATCAAATACTTCAGACTTTTGTGATCAGTGAAAATATGACATTTTTAATCATATAAATAATGTCACCATATTTTTAATGCAAGCACAATAGCTGCTAATTCAAGATCATGTATCGGGTAATTCTTTTCATGTGGTTTCAGTTGCCTTGAAGCATAAGCAATTACTTTACATGTTTGCATCAAAACACAACCTAAACCATTCAAAGATGCATCACTATAAATAACAAATTCCTTACCCGATTCAGGCTATACCAACACAGGTGCTTCAGTCAATAGAGCTTTTAGTGTAACAGCCCGATTTAGGGGCTAGTCAGAATAGTGATCTCGGGATCACAAATCTAAGATTGGAGAAATTTATTTTCATGTTATATTATAAGTCAGAGCATGATGGAAAATGTGCATGAGAATTTTAGTACTTTATTTTTAACGATTTCATGCTTCATTTTGAAAAATGGACTAAATCGCATAAAGTGCAAAATTCCATTTTTCAAGCTAGAAGTATTAGATAGATAAGGAAATTTAAATTGAAGGTCTTGAATGTGGAATTAGACCCTCCTAATGTTGATAGCTAGCCATAGGGGACAATAGACACAAAATTGGTCAAAATTGGGTGGGTTAGGTGGACTAATTTTAAGGAATAAATAAAATAAGAAAGGATGATATCATCCATTTTTCTTCATCACCTTCACCATCGAAAATGCCAGCATAGAGGGGGGTTTTGAAAGCTTTGAAATTTCAGCAACTTATCCTCACACAAGTGAGTGATTTTGATGGTTTTAGTTGATAATTTTTATGCTTTTGAGACCCATAAAGCTTAAGCTTTCTAATGGGGGGATTAACTTGTAATATGGTGAAGAGTATAGAGTTTTTCCATGAGAGCTTTCATTGTTATTTGCTGCATTTTTATGGAAGAAATGGATTCTTAGTTGTTAGATGAACAACTTTTGTGAAAGGTGTTAGCATGAAAACACCAAATAGAACATTGATGAAAAGGTTACAAAATTGGTAGTAAGTATGCGAAATGTTGAGTTTTGATGATAGTCTTAAGAGTATTAAAAGTTCAACTAGGCTTGTTGAAGGTAGAAATACGATCAGAATTTATTTCCAAGCCTAGGGGCAAAATGGTCATTTTTCCAAAGTCTAGGGGCAAAATAGCAATTTTTGCCTAAGCATAATTTTTGAAATGATATAATTGATATAGTGATTAAAATGGGTTAAATTGCTATTATAGAGCAAGAAGAACCGAGGACCCGCCTTGATCGGGGAAAGAATAAAGTCTCGGACTAGATCGACAAGCTAGCTCATTTTGAAATCGAGGTAAGTTTGTATGTGATTTGAATAGTTCACTTGAATGAAATGTTGAAAGCCTAATGGGCCATATTGAAATATGAAATAGATAAGGTCTCGTATAAGACCATGTCCGAGACATGGCCTCGGCTCCAAGTTGAGATCCCGTATAAGACCATATCTGGGATATGGCTTCGGTGAGGGATATGAAAAGCGTATAAGACCATATTCGAAATATGGCATCGACCCATGTTAGGAAATTCCATATAAGACCATATCAGGGATATGGCATTGGCATTTAGAGGTAATTCCATATAAGACCATATCCGGGATATGGCATTGGTAGTTAGAGGTGACTCCATGTAAGACCGCCTCGAAGACGTGGCATTGGCTTTATAATTATAGTAGTGGCAATAAACACACGTCTTTGACTATCCCTTGGGAATTGTGGGATAAGTAGATGAATTTAGAAGTAGAGATGTGAATGATATTTAAGTCATGTGAATGAGTCACGAAGAATCGATTTCGATACGTGGCATGGTATGTGCTATACAAGGGAAATTGTAAGTAAGTATTGTCAAGAAGCCTTGACTCGCATAGAATTAGCTAATACCGTGGATGGATTACTTTATGAGCTTATTATTGTTGTTTATTTCTATGCAAACTTACTAAGCTTTATGCTTACCCTTTTTCATTGCCCTCCTTTCTTGTAGTATTGCCAAGGTAACTCGTGGACCGTGGGCGTAGGAGTTCAAAAATCACACTATCGATAGCACTTTGGTATAACAATTTTAGACTTGTTTTGATTATGGCATGTATAGGGCTCAAGTATTTTGTTAGGCTGTAATTCTTAGTCAAAGTGTTGATACGTAAGTTTATAAAAGTCAGTTTGTAGATGGCCTATTGAGTTAAACAAATACTTGGCAAACTCTTTTGTTTAATGAAGATGTAATTCATGAAGTGTATGTCCCTTTTTATTTATCTTGTAAGTTGGAATGAGCTCTAGATTTGCTTGTGGCTAGGAGGTGATATTGTTCTAAATGGAGGAATGTATGTGCTAACTCTAAGGTGACAATGGCTTGGTATATAGCCTGTTATTTGCCCATATAGGTAGACACACGGGTGTGTGTCTAGACCGTGTGGGAGGCACGGCTAGCACATGGGCGTGTGCCCAGGCCATGTGAAGTCTGCACCTTGCACTTAGAATTTGAATCACTACACGGCTGGAGTACACGGTCGTGTCAAGGCCGTGTGACTTTAGTCAGAATAGACCACGGTTGAAAGACACGGGCGTGTCAAGGCCGTGTGAACTTAGTCAGTGTCGACCACGGATGGAAGACACGAGCATGCCTTAGGGGTACATGGTCGTGTCCCTAGGCCTACACGGGCGTGTGGCCCCTGTTTTACTAGAAACTTTCTCGAATTCGTGAAAATTCTTGGAAATTTTTTGATACTTCTAGGAAGTATGTTTAGGGCCTCCTAGACCGGTTATGTGCAAGCGACGAGGTTAAACGAAATTTTATAACCCTATTCTAGAAGTTTAAGCACTTTTAGCTATGTAATGCCTCGAACCCTGTTCCGGCTCGGATACTGTAACAGCCCAATTTAGGGCCTAGTCGGGACAATGGTGTGAGACCACAAATCTGAATTAGTAAAATGATTTTTTACGATAATTGAAATGTTTGCATGATAGTATGAAAGTTTCATGTGGAAATTTTATAAAAATTTCCATTAAAGGGTCCATTAGGACTAAATTGCAAAAGTTGCAAAATATGAGTTTCTAGAAGCTTTTTGTATGAAATAGCCTTATAATAGTAATTAGAAGTCCTTAAATAGCAATTTTCCCAAATTATAATTTTTGGACAAAATTGGACATGAGTTAGTAATTTGTAAAAAATTTTGAGAGAAGGGCATTTTGGTCATTTACCAATTAAATTATTAAAATAGGAAAAATATGATAAAAATCTCATTCATCTTCTTCCTTGGTGCAGAAAATTTGAAGAACCCCATAGCTAGGGTTTGTTCATCTTTCAAGCTTGCTAATAAGTTCATCTTAGCCCCGTTTTTAATATTCTTCGTATTTTTTAAGTTCTCAAATTATGAATTAGCTAATTTTATCTATAAAATGAGCTAAGATGCATGTTCAAAAATCTGCCGTGAAAGACATGCCTGTAAAATGATATTTCATGGAAGATTATGAGAGTTTGATGTTAGATAAACATCTTTTCCTTGGTGAATTTCATGAAAAATGATAGTATGGACTAATTTGCAATGATTATGAAATTGGTCATACATATTAGAAATAGTGAGAATTGATGATTGTTATAGTAGAGAAAATGAATCAGCTAAGCATGATGTTTAAGAAAGTTGAATGAGAATCATTTTACGAGCCTAGGGGCAAAGGTACAAATATGTGAAAGTTTAGGGGCAAAATAGTAATTTTGCCAAAGTATGAGTTAAGAGTCAATTTAGTCAATGTGAGTATTGAATGATCTAATTATTATTATAGATCAAGAAAAACGAAGCCTGGATTGAAACAGAGGCAAGAACAAAGTCAAGAATTAAATTGCATATCTACAAATATTTTGTATATTGAGGTAAGTTTGTACGATTTCTAAGTTTTATGATTTTTATCATTGAATTGCTTAGCACAATGTACAATATTATCATGAAAATGTTTAATGTTATGTTAAACAAAGAAATTAATGAGATTAAGCATGGGAAAGTCCCGATTGAAGTTGAATTACCTAGGATACTCGATCTATCACATGAAATGAGAAAGTCCGTATAAGACCAAGCCGAGGCATGGCATCGGCAATCAAGCAAAGTTATCATGTAAGACCAACACAAGTCTTGGCATTGAAGAGTTATTATGAGATGAAGACCCATATAAGCCAAAACCAAGGTATGGCATTGGTGAGTCTCCAAGCAAAGATGTCATGTAAGTCTAAGACAAGTCTTGGCATTGAAAAGCTATCAAGAGATAGAGATCCCATGTAAGTCCAAGCCAAGGCATGGCATTGGTGAGTAACAAGGAAGATTTCATGTAAGTCCAAGCCAAGGCTCGGCATTGACCAGTTCATGAGTACAGATACCAAGTAAGACCATGTCAAGACATGGCAATGGTAAGTTCCCAACGGAACTCCTGAGAAAGACTTCGTATAAGTCCATGTCAAGACATGGCCTAGAAACCAAGATGAGAAATTCCATGTAAGACCGTATCTAGGATATGGCCTTGGCATTGGGTTATGTGAGATGAGATTTAGTATCCTCTATTATTCATAGTAATTCATCGGGCAAAAGAGTAAAGATTAAATGAGAATGTCAGAAAGTTTAGTAAGTAAAGCTATTATAAAGTTATGTTAGTTAAAGTTAACTAAGAGTGTTATTTTTGTTATGAATGATGAAGTTGAGATTATGCTTATCACAGCAAAGTATGCTGATCTACGTGAACAAGTGATATAGGTACCTTATTTATCGTACAAGCATGAGAATAGTAAGTACCATGAGATATGTAAGAATCAGTAAGAGTAAGTAAGTTTATATACTTGAGATTTATAATGCCATTGTTTATGATGAATGGTTAGTGTTAAGCAAATATATTGCTATGAGTATTACATACAAACTTACTAAGCTAAATGCTTACGTCTTTAATTCTTTCTTTTCATGTAGTCCCGCCAAGCTAATCTCGTGGATCATCGTCATCGGAGCTTGGAGCACACTATCAATCGATATTTTGGTATAGCCAAGTGTTTATATTAAGTATGGCATGTATAGGAAACATTTCATTTTGAGCTATGTTTTAAAATTAGCCAAAGTGTTGGCTATCAAGCTTAGTATTCTTTTTGTATATGGCCAAAGAGATTGGTCATGAATTATTAAGTATGTATGATTTTATTTATCAATGAAGTATGCATCATTGTTCATGTTAGATTTATTAAATTGAGTTGTTGAATTGAGCATGAGTTTGGTCTTGATTTCAAGGTGGCAATTGGCTTGGTAAATAGCCTCTAAGTGCCCACACGGATAGACACACGGGCGTGTGTCTAGGCCGTGTGCACCCTGCACCTTGGTACCTTAAGTCAGGATAGACCACGGGCTAATCCCACTGCCGTTTGTTTAGGTCGTGTGTGATACACGGTTAGAACATGGGCGTGTGCCCAGGCCATATGAATAAGTCAATATATCAAGGTATAGCACACGGTTTAAGTCCACGGGCGTGTCAAGACCGTGTGAAACTAGTCAGTGTCGACCACGGTTGGTAGACATTGGCGTGTCTTAGGGGTACACGGGCGTGCCCCAAGCCACATGTGCGTGTGACCCCTGTTTCGAGGAAAAGTTCCCGATAGAATTTCGAAAGTTCTTGGATATGTGTTTAAGGCCTCATAAGCCCATGATATGTATGTTTTGACTAAGAAAGAAGAGTTTCTATTTCGGAACAAAATTTCACAGCCCGTAAGTACATGTTTAAGTGAGTTCAAGCATGGTAATGTCTCGTATCCAGTCTTAGCCTCGGACTCGGTATGGGGTGTTACAGATACGGGCAACGGGTGGTAATTTTGGTATCAGAGCTACGGTTTAGTCGATTCTAGGACTAACGTAGTGTAAGTATGAGTCTAGCTATACATGCCATATGTAAGATTATCTGAGAAATGATAGTGTGATGACTCCTAACATATAAAATTGTATTTTATGTAATAGATGGACTCTGATCCAGACTGAACTGCAGTCGATGATGCTGCGAGTAACGCATCGGCTCTCTCTCAAGGGACCGCGCCAGCTAATAGTAGACCTGAGACCTTGAGTCTGGGGGAAGAGGCTCGAGAAGCCTTTCTCCACATGATGAGCAATTGGTAGATTGAGTATACCCGAGCGAATCCTAACGCTCAACCCCCTTCGCCCCCACCTACCCCTCAACATGCCCCAGTAGCTCCTCAAGTAGTTGAGGTAGTGAGAAGAGAAAGGCCTCCGATGGATAAGATCCGGAAGCAAGGAGCCGAAGAATTTTGGGCGAATAAGGATGATGACCTAGAGAAAGTGAAATTCTAGCTCGAGAATACCATCCGGGTATTCGATGAGTTATCCTGCATGCCTGAGGAGTGCTTAAAGTGTGCGGTGTCACTCCTGAGAGATTCAACCTACCGATGGTGGAACACCCTAGTGTCGGTGGTGCCAAAGGAAAAAGTTAGTTGGGAATTCTTCCAAGAGGAATACCGGAAGAAGTATATCAGCTAGAGGTTTATCGACCACAAGAGAAAGGAGTTCTTGGAATTGAAGCAAGGTCGTATGTCAGTGACCGATTACGAACGAAGTTTGTAAGGCTTAGCAAGTATGCACGAGAGTGCGTGTCTACCGAAGCCATCATGTGCAAGAGGTTCGAGGATGGGTTGAATGAAGATATCCGCTTATACGTGAGAGTTCTCGAATTAAAGGAGTTTGTTGTGTTGGTGGATAGGGCCTGTAAAGCCGAGGAGTTGGCTAAAAACGAGTCTCGTGATTCAAGAAAGAGACAACTGAGTAAGTCTTACCAATCTTCATCTAAGAAATCGAAGGATTCCACTACTCGATCAGTCACTTCAGCGGGGTTTTCAACCCGAAATAAAGGCAAGCAATTCTCGGGATCGAAAGGGCAAACCACATCAGTTGCTAGTGTGGGCAACGTTCGACCGAGTAGACCAGAATGCCCTTAATGTGGCAGGCGCCATTCCTGTGAGTGCCGGGCTAATGAGAAAGCCTGCTTCAGATGTGGGTCCTTAGACCACTTTATCAAAGATTGTCCCGAGGTGGACGAGAAAGAAAAGACCCAGAATGCAAGATCGGAAAGTACCACTAGGGGAAGACCATTGAGAAACCCGGGGATCGAGATGAGAAGCAAGAATCAATCTAGAGAACAAGCTGCTAGAGTCAAGGGTAGAGCACCGGCGAGGACATATGCCATTCGTGCTCGTGAAGAGGCACCTTCCCCCGACGTGATCACGGGTATCTTCTCTCTCCATAATACTCGTGTTATAGCTTTAATTGACCCGGGGTCTACCCATTCATACATATGCATAAAATTAGTCTCTAGCATAAGCATGCCTATAGAGTCTACCGAATTTATCATAAGAGTGTCTAATCCCCTAGGCAGGTGTGTGTTGGTTGATAGAGTTTGTAAAGGGTGCCCTTTGATGATTAAAGGTCATTGTTTCCCGGTCGATCTGATGTTGTTACCGTTTGACGAATTTGATGTCATTCTCGGGATGGATTGGTTAGTTACCCATGGTGTAATTGTGAATTGTGGGGAGAAGCATATCGAGTTGAGAGATGAAAATAGAGATTTTATTCGTGTTGAATCAGATAAACCGGATAGGTTGCCAGTAGTGATATCAACCATGTTGGCTCAGAGGTACCTAAGGAAGGGGCATGAGGCTTATCTTGCCTTTGTGTTGAACACTAAAGAGACTGAGTTAAAAATCGAGTCAGTACCCATAGTATCTAGTTGTTTTTTCAGAAGAGTTGCCTAGGCTACCTCCGGACAGAGAGATTGAATTTGGGATTGAATTAGTTCCGGGTACGGCCCCTATTTCTATTACTCCATATAAAATGGCTCCAACCGAGCTAAAAGAACTAAAAGCACAGTTGCAAGAACTAACGGATAAGGGTTTTGCGAGGCCGAGTTTTTCTCTGTGGGGTGCTCCCGTTCTATTCGTAAAGAAGAAAGATGGTTCCCTGAGACTATGTATAGACTATCGACAACTCAATAAAGTGATGGTGAAGAATAAGTATCCATTGCCGAGGATCGATGATCTATTTGACCAACTGAAGGGAACCACAGTATTTTCCAAGATAGATTTGAGATTTGGGTACTATCAGTTGAGAGTCAAGGACTCGGATGTGCCGAAAACCGCATTTAGGACTAGGTATGGCCATTATGAATTTTTGGTCATGCCTTTTGGTCTAACGAATGCCCCCGCAATCTTCATGGATTTGATGAATCGCATTTTTCGACCGTATTTGGATAGATTTGTTGTGGTCTTCATCGACGACATACTGATCTACTCTCGAGATAAAAACGATCATGCCGAGCATTTGAATATGGTTCTACAAGTTTTGAGAGAAAAACAATTGTATGCCAAATTCAGTAAGAGTGAATTTTGGCTCAAAGAAGTAGGATTTTTGGGACACATTGTCTCGGGAGGTAGGATTAGAGTCGATCCGAGTAAGATTTCAGCAATTGTGGAATGGAAACCGCCGAGAAGTGTAACTGAAGTGATGAGTTTTCTAGGCCTAGCCGGCTATTATAGGCGTTTCGTCAAGGGGTTTTCCATGATAGCTAAGCCGATGACGAGACTTCTGCAAAAAGATGTAAAGTTTGTTTGGACAGAGAAATATCAACAAAGTTTCCAGAAATTGAAGACACTGTTGACTGAGGCTCCTATTCTGGTGCAACCAGAGCCTGGAAAAGAATTTGTGGTTTACAGTGATGCGTCCTTGAATGGATTAGGTTGTGTTCTTATGCATGAGGGTAAAGTGATTGCATACACCTCTAGGCAGTTGAAGCCGCACGAGAAGAACTACCCGACTCATGATTTAGAGTTGGCCGCAATCATGTTTGCGCTAAAAATTTAGAAGCATCATTTATATGGTGAAAGGTGTCGGATTTTCACTGACCACAAAAGCCTAAAATATTTGATGACTCAAAAAGAATTGAATTTGAGGCAACGAAGATGGTTAGAGCTTATTAAAGATTATGAGTTGGTAATTGACTACCATCTAGGAAAGGCAAATGTAGTCGCTGACGCTTTGAGCAGAAAATCATTATTTACATAAAAAGCCATGAATACTCAGATGACATTGTTAGATGATGGTTCTGTTTTAGCCGAGTTGAGGGCTAAACCATTGTTTCTCCAAGAGATTTGTGAAGCTCAGAAGGATGATAACAGTTTGCAAGCAAGAGAGTTTTATATGAGTCGAGCGTTGAGACAGACTTTCGAGTAAATCTTGATGGACGCTTAACATTTCGAGATCGAGTCTGTGTAACCAGGAATGATGAGCTTATTCACAAAATTTTACATGAAGCACATAACTGGTGTTTGAATGTGCACCCAGGCAGCACAAAATGTACCATGATTTGAAGAAATGGTATTAGTGGTTTGGTATGAAGAAAGACATTTCCGAGTTTGTATTGAAATGCCTGATTTGTCAGCAAGTGAAGGCTGAACATCAAGTACCTTTAGGTTTACTTCAGCCCATTATGGTTCCTGAGTGGAAGTGGGATCGTATTACTATGGACTTCGTGACGGGCTTGCCGTTGACTCCAAAGAGGAAAGATGCAGTATGGGTAGTGATTGATAGAGTCACTAAGTCAGCCCACTTTATACCAGTGCGAGCCGACTATTCGCTTGATAAATTGGCAGACTTGTACATGTCTGAGATAATAAGACTTCATGGTGTACCGTTATCGATCATTTCAGATAAAGATTCGAGGTTCACGTCACGATTTTGGAAAAAGCTGCAAGAAGCTTTGGGCACGAAATTGAGTTTCAGTACGACCTTCCATCCACAAACTGACGGGCAGTCAGAGAGGGTAATTCAGATACTAGAAGACATGCTTCGGTGTTGTGTTTTGGAATTCCATGGTAATTGGGAGAAATACTTACCATTGGTGGAATTTGCTTACAACAACAGCTTTCAATCAAGTTTGAAGATGGCACCTTATGAGGCATTGTATGGGCGTAAGTGTCGAACACCCTTGTATTGGTCAAAACTCAGAGAGAAACAGATACACGGGGTTGACTTGGTTAAGGAAACTGAAGAGAAGGTAAAAGTCATACGTGACTATTTGAAAGTCGACTCAGATAGACAGAAGTCCTATTCAGATTTAAAAAGGAAAGAAATAGAATTCAAAGTTGGTGATAAAGTGTTCTTGAAAGTATCACCTTGGAGAAAAGTCCTCAGATTTGGCCGGAATGGCAAATTGAGTCCGCGCTTTATCCGACCTTATGAAGTTACCGAAAGGATAGGACCGGTAGCTTATCGATTAGCCTTGCCACATGAGCTAGAAAGGATTCATGACATTTTTCATGTATCTATGCTGTGCCAATACCGTTCAGACCCTTCACATGTCATAGAGCCGACAGAGGTAGAGATACAACCAGATATGACCTATGGCGAAGAACCAATTAGAATTTTGGCTCGTGAAGTCAAGCAGTTAAGAAACAAAAGCATTGCCCTAGTGAAAGTCCTTTGGCAAAGGCACGGTATAAAAGAGGCTACATGGGAGCCCGAAGAAACGATAAGAAACCAGTACCCAAATCCATTCATCGATAAAATTTTCGGGGACGAAAATCCTTAAGGGGGAAGAATTGTAACAGCCCGATTTAGGGGCTAGTCGAAACAGTGATCTCGGGATCACTAATCCAAGATTGGAGAAATTTATTTTTCATGCTATATTATAAGTCAGAGCATGATGGAAAATCTACATGATAATTTTAGTACTTTAATTTTAACGATTTCATGCTTCATTTTGAAAAAGGGACTAAATCGCATAAAGTGCAAAATTCTATTTTTCAAGCTAGAAGTATTAAATAGATAAGGAACTTTAAATTGAAGGTCTTGAATGTGGAATTAGACCCTCCTAATGTTGATAGCCGGCCATAGGGGACAATAGACACAAAATTGGTCAAAATTGGGTGGGTTAGGTGGACTAATTTTAAGGAAATAAATAAAATAAGAAAGGATGATATCATCCACTTTTCTTCATCACCTTCACCACTGAAAATGCCAGCATAGAGGGGGGTTTTGAAAGTTTTGAAATTTCAGCAACTTATCCTCACACAAGTAAGTGATTTTGATGGTTTTAGTTGATAATTTTTATGCTTTTGAGACCGCTAAAGCTTAAACTTTCTAATGGGGGGATTAACTTCTAATATGGTGAAGAGTATAGAGTTTTGCCATGAGAACTTTCATTGTTATTTGCTGCATTTTTATGGAAGAAATGGAGTCTTAGTTGTTAGATAAACAACTTTTGTGAAAGGTGTTAGCATGAAAACACTAAATATGACCTTGATGAAAAGGTTACAAAATTGGTAGTAAGTATGTGAAATGTTGAGTTTTGATGATAGTCATAAGAGTATTAAATGTTCACCTAGGCTTGTTGAAGGTAGAAATACGATCAGAATTTATTTCTGAGCCTAGGGGCAAAATGGTCATTTTTCCAAAGTCTAGGGCAGAATAGTAATTTTTGCCTAAGCATGATTTTTGAAATGCTATTATTAATATAGTGATTAAAATGGGTTAAATTTCTATTATAGAGCAAGAAGAACCAAGGACCCGCCTTGATCGGGGAAAGAACAAGTCTCGGACTAGATCGACAAGCTAGCTCATTTTAAAATTGAGGTAAGTTTGTATGTGATTTGAATAGTTAACTTGAATGAAATGTTGAAAGCCTAATGGGCTATATTGAAATATGAAATATATAAGGTTCCATATAAGACCATGTCCGGGACATGGCCTCGGCACCGAGTTGAGATCCCGTATAAGACCATATCTGGGATATGGCTTCGGTGAGGGATATGAAAAGCAAATAAGACCATACTCGGAATATGGCATCAACCCCATGTTAGGAAATTCCATATAAGACCATATCCGGGATATGGCATTGGAATTTAGAGGTAATCCTATATAAGACCATATTCGGGATATGGCATTGGCAATTAGAGGTGACTCCATGTAAGACCGCCTCGAAGACGTGGCATTGGCTTTATAATTACAGTAGTGGCAATAAACACACGTCTTGGACTATCCCTTGAGAATTGTGGGATAAGTAGATGAATTTAGAAGTTGAGATGTGAATGATATTAAGTCATGTGAATGAGTCACAAAGAATCGGTTTCGATACATGGCACGGTATGTGCTATACAAGGGAAATTGTAAGTAAGTATTGTCAAGAAGCCTTGACTCGCGTAGAATTAGCTAATACCGTGGATGGATAACTTTATGAGCATATTATTGTTTTTTATTTCCATGCAAACTTACTAAGCTTTATGCTTACCCTTTTTCATTGCCCTCCTTTCTCGTAGTATTGCCAAGGTAACTCGTGGACTGTGGGCGTAAGAGTTCGAAAATCACACTATCGACAGCACTTTGGTATAACAATTTTAGACTTGTTTTGATTATGGCATGTATAGGGCTCAAGTATTTTGTTAGGCTGTAATTCTTAGTTAAAGTGTTGACTACGTAAGTTTATAAAAGTCAGTTTGTACATGGCCTATTGAGTTAAACAAATACTTGGCAAACTCTTTTGTTTAATGAAGATGTAATTCATGAAGTGTATGTCCCTTTTTATTTATCTTGTAAGTTGGAATGAGCTCTAGATTTGCTTGTGGCTAGGAGGTGATATTGTTCTAAATGGAGGAATGTATGTGCTAACTCTAAGGTGACAATGGCTTGGTATATAGCCTATTATTTGCCCATATAGGTAGACACACGAGCGTGTGTCTAGATCGTGTGGGAGGCACGGCTAGCACATGGGTGTGTGTCCAGGCCGTGTGAAGTCTACACCTTGCACTTAGAATTTGAATCACTACACGGCTGGAGTACACGGGCGTGTCAAGGTCGTGTGACTTTAGTCAGAGTAGACCACGGTTGAAAGACACGGGCGTGTCAAGGCCGTGTGAACTTAGTCAGTGTCGACCACGGGTGGAAGACACGGGCATGCCTTAGGGGCACAAGGGCATGTCCCTAGGCCTACACGAGCGTGTGGCCCCTGTTTTATTAGAAACTTTCTCGAATTCGTGAAAGTTCCTGGAAATTTTCCGATACTTCTCGGAAGTATGTTTAGGGCCTCCTAGACCGGTTATGTGCAAGCGACGAGGTTAAACGAAATTTTATAACCCTATTCTAGAAGTTTAAGCACGTTTAGCTATGTAATGCCTCGAACCTCGTTCCGGCTCAGTACGGGAAAGGGATGTTACATTTAGCCTGTCAAAACTTTGTTGACATTTATCAGTCCACTCGAACTTTTCATCTTTCTGTAACAATCGAGTCATCGGAGAGGCTATCATCGAAAACTCTTTAACAAATCTCCGATAATATCCGGCTAAACCCAGAAAACTTCTAACTTCTAACACACTCTTTGGTGGATTCCAATTGACAATTGCTGAAATTTTACTCGAGTCTACCCTGATACCTTCAACAGATACAATATGTCCAAGAAATCCAACTTCTCATAGCCAAAATTCACATTTACTGAACTTGGCATACAACTGTTTCTCCCATAGAGTTTGTAATACAATTCTCAGATGATCAACATGCTCTTTTTCATCTTGGGAATAGACTAAAATATCATCAATGAATACCACCACAAACCTGTCTAGGTACGGTCTGAAAATTCTATTCATTAGATCCATATACATTGCCGGTGCATTAGTCAGCCCAAACGGCATCACTAAAAACTCATAGTGGCCATACCTGGTTCTAAAAGCTATTTTTGGAACATCTGAGTCCTTTACCCGTAACTGATAATAACCCGAATGAAGATCAAATTTTGAAAATACGGTAGCTCCTTTTAACTAATCAAATAAGTCATCTATTCGAGGCAACGGATACTTATTCTTTATTGTAACTTTATTTAGCTGCCTGTAATCAATACATAACCTCAGAAATCCATCTTTCTTCTTCACAAATAAAATCGGTACACCCTGTAACACCCCTTACCCATATTCAATGCCGCAATAGGGTACGAGGTATTACCTGACTTACCACACAAACATTCCCGCAATTCCGAGACATAAAAGTTGCGTCCAAATTAAAACCATCCACATTCAATCATAAAGTCCCTAATACGAGCCTACGAGGCCCAAAACATGCATTGGAAGCAATTTGTGTCTAAACCATGAACTCAAGAAATTTTTACAAAACTTAGAAAATTTTTGCTAACTGCAGGGCTCACATGTCTGTGTGGTCCAAGGGACACGCCCGTGTGACCCTGGAACACGCCCGTGCTTTAGACCATGTTCAATTTAGGGTGTTCTCTGACTTGTGCCACACGCCCGTGCCACACGCTCGTGTACTAGGCCGTGTGCTTCTTTAATTTAATTTAATTAAGTGTAGGTTTCACACGACTAAGACACACACCCGTGTTCTAGGTCGTGTAGCACACACGGCTGAGACACATGCCCGTGTGCTCAATTCTGGACATTCTGTTTTGCAACAATTAAGGTGCATGCGACACACGGCCAATACACACGCCCATGGGGCAAGCCATGTGTCTACCCATGTGGACAAAATAAGGCTATTTACCAAGCCATTTGCCACCCCTTTAATGCACACACCTATATAACATAACATAGCACCAATTCAA
This sequence comes from Gossypium australe, assembly GCA_005393395.2. NCBI lineage: Eukaryota > Viridiplantae > Streptophyta > Magnoliopsida > Malvales > Malvaceae > Gossypium > Gossypium australe. The sequence goes on from CM016614.1 coordinate 81,040,265, forward strand.
GCTTATACATACAACCAAATCATCCACAACCAAGACATCAACACATCATTCACATGCTAACATCTATCGTACATAAACATCACATAACTTATCAACTAAAATTATGCAAGTTTCCTCATTCATGAAAGGCATCATCATATGAATATATTTATACCCATATTAGCCAATTTCAAATGGCCTTATACAAAATGAACTTCTAACCAACACAAGCCAACACATTTGGCCAAATCAATTATGACACATAATAAAATGACCGAGTCCCCTATACATGCCATAACTCAAAATATTGAATTCATTGATACCAAAATAATTGTTGATAGTGCGTATGGATCTCCGACGATCTCTGAACCCCGAGATTGAAACACCCCTAACCCGTACCCTTCGCCAGATTAGGGTTATGAGGCATTACCAACCCAACTCAGATCATCGCAGTCATTTATCGAAATTCATACTTCTATCGAACCAAAAGGAATTAAATTCATGCTTGTGCATTTCAAAACATTGAATCATCAATTATATGTCATTCAAATATTTAATACACGTTCAAACATTTACCATTCACCTTATAAAAATATAAATGAATGATTATACACACATCTATTACCTTAGTCAATTATCTCCATATCATTTCTTACCTTATAAATAATTTGCCTATTAAGACATACAAACCCACAGAACTCTGTTGTCTAACCGTTCGCATATGACATTAATACACTATAGTATAACCAAACATGTTCGTGATATAAGGTAATATGCGCATATTTCTCAAAGACAAAGCCATATTCAATTATAATTATTAAACCACATCTACGCTGAAAATTCTTTGACATAAGATCATTACATAATATATCAAAAATATATGCTCAATAACTAACCTAAAATACCAAAGTACAACAAATTCATTACCATACATTCGATCATCTATACAACATCTTTTTCCATGATCAACCCAAATATTTATAGAAATTTCCTCCCTCAAAACCGAATCATATAATCTTGAAACGTGCATCAAAACTCTATTCATCTTTCAAGAACAATATACATACCTATTAAACATAACTATATATATATACATATAAACTTTTATTTCTTTACCACAGTACATCATATATCAAGTAAACATTCACACACTTATGCATATAGTTATACCTGTACGAATACCTTACTTCTCCCATGCTTTTCTATAACAAATTCTCTCATAGTATAGGTTATAACCGATTTCCATCTGTCATATGTACATCACTTTCTCTCATCACTTTATTCACTTATCAACATAACATAAAATCATAATATTAAAGTAAGCTTGATACATACCTTATGGCCGAACTCACAATTTCATTTTCATAGACTTAAACTTCCATGATTTGTTTCATAACTTTACTATTTTGCAATCAAAGTTCGGAAATCGAAAACTCACCAGCATATAACAAGCCATGCAATAATCCGAATTGCATACACTGGCACCTTGCCTGCTAGACTTGAAGTCTGAGATTTAAAACACCGGCATTTAGCCTGCTGGCATTAAGCCCGATATATTCACCGACACGAGGCCTGCTAGGCTCGAAGCCCGAAATATCTCTTCAATACACATTTCTTAATGCGAACATCACAAACAAATCATATACCTCATATTACAACCACATATCATATCGAATATACTATTTCGTATCATATTAACAAATTATATATTCAATCCAATTTGACATTCTTACATTCGGCTAACCCACAATTTATACTCAAAATTATCAACATTATCATTTAACATGCTCATAATTAACTCTTTAATATATATATTTGCTTAAGGACTTACCTCGACTGTCGACGGACCGCGTAGACCGGCTATTCGATAACCTTCGTCTTTCCCCGATCCAAATCCGTTTTTCTTTGTTCTTGATCTAAACACATAAAAATTCAACTCATTCAAGCACATTTCATCTCAATTTAGTCCTAAAATACACATTTTTACAATTTAGTCCTATTTGCATAAAACACAAAATACACAAAATTTCGCTAAACTATACAAGGGCTGAATATTCATAGGGACTCTACAAGTCCATTTCTTTCATTTATTTTTCATTTTAGCCCCCTCATAAATATATTTTTGCAATTTAGCCCAAAATACTCAAATTCACCAAAATTTCCAATACAAAATATACTAATCTTTAACATATCTTTAAAATAAAATCATCAAACATCAAAAACTACATGAACACATCAATGGCCGAATATCAAGCATGCTTGGATTCAAAAATTTCAACATGGGTAAGCTACCGTTCGAAGCAACGATCTCAAAAACGTCAAAATTAACAAAAACCGACTAAAAACTCACCTTGAATTTTAGCCTAGAAGTGCCGAAAATCAAAGAACCCAAAGCTTTATTTCTTCCTCCAATATTCGGCCAAGAAAGAGTGAAAAAGATGATGGCTTTGTTTTATGTTATTTTAACATATATTAAGTAATTATTTAATTACAAATTTAACCTTTCAAATAAAATAAAACTAATATATAACTTAAGGTCATTTATGACATATACCACCCACTAACTTTAAAATGGGCTAATTGCCCTTTTAATACTCCATATTAAAAAACATCATCATTTAAGTACTTTCCACTATAGTATGCAACTTCTACACTTTACGCGATTTAGTCCTTTTTGTTAAATTAAACACACAAACGATTTAATTTTTCTACGAAACTTCCACACACATTAATTCACATATAATAAACACAAAATATAATATTTAAACATTTCTCAGACTCGGATTCGTGGTCCCAAAACCACTGTTCCGATTAGGGTCAAATTCGGTCTGTTACAACTCTCCCCCCTTTAGGGATTTTCGTCCCCGAAAATCTTACCATTAAACAAAGTTGGATATTGTTGCCTCATTGAATCTTCAGGCTTCCACGTAGCCTCTTCAACTCCGTGACGATTCCATAGTACTTTCACTAATGGAAATTTCTTATTTCTCAATTCTTTCACTTCTCGGGCTAAAATTCGAATCGGTTTCTCCTCGTACGTCATATCGGATCGGATTTCAATTTCAGACTGAGAAATCACATGTGATGGATCTGATCTATATCTACGGAGCATCGAAACATGAAACACATTGTGTATCTTTTCTAATTCAGAGGGCAACCTCAGTCTATAAGCAACAGGCCTTATTCGTTCGATGATTTCGTACGGTCCGATGAACCTCGGACTTAGTTTGCCTTTCCGACCAAATCGAAGTATCTTCTTCCACGGAGAAACTTCCAAAAATACCGGTCTCTGACCTGAAACTCAATGTCTTTGCGTTTCAAATCAGCATAGGACTATTGACGATCCGAAGTAGCTTTCAAACTATCTCTGATCATAGCCACTTTCTGTTCCGCCTCTTTAATCAAATCAACCCCGTGTATCTTATTTTCACTGAGCTCGATCCAGTATAATGGTGTACGACACTTGCGGCCATATAGAGCTTCGTAAGGTGCCATTTTGATACTCGATTGAAAACTGTTATTATAAGTAAATTCAATCAAAGGTAAGTATCTTTCCCACGTACCTTCAAACTCAAGGATGCAACATCTCAACATGTCCTCAAGTGTCTGAATGGTTCGTTCAGACTGACCGTCCGTCTGCGGGTGAAAGGCTGTACTAAAATGGAGTTTAGTA